>OZ022498.1:114486771-115176077 GCA_963989385.1 Ctena decussata | reverse complement strand
AATGAATAACAGTGTCATTTATTTTGCACATGTACTTCTAACACAAATGAATGTATGTACTAACCCGAGAGGAAAGGATCCAGCTACGTGTGTCTACTTATCCACAGCGGTAATTATTCGGTTATAAGATTTCTGCCCCTGCAAAATAACCCAAATGGTACACTTAACAAACTTTAAAATGGTGAGTTTTATACTTGGCAGAAATATGGTTTCAAAACAATACATTTGCATATTATTAACATCAAAGTTTTGCGCTGTTCTCTAGCTTATAAAATTGACTGTCGAAGCAAAACCTTTTTACAATACTAGAGTTATGACGCCCCTTCGTTTTAAGCCATAGAATGCTTTGAAAAAGCACAAAAACTTCGATGTTTGTATGCGGGTGCGTATGCGTGCTTACAACCGTGCGCATCCGTAGCGTGCATACATGTGGGCGTGTGAACATGAGTGCCTCAGTGAGTGCATAAAATTGTTTGTCCGTCCGTCTGACCGCCCGTCCGTTTGCATGTATCTATATATATATATATATGCATGACTATGTCCGACTGTTTGTCTATTCGTCCGTCTAATGCCCGCCTGTCTGTCTATCCGTCCGTTCGTCCGTCTGTCTATCAGTCCGTCTATATGTATGCTTTTATGTAAATAGTATGTTTCACTGTAGGTCGGTACGCTTGCCTGTCCATCCATTAGTCCGTCCATCCGTCAGTCCGTCCATTCATTTGTATGCATGTATGTATGCCATGTATCATGTATGTATGTATTAATGTATGTATGAACGTGAAACGTTTTATTTTTAAGTTCTACTTTCTTTCTTCTCACTTCTATTTTCTTACATCTAACTTCTTACATATAATTTTTAACTTCTAACTTCTTATTTCTAACTTCGACGAGGCGGGTGTGTATACGTGCGGTCGAGAGAGCGCGTCCGTTGTGTGCAGCGTGTGGGAATGTGAGCAGCGTGTGGGAATGTGAGCGCGTAAACACGAGTGCCACAAAGCATGCGTTAAATTGTTTGTATATCCCTTCGTCCGACCGTCCGTTTATATTTGTATGTAGTGTCTGACTGTCTGTCTATCAGTCCCTCAAAAGTCTGCCTCGGTGTACCTCCGTCCGTCCGTCTGTTTGTCGTTTTGTCCGTCCGTCTTTATATATGCCATTATAAAAGTATGTATGTGGCGCTATCTGTCTGTATGTTTGCCTGTCCGTTCGTTAGTCCGTCCGTCTGCCAGTCAGTCAGTCCGTCCATTTGTATGTACGTATGTATGTATGTATGATTGTATGTATGTATGTTTGTGACATTTCTTATTTCTAACTTCTTACTTCTAACTTATTACTTATTACTAATAACTTCTTATAACTTCCGACTTTTAACTTCCTACTTCTATCTTCTTCCTTTAAACACCATTACTTCTTTCTTCGATGTTTATATGTGGTAGTGTATGCGTGCGTACGAGAGTGCGCGTCCGTAGCGTGCATACATGTGGGCGTGTGATCGTGAGTGCCTAGGCGCGTGCTTTAAATTGTTTGTCCGTCCGTATGACCGCCCTCTGTTCATTATTATTCATACATATGTATGTATTCCTTTGTCCGACTGACACGCGGACGAAGAAAAACAACAAAAACAAGTAAACAAACATTCCGACTAACAGACTAACAGGGCAACATACATACTCGCATAAAGGTATACGAATAGAAAAAACGGACGGACGGAGGGACAGACAGACAGACATTTGACGGACGGATAGACAGACAGTCGTACATAGTCATACATACAAATATAAATACATACGCACGGACGGGCGGACAGACGAACGAATATGTCGACCAAAAGGGAAACTTACATTCTTATATAAAGGCATACATACAAACGGACTGATAGATAGGCGGGCAGACGGACGAACGGAAGAACACACGGGGACAAGATTAAAGTTAAAAGCTAGAAATATGAAGCTAAAATTTAGAAATATGAAGTTAGAAGTAAGAAATAAGAAGTTAGAAGTTATAAGTATGGCGTGTAAAACGTTGCAAAAATCAATAAAACTCTATTTATGGGCTAGTATCTTGTTTTATATGCATAAACTTTCTCTTTGAATGCTACACAATAGTTTTAATTGCATAAAAATCGTTTAACTGCAGAAACTTAATCTATCTCAATGTTCTAGATAAATTCAACAACATTAAATTTGATTTAAATGCATTGATTTTTTTCGTTTAAATGCTACAAAAAAATTAATTGCACTAAAATTCATTCTAATCCATTAACTATTTATTTGAATGCTTTAAAATCTATTCAGTTGCTTAAATCTTTATTTATATGTAAGGTTTTCTATTCATATGTAACAAAAGTAATTTTATATGGGATAAAAATGATTTAATTGCATTAGCATGACGGGAACTCTAAATACGTTACGTAATCAATATGTTACAGAACTTTTGATTGGCTTATTTCTTTGTTTACGGATATTTCCCTACCTAGCAGTTTCGCACCAGAAAACTTCGCTCCTTTGCTACTCGATATTTTAGCACCCTTTTGGCTCAAATCATTTCGATTCATATAACGTTGGATGTTGTTTGCCAAATCACTCTTTATATAGTTGTCATTCAGAAAGAAGAAATGCTTTAACGACTGATTATAAGCTAAGTTTGTGTTGTAGACATTCTAATTCATTTTTATTTTATGCATATTGGGATAGTTTAAAACATGGAATGGAATGGGATGGAATAAACAGGATTATCTTCAATATATTGGCTACGATTCCAGCTCCTGGAATGGTACCTGTTTGGCTTGAAAACGACCATCAAATACTTGTCCCTTGCAGAACGTATATAGCAGAAAACGAATGCCTTCATGCACAGGCTGGTCTAGAGTTTCGTTGTTTGTGCGTCTCTATCATTGCAGCTGCAGCCAAGCAGATACCTTATAAAATGTGCGAACAGCGATGATAAAATCAAACTGCTCCTCGCGGAGTCTTCGTACATACGCTTTCACATCGACAATCTATGGATCCTGAGGAGTTTGTATAGGGAAAACGCGTCACTGATTTTAGTCATTACCATTCCCACGAGCTATTACGCGAAGTTTTCCCCTGACAACGCTACAACAGCCACCTATTTGCTAACCTACATCAGGCTATTTGCAAGCCTGTCTTAAGCCAAATCGGTACACTGTCATGTTTTCACCATTTTTGCAAAGGGAAACAACTTTCTGCTTTCTTTTCACCAAGTTTAGCCCTTCCAAACTAGGATCAACACTTAGAGGAAAGAATTTGCTCCTACGGGAGACAGTTCTCTTTCCTTTAAGGAGATTCCCCCATACGGGAGAAAGTTTTCTTTCCTCAAAGGTAAGCCCCCTCTCTCCCCCCCCCCCCTCCCCAATTCCATGTTCCATGTAGGAGAGAGGCAACAATGAAATTAACAGACTCCCCCTTTGTGTATCCGCGCAGTAAGGTCAGAGCCTTTGCTGTACGCATACATTTGTATGGTCTCTGTGGGATCTGCAAGAACAAATTAAGATGTGCAGACCCTGCTCAGAGTGTTCGTTTCTCAGAGTGCTAGTTTAGGAATAGGCTTATGTTGTTTAATCAAACTGTTTGCCTTGTTCCATAAAATGTTTTCTAACTTTCAATGCACCTTAATGCACAAAATGTTACAGACAGACAGACAGATAGATAGATAGATAGATAGATAGATAGATAGATAGATAGATAGATAGATAGATAGATAGATAGATAGATAGATAGATGCAAGAGTAGGACGGTTTTTACCAAAGTGGGCATAATTTCAAACTTGGAATGGAATGTATTAGAATAGTATGAAATAGGATAGAATCAATGGAAAACAGAGGAGAATCTCCCTGCCAGTCCATTCCTATCCATTCCACTTCAAATCATTTCATGTTTTGAACTATACCCAAATTATTAATCTATATGCTGAGCAGACTTACTAGATTCTGTTGGCGTGTTCGGCCTAGTAGGCTGCGTTGCTGTCAAGTTAAAGAGCTTCAGAGAGGCCGAGGTTCCGAGTTGTCGTTCTTGTGTGTGTGTGTGTGTTTGCAAGGGCAACTTTTTTTTACATCATTTTGGGCTGGGCTATCTTCAAGTGTCCGAAGAGAGAAAGATTCGACATGGAAATGTCGTTTGCTACCTCGACAAGCGTCGAATCAACGCCAGTGCAATGTCGACATTGATACGACATTTCGACGTGTGTGACCACTGCGAATAAGGTCATGGAAGTGAGCGGAGGTATTACTGAAAGAAACTTTTGACCTCTTACCATCATACCAAATACGAACCAAATCCGTTATATGGTTTGGAAAATATGGGCTCTTGTAAAATTTAAACGTAGGTGTGAATTCCGACTCCGACGAAGGGAGCTTAAAAGGCTAGAATTACTTGCCCTGAAAGTGTACCCATCTATCATAATATATGAAAGTCTCGTGTATGAATACACACCTAAAAGGCAGATCATTCTGAAATGCCCTCTTTTCCAGCTTTATCAGAGGGGTTCTAAGGATTATTCTGAGATATTTTGTCTTATTTCTCAATGAAATCATATGTCGTGACCCCTCATTAGAACCGTCTTTATAAGATAGTTCTAATGAGGGGTCCGGGAGATTACCCCTTGATTATACCTGTCACCCCTCCCTATCTGTTACACTGGTTATAACATGTGATTCCATGCAATATGAAGAGAAAATATCTGCAAAACCCGTCTTCATCTGGACCTTAGAGACATACTAAGAGTCTATGACAATGTGATAATGTTTTATCCAAATCCTGGACAACGTTTTTTTTCCAATGCAAGCTCACAACTCAGCAGACAGACATGAAAAAATTCTTACCTTAAACTTCATGTATTTGGACAAGCATACCTTAGCAAACAATGTAGACCCAGATCAGACTCTCATCGGGAAGCCGTCAGATCTTGGTTTACACTGTTTGCCACTCTCCCAACGGTTTTATGTTAACTCCATCTTATATGAAAAGTGGATCTGTCGATATTCAAAAGTGGAAAAGTCTCTTACAGGGCCACCATACTACTGGTAAAGGTGTCCAAGTATAGAAGTATAAAAAAAGTGTACCGTATTATTGCTGTAATTTCATTAAATTGTTAAGTTAAATTGTTATCTTGTTTAAAATCTTATAATTTGAAATAAAACCATTAAACAAGAATCAGGATATTGCTAATTTAGGGAATGCATGTAAGTCATGGGTAGGATCCGCAATTAACCTGCCTGTGTGTATCATCGGCTTTAAATAGGACAGTTATAGGTCAAGACCGGTCCGATCCGATATTTAGACCCATTCTGGTAAAGGACTTCTTCGATTAAGGCGAGGATTTTCCCCATTAGACCGGCGCGACAGGTCCGAATTTTCAAAAGTATAAAGTGTGCAAATTTTTCTTAGCGGAGCTTCCACAAATATGTAAGACGTATGAAATCAGATCATTTGTGATTCAGACCCAAAGACATGAGGAGATAATCCAGTCTGACCCTACCTACCCTTAATTCAAGGTTTTCGCATACCTCAAGTTTTGAGGTAATAAAAATATTGAAATCAGTCATTCATTCCATACATTGTTGTCATAAATGCAGCTACATACATGCATATCACAATACAAAGCAATGATTTTCTTCTTGTTACGCCTGACTGGCATTTAAACATGCAAAACTACAGTTATACTTCCGGTCAAAGCGGCCAAAATAGAACGCTTCTCTATAACTAAAATACAAGTACTTCCCCCCCCCCCCCCCCCCCCCCCCGTGACCCAGCATTTCCTTCATGCAGCAGACTTATGCGATGCAAGTACGCAATATATATGAGTGGGAAGCTGGGTCACGGGGGGGAACGATACCCAATAAGCGAAAGAAGAAGAATGGTCAACAGTAGCACTGTGATCTTCAAGGATTATATCGTGTACCATGACCTTGAAATGAGGTCAAGGTTGCATACATATAGTGAAAACTATCCAGTGTTGTCTGTTATGTAAGTAATGTAAGTCAAAAAAGGGTGAAATGTATACAATAAATCATTATTTCAATGATCAGTTTGAGGATAATTTACAATTTATCTCAACAATGACGTCGACGTCAACGTATGTTTAACGTACTTTACATAGACACAAACACTTGAAAATTCATTTGTCATGCAAGTTACAAGTCATAGTCATAAATGCAAAGCAAAAGTCAGTGATCCGTATAACTTTTAAATCATGGGGAACATTCACGCCTTAAGCGTAGAAGTCCTTTACTCACTTACTTATTTGGGGATGTGTTTTCAGTGACCAAGGAAAAAAGAGATTTATCGAACTGACCAATAACTAGATGTTTCTTCAATATTCAATCCGAATTCATCAGTTTCGAGCACTACATCGAAATTGGCATATCTCCCAGCATTGACGGACCGTTCAATTTACAGTGCCTGTCTTGATCAGACTGCTCCCTCCTATGAGCAGTCTAAGTTAGGTTTGTACTGCTTGTGCAGACGCAGTTGCATTGGTATTTCATTTTACTATCAATTTGTGGAAAACGACCACAGTTATCATCACCCCACTGGAGTCAGTGAGTGAACTCGGCAACACATAGGTCATACGAAGACGGTACTTCGGTTTAAAGTTTCAACCGAAAGACCGCAGGAGCGAGGATCGAATCTACGATCCCTGAATTTATAGTCTAGCGCAAATACGGTGGCATGAAGTGGGTGAGATTATTATTGCCACCTCATTCTATTCCATTACACTCCATTCTATTGCATTCCACTAGATTCCATTTCATGTTGTAAACTATGCCTTGCCAGCGCCAATGAATTTCAGTGAGCCAAGTAATACCCCAGCAGGCACACAACGTTGAATTAATATTGCATCAACGTTGATTCACGTTGAGCTTCATAATAACGTACCATTCTTTGGAAAAGGTCATTATTTGTCAGCTGGGGAAAAGAGTAGGGGTTGGACAATGAATTTATGGGGGAGGGGCTCCTGCTTTGTTGAGGGGTCTTTACATTTGTTTGGACTGATGATGGCGGGACAGGGGTGGTCATGAAACGATATACTTGCTTTTACATCCGACTTTCTAGGCCCCTGCCCATCGGGGCCCGCGAAATAGATAGGCTGTCTGGTGCCTCTACGGCGGAACAGCTAGTAGCTATAGCAGGATCTGAGTGTCATTTATCTCAAGTCAGGTAAAAAATCCAACAAATTCGGAGACAGTATCTCGACGACTGCAATATTTACTGGTACGTCAAATCATTCACTCGCTCTCTCACTCACTCACTCACTCATCACATCTGATCATCGGGGCTTGAATCATGATGATGTGGGTAAAAGAATACAGATTGTATATACAATATAATGTATGTTGTATTGTGTATACAAGTATTCTTTTACCAAAATCAGTATGCTTCAAGCCCCTCTGATCTCACTTTTTAATATGTTGTCGTCTGAAGGCGACGCACCCCAATCCCCATACCCCCTTTCTTATACATTATTAATATCATAACCTGCCCATCTGAACAGTGTAGCTCGTATCATTACTTGAGAGAGAGAGAGAGAGAGAGAGAGAGAGAGCGAGAGAGAGCGAGAGAGAGAGAGAGTCTTTGAATACAGATGTCTATCATTACCATTGATACTACCAGTACTATCTATCACTTAGGTTTCGTATTCGCCTTGTGGCATGTCAGAGGTGAGCCTATCACGGCTGGAACCTTCGCTGATTTTGATTAGCCAATGAAATACTTGTAACAACGTAAGCAAACATATTTCCCGGCATGCTTATGCATTTAAATGATTTTCGTTCCATACACATTTGTTGCTATAAATAGAAAACATCACATATAAATAATGTTTAAAGCAACTGCATACCAAGATTGTTCAACGGATGACCTTGGGTTGACTTTGACCTTTTAAACGGCAAGGTCAAATATGGAAAAGTCTTAAATATAAGATTTCATTGCCCTTAAAAATTGGTATAAACAGTCTTCTTAATTAGTACATAAAATCGAGATCATTCTTTGACGTTTGACCCAGGACTCTCACATTTTGACAATTTCAAACATTACATGAAAAGCCACCGAGCCAATTGTAACCAAATTTCATATAGAGCCTCCAGGGGCTACGGGAACAAAAATTGTTCATACGATCCAGGTCACATGACCAATATGACCGCCGCGCCCATATAAAGTAAAACCCTTTTTAAAATATTCTTAACCAGAAAGAATAAACCGATAGCCTTGAAACTTGGTATCTTGTACAGGACACCAAGATTGTTCAAATGATGAACTTGGGTTGACCTTGTTTGTTTTTATTGGCAAGGTTAAAGACGTGAAAATGCTATAACATAAGATTTCATGTAAAGTTTCGAAGATTTTGGCCCAAAACTTCTTAATGAGTACATAAAGATTTGTATCTACAAGAGTTCAATGGCATTCTCTAACTTTTGACCCAGGGCTCTCATACTTTGACAAGTTCAAAAGACTTCGGAAAAGCCACTAGGCCAATTGTAACCAAATTTCATAAAGAGTCTCCAGAGGCTTAGGGAACAAATATTCGTTCAAACGGGCTAGATCTCATGACCAACATGGGCTCCATGCCCACATATGGTAAAAGCATTTAAAACTCCTCATCTCCAGAACCAATTGACCAATAGCATTGAAACTTTGTGTGTAGCATCGAGTTCCGCCAAGCTTGTTCAAATGATGATCTTGAGTTGACCGTCACCTTTTTACGGCAATGTCCTTTTTGGTTGCTAGAACATAAGATTTCATGGAGAGTTTGGAAGATTTTGGCCTCAGATTGTTCTAATGAAGACCTTGGGTTGACCTTGACATTTTTACGGCAAGGTCAAATTTGCTTTCTGGTGCTATTAGGTCCTATTTGGTTGCTAGAACATAAGATTTCATGGAGACTTTCGAAGATTTTGCCCTAAGATTGTTCTAATGAAGACCTTGGGTTGACCTTGACATTTTTACGGCAAGGTCAAATTTGCTTTCTGGTGCTATTAGGTCCTATTTGGTTCCTAGAACATAAGATTTCATGCAGAGTTTCGAAGATTTTGGCCTAAGATTGTTCAAATGAAGACCTTGGGTTGACCTTGACATTTTTACGGCAAGGTCAAATTTGCTTTCTGATGCTATTATATGGACAAATGCTTTAATATAAGAGTTCGGGGAGCTTACATAAGATTCTGTTGCAAAATTTGATAAATACAGTTAAATGAATGAGTTCATGAACATTTTCTCAATAGAGGTCAAGGTCATTCGTTGATCTTCTACCAATTTCTCTCATATTTTGACAGTTTTTAATCAAGCTGATATCATTGAGGCATTTAACTCAACCTCTAGATATTTAGACGATCTTCTGAATATTGATAATCCTTATTTTGAAAGCATGGTTAACCAAATTTACCCACCTGAACTTAAATTGAATAAAGCTAATACTTCAGATACCGAGGCCCCCTTTTTGGATTTACATCTATCTATTTCTAACGGTTTTGTATCTTCTAAAATTTATGATAAACGTGATGACTTTGACTTTGATATAGTTAATTTTCCATTTTTGGATGGTGACGTTCCACGTCGTCCCTCTTATGGAGTGTATATTTCTCAACTTATAAGATTTGCTAGAGTGTGTAGTCATGTAGATGACTTTAATGCTCGTAATAAATGTTTAACTGCTAAACTTCTTCAACAGGGCTATCGGTATCATAAGCTTAGAAAGGCTTTTTCTAAATTCTATCGCAGACACCATGAATTGGTTTCAAAATTTGATGTCGGATTAAAATTTCTTTTACACCAAGGCCTATCGGAACCAGAATTTTATGGTGACTTAGTATACAAATTCAAAAAGATTAAGGGTAGGACTGATTTTTCTGATCAATTCCGAAAAATAATAATACGTCACAAACGTATTGGCTATAATTTAAATGTTATGCGACAGTCTACATGCTTAGTGATTAACCCAATCACGGTTGATAGCTTTGCTGCACTCTTTAATTGCACACCGGGGGATCGGTCGTCAGACTATATGATGGCCCCGACCTAAAGCTATATATTTTAGTTGGTTGGGACCGGAGCCTTTTTGTCTGTTGCTTGGTCCACCGGGGCTCAACTGGTGACCTTCTTTTGCTTCAGATTTCCAGTGGGGTTGTTTGGCAGGACAGGGATCTCCACCTGTCAGACGGCCCGTTGTATCCGTTGAGTCCTCGTCTTTGCTTCTTCATGGTGTTGAAATTTGATTTATGTGTTTACCGTGATGATTCATTGACGAGTTAGAGGGTTATCATGCGAACCGAACAACCAACTAAATGTTTTGTACCACTTCAGAAACTGAGGGTGAGGTTGGGCCTGTAAAATCGATTTAAGCCCCCCAGTAATTCATTACTGACCGTTCCAAGGCGGTAGTTCTGTTGTGGTTCTTTGTTGCCTGTTTTTGGTGTCAGAGTTTCTGTGATGTTTTACCTTATGTATGTTATTATTATTTTTGGTTCGGTTTGGGTTGCTGAGTGGCCACCTTTTGGGAACAAGCTGCTCACTCGGTTGGCCATATGTTCTCTGTATCTTGATTATTTGTAATCTTAGTTGTTTCCAACTATGGTTTGAGGGCTGGATTTGGATTTTGATTGTTTCAGTTCCTGGTCTTTGCATACTTTTTACTTTTAACTATCCAGTTTTAACAAATTGGTCTTGTGCCGTGTAGCGGCAGTAAAACGTCTCTCCGTACATCATCAATAATGTAGATTATATTTTATCTTTTGTCCTTTGAGATCAAATGATAAATATTGAGGAATCAGAAACTTTGATTGGTTTAGCCGTTTCTTCTAAATCATCGCATTTTAATCATTTGGACTCCTTTCGATACTTATCAGTCGTTGACTAGCCGAGGCTTGATTAGCCGAAACTTAAAGTATGGCCCGTGTTCCTTCTTTTGAATATGCTTTTTGCTCTTGAAGGAACTCGTTTTATTTTAATTTGACTTCACTGCAGCTGTGTTGTGCTGTGTGGCGGCTGTAAAACGTCTCCCAGTACATAATCAATACTACAGATTATATTTTACTTTTGTTAATAAGACTACAGCCAAAACTCATAGATCAACACAACAATATTGCCTTTATTTTAAAAACAATGTTGATCGGTCTAGATTCATATTCTAGCTCATCGCTTTTTCTTAATTTGGACACATTTTGATACTTATCAGTCCTTGAAATAACTGCCGTATAACAATTAAGAAATTGCAGTATTTTTTCTCTGGCTTTCGTCGCCGGGTTATTTCAGGATCACTGATGAGGCTCGAAAAGCTAAAACTTCGTTCCTTCTTTTGAATTGTGTTCTCACCTCTTGAAGGAACTCTTTAAGATATAAATTTGTTCAAATGACCATAGTTTGACATTTGACATTTTGACTCAAGAGAGAGAACCATGTCTTCATGGTCCTCTTGTTGTTTATTTAACACACTTCTCAGCAATAAAACTTAACTGTATTGTATCGAGTTAGTAGCAACCAACCAACGAGTTGTTTGCCGCCGAAACAACGATGGTTGGTTGCTTTACGATTAAGGCGTATTTTCGTTCTATTCTATTCTGTCCCGTACCACTAAGGCTCCAAAATTTTTGTGTCACTGAATTTCCGGTCGGCGTTTTTCTTTCTATGGAGAAACGAGACGCTGGCATTTTTATTGGACGAAAATAAATTCCTGAACTTCCGCCGCCACTTCCCTGGCAACACGCGTCTGAATTCAAAAAAAAAATTCTATGATGGCCGTCAGAATATTCGGCTACAAGGCCGTACAGCTCGAAGAAAAAACAACCCTTACCTTTTAACTGCGGCTTCTCGGCATCTGTTTATTGGTGACACGCATTATATTTCTAGGTCGGCAGCAGGCAGATGCACACGTGATATAGGTAGCAAGCTTTCCAACTGTCTAGAAACGACAAAGGCTGACGGAGAGACGGAGTCTTTCTGCAAAACAGCTTATGACTTCCACTTGGCCTATCAGGTTTCCCTTAGTTAAATAAATAATCTAGTAATCGATTGGATGAAGCCCCAGTGTGACGTTGCATCTTTTATGTGTGACGTCAAAAACAATACTGGTTGCGTTCGGGGTTTTTCTAGTGTCACTATTGACATGCCAATGACGCTCTGAGTTTCAATATTGGCACCATGGGCTCTACCATTGAAACCAGCATAGCCGACCATTGGATGCCAATACTGCAGACAGTTTAGGGCGTGGGAAAAATTACCATGGCGAGAAATTTGCGTCATTCAATATGGCAATTTATTTAACCCATCATAAACACTCGAGTTGACACAGGAGAATTTTTCCCCACAATAATGAAAGAAAATTTGAAAAACTAAAAATTTTTAAGCACTGGAAAATATTGGCTCTGCAATGGTGCTACAGGCTCATCAGCTCTACCAATGGTACCATTGGCGCCATTAGCTCTACCAAAGAACTGCCAGTGGTGACATTGGCAATTTTGCCAGTGGTGCCAACGGTTGCCAATGGCACCATTGGCTGCCGATACTGTGCAGTGTTTTACGGTTGCCAGTGGTACCATTCTTTCTCTCTCTCTCTGTCTGTCTGTCTCTTCAAAACACATGTCCACTGTTCTGTCTCTTGCCTAGGCCTACTTTTTTATTCTCATTTCATTATCATTTATTTACTATCTCCTGATACGAATGTAATGTTCAGATTTAGACCGAAAATGGTAAAAATAAATCGATCAATCAATGAATGAATGAATCAATCAATCAATTAATCAATCTCATTACAAAAGGAGCTATCCATGCAGAGCTTGTGCTAAAATTTTCTTGTTTCAGTTTTTTACTGGAGTCATAATGTAGGTTGGTTGCAATTTAGGTGGCGCCTATTTCATATTATATTTGTCAGTAAAAGTTTGCTCGCGAACAGGCGCTATCAAGCGTGGCGTCAACAACGACGTTCTAAAGTCATAGATACTAAATGGCATATTTGAAACCTAAAAAGTATATATTCCGCTCTATTCTTGAAACCTGACAGCATAATTGGCGTTTTCCGAATTGGTTTCCTGACACGAAAACCGCTATTTGTTACGTAAGACTGGTGTAATCTAGCAAACATAGGTGGCGTTATAGGTTTTATATAATTCTGCGCAAAAATTACCATTTTTTCCATATTGATATATTTTCATACAAAAAAAATGTTTTTAAACAGCAAGTCACTTTTGAGCTCACCTGAGCCAGCGGCTCCGGGGTCGCTTATTGGATAGTAAGGTTCCATTGTCCATCGTCCGTCGGTCCGTCCACAATTCCAAACGACTTCTCCTCTGAGACCGCTGGGCCGATTGTAACCAAATTTCATATGTAGCCTCCTTGGGTCTTAAAAACAAAAAGTTGTTCAAACGGTACTGATCACATGATCAACATGGCCGCCATGCCAATATATAGTAAAAACATAAAAAATCTTCTTCCCTAGAATCAATAGGCCGATGGCCTAGAAACTTGGTATGTTGCATTGGGTACGCGATTAGTACCAAAATTGTTCAAATTATGACCTTGGGTTGACCTTTACCTTTTTACGATAATATAAATTTGCTTCCTTGTGCTTTTATATGGCAAAATGCTAAAACATAAGATATCTTGGAAACTGTTGAAGATTCTGGGGGAAAATTGGTATCTATAGTCATCTTAAGGAGTACATGAAGATTTATGAGTACAGGAGATCATAGTCATTCTTTGACCTTTGACTTAGAACTGTCATATATTGACAATTTCAAACAATCTCCTCAAAAGCCACTGGGCCAATTGAAATCAAATTTTACATAGAGCCTTCAGGGGTTGAGGAAACGAAAATGTATTCTTCTCCAGAACTAATTGACTGATTAGACTAGATGGCCTTGAAACTCGGTATGTGTCATTAGGTACTTGAGTACTCTCAAGATTGTACAAATATAACCTTGACCGTTTTTAGGCAAGGTCAAGTATGAGAAAATGCAAGAACATAAGATAATGTGGGACGTTTTGAAGATTGAGGCCTAAAAATTGGTATCTGCAGTCATCTTTATAGGTACATGAAGATTTGTGAGTACAAGAGGTCAGAGTCATTCTATATAACGTGACGAGGGGTGCAAGCTTTCTTGGCGGCTGGAGAAAAGATCTGCGTTTTCTTGTCTTTAGTGCAAGATTGCTATCAAAACTACTTCCTTAGTTCCAGAAGAATTAATTCATTGCTGCTGTTCACTGCTGTTCACAATTTTGGCCTGAAACGACCGCATTTAAGAAATAGATCAACTCTAGCAGTAAATTGTTGAGTGATAATTCACTGTTTGGAGGACAGTTGTAAAGTAGATAATATCACGAGCGCGGAGCGCGAGTGAAATATCTATTGACAACTGACCGACAAACAATGAATTATTACTCAACAATTCAATGCTAGAGCTGAACTATTTCGATTCTAACACTCAAAATGCTGAAAAACTATTCTTTTCATTGAAACTATCCCAACCTTCCTGCCAGCGCGTTCATGCTGCCGCCAACATTTTGAACTGAATCTTAGATAAATGTACGTTTATACAGCAATTTAAGAAAGAAACAGAGACGTTACACAGTCTAAACGTCTCAATACGTCACAAAATTACGTCAGTAGTTGCAGTGACGTCAGCAATTACGCTCACGCGCTCCGTAACAGTGAATTGTTGCAGAATAAAATACGGTAGCTTTCCATTGCTTCTATAGGCGCACTGTGTTAGAATTGTCGTTAATCTTACTTTACAGAGCGGGCTCTTCAAACCTGAAATAGTCCGTCATTGTTCACATCCGCTTTGGAAACGAAAGTAGGAAATTATGTCAGCAAAGATGAATTCCCAGATGTTAATTCCATTGCTGACCACTTTGTTTGTCAGGATATGGCTGACGTACGATCTGTTGGCGCTACCACAGGGGAAAAAACAACCACTTCCATGTGGAAGTGGAAACTTCCGCATTTTCAATGGCATGTTCTCTTGCAGTGTATCAACCCAGGTCACCCATAGATTTGTTTCTTGCAAAAAGAAGTACATGACGGGGCATATGTTACATGTGTTTGGCATGTTGCTATTGAATGAATCTAACTGTCATCCAAACCCCGGCCCCCGTCAAGTCAAGTTCCCGTGTGAAATCTGCAGCAAGGCCTGTCGCTGGTCCAAGACCATTCAATCGATCGCTTGTTCTGGCTGCGATAAGTGGTTTCATAAGAACTGTATAGCATTGAACACGGCTGTTTATGATTCCCTCGAAAACACCGATATACGCTGGCACTGTTGCAACTGTGGTTTACCGAACTTAGTTCAAGTCTGTTCGAGGATTTTGAGTTTTCTTCAACGGATCATGACACAACACACGCGTCGGTTTCTTCGGTTGATTCAGTAATTGACTTTTTGCATATTGGTCAACCTCAACTTACTTCTTCCCCCAACAAAGGTGAACCTACTCCATTCAGCAAGAAGAAACTAAGGATTCTTACTATAAACTTTCAGAGCATTAATGCAAAGAAAGAGGCATTTTGGAGTTTGGTTGAAGAATGCGACCCAGACATCGTTATTGCCAGTGAGACTTGGTTGCATGTGGGCATAGGGGAGAGTGAAGTCCTACCTGCAAACTATAGGTTTTTTGCCAGGAAAGACAGGAAAAGAAATATCCGAAATGCCCATTGTGGTGTAGCCATTATTGCTAAAATCAATATGGACGCCACTGAGATTGATGTCAGTACCAGTTCAGAGTTTGCAGCAGCTGCATTTACCTGTTGTAACCTGAGAAAGCCATTGATTGTTGAATCCATATATAGGACTCCTGACAACATCATGGAGTATAGCACTGAGCTCTACACAGCCATCACAACCCTACACTAGCGGTACAAAGAGCATACTGTTTACATAGGTGGTGATGCCAATCTCCCAGATATTGACTGGACTTTAGACAGCATATCTGGCAACAACTATGCCATTCCGATTAGCAGAGGGTTCATTGATGTGCTACATGATGCCGGGTCCCAACAGATGGTGGACTTTCCAACCAGAATGGATAACTGTATTCTGCTCAAAGAGTTCTTCCCTCTCATACAGATGTGTACCATTCCCTGGGCTGAGTGACCACGACATAGTATGCATTGTACGATCTGGATCTGTGATTTAAAGATTCTGCCTGCGATCAGACATAACGACTTCTCTATTGATTAGAGTGTAAACAAACTTCACTGGTGGCCACTTCATTTCGATCAGCCATATCATGTCTTTATCGTAAGAATGCCATGCGAACTGTGAATGGCCAGAACCGCCTGTACTTATGTACATTCTTGTAAGTGATTTGTGATTGCACAGCAGCTTGATAAAATTAATTGCTTAATATCAACGGGGCCAATAAGCAGTAAAATAGCGTATGATCATGTTATTTTTGAGCAATAATAATAATGATAATAACAATAATAAATAATAAAAAGCATGACCTAATACTCATCTCTTCAATAAATATTTTGGTGAAGTTATGGTTCTTATTTTCAATGCATCAACTGACAATGCTTTATAATTGTACCAAGTTTCGTGTAAATATCTGTAACGGTTGAAAAGTTATAGCGAGAACCAGTTTCCCTACCAAATTTAGAAAGGGACATTTAAATGTTTAGATCGAGTAATGGTTCTTGTTCTTTGCATGTCGTCTTATTATACTTTGGATTTGTACAAAGTTTATGGAGATATCTTTGACGTTTTGAAAGTTATACAGGGGACATGATTTTAATAAAAACTCGGCCTCGGATACCAATCTAAAATTTACAAAGGAGCAGAATTCGGTTAAAATTTGTAAGCTGAGTTATGGTTCCTGTTCTAGGAACGTCGTCTTATAATATTTATATTTGTACAATTTTTTGTGAAAACATCTTCAACCATTTTAAAGTTTTTAGCAGGACAGGATTTTTATACTCTGAAAATTACCAAGAGGGATACTTCTGTATAAAATATAGATAGAGTTATGGTTCTTATTTTCTGTGCATTTGAATGATGATGCTATATATTCGTACAAAAATTCTTGAACATATATTCGACGGTTTAAAAGCTACAAAGCGGATATGATTTCCGTACTAAAAGTACAAAGGGGCATAATTCCGTAAAATATGTCGTATGGTTCTTCTTTTCTGCACATCGTCTGAGGATGACTTATATTGGTACCAGGTTCCATACAAATATCTCGACTGGTTTGACAGTTATGGAGCGGACACGATTTCCATAATAAAAATAACAAAGGGGCATAATTCCGTCAAAATGTAGATATGATAACGGTTCTTGTTTTCTGCGTTTCCTCTGATAATGCTTTATATTTGTACCAAATTTTATGAAAATATCTCAAATGTTTTAAAATTATGGGGCAGGCACGATTTCCATACTAACAATTACAAAGGGACATAATTTGTAAAAATGTTAGTGGAATTACGGTTCTGGTTCGTTGCACATCGCCTGATAGTGTTTTATATTTGTTACAAGTTTCATGAAAATATCGCAAATGGTTTCAGAGTTATGGAGCGGATTCGGTTTTTGACGGACAGACGGACGGACGGACAGACTGACAACTATGGGAAAAGCCGATAACGGCAAATGCATTTGGGTATATTATGAAGAAGAGCGGTTTGTTGTTTCTGATACAGATATAGCCACTGTTGCCGAATGAACGTGGGTTGTTCAGAAAGTTTTGATTCTAGCCACATAACTTTGTTTAGCGGCATGCTGGGGACAAATGCTATGCATGTATTAAAAGTACTGCATTTCGTCGTTACAATGATACCTAACACTACACAAAGATATGTTTTCTTATTGAGTTACAACGCATGCTAATAGGCCCCAGTCATACCACTGGGCTAATTTCATATGTGAATTTATTTTCAGTGTGTCATTCAAGTGAAAATCATTGTAAATAAGAAAAAAAAATTGTCACCTGCTTGTCATTTGTTGCTTTCAATATCCATTCAAAAGTTAGAAGGACAGCAAACGTTATCGATTTAGTCCTTGCAAAGCAATGCGCAGTTCTTATGACATTATTGAAAACGGCGTCAATGTCATTTGAGAAAGCTCGTAGCGGCTTCATTGTTTATATCAATTTTAATTTTTCGACGGTTTCGAGTTGGCCCATGCAAAGGCTCTTCCTAACAAGATTTCGAATGTTAAGACCCTCGTTTTCGTTATAAAATCATTATAACTTCAGTAGAAAGGGAGAATTTGCTGCTACATAAAATGCTTATAATCTAAATTGAAGGGACAGTATGGAATCTAGATTATTTTTTTTCCGCGATATTTTCAGGTCACAGTTGCCTGGGGACTAAGCTTAAGCAACAATGATGAAAAAAATTCAAAGACTGCTCATATATGAACTATGACCTTCTTAAATGAAAATCTGCAGTGGCTGTAGGGTATACCTCTTTCAAAAGCGTTCAAAAATATGTCCTTTAGAAAATATACACCACGTTTGCAGAGTTGTCCGGACATATCACACCTTTATATATTTTCGCTGTCAGAAGACCTGTATTTATGATGGTCACCCAAATAAGACGTCAAGAACAGAACTTTCTGAACAACCCTCGTAATCGGCGACCGTTTGACACGACATGCTATAAATCTTTAATCTACACGATTCTGTTTCATATATATACTTTTTTCGCGAAATCCCAAGGCAATTACGCCGTGATACAGAGGGTAGTGTACTTTGCTAAAATGTCACAGCCAAGGTCAAGGATAGTGATTAGCGCATGCGCGCAGCGAGGCAGTCTAATTGAGTAGTTCAGTCTACCTTTACACATTCTTTCATTTACCAGTGAATCTAAATACACTCCTGGTGGCGAAATGGTAGCAAATTAAACCAGGTAAGTTAAATCATATTGTTTAAAAGAAAGACTTTGACAAAATAATAATAATAATAATAATAATAATAATAGTAATAATAATAAATAAACAGTTGCTAAACTGGCTCAACAATAGAGAAGATGTGTATTAGAAGAGACAGACCTCGTTGTAATTACTGTGTAAGTTGAATTAGCAGCTTTTTATATTGTTTAATATGAAAAACCTTTGAAATTACCAGTTGCTAAACTGGCTCAACAATAAAGTATTTATGCATTAGAAAAGACAGACTGTACTAGTTGAATTCACAGATTTTATATTGTTTAAGAAAAAACGTTGAAAACCTATTGGCTAAATGGCTCAACAATAAGGTAGAGGACCAAAAGGTTAACAATATTCATTCGATGAGGCACACCTTAGTTACCGGACAGCCCTTCCAATCGGAGAAACCACTATCAGTTAACAACATTGTCTTCAAACCGATTGATAAACTTATTATTTAGTTAAAGCTAAATGAAATTTATATGAAAGATCTTTCTATATCAGCTTTGATTTTGGTACTTTGAATCCCCCATTTCTGGCAAAGATAATAAAATTCACGTCTGCATCACTGATTTTGTTTGCTTCTGGGCTTCTATGTCTGGCTAAATATTAATTACTGTGACCCAAAGGGCATTTTAAATCTTTTCCGTTTAATGCACAAAGTCAACGCAATAAATTCTAAATCTAAATAACATTATGTTATCTGAACTAATTCATATACTGGACTTTCTGAACTTGGCCAACGTAAGCGACATGGCTGATGCGGAATGCAGCTGGGAATGACATTTCCCTGAAATATTTATAACCATTAATTTTCACCCAATACCATTAATGATAAGGATTTAATCATAAGATTCAAATATATATCTTTCAAAACCTCCTTGGTTGAGAAACACCTTAAGCAGCCATATTAAAACATAGTATTCTGATTCCGCCAACTGATGAAATCTTGAAATGGGAGACGTCTTATAGGACAAATGAAGCATATAATAAACTAGATTTACTTGTAATTTATTTTGTGGGATATCTAGAAAAATCATTCTGTAAATATAGAATATGGTTTTATCTATTCTTAGTTTTCACAATGGAGTTAACAGCAAAGTAAAACCTTAGCAAGGATTCAAGGGTGTACCCTCCATGGAAGATACCCCTCCCAAGGACATGCGATAGTGGGAAGAAAATATAAAACAAACAAAAACCAACGGCACATACCTTTTTCAGAAAGACGTGTTAATAAAGTGTCAGGGTAAGTAGGAACCTTTAACCAGCTTCTGTGGTCACTTCAATTAAGGGATCACCTGTCTTTATCAGCCGCTTTTTCTGGGTCCCTTGAACCAAAATACAGTACAAATGAACCTGTATTAAGGCGTCACCTGTCTGAAGCAGACACTTTTTGTCCTTCCCTTGAGTGACCCTTAAGACAGGTTTGACTGTAATTGTGAAGATACCTCAAAATTCAATTCGAAACAAATATGTATGTAAGGACCCCCTAGTCAACAAAATTGTTTTAACAATTTTGTTGACTAGGGGACCCTTGCATACTTATTTGTGTAAAAACACACCCGTAGGAAACCTTAACCGAAGTGACCTCTCTTGCTGTTGACCTTGAAATCACATCAGCAGAGGATGTTTGTAGAGGAAGGTCATAAACGTTAAAGCAAAATTGCGGTGAAAACAGTGGTGAGTTCTTGAATATGTTTCATTTCTGCTCCAATTGTCTTGACTGAGATGTACAGGAACATTTGACCTTCAGATTATGCTTGTCATTCTTTACGTGTGAAGCCGCACATATTAAAATACCTATCACGTGTAAAGCTGGCGAGTCAGATTACTGAAATTAGATGCCTGACAAAATTTCAGTACTTGAATATATATAATTAATATACGATCATTCTCGTATTTCACCCCTATCATTTCGTTGACTGTCTGACTAGCTAAAAACAGAACCCAATAATCAGCTGACAGAACTGTAAAAATGACAAGCTGCAAACACTACAGCAGGAACGGCCATTTAATGTCCCATAGATGAGCAATGAAAAACCAATGAAAATGAAATGCAACCCATGAAAAGCGACATAATTAATGTTCATGATTTTTGAAAGGCCATTATAAAAGCCGTTGACACTTTTCGTGGTAGACTGGATTCCCCTAATATCACGGTAGTTAATTGTAATGAAAGCTAGAAATAAATAAAAAGAGCTGGGTTGATTAAATAAAAAATTTTAGTTATTATCCTTTGGCCATCCCATATTCTCTTGCACTATGGAAAATCATATCTTTCTCATCTTTGTTTACAAACTAAAATGATAAACCGCCATGGTGTTGTAGCTTAAGCCAATAGAGAGCTCCATAATATCACGGTATTTATAAATGAGACAAGTATGGAAAGCAAGTAGTATCAATATTCTTAAAACTTAATGCAGTAATAACGAAGGTGTTCATCAACATTCTAAACCAGTGTGTACAAGCTAAATCAAATGTTATTGAAATTTGAACACAATTTTATATCAGAATATACTTTTACATGGGGTTTCCAAAAAATGACAACTAGGTGGCATAGGGGCAGAATTAGCAGTAAATAATTTCTTGATGAATCAATAATCATCCATTAAATAATTGTTTTCTAGTTCTAACAGCTATATACTGATATTTGAAAAACACTTTTTGTCAGTAGTATTTATTTATTCTTCAGGCTCATCAAAAAAACTTTATGTGCTTTGATCTATTTATTACAAACATTCAAGTTTTTTTTTGTCTTAATGGCTTCCCATAATTCCAGCAAAACTTTGAATTGATAAATATTGTACACTAGCAATTTGTTGTTTTCAAATAAAAAATTGAAATACCAGATATGAGAAGTCACAGACAAAATAAAATTATGGCCACTATTTTAGTGAGCTTTGAGGGGTTTTTTTGGGGCCAGGGGATAGAACCGTGTGGAAAACATGCTAATTTCATGGTTCTTATAAAAGAAAGATTGTACTCGGCAGGAATCAAGACAATTTTCCAAAAAAATTCTACAGCATAGAATGAAGTAATTTTGTCACTACTCAATACACAGTAAGTTTACTGAGATACAACAAGAAACGTATATGCCGTGGTATCAAGTAACTCTTGATATTATGAGAAACGACTATAGTACGCAAGGAGCAGGTGTCAACAAAATGCGACAAAATTTCTTGGCCATTAATTATTTATCCACATTAACTTAAAAGATTACCGTTTTAATTGAAAACCTATGCCCATTACTTGTTCCCATTCAAATAATTTTTCATGGTAGAGAGAAACTACCAGTCAATTTGATAAATAAATATTATTACTGTTCATGACTGAGTAATGGGCAGACATCAATAGATGAAAAAAATGTTGACCATTAATACTATTAGCATTAAATTATAAGAATATAAAATTTTAACGACCATAATACTTAGCAATGATTCCAAATCAATGGCCATTAAAACTTTGAAAGGACATATATATTTTGGTTTTAATGGCTATTTATTTAACAATGTTGTATATTTTCCCTCTGTTTCAAGATTCAGTGGCTCGTGCTTTATTCTGTTTCTCATTTAGAAGCAGTAATGACCAGCAAACTATTTCTGTACTATTATTTTAGCCATATAATCTTAAGAGATTATCAGGTCCAATAACAAATAAATTTTAACTACCCATTTCTCCATCCGTATCTATATTAGTTAAAATATAATCACAAATTGGTGCATGCAACATGCATCAAGTTTGGTAAAGTGAGGCCATAACCTCACTCTGTGTTTGTAAAACAAATTAGAAATTGTGCTAATTTATTAGTCAGAATATTGCAGGAAAAATAGAAATGTATCGATTCAGTTTTGCCTATTAAACTAACCTTTTATGCGAAAAAATATGTTATACAAGCAAGCCACTCTACGTTTTGATTACTGTCTTTGTTATTTTAATAGCCATTAAATTTGGTCACATAAAATAATTGCATGTTTTGATTGTTATTCTTCAACTGGCAAGTCATATATCAAACCATGTAAGCATAGAGATCTGAGTCAGTGTTATAAATAAAGTATGGTATTTCGCCCATTTCAGTGACATCCTTTAACATACTTTAACCTGGGAACCTTATTTTTTAATATCAAATACTATGTCAGTGTTAGCTTAGGTATGGTTGTTTCGAAAAAAATATCATCACTTGCCTCAATATTTCATTTTGTAAAATTTAAACACTTTAACATAGCTTCCCTTATGGACAGATGAATTTTATTTAAGGGACTGTATGTAATTACCCAAATAACTTACTTGAATAAATGGTCTTAAAAACAAAGGCACATAAATCTAACTACTTCGAAAATATACAAATATTTTAATATATTATATGACATTTTAAATGGACAAAATTATCATATATAGGACTTGCACAGGCACATCTCCTCCTTCTGATGACACAAAAGCCTCTAGAAAACAATCAAGGTCTAACGATAAAAAAAATATTTGCTCTCCATTAGAGAAAAAATTATTATACAGCATCTAATTGCATAAAATAAACTAAATCAGCTCGATATCATTATATTATGAAAATATTTTCTGAAGTTAAGAATTTTATCAGCAAAGTAAACCTAAGACTTGTATCATGATTCATGACAAAACTTTAGATAAAACTTTATCTAAAGAAAGCTTTTAAATCAAGTTCAGGCACCTGACTGTAAAAAAACAACGTAAATTTGAATTTATTGATTGTCTAGAAATAGGCCATGTAACGAAAAAAATCAATGGTAGTGAAATACTCAACTTCATCTACTACTATTCTAATGGCCATTAATTTTAAAAGATAATGGCCATGAATTTCTACATAGCAATAAATAAAATCACATCAGTTTAAATGATCTTTTCTTCATGTTAATTTCCATAAGATAAACATTTTATTACCATTACTTATATCATTTAGGTAATAAATGTTATATGATATCAAACTTTTTAACACCATGCTTATCATAGGCATGCCATGAAATCTCATCAGCGGAACTTGTTTTGTTGATGTCCAAAATATTTAATGTTAATGCGACTCATCACTGATAATGTTGATTTTTAATGGTAAAACTAAAGGCCATTATTTTTTGCATGTATGTTTTAATTGTTATATCAATGACCATGCAATTTAACACTATGTTTATCATGAACAGGAAATAAAATATCATCAGTTTCAAGTAGCGCTTGTTTTGTTAATGGCCAATAGGTGCAATGTTAATGACCATTAGTGTTAATATTGATGATTAATGGTTACATGAATAGTCATAATTGTTTGCATGATACTTATTATGGTCTTGAAATTAATTCTTATCTATTTCAAGTGGTATAATATCCTACTTAATGGGAGCTTTTAGATTATTGCTTAGTTTGTAATGGCCATTAAAAGCTACTTTTAAGTGAGGATGAACATAAAAATTAATAAAAGTAGAGCAAGACGTAATCGCCAATTAAATCTTGACCCTTTGTAGAGTTACTTCTACATTTTCCTTGGAAATAAAGATAATTTTGGAATCAGTGATTAGATGTTCACCAAACTGAATGCATATACATGTATAAGCTAATTGGGACTCAAAGGCTTTATGATATTGGTCCAGTTTTCAACGTCGCAGTAAAAGTGCCCCTGAAAGGAGGGGCTGCTGAAATGTATTTGCTCGGGAGAGGAACATAACACCATCTGTTGTTAGAACAACATTTCATTTTTCTTTATCAAAATCAAATAGAAAAATAAAAAATGGAGTGCCTTTATAAAGATATACATTGCAAAGTACCTAGCCTGAGAGGTAGACATGCAATGAAATGTTTCGGTACGCTTTGGAAGTAAACACAGACTTAGAGCAGTTTCTGACTGAACTACCATTAAGAGAAATGATTATACTTAAGCTGAGGTGAAAAACCCGACCGATTTTATATTAATGTAACTCAACAAGTATCAAAAGGGGCAAACCATTGTGAGACTGGTTAAGAGCACTCTCTAAGCACACAGTGAATATATATTCTGCCGAACTTAAGCCTCAGCCTTTGTAGAAATAGTATGCTGTAAAACACGCTTCTAAGTTTGTTGAGCGCCTTCAAAACAAAGCAGGTTTATCAAATTCATTTCAACATTTAAAAATAATTCTTCAGTTGATTTATATATGAAACATACAGATTTGGTACAATTCTGTTGACTGCCTTACTGTCTTATAAAGATGCGGAACAAGGCTGATTAAAATCAGTTTATCTAAAGTTGACATTGACCTTGTATATGCTGCCATTGTTATAAAACTATATTCAGTGCATTGACACTACACGTTTTGATATAAGCCACTTCTGCTCTAATTTAGTAACAATTTGGAAGATAAGATTTAGATAGGAACTTACAAATCCTATTGTGACTTTGCACTTGATGTCAAAGTCAAGAAAACCTTAAAGCAGGAATTCATTGCCGGGGATGGGGAGGGGGTGGGGTCCTGTTCCCAGCAATAGCATATCTTACCTGTACAGGTAAAGGTTTGAAAATTCATTCAAACCATTAGTGGAGCAGAATTACCAGTTATTATAATTTCATTGGCTGATTTGAGGTGTTGACACTGTGTGAGCAAGAGACAGAATGACACTGTGGAAGTTAATCCTCCTTATAAATTCCACTCATGCCTTTAAACAAATGTTTAGCTTACCCAGAGATGAAACAACGCAAGTTTTCTTTGAATCCTTCCATCGGTTCTAGGGATTTGTAGAATCTTGTTTCTTCGAAGTAATCACCAACTTTCAAATCGAAATGAAAATAAAAATTCACAGCTTCACTGACAAATATGGTGCCGGCGTAATGAGGTAAAGTGACCCCATAGAAAATCGACAACCGGTCATTATTCTTAAGCAATGGTTTAACAATTCACTTTAATGAAACGAAGATATGAACAGGCATCACAAAAGGCGTTGTTTTTCAACTTTTAAAGAAAAATATACTGAGCAAAAGTAAAAACGCTACATTATAGAAGACAGTTTGTAACTAACACAATGATACTTTTTGCCTGGATATAAGCATTTTAGTAGTGCAAGGCATTCAGCAAGAAAATGTCTATAAAATTCTGAATCTGATACTCTTTACAACAGAGTTATCTTACCTTATTCAATTTTAGCATATTTTGTAATACACCAAATATCCGCATGCGCAAATGCACTTTTCTTTGCTGATCCAAAGCCTTACATCCAGAGTGATAGAAAAAGCAAATAATAAATCACAATTTATTTAAAAAAAAAAAAAAAAACCAGGAAATTGAACCGTTATTTTTCTAAATTATAAATTCTTTCCCTTTACTTTAAAACAATAACAAATTTCAATGATCGATTGCTCTTTGGTTTAGTAATTTTCTGAACAACTTTTTCTCGTTCTTGTAGTGAAAGAAATCATGCATTTTACCTATCGATAATTTCAAGCAAAAGTATCACATTTTGTGAGGAATAAAATAAAGCATGCACTTTACCTATCGATAATTTCAAGCAAAAGTATCACATTTTGTGAGGAAATCATAAATAAATTTCTTGTGGGACTTCCTTTGTTCACGGGTTCTTTTTGTGTTTTCGATGAAATAACGATATTTCATCACTGATTTTCAAAAACATGAAAACAATTACTGATGTGTACTTTCTCTTGCGATATGTTTGGTATATTGGTTGTTTACCAAAGGCAAAATAAGGACAACTGTATCATGAACTCCTTGTTTAAATCAAGTTTAAAATGCATGTTCGACTGTTTCGTATTTGCACAGCAGAAAATCGGACCCCTGTTCACTTTGAAATATGTTCGTTTTATCTGAAACGGCTTTTACTGCTATCCACTAGTATCATGGCCTTACACCTTCATTTAACTATAAAATGCCTCCTTATTCTTGAACCGTTTTGGGTTCCACAAACAGAAAATTCGAAAACGGTCCTACTTGTAGCGTTTTCACTTTCTTCAGTATATATTAGATTGTTGTAAAATATAATGGAGAAGTAAGGCTTACAATAAGGTGCCCCAGTTTAATGCCGACTTACCCCATCCACTTTAAACCCCTATTTGTCCAATAGAAGAGCTTTCTGCGCAAATATAAGTAAAGTTAACAAATACTATAGACAAATCATCAGTTGAAAATAGAAAGTATTGCTTGGGATTGGAAGGGACTGGGGGTGGGGGGTGGGGACAGGAAAATGGATTTTGCCCCCCCCCCCCCGCCCCCCTTCTCCCTCCTGCTCTAGTCGAGTCGATTATCCTAGATGGTCACTGATGCCAAAAACAGCAAAACAACAAAACATCTTCCCAGATCCGGTTACTGACACATTTTTACGACCGTTTGAAAAACGGGACGCGTTATGTTATGGCGCTGCTGTCCGTACGTCCGTCAGTCCGTTGGTAACTTTCTCGTTTTTACGGAAAACTCCTTCTACAGTTAACATCCGATCAAGCTGAAACTTGGTATATACAAGTCCAGTTGCATTAAATTAAGCTAATAGTTTCATTTCTACAATTTGACCGTTTCTAAATTTAATTCCGACTTGATAGCAACAGTCAAATATAGTGTGGCTTTCAGTTAGCAGACCGAGATTTTCAATAGCTGGTCCTTCAGACGGATGCTGTAGAATAGGCAGGTCAAGCTTACTACTCGCGAGCACCTGATCACACTCACTTCCTTTTGGGGCTCATGTCCTTATATCTGATATCGGGTTTGTCAATGTTTCTATGATTTATAAGTTCGGACTTATGATGTTGGTACTTGGGCCGCCTCTTCTTTGTCAATAGTGAGACTAAGATGTGGAGTAGCACATAATGTTTCGAGGTCATGCTCGAATGATTTTTAGCAGAGTAACGGCCCTTTAATAAAATCGACTATAACATTTAAAAGATATTCTTGTGCGCACCATAACTAGGTTACCATTTGGAATATTCTGAAACTGTACAGAAAAGAATATTAGTTTGATACGACGTGTCCCGGACAAGAATGGTTGCTAACCATTACTCAGTTTCGGAGTTACATCCCTTTGCTATTTTTAGACTATTTTTTATACGTGCACAACTTGGTAACCAGTTGGAATATCATGATAGCTGTTTAGCAGCCTGTATTAGGTTAAGACGGTATGTTACATACAGGATGGGTGCTCCTCCTTATGTTTGGAGTTACGTCCCTTTCATTAGTTTTTTGATTTCTCCTGTGCGCGACATAAATAGGAAGCCGCTTAGAATCTACTGATGGAATTTTATAGCAATATGGATTAGGTTACAGCGGCGTGCTGCATATAAGAATAAAGGCTTTCCTTCCTTATTTTCGGAGTCACGTGCATTTATGATAATTAGTTTATATGGCTTTTCTCATGCTAGTCATAACTAGGTTGCCATATGGAATATCATGATGAAACTTTATAGTAATATGTATTAGGTGCCCTGTATAATAATGATTTTTCCTGCTTCCTTGTTTTTGATGTTACGCCCCTTCTATTAGTTTTTTAAGAAGCTGCTATTCTTCTTTGAACAATGTCTAGATTACGGGTAGGAACATTATGATGGGACATTATAGCAATGTAGATGAGGTTGCGTCGGTGTGTGTCGCATAACAATGGTTGCCAATCTGTTTACCGTTAGAATTACACCACTTTGATTATCTTTACTGTTATACGCGCCATTTTAGGTAATCGTGTAGAATATCAAAATAAAACTTCATAGCAATGTGCATCAGAGTTCAGGCTATGGGTTGAGTATGAGAATGGTTGCACGCCCTTTCTTAATTTTGGAGTTTCATCCTTCTAATGAGTTATTACAGACTAAACATGTTCCCTCGTTAGTACCTGTGTGTGGCTGTTGTCAATGGCATTACATCCACCTGAGGGTATTGACTTGGGCTGAAACGGGCGTATATTGCCTATTTGCAGTGCTCTTGGTAGGTATGGAGCAGAGATGGGATGTAGATTTTCGAATTGAAGACAACTAAAAAAATCTGTGGGGGAATGTTGTGAAACAGTTACTGATATAGTACGGATATCATCAATATCTAATATTTCCCCATACAAAACTTCGTCAACGCATGCATCCGGTCACTAAGTGTCACAATACTTAAGAAGGACATTAAACATACCATGTTCTGCTTTCATGAAAATCTGTACGATTTGCAGATTTTGACATTATGGTTTTTATGTGTTCTAGAACAACAAGTTTTCAGCAGTGCATATGTGGTTATTACTCGAGATGACGTGTAATTAAAGTACAGGTAGTTCATCATAGTTGCAATGACCTTCTATCCAGAAATTCACTAGACTCCGCTGGTGTCAAAATTGTTGGACTTCTGTGGCCACATCCACATGATTTCATCACTACATATCCTCAAACGCAAACGATTTTAAGCCATGAAACTAGGTCATCATAGGTCATAATGACCTACTCCTTTAAATTTCAATGTCAATTTTGTGTGCAACTGACAGCATAGATTTGTTTCTCTTTGTCTTATAGCCATCAGATTCTTCTTGCATGTTTCTGATTACACAAGATTACATGCCACAAAGTAGGTCACGGGTCATCATAATCTCCTTTTCTGAGATCAATGTTGTTTTTGTTGCATATTTTAGCAGATTTAATCTATGTCTGTGACCTCTTCTAGGTTTCTTCAGTGCAAAAGTGAGTTCGTTCAGGTAACATGCCATGTCACTTGATAATTACATACCACACAGGCCTATTTTTCTTAATTTCTTAAATGTAATGCAGGTTGCAGAATAATAAATAATATGCCTCGTATAGGTCCCGCAGCTACCATCTGTCATCGATGCATGTATATTGTCATCATTACATGCCTTAGAACTTCAAAGATTTTGCATTTCTACTTGCAGGAGGCTCAGTGGAAATTGCAAATATTTAGGATATTTTGTGTTCTGTGTATTCTTGAGCCAACTTCACACTTCATATTTAAATATTTATACTTGTCAGTTCACATTTCATACTTAACCTTTCATAGCTCATAGTTTAACTTCATAGTTCATAGTTTAATTTCACACCTTATGATTAATAATTTACAGCTCATCAGACTGGATAATTACGTCTTTGCTACGTCATTGTCTTCGTGTTTTAAATGAGGAAGTCCAAAAAATAGCTTCTAGTGTTATTTTATATATTCATTGTTTCTGTATGCATTCTTACGAAGTAAATCGCAGGTAGTGCATAATCATAAAGACGATTCACTTACTCGTGATCTGATGGTGGGTCTGATAATGTTTGTAATATATCCTTCCTCGATAACCGTTGTTGAAAGTAGACCTTTGTGTTCTAGATCTTCGCGTTCCTTCAGATCTGGGGGTTGGGGGAGGTTAAAAATGAAAATCGCTTAACTCTCAGACAACAAGAGGCCACGAAGCCCTGAATCGCTCACCTGAGTAAACAGGTCGAAGGTCAAACTAGATTCATCATATGAACAAACCTGATAGTAGATGATTCCCAACTGCTTCGTATTTGTTTTAAAGTTATGTGTCATTTGGTAGAATAAAATACATTTAAAACATTGCCCTTGCTGTAAAAAGGTAAAGGTCAACCCAAGGTCTTTATTTGAACAATCTTGGTAGTCCTCGAGTACTCGATGATACAAATCGAGTTTCAAGGCCACCTGTAAATTGGTTCTGGAGAAGAAGTCTTTAGAGGTTTTATACATATAATGGTCGTGATTGTCACGTTGGTCATATGACGAAGACCATTTGAAATAATTTTCGTTCCCCCATCTCTGAAGGCTCTATATAATATATGGTTACAATTAACACAGTGGTATATGGGAGATGTTTGAAATTGTCCAGTATGAGAGACCTCGGTAAAAGTCTAAGACTGACCTTGACCTCTTGCACTCACAAATCTTTATGTACTTATTTAGTTGACCTCATGCAACAAGTTTCGTTTCAAAAGCTTACATAGTTTTCAATGAACTCTTATGCTCTTGCATTTTCAAATTTAAAAGCACCAGAAAGCTACGTGATCTTTCCGTACAAAAGGTCACTGAGAACCCAAGATCATCATTTGAACAATCTTGGTACTCGAGTACCTAATAATACAAACTAAGTTTCAAGGCCATCGGTCACTTGTTCTGGGAAGAAGATTTTTAAAGTTTTTTTACCATCTTTGCGCGTGACAGCCATGTTGGTCTTTTGACCTGGACCATTTAAACAAATTTTCATTTCGTCAGGCCCTGTAGGCTCTTATATATAAAATTTGGTGACAGTCGGCCCAGTCAGTGGGTTTTGATCAGATGTTTAAAAATGTCGAAATATCAGAGACCAGGATCAAAGGTCAAAGAATGACCTTGAACATTGTACTCTTGAAATCTTCATGTTCTTATTCAGATGGCTGTTTAAACAAATTTTCATGCCATAAACGAGTCCATCTCACAGCGATGTTTACCTTTTTTGGCCATAGTTCTGAAAAAATAACGAAAATATCAACTCCTTAAAATGTTAACAGTTATGGACTAGTCCAGATATCAAATGTTTACGTAAATAGGTCATATTGAATATTGCCAGTGAAATACATTGCAGTTTTAATGAGTTAGATTGAAATGTGTAAAAGTTATAGCTGGCCATCACAAATGTGCATGATGGACGACCATAAGTCACCCGACTGTTGAACAGAATGGATTTGACAAAGTGAATGGCTAAAATTTCATTACCGATGTCATGTATACACTTTGCAAGAAAAAGATGCATAAATTCATAGCTAAAAAAAGATATCTTATTAAGCTGCATGTATTGCTGTTTCAGATACAACCAATATCAAGCATTTGAAAACACGTCTATATATCATTTTCGGTAACACCATCGGAAACTATGACTGCTTAATAATTTGCAGCTAATGGGACAGTAGGATAAATTATTCTCGCATGCCGTCGGACAGTCACCCGAGAGCGATAGGGCCTAAACATATGGGCAATTATCTTTTAACTGAAAAGGGTAAATAATGAGTAAAATATACATAAATCATCCAGAATAATTGCTTAAAGTTTGTGCATTGAACGGAAAAGACTGCAACTTTTATTGGGTCAGAGTAATCAAACTTCATCAGATAGAGAAACTCAGAGGGAATCAATTCAATGATGCAGCAGTTACTTTTAGAAATTGCTTATTACAGGTATCAAAGCTTCACTCTAAATGATAAACTTTGCATCAAGCAGGCTAAAAACAATATTTCACGTTCCAGCTAACTGACTGCCGAAGTACAGTGACAGAAACTTCCGATTGGAATGACTGTCCGGTATCATACAGTGGTAATGAGGGCCAAAAGTAATTCCACAATTTTTAAACAAATTTTGCTATGAACTTAATTGTATTTTCATGTTTACTGGAAATTAGTTTTGGAACTTGTTCAACGCATTACAATTATTTTGGTACTGTTAGACGGTTTAATGAGCAGTGCCAGAATTATTGTTGTTTCACTTGCTTTGTTTATGCTGTACTAAAAACAGCATTACTGTAAATCTCTTGTTCGAGATTTTAGTCGCTTTTTTCGACACTGACGTCAATAGAATCTTGTTACTTTCACCATTTATGCTAAGTTTGACCTGATGTAATTTGACACTGAGGTAATAAGCTTTAATTCTTCAAACAGAGTTTATTGCATTATTCTTTTAGCTTTTCAACCATAGCAGTTGTTTTCTGATTGCCCCAGGAAAACTGTCGCACTTTATTTACTTGTAAACATGTAAAAACATTAAAGTCTTTTGGAATATATTTTTGTGAAATCACTTTTAGCCCTTGACTGTGGTTAAGTTATGCCAAGATTTATAGCTTTGCTTTGGCTGGGTATACTGTAGTTGCTCTTGCGCTATTGTTGTTTCTTTGACGTTAACTTTTCTCAAAGTCATACAGCTGATAACATTACTTTATAAGAAATGTGATCATTTTAGTTGATTGAAGACAGCTTCAAAATGTAGTACAAAAGGGGAAAGAAAAAGTGGGTCTGTATGCGACTAGCTTCAAATAGAGCTACTTGGTTAGCTATAGTTGTCCGAAAAGTGCTACTGTGATTGAGAACCTGTATTCGTACATAAACATGCGTCGCTACGAAAAAAGCTACAGCTCTTTAAACTTCGACGGTTTCAGTAGCCGGGAGGGTACTATAGTGTAAGCCCTGTCCATGAAAAGGGCCTATTAAACCGTCGATCCTGCGATTTTAAAAGTATGGATTTACAAGATTTTATAAACTTGGTATGTGGATACTGGGCATAAGGAGATTATGAGTGAAGATCCTGATCAGGCACTGCGTTACAGAAACGCTGATAGCCTGTTTGAATTTCAATATACATGTATCTATATTCGCGCAATGTAATTCAGGGTCCATAAGTCTAGAGCTACTAAAACAAGAAATTTGCACAGGCATGTTTTATCATGTCTCCAGAATAGATTTAGAAAAAAGTTATAGCAACCAACAGATGGAGAACAACTTATAAAACAACAGTACACAAGCCTATGACACTGACTCGTTACGTTTCTGTTATCTAGGGTAGCTTCAAATGGAGGAAAAATGTCATCCTCTGAATACAGCTATACTCCTTAGTAGGGCCCCGCCAGTCGAAGTCTGCGGAAGACCTATAGCAATCGTAGGGAAAACAGAATTTCCTGATCAATTTAAGAAAATTATCATACGATATAAACGCATTGGCTATAACATAGATGTAATGCGACAGTCTGCATGCTTAGTGGTTAACCCAATCACGGTTGACAACTTTGCTGTCCTCTTAAATTGCACGCCGGTGGGGCGGGGTTCAGACTCTATGATAGCTCCTACATAAAGCTATATATTAGATGGTTGGGGCCTGATGTTTGTCTGTTTTTTGGCCCACCTGGGTTCAACTGGTGGTCTTCTTTTGCTCCAGTGCTCCAGTGGTGTTGCTGACGCCCCAGGGATCTCCAGGTGTCTCAACAAGTTTTGGCTGCCGAGTCCTCATCCTTGCTTCATCACAGTCTTTTCTTGATCTTAATTGTTGACCGTGATGACTCTCTGATGAGTTAGGGGACCCCCATACGAACCGAACTACCAACTAATCGCACCGCGGCGGAGGGTGAGGGTGAAGGTTTGGGCTCAGTAAAACCGGTTTAAACCCCCTAGTAGTTATTACTGACCGTCCCAAGGCGGTACTTTCGTTGCGGTTGCATTTGTTTTATGTTCGGTGCTGTTTAATTTATTGTGTTCTTATTTTAACCCTTCTATAATAAAATGTGTGTGGGTGGGTGTGATATAGTGTGGTTTGTGTGTGTGTGTCCATCTGTGTATGTTTTTATGAGTGGGTGTGAGAGACGGTGTGGTTTGTTCGTGTGATTGTGTGTGTGTGTGTGTGTGTGTGTGTGTGTGTGTGTGTGTGTCTCTCTGTCTGTCTGTCTGTTCGTCTGTTTATGTTTTATATAAGTGGGTGTGTGAGAGACAGAGGGAGTGTGGTTTGTGAGTAGCTGGCACAGGTGAATGAGTACATTTTAATCGTTTTCGCGCTCTGTGTAAACCAGTTTGGTCAAGACCAGTCTGTATTAAACTAGATATTATTTCGCGTCCGTATTTTAAGAACAAGAGCCACTCTGTTTGTTAAATGATTTTAACATCACGGTAAACAGCTATGGTCATGTCGGGACGGTCAGTTAACCTAACCCTTCTTAAATCAGCGGAATTAGAAACGAAAGTATGTGACCGGAGCGTGTATCGATCACGGTAAACAGCTATGGTCATGTCGGGACGGTCAGTTAACCTAACCCTTCTTAAATCAGCGGAAGGAGAAACGAAAGTATGTGACCGGAGCGTGTATCGAACCCGGGACTTCTGGCTTTTGAGTCAGACGCGCTACCGACTGCGTTACGCAGCCCAGCTATATTTAAAAAAATCTCTTGCTAAAACTTTGCTGGTCGTACGTTAAACATGTTAAAAATAAATAATCGCTTTTATTGCAGATTTACAAATACCAATAATTATTTTTTAAACGCTAGACCTATTACTTATCTGCTGAGCCGAAAGGTATTTAAATTAAACGGCTATATATTGTGACATGCACGGGTACTTTTGTGTCATTAAGTCAAGGGTCAATGCAGATATTTCGCGTTGTGTGGTAATTTAGAAAAGTGTACTATCGTGGGAAGAAAAACAAAAACACACACGAACGTTGAGTATTTCTTACCTGTCACATTTTCCGTAATAAAATGTGGACCAATAATGTTTTATTATTATTATTTATTTATTCTAATACGTTTTCGAAAAATGGGAGTGGGAAGTTGGCTTCCTGGAATCTATTTAAGATTCTCATTCTTAGACAGAAATTACAAAATGAAACTTTCTCCACACATCTTGTCGAAACATTTAGGCAGGGGTTAGGGGACAGCATCTGTTTTTTTGTTTTTTTTCTCAGAACAGATTCTGAGGGAGTCTATACGGGAATGTATAGAGGATCCCCACTTTCGCTATTGCGATAACAGATTTAATTTAATTTTAGAAAAATCATTTCGGAACAAATTGGGTTGTAAGGTTTCGACAAAAAGCCTACAAATAAGGTGAGGGTTATCTATGATGCCCAAACCAAATTTGTAATTTCGGCATTCCCTATCTTATAAATAGGGACAGGGAGAAAGTAAAAAAAAAAAAGGCTTTTATCAAAGCCACAAAATCAAATAATATCAGAGATCCTATCCTAATATATCCCCCTTTACCGAGAAAGGATGTAGTCTGTGTGTGTGTGTGTGTGTGTGTGTGTGTGTGTGTGTGTGTGTTTGTCTGTCTCTCTGTCTGTCTGTCTCTGCCTGCTTTTATATGTGGGTGTGTGAGACAGAGTGCGGTTTTTGTGTGTGCGTGTGTCCGTCTGTTTGTATGTATGTTTTATGTGTGTGTGCGTCCGTGCGTGTGTCTGTATGTATGTTTTATGTGTGTGTGCATGCGTGCGTGTCTGTGTGTGTGTTGGGTGGCTAGATGGGTGAAATCAACAGTTTTTCAACAGTGATATCGTTTGTGCATGAATTGTAGATTTGAAGAACGTGATATAGTATTAAATGTACCGCTGTATGTCAGTAGACCCTGATCAGACGGCTCTTCTAAATGTAGGCTTTAAGTTGAGTGCTTGTTGATCTGGATCTTTTTTTATTGCGCAAGCTGTATGTATGTTTTATGTGTGTGTGCGTGTGTCTGTGTGTGTGTTGGATGGCTAGATGGGTGAAATCAACAGTTTTTTCACAGGTGATATCGTTTGTGCATGAATTGTAGAATTGAAGAACGTAATATAGTGTTAAGTGCACCGCTATATGTCAGTAGATCCTGATCAGACGGCTCTTCTAAATGTAGGTCTTTTTTTATTGCGCAAGCCGTAAGGCATCGTTTCACATGACATCGTTATTATTTGTAGTTACTTCCGTCAACATCTATTTATAGATACATGTTGTGAAACTAAATTACATTGGATTCAGAGTCAGTCAGTCCGAGACGATAGCAGAGTGTCTGTTTAATTTTTATTGTTGCTTGTTACCTATATCAATGTATTACAAGGACCTGACTCTCAAGATCATTCCGAAGATCCAGCTCTCTACACTGTCGGAACTTAATCGAATGAAAAGAATCACTTAAAACAAAACGCCTGGTAAGGGCGAGAAACCTCATGAGTCAGCTTTCTATACCGAGTAGACCGTGATGAGCAGAGCTCCTAACCTTTCAGGTCAATAGGACTGATGATGGGGGTTTTCCACAGATTGCTTATATGCAAATGAGTTACTATTTATAAAAACAACATGGCCGACTGTTACTAAGCTCTCTATACCGAGTAGACCGTGATGCGCAGACCTTCTAACCTTTCAGGCCCATAGGACTGATGATGGGGTTTTTCCACCAATTGCTTACATGCAAATGAGTTACTATTTATAAAAACAACATGGCCGACTGTTACTAAATATAGAAACTACGTCATCCAAGATGGCGTCATTTGTTTTGACGCCCAAATGCTCCCTATACTACTAATGTAGTTTCCTACCATGAGTTCTTTAATATTAGTTACTGTTAAGATATTCAACTTAACATCTTATCAAGACTTTCAGAACACTCTGATAGCAGCAAAGGTGTCACTGTTGATGCCTAATAATTTCTATTTAATTGGTTTCAATGGGAGAGGATAACAAGACAGGAAGATCTAATAACCATTTCTTAATTGGCATTTAAGGTGGTGATAATCATTGATTTGGGACAAAGACAAAAATCTGCATAAAATACTCAAAATAACATTGATCTTTCCAAAACTTAGCAGATGCCTTCTGTATGTTGTTTCTCATAATTCAGAATCTCAAAATGCAGCATTTGTTAATGTTAAAAAGTGTTTTTATAAGAGAAGATCAAAGGGTAATTTTCTGCGAATAAATCTGAAAAAAACAATATCATTATTGAAAATATACGTAGGGCTTAGAGTACCTTGTTGCATAATGGACAGCGTCCTAGCAATTATTTGTTCAAACTCTTTCAGACATTATCAGGCTGAGCAGATTAAAAAAGATGCAGTCTGTGTCCAATTCTTTTGTCAAAACACACAGGTGAGACAGGTGTGACTATTTTAACAAGATTGAACAATTTCATCTACACACCAATGATCATGTCATTAATGTATTATTTATATTGTAGGTGTTAACATAGGTATACTTGCCTACCCTATATTTAATAAATGCGTCCAGTGTACATTTACTTTGTACATGGTTGAACATTTGAGAAAAAGCTACCGTTTTCATCTGGTATACATTACAATTTGAGAAAGAGTTGGAATAAATATTTGCTAGGACGCTCTTTATTATGCAATAATGCACCTTTAGTACTATGTAAATTTTCAATAACGATATTATTTTTTCAGATTTATTCGCAGAAAATTACCCTTTGATCTTTCCTTATAAAAACACTTTTTTAAGCAGCATGTACGTCTATTTTGTATTCTAAGCTGTAAAGAACAACAAAAATAAGAAGTCTGCTAACTTTCAGGGCGATACGTTACTTTTTTATGGTTTTATGCAGATTTTTACATTTACCATAAATCACCACCTTAAGTCATTACTGTAAAACCGTCCCAACCGGCAGCTGCTGAGAATTATGCAATTAGGTTGACTGGGGTTTTCTTCAGATTACCTGGGTTAACTGAAGATAGTAACTATTCGGACAGAAATGCCCATGAAAACATTGTTGTATTAAAACCCAACAGACTGCTCCTTACAGGGTATGATCTGTTTTGAACCTGGTTTGATGTGATTGTCAGAGAGCAGCCCCTACATCCCCGACTCCCCCACTATGAAGCAGTTTTCCCCTCAGAAGTGGCTACGATTGTTGTTCCTCTGTATGAATGCACCAGAATTACACCCCTTCCCCCCTCCCACCCACCCCGGAAGTATGACTATATACTAGCCCATATCTCCTATACGCGTTTTTGGGTTTTTTACAAAATGGTATTCACCCTCGCTCTCTCATAACAGTGAGGTCCAATGTTAAAACGCCGTCTGATAAGACAAGGTAGAACAGTAAGCAAGTATCTGGTGCCTTTTTTGTTGTTGGGGGCGGGGGGGGGGGGCAACAGGCATCCTGTCTTTCTATGTATGGCATGAAAAGACTTTCGTGTTTGTGGTTGTGTGTATTTGTATACATGTGTGATTTTGAAACTTTCGTTAACACTTGCACGTTCGCCTTTTGCAAGCTTGCATTGATATGTATGTGTGTGAATATTTACATATGAATCTAGGTTTGGTAAGGGTAAAAAGATATGGGGAGAGGTAAGAAATTCAAAACTCCCTTGTCTAGTGTAATTCAAGCTAATTCATAGTTATATGCGTATGTCTGTATGCCTGTCCGGCTGTCTGTCTGGGAAGAAATTATTTTGTACAGATAAACACATAGTAACAGTCTTTTTTATGTATCTATTGACTGAAAACTGTAATTCCAAACTTGTGTGTGTGTGTGTTTCTGCGGGTGTGAATGTGTTCTTTTGGGTGTGCCAGCATATGTGTGTGTGTAATTAGAGGAGAGGGATTCGGCTATAATGAGAATGTGAAATCCCAATATATATCAAATACGCCTACAGGGGCAAAATGACAAGGGGTGAGGAGAGGCGAGGGCGGACTGACAATGCGATGGGGATATTCCACTTTAAAGCCGTCTTTCCTATAGCCATTTCTCCAAATGGGGTGGGGGTGCGGGGGAGGGGCTACCTTCTAACGGTGACAAATGGAAATTTTGTTTAACAGTTCATCACACGTTGGAGACTGTATAAGCCTGAAGCCAATCACAGCATATGAGCAGTCTGATGAGAGCGTTTGCTGCTAAACTGTGTATTGTGCAGATTTATTTCAAAGACTGGCCTTTCCTGGCGGTTTTGCTATAGGAATAATTGTTCTTTTTCTTTTTTTTTTTTTTTTATTATATTGATGTGTAAACACCGGCGAATTACTCGCAAACTGACAGAAAAGTTGTGTTGCAAGCGTTTACACATCTACAGTATCACCAAATAGCGAAATTCATTCCAAATAATTCCATTTTTTTCCATTTGTTTTGGCTGCATAGGGATTATACACGCGTGTTAATGTTTCAAATTGACCTCCGCGGAGGTATATTGAGAAACAATTTAACGGTTTTCCGGTAGTCAATATGAAAACATCCTGACTGTCATTAATTTTCGAGGTTTACGGACATGTCTCTGGTAAGATTTTTCTAGCTAGAAAATGTATTCCAAAAATCGGAGAATGTCGTGATATATATTTTACAGTTGTATATTGAAATATGAATATAATGTGGAACAGTCTTTAGCGGTCTTTTTGACATCACCCCTGTGCTCCAAGTTCAGTACAAAAATCAAAATAAAGAGAGAGCCCTGCACATGTTAATTGTCTTTGTGAGTGCATTTGCGGGCTTTCTGTGAAATCTTATCTATAAGACATGTAGCTTAAACAGCTGCGTTCACAACACAATTTGAAGAAAATGCATGCTGTTTTTCTACACTCTTAAGCCCCAGTCACACACACACATTACGGACTGGGCGGATAGTTGTGGATAAAAATCCACAATAATCCGCAGAATTTGTGGGCGTGGCTTATTTTCTTGATTAATTTACGGATACAATTACCTATAGATGCGTATGATTAAGGATAAATGCGGATGTCTGCGGTCAGATAGTTTCCCTTTGAATCAATACGATGAGAGATGCTACGAATTTATACGTACTACTTACCGTCCATTACCTTCTGTTACTTCTAGATGCGGAAAGATTTTGTTGATGCTACGGATGGCCCGTTCGTATATGTCCGGTTTTATTCGTAATTGTCCGTATCGCATCTGCGGATGGCCCATCCGTATCTGTCCGGTGTTATTCGTAAAGGTCCGTATCGCATCCGCGGAGTCTGTAACTGTCCGTATCGTATCCGTAGGGTCCGCAGGATCCGATTCCAAATTTTGAAAATTTTCAAAATTCAGGCGCGGACGAGCAAACCATATTGATCCGAATCAAAAGGTAACTGAAGGCATTCATTCGCATTTATCCATATATAATCCGTATCTAATCCGTATCTTATCCATTTCTAATCCGTATATAAACCTATCATTCCGCAGCCGAACCCCAAGTTGTGGACTGATACGGTTTCGCGCAGATCGTTACCTTCAATTACGGTTAGTTACGGGTCTCTTTCGGATTTTTTGTACGGACTTTTACCTTCAGATACGTTTCTATACGGATAACTTACACCTAAATACTGACAGATACGTATTGGTGAGGATAATTGCGAACAGCTAATCTGACTGGGACATTAATCCGTAACAATACGCAGAACGGGACCCGTAAATAACCGTAACAATCCGCATGAAATGTATTTGTCCACAAATTTTGGGTCGACCGCGGAACGATGGGTCGAGATACGGATTATATACGGATTAGATACGGATAAATGCGGTTAAATGCCTTCAATTACGGATCATTATGGTTAACTCGTCCGCGCCTGAATATTTAAACTTTTCAAAATTTGGTGGCATATCCTGCGGACCTTGCGGATACCATACGGATACGATACGGATTCGATATGGAGAGAGACCACGCCCACAAATTGTGTGGATTTAAGTCCGCAACTATCCGCCCAATCCGTAATGTGTGTGTGTGACTGGGGCATAACCGCATATATATCTGCGGACCGCATATTTATCTGAGGTCAGTTTGAAAATGATGCGATTTATTTATCCAATGGAAACTAGCAATGGAAAAATTTACCAACTCCAAAAGAAGGAAATGCATGCTGAAAGTCAGAACTGGGAAAAAATAATTCTTGTTCTGCAAAGCTAGTCTGATTTTTACTTCATTGCGTATTATAAATAAGCGATTTTGCTTATGAAGTCAACATGAAGTCCCTATAGCAAGCTTGATTTTGATGTGGAAATGATAAAATAATAAAAAACGATTCGATTTTACTAGTTGCTTGTTAGATGTAAATCCCCATTTGTTGGAAAAACTCTCTATCACTGCTTAAGTTTTTGTGGTCAGGTGGTTAGTTTTTTTGACTTCAGATTATTAAAGAGAGCCGGCTCAACTCACACCGGGATTTCAGCAAATTTATATAACACAGAGTAGAAAGAAAGGTAGAAGTCATGAACCAAAATATATAATAGAAACAACACAGTCAAGAGAAAAACGAACAAATTATTTCACAGCAGATGGCTACAAGGTTACCCGAACTTAAATGAAGCGTTGCACATCAACAATTAGCATAAACCAGAACAAAGAACCCAATACTGAAACGATTTTGCGGCATAGATGAACGATGTTCCTGAAAAGACAATTTGAATATTAACCTTGAAGCCGACTGCTGTGAAAAAATGTGTTCTTTTTTCCACTTTAAAGCCTACCAGATTTATCACTGGCCATTCTGGGGCGGCCATACTGTTGTTGTTAATGCTTTATGGTGATTTCGTTAAGAAAGATTTTCTCACATAATGTTCGCTTATCCATAACCTGTAAACAGGCCCTGGCTTATACCGAGCACTGAATATACATAAATAATGCTGAAACTCCAGCGGGAGTTGAGCCCGCTCGCCGAAGTAAGCTGAAGTCAAAAGAGCTAACCAATTGGCCACAGAGGCTTAAACAGTGCTCTTCCAATATAAATGCGTATTGTCATTTTAGAAGCAGTTGGTAAAATCGCATAATTGTTTCATTTTTCGCGTTCTACATAAAAATAAAGCTTGCTATTAGGACTTCGTTTTGACTTCATATAGTCTGGGTGCCGGGACGAAAACCCGAAAAATAGTCCGCACAAGTGTTTGATGCAGATTCTTATTATTTAGGATGTCCTTAACCAGAAACAAAATGATGCCACCTTGGCATCCTTGGGGAAATTAAAATATTCAAGATGGCGTCCAAGATGGCCGCCAAGGGATAAAATTCATCATATCTTCTTAAATATAAGGACTAGAAATATACTTTTGGTGGCTACTTATAGGTTTTTGAGGTCGAGGAATCGATTAAGCATGTTAATAATTATTTCAGACAAATCAGTTACAAAATGGCGGGCAAGATGGCCGCCAAAACATAAAATCTCTATATCTGCTTTAGTATACGAGCTAGAAACATAATTTCGGTGTCTACGTATGGGTTTTTGGGGCCAAGGAATTGGTTAAACATGTTAAAATTGACTTAAAAGCAGACCGGTTACACAAAATGGCGGACAAGATGGCGGACAAAGCAACGGTCACGGCAGTAATTGTCGGAGAAATGCACTTTCCGATAGCAGAATTCTGGTTTGTTTATTAGAAACCCGGGTTTTGCATGTATAAGATTGTTAAATATAAAAATGAAGTTATGAAAGTCCCATTCTGACAGTGTTTTAGCAAACAAGTGCAAGCTAGTGCAGGCAAGGGCAGATAACCCGTTGACAAAGCTTTAGTCATTATAGAAAGCTATTGTTACGAGTAACAATCTAAAGGTTACAAGAAATATGTTGTTTCTATTATCTATTTCACTTTCTTCAATTAAAATTCAGGTTAAGAAACTCTGATATATTTGTTGGTTGCTTGTGTCGTTTAAAATCAAAGCTCATAGTCGGCAATCAATGAGTGGTGTGAGTGTCGGAGGTTCGTGCCATGGCACAGCCAGATTTTTAGCATCTGGGCGGTATGGAAAGTTTACAAAATATTTGTTGGTTGCTTGTGTCGTTCAAAATTATAGCTCATGGTCGGCAATAGTGATGTGAGTGTCGCAGGTTCGTGCCATGCCACAGTCAGATTTTTAGCATCTGGCCGGTATGGAAAATTTACAAGGCAGAAAAGATTACTTACTTCAAAGCAGTAACAAATTTTGTAAACAGCTTTTGATTTTTTGTATTTTCACAGTTCTCTCAAGCGTAAAGGAGACAGTACTACCCATGATTATAGACAGTTGACTACAAATTGTATATGCATATTTACAATGTTTTAGCTTCAAAAGTGCATAATTGTCATGCCAGTTTGCGCAAGTATTCTTACCTGACTAAATCTTCCGAGCAATGCTACGGGAAAGTTAATAGCATAAACTGACTTCATAGACCGAGCAATGCTACGGGAAAGTCAAAAGCATAAACTGGCTTCATAGACCCGTCAGCTTAGATCACCATCACATTCAAACAGATTCTTCTCCAAAGCTGCTAGGCCTATCAAAATCACTTTTTGAGTTACTAGAGTAGTTGGCTTAAGTACAGAAAACAGGGCGTTTGAATCCTATCTCTGACAACAACTGAAAAAGGCTATCTTTCGACTTAGCAAAATATATGTACTCGTACCGGACTAGAATCAAGGATGGTCAAAAGACGGCACAAGGATAGATTTAGCCCGACTTTCATAAAAGCGCTATGCCAGAGACACAGTATCTAATAACCCATTGCTCCAACGGCACAAAGGCTACTGGGATAATTTGATATATAGCTATATAGGCTACTTCCATTTGTTTGAGAGAACGAAAATTGGTATGAATGCACGATGTCACCGTTTCATCTAAAAAGTTCTCTTCTCCTGAACCACTGAAGTACACATAAGTTGGTATTTTCATGTAATATTTCACATTCCTCAAAAGTTTTAAGTATGTAAACGTTGGGTCACATATGCCCCTTAACTCGGGGCACGTACTTTATAGAAACTGAATAAATGACTTTGCATTTGGAAAAGAAAAGGTAGATCTACAAGTAGAGTTAGAACCATCTCTAAAAAGGGATTTTTCCAAAACTGCAATACAGTTTCCTGGCAGATTAAAACTGTCGCCAAAAGTTGTTTATTCCTGCTTCTAGCCCATACGCTAACTAACCATATGCTATATATATAAGCGTAACACTGAGATAATGTCAGCATAAAATCAAAGACCTGAAAGTGATTTTTATTAAGCTCCTGGCAAAAGATCAAAGTAAAGATATTTTTTTTCTGCTACGACTGGAATTTTATCCTTCTGGGTTATTTACCCCTGCTTAAAGGCTAGTATACAGAAAAAGAAGTAAATCTATAAAGTCAGGGGATAAAAGGAGTTTTCTTACAAAACTTAAATTCAGCTAAGCAATCAAAGTAAAAAAAACCTTTGTGCCAAGATCAAAATTTTGCCCCACCGCTTGGCCATTCGGGGTTCTTCTGGTGCTTTTCTTTTGCTCCAGGATTTCATCGGTGTCGTTTCGGAGGGATCTCCAGATGTCGCAATAGTTGTTTCTGTCGAGTCTTTATTTTTGATTCATCACAGGTTTTATCCGTGATTGATTTGCTGTCTGTGATAATCCATTGATGAGTTGGGTACCCTTCATGCAGACCAAATGTTAACTAAATGTTTTGAACCACTGCAGAAGCAGAGGGCATGGGTTTGGACCAAGTAAAACTAGTTAACTTCCCTTCTGGTTCCTCAATGTTACGTGTTCTTGTGTTCGCTCGTCTGTTGTCTTCTAGCAATATGGTTACCTTGTAGCTGCCCAGTTTGCTCTCTGTTTTGTCCTATTTGAAACTATGATAAGATAGGTAAAATAAATGTTACTGTTGTTTTCAAATTGGGGTAACTGAATGTCTGGGAAAGGGCTGTTCATTCGATTTACTATGCTTGTCTTCCGCGAATATTTGTCATTTTAGTATTAATGATTTGAGGGCGGAATGTGGGGTCTGATTGTATTAGTTCTTGATCTCTGTCTATCATTTTACTTTACCAAAAAGTACATGCATGGAATTATGAAATTCAATATAAAAAAGCCATTAAACGACGTTCTTAAAATAACAATGAATTATCGAGCTGTCAATGTTTTTCCGTTGCGACTGAAATTTTCTAAACGGGGCTGTTTGCCCATACCTGGACTGGGCTCTTATGGATCATCATGGTCTCCTTTGTAATAACACTATCAGATGCAAAATGAAGTCTTTATGACTTCGTCTTTTTAAAAAACATAGATCTTATAATTTCAAAATTCCGGGTTAAAAAACTTTCTAAAGCCTGAATTATGCTATCAAAAAGTGCATTTCTTAAGACATTCAGCTCCGTAATCGATGCTTCGTCCGCCATCTTGTCCGCCATTTTGTGTAAGTTGGTGCCTTAAAGTAAATTCTAACATGCTTAATTGATTCCTTGACCCCGAAAACCTATAAGCAGACACCAAAATCATGTTTCTAGCCCGTATACTAAAGAAGATATGGAGATTTTTATGCTTTGGCGGCCATCTTGTCCGCCATTTTGTAACCGATTGTCTGAAATAATTTTTGACATTCTTAATCGATTCTACGACCTCGAAAACCTGAACAAATGTGTTCACCAAAAGTATGTTTCTAGCCCACATACTTCAGAAGATATTGAGGATTTTATCCCTTGGCAGCCATCTTGGACGCCATCTTGAATATTTTAATTTCCCCAATGATGCCAAGATGGCATCATTTAGTTTCAGTGTACGGACATGTTGGTGAACACATTTGTGCAAAAACATTTTGTGCGGACTATTTTGGGGGGTTGCACCCAGAATCTCCACTTGGCAACCAGAAAACACGTTTTAATATACACTGAAGTGTAACAATAACAAGCTTTACAGCAAAAAGTGTTTTCCTGGCTCAAACGGATTCAGTTTGACCTCAACTTTTCAAATTTACGCCCGCTTTTTAATCGATGACTCAGATCAGCCAGTGCATACGTCCAATCTGATCAGAACCTTTGCTGTGCGCTTAAACGGTAGCTAAGGGCTTAAAGTAGCTCCATGTGGACAGCTACGACTCTGATTAATGCGGATGCCCCGGCTGATCTGAGTTCGCTGGGCGCACATCCGCTTTATTGGGTTTCTCGTGTCGTGGCTCAAATACTGACTATTTTGAATATTTTCCGACTTTTTTTAGGCAAAAAAAGTATCAAATTTGAAACGCAAAACAATCTTGTAATATGGTGACACACATATGGGTCATCTACGAGGGGCATTTCAGAAATAGTGCAAATAAGTCTGTAATTCCTAGGAATGTTGACCGATTTTTGAAATTTACGTCTTAACTTTTAGGTTTACATATGACCCAATGACCTTCACTTAAAAAGTTTCAGTCACTGGTATTTTCTTCAAAACATGCCTTGAAAATTGTTGTTAGGGTAAGGACACTGAGTAGAAATGGACGAAATGTTCATGTAAAGACAAATTCATATTTTCCTAACTCTGGATACAAACCGCTCTGAATTCTACCTATAACATCTGTTATACTGAAATATTTCCAGCATAAAAGTAATAATATCAGCTTTACTATAACATAAGATTTCCTTTGCAAGATATGCTAATATTGAAAAAAAATGTGCATTTCTTATGACGTCACTTCCTGTGCTAAATTGAAATGTAAAGTTAGCTTTTAAAACTTCGGTTTTGATGGCAGTTAAAGTGAAAATAAATGTTTGATGGCAGATATGAAAGGAAAACTGATTCAAATTTAATTCTTCATGTTTTATTTCTGTATTAAGTAATCCTTTACGACACCTTTTATGCTCGTTTGTCAGTGGCCTACCTGAAGTTTTATGATACGTTATCCCACCCACACACATATTTTAATGCCAGCATTTCATATAAAATAACAACTCTTTCAAGTCCTCATGTATACTTTTTGTTTTCAGTATGTCCCTCTAACTTTTGACATTAGACAACGTTAAATATATTTAGCCGATGTCTTTGTATAAGAAGAAAATTTCATTTTATGGCTTTGTATTTCACATGAATTTCTTCTACTTTGCAGTTTTCGGCGTGGAGCTTGTACTTGTACCATCCAGTTTTATGAGTCATATCATGTCAGTCGTAACACAACGTAGTGGCCTAATCATTTCAGTATTAAAATGCCTGTCGTTTGTTGAAATTTGATGTGAATAAGTTAAAAACCACAATTAACAGATATAATGCATTTATAACAACTTTGCATTTATAACCACATTGCAGAGGAAAAAGCTCATTTATTATGTTACTTGTGTAGAATCTTGACATGATTTCTGTATATCTTTCTTTTACACATCAATAAAATTAAAAAAAAAGGGAAAAGAAAAAGAACAATCATTCCTATAGCAAAACCGCCAGCAAAGGCCAGTCAAGCGTTTAGTATGTTCTACGATTTCAGAATTCGGAATTCAGAATTCGGAATTCGGAATTCAGAATTCGGAATTCGGAATTCGGAATTGCGAAGTATGTGGTATAGGGACACGTGATAAGAATTAATTTACTTTAGAGGGTATTTGAAACTCACAAACGAAAACAACAGGCCGCCATGACTTAAATGGACAGAAAAATAAATGTTTTTTAATAGACTCGTCGAGTCTATATCTATGACACCATGTGTCATATCTTTTTTTGTTTAACATTCAGCAGACAATGGCTTAACCTACCGAGCTACCGGAACTCCTCATTATCAACTGAACAGATGGAGATATATAATGCTATAACTTACATATGCCAAAGGACAGATGGATGTCTTGTGACTTTACGTCTTTTTTAACAGTATTTAAGACATATCAGGACGATGGATTACTGGTAATGAAAAGCTGTGTGCGATGAAATCCCGTGCATGGTTAAAAAGGTTCCGCGGGGCTTGAACCAGGGACCGCTTGATCAGCAGGCCATCGTTTAGCCTACTGAGCTACCGGGTCTCCTATATACTACAGGCATCAGTGGAGGTCTTGTTTTTAAGTAAGTATTCCTTGCTATGGTGGCTGGTTTGTGCCATTTCGTCTTTTCGTCTTTTCGCCGCGAAAAGACGCCACGCGAAAAGACGAAAAGACGAAAAGACGAAAAGACGCCATGCGAAAAGACGAAAAGACGAAAAAACGCCAGGCGAAAAGACGAAAAGACGAAATAACGCCATGCGAAAAGACGAAAAGACGAAACCCGCCACGCGAAAAGACGAAATTTCAGCGCGAAAAGACGAAAAAACGCCATGCGAAAAGACGCCATTTGAAACTCTTAATTTGTCGTCTTTTCGCGTGGCGTCTTTTCGTCTTTTCGTCTTTTCGCCTGGCGTCTTTTCGTCTTTTCGTCTTTTCGCATGGCGTTATTTCGTCTTTTCGCATGGCGTTATTTCGTCTTTTCGTCTTTTCGCATGGCGTTATTTCGTCTTTTCGTCTTTTCGCGTGGCGTTATTTCGTCTTTTCGTCTTTTCGCGTGGCGTTATTTCGTCTTTTCGTCTTTTCGCATGGCGTCTTTTCGTCTTTTCGCATCACGTGTTTTGCATTAAGATGTATCAATAAATCCTATTCTAAATGCAGTTAATACTTTGAAAACTTAGACAGGTGTTTCTTTTTTAAACTGTGTAGTCCCTGATCAGAATGCAATCTGTAAAGAAGTGTACTAATCACGGTTTGCAGTTTTTGCCGCTAAACTGTTCTTTTAAAAACATTACCAAAAATATGAGGAAAGAAGTCATTATGGTATTTCTACTGAACGGGCAGAAAAGAAAATGAGCCGTCCTAATGTTTTGGAGTAAAATACTCCAAACAAGTTTCAACATATCTTAATTTTGATCTTAAACTGCCTAAAAGATTAACCAACCACTTGTTGACCATGTAATCTCTCTCAAACGATGGAAGACGAAGGTGTCTATACAAACATTGAAACATTGTTGCACTTCGCTGTAAGTGTTATGATATGAAAAAATAATGATACAGTATTTTCCCTAATTTGACATACATTTAACTGCAGCTAACCCAAAATTTGAACAAGTTTATAGTTTTCTAAAGACGTGCCAATCGCAGACAGAGCAGAGCCTGATTAGACTTCTCTTTGGCTTTCGCATATGTGTCCCAATATATAAGAATTTTATATTGAAAATGTGCCCCCTTCCGCCATTTTTACAAAGGGGCACAACTACCGTTTCTTCCTCTACAAGTCTTCTTTAAACGACAGGGATGGATTTTGCTAGCTCAACTAGGGCAGCTGAAGACAGGACTAGGTGGAAAAGGAGTGTTGTAGAGTCATCTGTGGTGCCCCAACGACCTCACAAGATTATGGGATAGACTGGACTAGACTAGACTAGCGGTTGCAGTCAGTTCGACCCCCGCCCCCTCTACACACACACACACACACACACACACACACACACACACACACACACACACTCGCCTCAGTGGTCCTTCAGATGTGACTCTAAACCGCGAGGTCATGTCTTCATATGACCTTAGCATTTTACCCAATTCTCTCGATCTCTCAGTTTGAACAATAATATTGTAACACAGTTTACTCAGAAAATACATTAAGTAGTAGATTAGGTGCTAGCATTAAGTAATAAATTTGGACCATGTTACCATTATGATCCTAAATCCTAGGACATATGTGTCCTAGGAAAACAGTGGTCTGGTCAGGCTCTGCATTGGTAAACATTCTGCGTATGTTATGATACAGCTCGAGATATTAAAATCTACTTGTTCAAATTTAAAAAAAAAAAGAAAAAGAAAAGAAAAACGGTTATTTTTACGTAGGCTGCATGGAGACACAGGCTTCAACATATTTTTATCTGTGCTTAAGGTGAACAGGACCACTCTCGGTGGGAAGCAATTTTGCGTTTTTGCCTCCTTTCTTAAGGAGGGCCAGCTCTTGAAAGTAGAATTTGGTCCTCTAGGAGCAAATTCTTTCCTTGAAGAGTAGACCTATTTAAGAATCTAACTTTCTGTTTGCTTCACTTTCCCATCTTGGGAAGCAAAGAGAACGTCACAAAAGTTGTTCCTCTTTGTAAATATGACAGAAGGGGACAAAATGTTCAATATTAGAGAGATCTTTCTTGGAGGTGTATACATTCAGCTATTGATTGATTGATTGATTTATTGCTTAACGTCCGCAGTAAACATCTAAGGTCATGTCGGGACGGTCAGTTAACCTAACCACACTATTCCTGTGCAGGCTTAGACCTCCTAAGCGGTTAACCAGTACTAAGTGCACATACTTTCGCCAGTAACTGACAACTGCCCTTCTTGAATCAGCGGAAGGAGAAACGAACGTATGTGGCCAGACCAGGTATCGAACCCAGAACGAACCCGGAACCTCTGACATATGAGTCAGGTGCCCTACTGATTGCTCTACGCGGCCCGGCATACATTCAGCTATACAGTCAAACCTGCTTATGGTCAGCTATACAGTCAAACCTGCTTATGTGGTCACCTCTATTAAGGGATCACCTCGCTTAAGCATCCACCTTTTCTTGGTCCTTTGAACCAAAATACAGTGCAAATGAAATGTATTAACGGGTCAACTGTCTTAAGTAGCCACTTTTTGTCCTTCCCTTGGGTGACCCCTTAAGACAGGTTTGACGGCATTTCTCAAAAATGCTTGCGACAACAATGTACTAGGTCTGCCTATGCTCCTCAATGCGCAAATTTGCGTCTGCTAATTTTTAAGTCAAACATGGCCCAGATTTTTTAATCAATTACTGTAATTATTGCCGACCCCATACTGATACTTATGGCTATCCTTTTCACTTTTAACAAGTTTTATTTTTCTGTCGGATAAAATAGAGTTTCAGTGGCAAATCCCTTCTAATTTTCATAAGACTGCTGCTTGACTTGACTGATTATCTTGATTATATCTGTGTTTGATCTCAGTCAACAAGGCACAAATTTGTTATTCAATCTAAACGGTACCATACTGACCGAAAATGTTGCCGACTCCAGTGCACGTTAATTTTATAGTCTATCCTTACAATTTTTAGCTGTCAAAAACATAAATTTTATATATTAAAAAAAGCATTTCAGTGGCAAATTCTGTGATCAGACTGCTTCTGTAGCTGCGTTTGCAGTAGTCTGATATGAGTCTATATTGGTTACTCAGACAAACTGTCTTAGTATTAGGAATCAATACAGGAATCAATACAGTTATCAATAGAAGGGTATTTGTGTGTCGTTATTTCGTCTTTTCGTCTTTTCGCCTGGCGTCTTTTCGTCTTTTCGTCTTTTCGCATGGCGTTATTTCGTCTTTTCGCGTGGCGTTATTTCGTCTTTTCGTCTTTTCGCATTTCTTTATTTCGTCTTTTCGAGCCGAAAAGACGAAAAGACGCCATGCGAAAAGACGAAAAGACGAAATAACGCCACGCGAAAAGACGAAAAGACGAAATAACGCCACGCGAATAGACGAAAAGACGAAATAACGCCACGCGAAAAGACGAAAAGACGAAATAACGCCATGCGAAAAGACGAAAAGACGAAATAACGCCATGCGAAAAGACGAAATAACGCCATGCGAAAAGACGAAAAGACGCCAGGGAAAAGACGAAAAGACGAAAAGACGCCACGCGAAAAGACGACAAATTAAGAGTTTCAAATGGCGTCTTTTCGCATGGCGTTTTTTCGTCTTTTCGCGCTGAAATTTCGTCTTTTCGCGTGGCGGGTTTCGTCTTTTCGTCTTTTCGCATGGCGTTATTTCGTCTTTTCGTCTTTTCGCCTGGCGTTTTTTCGTCTTTTCGTCTTTTCGCATGGCGTCTTTTCGTCTTTTCGTCTTTTCGCGTGGCGTCTTTTCGCGGCGAAAAGACGAAAAGACGAAATGGCACAAACCAGCCACCATACCTTGCTAAAATTGGGGGGCGGATATCTAGATCTAGGGTCTGTGATGTACGATTCTTTATATTAAGAATAATAGTTTTCTATTGATCTATCCCCCGCTTTATTTTGGGGTATCTACAGTTGCATGACATTTTAATTGAATTTAAGTTCCAAAGAGTCATTTTGTACTTTGAATCTTATTTGTTAAATGCTGTTTACATCAATCATTTCATTTGAAGGTTTGACGATATGAAAGTAAGAATAATCAAGCGCCGAGTTCGTTCTACGAATTTCGGAATTCGTAATTCGGAATTCGGAATTCGGAATTCAGAATTTGGAATTCAGAATTCGGAATTTAGAATTCGGAATTCGGAATTGTGAAATAGTATGGAAATGAAAAATGAGCCAATCGGGCCATCGTAACCAGCAGACCTGTCAGATACATCATTTTAATAAGATTTTAATGGTTGCTTGAGCAAAGTAATTCTCCGACCCTTAGAAGTAGGACTAAACATGTAAAGTTGGGTGAATAGGGAACCTGCCATGGGCCTTGCATAGTACACATGTGTTTAGTAGTGCTGTCTCAGCCGTTTACTATCACTAAAAGCATATTAACTAGTGTTATCTCACTAATAAGCAAATGTGTACTATGCAAGGCCCATGGCAGGTTCCCTATTCATTCAACTTATTATAACATGTTTAGTCCTACTTCTAAGGGTCGGAGAATTACTTTGCTCAAGCAACCACTAAAATCTCATTAATATGATGTATCTGACAGGTCTGCTGGTTACTGCAGTGTAATATGGTGTAGAATTTGCAACATATGGTTTTACTCTAATTATTTGACAAATGCATTATAAAAATCTAATATGGTCCTAGTGAAAGTGTTAGTCAGCCTGTTCAGTTTATTACTAACATGCGTTTATTTTGTCATTTTTTGTATTATTTCATTTATCATTATTTTTATCATTGAAAGACATGTTCATTCCTCATCATTATGTTTAAGCTGATATAGAGCAGCTTTTTCCCTATTGTTCTTCTAGTTCACTCTTTGATTATGAGGTGCCGTTTTACTATAAATTCCCTTATATCACTAATTGAAATTAGTGATATCACAAAGTATGTTCGGTTTAATGATATCGCAAAATGGAAGTAGCGATATCACAACATAGAATAAGTGATATTACAAAATCGACTTTCTGAAATCACTAAATCACAGCTACTTTATGATATCACTAATTCAATTTTCCAAATCACAAAATCTGATATCACTAATTTTGTGATCACTAAGTTGAATTAGTGACTTTGCAAAATCGAATTAGTGATATCATTACATCGACTTTGTGTTTTCCCAAATTTCATTTTGTAGTATCACTTTTTCATTCCTGTTAAGTGATATCACTTAATCGATTTTATGATATCACTTAATCACAGCTACTTTGTAATATAACTTCTCTGAATTTTTTATATTTGTGATATCACTGATTCATTCCTATTTAGTGATATCACGGTTTTGGATTTTGTGATATCACACAAAATCGATTTTGTGATGTCACTTAATCGATTTGGTGATATAACATAATTATTAGGGAGGCTAAGATTTTTAACTTGTACGTGTACGTGTACGTCTAGCGATGATTTGTGTGCATACGTCATCAAAAATTGCATACTCTCTACCAGTTAGAAGTAAATTCTAGACGTTGACTACTTCTAGGGGGGGCGTTTAGCTTAATAAATGTGTACTTTGAATTCATTTTTCGGATTGAATTCGTAAATGTACATTTTATTTTATGGTATCAAAGTTGAGAGCAGATATCTGAGAAATGATTAAAAGTGTTCATTTGAAAATCAGTGAAGCGTAAATAAGATACACCAATGTTTACAGTAAGGGTGGTACATGCGAGGCATGGGCAGTATTTGTTGTTGATATCTCCGCAGTTGTAAAGATGCATTGATGAATGATTTCGGTTATACGACCCTTTCAAAAGTATTATAGTCATGTGGGGCATATTAGGAAATATATGCGATATGGACGACGCTGAAATAAACAAGATGCAGAAAAGTAACGCGACCTTAACTCGAATCAAACCCGCGACCTCGTGATCATGAGTGTAGAGCATCAACCCCCCCCCCCCCCTGCCCCCTCCCCCAGGCAGCAGTAAAAAACATGTGGTCACATGTCAGCATCATAAATGGTACTGAGTTGGGAAGTGTGTGTATTTCGATTCTCGTAACGACGTCCCCCCACCCTCCCCACACCTCCGCGATACGAAACCATGGCTGCAGTAACGGGGCGCCGTGCGTCCGTCCATTTGAGTTGGGAAAGCTGGTCGGGATCATTTATGTCCCAATTAAAACGGCGGAATCAGACTGTATGATGGGTGGGGATGAGCTACATTACCAACAAACGATAAAAAAGTATAAGACTCAGGGGATTCTGTTGGTCGTTTTTTTTTTATCAATGAAAGCTTTCGAGAAAAAAATCGACGAGAGTGGATAAGAAGTGAGTGTAAGCAGGTAGTGAACTGACAATAGTAAGGGCTTTCCTTTACTGCAAAAAGTACAGGATAGTACCATATTTCTAACATGGAAACTGACTGCGTGCACTGTGTAAACAAGAGCTGTCGCCTGACAGCATAGCTCGCCTGAATTGGGGCTTGCCCATCACATAGCCCCTATGGTGGTGTGGACTGCTATGCATAAAACTTCAGGCAAGCATGTCCAAAATAACACTCATTTATAAACAAAAGCTATCTCAGAAATAAGTCTTAAAATAAAATTAAGATATAAAAAAAATAAAATAAAATTTCAAAGTCCATGAGCTTGAGGTAAAAAAAAAACTGAGGGGGGGGGGGGGGGGGGGGGGGGAAGGCTAGGATGTACCATGAATGAACCATTATCTAACACCAGTCCAAGTATTAGTATCAACTGAGGCCATCATCATGGCACTATGAAATTATGTCTTCATAAATATAAAACTTTAACCAAAATCTTTAAGACAAAATTCTAAGTCGATGACCTTGACTTCAAAGTCATCCAGTGGGGTAAGTATAAGGTGTTTTGTAAAATCTCAAAAAAGTGTCGAACATCAGTTCAAGTATAAACTAAATCTCTGCAAAGCATTATGAATCAGTATGCAATTACAAAACTTTAATAAAGACCAAAATTTCCTAAGTCCCTAACCTTGACATCAAGGTCACTGAGCAGGGTTGGGGTAGTACTCTGTAGCTCTAACTACAGTGCAAATATAAAAAGAATTCATCTATGGGTTCAGGAGATATGTGTCTTTAAAAACTTTAACCAAAACATCCAATCAATAAAAAGACAATTTTCTAAGTCCATGACCTTGACTTCAAGGTCACTGAGGGGGGTGAGGGTAGTACCTTCAAAAACTTTAGACTAACATCTAACTTCAGTGCAAGTATCAAAGGAATCCATCAAGAGGTTAAAGAGATATTGGGCTTTATAAAACTTTAACCAAAACATCCAGTCCAAAAAAATCCCAATTTTCTAAGTCCATGACCTTGACATCAAGGTCACTGAGTGGGGTGGGGGTGGTACCCTGTTAAACTTTGGACCAATATCTAACTACAGTGCAAGTATCAAAAGAATCCATCCATGGGTTAAGGAGATATAGGTCTTTAAAAAACTTTAACCAAAACATCCAATTCGAACGCCGACGCGGACGCGGACGCGGACGCGGACGCTGACGCTGACGCCGACGCCGTGGTGACAACAATAGCTCTTTCTGAACTTTCGTTCAGGCGAGCTAAAAAGCTGTTTTCCGCGTTTGGCTGTATATTGATTATAAAGAAATTAAACAAGGCTTTTACACAATGCAGTCGCGTTCCATATCAGAAACTTAAAGTAATACCCCGTACTTTTTACGGTGAAAGGCCTGGCAGCCAGATGCCAGGTCTTTTCCCGTAAAACCTATGGGCCTTTGTAACAGTGCAATTATTACATGTATTGCAATTATTAGAAAAAATGTGGTGTATATAAGATGGTCACCGGGCGTGATATCGGTGACGGGCCTGTATTCTTTTTTTTTTTTGACTCCCAAATAATTAAAACGTTAAGTTTCGACAAAAACCGACCGAAACAATTGGTACAGAGGAGATAATGTTAAACCACAAACGTACACATGGACGAAAAGTCATGCATATAGTTTTTTCTACAATTACTTCGACGATCCAAAATAATTCGCCGCATTTATTTTGGTTACACGTACACGTAAAAGTTACATTTATCTTAACTTTTAATAACTATAATTAGAACTTGTACGTGTACGTGTAGCTACCAGTAGCCGTACGCGTACAAGTTCTAAATCTTAACCTCCCTATTGATTCACAAAATACGTGTAATAGGAAACCCTGTAGCTCAGTAGATTAAGCACTGCATTACTGATTTATCGGTCCCGCGGGGTTCGAGCGCGACTGGAGGCGGGAATGTTTTCAATTGTAAACGGGTTCCATTACACGCATCCTTTCATTATCACTCACCCATCGTCCTGATATGTCAGAAATACTGTTAAAAAGGACGTAGAATCGCAAGTCATCCATCCATCCATCCATCCAACACAAAATGATATATGATAACACATAATAGAAATCATTTCTTAAAAAAGTGATTTATAGTATACTTGAAACCATTAAAATGCAGCTATTTACTTGTCATATAGTAAGATTAAAAGGAATGCCACTAGGCTCTAATATGCAATTTGCCTTTCGTCCGGCAAGGTTTTAGCAACAGTTTAGACGGTTCGGTCGATTTGTCTGAGACAAGTTGTGAGAAAAATGTTAAAATCAACAAATTTCAAATTTCAAGTACTCAGAAAATTAAGATTCAGTCTTATTTTATTGAAACGATCCCCAGTATGATGTATGAAATTTGAAAAACAACGCAAAACCTAAAGTCATACCAGTTGGAACGCAGACTCATCACATTTGAGTAATTCATTTTCTGAACGGTCGTCTACGCACAAAAAAGAAATCCCTGAAAAAATGGCTGCAGATTTTCACCAAAATTGCCCCTGATTATACCACCTGTCAAAGTTACCAAAATGACTAATTCTACTGAAAAACAGAATCAGAATTACATTTTGATTTTCATTACGAGCATGAACTCAGTTCAAGACCCAAACAGATTTCCTAAAGTAGAAAATAATGACCACAATCTGATGCACCCAGTTCGAAGAACCGGAAAACCTCCAAACCCTGCCACAAATTATTTTGCAAAGAAAATTGTCCCACAAACCGATTTCGGAACTATTGATGAAAGTTCATAGTCAGGATACTAGTCGACACTCAGGCGAAGTGCTATGGTGGGAGAAGCCCTTGTGACGTAGAAATCGATGAATGATGTAAGTTCAACTTCACGCGTGCTAGGTGTTGACTGTTTTATGAACTTAAAACAAGCAGTGAACTTTGGCTTGAACATGAATTCTGCATACATGGACTGTTGAAGCTTTGAAGAAGAAAGGATAAAATAAGTAACAGTGTAAAATGTAAGTATCCTATTAGTTGTTTCCACCAGATTCAGAGGGCTGTCAACCCCCACCCCCTTCCGACGCCCCACCCACCAACCAAACACGCACAAACTTACATAACCACATATGGAACGCGCAAGCCCGCTAGTCAGAACTTCCTTACTTCATATGATTTTTGCTATGCGTCAAGTGAAGAGCAACTCTTTATCACATAGATCTATGAATATACTGTCCCCGCCTTTTCGAAGAAAAGCGGAGGGACATAGTTTTCGGCATTCCGTCCTTCCGTCCCCCTAAAGTATAGTAGGTACCTTGTGTGCGCAACTCCTCCTACAGTTTGATGTCGATTCTTTCGAAATTTTACAGCTGTTTTTGTCATCGTCTGAAGATATGCATGTGGTTTAGATATAATCCTGAGATTAATTTTTGTCGTTTTTTTCCAGAAGTTGAATTTAGTCATTTTTAGGCGTTTTTACTATCAAAGTGACTAGATAGTGGGTACCTTGTGTGCGCAACTCCTCCAACAGTTTTATGCCGATGCCTTTGAAACTTCACAGGTGTTTTGGTCATGGTCTGAAAATATGCATGTGGTTTGGATATAATCCTCATATTATCTTTTGTTACTTTTTCTACCAGTTGAACTTAGTCATTTTTAGGCGCTTTTACTATCATAGTGACTAGATAGTGGGTACCTTGTGTGCGCAACTCCTCCTACAGTTTTCTGCTGATTCCTTTGAAACTTCACAGGTATTTTGGTAATAGTCTGACCATATGCATGTGGTTTGGATATAATCTTCACATTATTTTTTATTACTTTTTTTGCCAATTGACCAATTTTCATTTTTCATACAGTTTTACTATCAAAGTGAATAGATAGTGGGTACCTTGTGTGTGCAACTCCTCCTACAGTTTTATGCCGATTCCTTTGAAACTTCACAGGTGTTTTGATCAGGGTCTGAAAATATGCATGTGGTTTGGATATAATCCTCACTTTATTTTTTTAATTACTTTTTTCACATTTTTAACTTAGCCGCTTTTCCAGCTCAAAAACTAAGTGTATATACAGTGGAGACCTAGTTTCCAATGCGGGGGGGGACATAAATTCGTCGAATTTGCTTGTTCTATCCTGTTCTGGGCTACATTGGTCCCCCCTCCTCCCCCCCCCCCCCCACCCTCCGCCCCGCCCCATATTCCGAACTGACCAATGTTGTGCATCAGGTCAGAACATCTGTTTGTCCAAACTGTCCGAGCCTAATGCCAACTACAGACAGAATAATAAAAAATTAATAATAAAAGGGGTTATTAGCCATAAACATATAAAAATAGCTACAAACTGACAAACCCTCCTTCTCCTGTCACATCTTGACAGGTTAGAAACCTTCCGTTGCAAGTTTCCTTCTTCTTATGTAAATTATTTGATTGATTGAAAAGGACAAGAGATTTGGGGAGAGCTGAGGTGGGGGAGGGGGGAGCATAGTAAGGAAAGCTCACAGCCTACACAGCTCATAAAAATCTATATATGGATGTCAAAATATATTTTTACCAAGGCAGGTGTGTGCTTCAATTTCATAAAGAATTAAAAGGCTGAAAAAAATATTTATGGCTGAAAATATGAAATAGAAATCAATACACCTCTGACCAGGAGCTAAAATGTTAAAGAGTAACCCCCCCCCCCCCCCTCCCTGATTTCTCATTAGGAGCAAATGCCCCCACTTTCCTGATGGAAAACACTGTGAATACTCAAAAAAAAAAAGAAAACGTTAGACTGCATGTAAACAACTTAATTAGAGGCTTATACGCGTAAATACCTAGCTATAATAGTAGAAATTTACTTGTTTGAAATTATTTTACGGGTTAGAATTCACAATTCGTCAGCTCTCTAATTAAAAACAATAGTGGTGAGACATACACTTTGAACATTTTTGTGAAAAAAAGTAGAGTACTATAATGACGTTTTAATTTTAAATACTTTATAATGACAATAAAACTAATTTTGGTGCATAAATATGAGCTTATTATTTCTTCAGATTTACTTATTTGATTTTGTTTATTTTAATTATACAGTCGTCAGCCCACAAATTTTGCAGGACTAAAGTCAAGTGTGTTGGAAGCTGCATATTTTTATACTGGTACTCAGTAGAAGCAGTAGAAGCAGGGATAATTGTAGCTCAGAGTTACATGTTAGCCGAGTTAGCCGAAATTTGTGAGAAATTCGATATAATTCTCAGTGAGAATCTTAGATGATATATATCATTAATTTGCATTTTTGCATGAGAATGATGCCCTCATTTGACAGATTGTCCAAAAATATGAACCCTTTTATCGTCTGACAGAAGTTTGAAACTAATAGCTATACAGTTGACTCTTGTTATCTCAACGAGTGATGTCTCAAAGTACTCTCTTATATCAAAGAATATAATTTGGACGTATCTCCTATTTGTCTTCACATTTGAACTCTTGTTATCTCAAACTACTTGTATCTCAAAGTAAATTTTCTCGGACTAGAAAATTTACTTTAAGATATCCGTACCTTTAGATGACCATGGACTTTGAGATTTCGAGTGTTGACTGTATATATTGGCACTTTAGATTCCAACAACACACTTTTTTATTTTCATTTTGTCTATTTTATTTATTTATGTTGCCTTCAGGTATTTGATTATTTTATGATCTGGAGAAAGATGTGAAACTTGCCCAAACTGGTCACTTGCGATATACACAACACCGCTATTAGCTCTATAGAGTGTGTTATCATGCCCATGTTTCTTTCATACTTCCTCCTTGTACCCCCCCCCCCCCCCCCACACACACACACACCACCACCACCACCACCACCACCACCACCACCACACACCCAGCCCTTTCACAGACCCCAGTCTGGCTGATTGATTTTGCCTTCAAATTGGGGCCTATCAATTTTTCTGTCTCGAAGCAAAGAGCACGTGCTCTGTTAATTGAATAAATGACCAGTATTTCTTGCTTTAATTTTTATACAGCGTCTTGATACTATTTAAAATACTGGCCCACAGGCTAAAAGCCGACTTACAAGTACATATTAAAATCAGTTATATACCGTTCACGTCACAATGTCATGACGTGTCCAGGTGACTATTGTAGTTTCCTTTGTAAACATTCTGTGCAGGTGGGTATGGAATGGCTTTTATTTCTGAATAAAATATAAGAAAATAGACTTTTGTCATGCATTGTACTGTAAGTAAACACATTTCATTTGATCGCTCTTGATAGTCTGGCAATGCATGGGATAATGATTCCCCTGATCTTGTTGAAGATGTTGAAATGTAAAGCCCGGGCACTGATTACCCGGCTGTTGTCCGCCATTAAAATGTCGAAGAAAAAATATAGGGTACCTGAACATTATTTTGCAAAGAAAATTGTCCCACCGAATTATTTGATTTTTAACATGGAGAAAGGTCAGACATCATCGTTTTTCGTGTCATATGTCCGCCGACGGGAGAAAGTCGATTAATTCTAAAAATTGCTATTTTAGTTGACGGATAAGAATCTTTCATACACGGTCATGTAAAATGTCCGATTGCCGAATATTTCGGTGTTCAGAACTGCTCTCAGAGGAATAAATGATCAAATTAAGGTGCAAGGTATAAAACCGTATATTACGTTTGGCTGTGTGTCGTTTGATTCGCCGCCAAAGCCGCCAAAGCCGCGTTAAAATTCCGACAATTCCGATAATTCCGTCGATTGAATCTGAGTTTCAGGGTTTTCGAATGTTTTGTGGTTGCTATATGTTTAAAAATATCACTCCGCCATAGATACGCGTTCCCACTGTACTGCGGGTGCCGTTTTGAAGATTTTGACATTTAACTAATTTTCGTAAAATTTCCACACATTTTGAGAATCTGGTAAAATTTCATCTGAGGTCCAAATAATAGGTTTTCACAAAAAGGCACATGAAATCTTGCCAAGCACTTTACATTGGTATCAGTATTAGTCCAAAAAAATAGTACCCTTTACAAGCACTTCCGGTTTGAAGGCACAAACTTTCATCGGCATTTACGCGGGCGGTAACCCTGGACTTTCAAAGAAAACAACATGCGTGCAGAGACTTTGGACCTTTATTGCAAACATCGAGAAATTTAGCCGAAAAAAGCCAGTGTAAACGTTAAATGAAAACATTCATTAAACGTCAATTTTGCTTTAGCCTCACTAAAAATCGGAGTTACGTCCCTTTATATACAAATGCAGTCCTCATTAATTAGACCGTTGTCAGCATTTAGACAATACTGCTTACAAAAACAAGTGTGATAAACACCCTGATTATCCTTGATAAAGAAGCGTTTCTGTCATAAATTCCTACGTGAACCAAAACCAGAAACTTGCGTTTTTACTGGCTTCAAGTATAAATCAGCACCTCATTATTTGAACAGTTACGAGGTTTGTTTCATTATTGTACCGTACTACCGTATTAACTTAATAAAGTAGATAACATAAAAGATTTTATGTACTCTGAATGTTACATTTTCTACATGTTAATCCTGGTGGTGTTTAGCTTACCCGAGCGAGCTATTGTGGTCTATCACGGTCTGACGGTGTCAGTTGTTGTCCACACTTTCAAGCGATATATCTTCTTCTGAAACTGCTGGGCTGATTGAAACCAAATTTCATGTGTAGCCTCCAGGGTAACAAAAGTACATTAAAATGTTTCCATTCTGATAACCAAGGTAGGGTATTTAAGAGTAGTTTACTAAAATGAAAATGGTATAAATACCAAATGCACCACCCTCTTTTCGCCCCTTACAGACAAGTCATTAAGTCATTTATTATCAGGTGGGTTGGTAGGGGAGGGGGGCATATTATGTTGCGCGGGGGGGAGGGGGTTGGCTTTGTTTTTTTTTTGTGATCAACTGGGGGGGGGGGGGTCGAAACTAAATAAGCCAAAGAGGTGGGCGGCGGGGCTCTTATTTACTTTTGTTAGGCATATGCGGAGTTTTTTTTCAGAATTTATTCCATCAGTCTTCGTCTTAAAAATAAATTACTCATCTTCTCATAGGCTGCGCCCCAAACCCGACGTTACTCCTACATTTACCAATTAATTCTATTCTTTCAATCTTATGTCTTCTAAATCCAGAAAAAGTATTATTCATATTAATTATTTCATTCATTGATTTGCCAGCAGGACAGAATGAAATAGTCTGTAAAAATAATGCCGATCAGTTAATGCATGCATTTGTGACATCAGATCTCTTGGGTACCTGCAAAACTGCTATGGTTTCTTGGGGCTGCGCCCCCAGACATCATCCCTCCCCCCCCCCCCCCCCCTCATAATATTATTTAAGCTGTATAGAACATTCAGCATCCGATTTCTGGGTATTATCCTGTATGTGAAGGGTTGTACGGAGGAGGGGGGGGGTGGAGGTCATTAACTCTTTTTTGCCTACTTTGGGGTGTTGGTGTGTTGGGGGGGGGGGGGGGGCAGAAAAAAAATCTGGTGAAACAGAGAGTGTCTGCTTCAGTCAAAGAGTTTGGCAACTCTGAGAGTTTTGTTAAATATATTAGTTGTATATTACTTTTAGTTTGTAAAAACAGTGTATAATTACTTGTTTTACTCTGACCGTCTGCTATTCTCCAAAACTGAAATAGCAGCATTAGACCTGTGTCTGTATGATGACCAGCTGCCTAGATTATTAGGTGTCAAATAGCTACAGCAAATATTTATGGACGTTGATGCTGACAGGGAAAATATATGTTACTGAAAAATAGAAATCTGTGATTCTAGGCCCACGGGTGTACGAGTAGTTAGGGGAAGCAAAACAAAAAAATCAGCTGATCAACACAAATATTGTTTCAAATTATTCTTGTGTTCTAATTAAGAAAATGAATGCCCACTGCATGTTTTTGTTGTGTTTTTTTTTTTTTTTTTTGTCTACAAGCAGAGATAAAATCACTTTGTGTTGAAATTACTTTTTCTGGGACATTATGCTCCAGACAAAGAAAAACGTGTAAAATTAGATGTCACCCAATGAATATGCACAATTGAGTTTTCACATATTGTTGACGTTCTTCAATGGCATTATATGCTCACATTACCTGTGTACATTTACGGAATGAGGTGAGAACCTTCTAGCCTAAATGTATGCGAAATGGTCGAAAATGCCCCAAATTAGCTGAGGTATAACTAGAGGCAATGAAACAAGTGACAGGGCACACGACTTTGATGAATCAACAGTGAATCAATGTCGATTCATCGTCTTGATGTTTAAATCAACGTTAATTTCATATTGATTCAACGTTGTGCACTTGCTGGGGAAAACACAAGAATGTAGAAAACGTGAGTCACATTACATGGTCAAAGATTTCAACACTCATATAACAGCGGAGGGAGAAAAACAAAACATAATACATATACTTGATAAAGGCGTAACGTCGCGAAATAACACCATTTGGTAGCGTCATACCTGTCAGGGGCAACTGCATTTTGAGCTTTTATAAAATAACACATTTATTGACCTTTATTTCGGTGAATATGCAGTTTTATTAACCTGCAAACAACATACTCACCTCCACCTTTCGTCGGTTAGTATGTGGTTTGTAGGTCAATAAAATTGCATATTAACTCAACAAATATCAGTAATTGTATTATATCCCACAGAGTACATGCATCTGGATATTAATGCAACGTTGTCATGATTCACGATTCGGTGAAACAACGTCATGGTGAAAAAATAACACCTCATTTAATTCTGCTTCTGAGTTACAGGATGCAAATGGTACATAGATACCATCAGGAAGAATGAGAAGGAATGGCTGACTTAGGTGCAAGTTTCCAAATCTTTATATAGTTACTGCTGTACCTGATGGGATGGGATTATTGACAGCGAGGAAGACTTCTTTAAACTGTTGATGCAACACTAAAGATGAACACTCTAGAGTACCGCCTCAAAGATCCCACTTATAAAAACTGGGTCAAAACTGGACTTTGTCTGGCCTTGGTCAAAGAAGGACTTGAGGAGTATGCTGATATAAAAAGTAACGAATTTCATGATGCTGTTTTGGCTTCTGTAGCTAAAATAACTACACTTCAAACATCTGTTTGTGATAATGAGAGAATATCCTTTGATAACAACAACCGTGGTAAAATCACCTGTCGCCATGCGTTTTGCCAAGGCTTCCTGGATGCTATCTTTCACTTAGGAATAGATCCTAATCCGAAGTTTACCATTCGGAAAGCAAATATAGACAATTGTAATGTCAAGCTTTGGCACACTGATCACTGGGAGCTAGCAAAGTTGTTTATGAATCCAGGCCAGACGTCAGGCCAAACAAAGCCAAGCCAAACAGATCTGAGTGGTTTACTAAATTTTTTGGAACGTTGTGCAATACATAAGAATGGTATACACAATGCCAAAAACATTGAAAAGGTAGGTACCTAAACATTTGTAATATTGTAACATGGTAAATAGTTACCGCAATTGTCCTAAAAACGTGAGATTTCGTCCAATTGATTTAATGTGTCCAAAATGTGTACACAGAATGGCAAACAACGTAGACTTAATCAAACTGCTGCTTGAGTTCTGTACTGTTACTTCAGACCTATTATAATTTTCACAGTAATTATAGCTTCTTTCTTAATTAACATGTAATTGGTAAAGTTTAAGTCACATAATATAAATCGGAAATTGAAAATCAAGCCACTTAAAAGCGCATTGCTCTCATTTTAGCGTAAAATGTTTATTTCAACATAAGACATCGGTACATGGGATTCACGAAATTAAAGAAACATACTGAGTTAAAATTTAGAAATCATTTGGAAAAAAATGATTTAGACTTTTTTGTTTGGCAAGTAACATTAGCCGTTTTGACACTTGAAAGTTAATGTCATGGAAAACATACAATGAACAGAACAAAGTGTTTCCTATTTGTTTATATTTCATTGCTCAGAACATACAATGAACAGGACAAAGGATCCCCTATTTGTTTATAATTCATTGCTCAGAACATACAATGAACAGGACAAAGGATCCCCTATTTGTTTATATTTCATTGCTCAGAACATACAATGAACAGGACAAAGGATCCCCTTTTTTTTATATTTCATTGCTCAGAACATACAATGAACAGGACAAAGGATCCCCTATTTGTTTATATTTCATTGCTCAGAACATACAATGAACAGGACAAACGATCCCCTATTTGTGTATATTTCATTTTTCAGAACATACAATGAACAGGACAAAGGATCCCCGAATTGTTTATATTACATTGCTCAGAACATACAATGAACAGGACAAAGGATTCCCGATTTGTTTATATTTCATTGCTCAGAACATACAATGAACAGGACAAAGGATCCCCTATTTGTTTATATTTCATTGCTCAGAACATACAATGAACGGGACAAAGGATCCCCTATTTGTTTATAGTTCATTGCTCAGAACATACAATGAACAGGACAAAGGATCCCCTATTTGTTTATATTTCATTGCTCAGAACCAGAAAGAAAACATATTTAATGAACTGTTATGTGAGTTCCTCTTCTAAACAAGAAGACCCTTTGTCTATATCTAAGACTTCAAAATGAAATTCCTTGTATTTTCCATTGAATAATTGTAGGGTTTCTATTTTTCTTGAGTGCATTTTGCAGAGACCTGGGAAGACCATGGACCTTTTATTGTGCATGGATACACCTCCATGTTTTTGCCGACAACTAAGGGAAACAATTTTTGACTTCTTGTTTCCTTCCCAGAACAAAAAGTCATTACAAGATTAAGGCTATCTGTAAAAAAAGAACTGGCTGCTGCAGGAATGACTTTTTGTTTAAGATAAGGAAGGCAAAATGAAAATGATAGAGATGCTTCACTCTGGAATTATAGTGCAGTGTATACATTCTGGAAATTTGCTTGCATTTTCATTTTTGACTACCTTATCAATTTGGGTCAACTTTATAAGATATGACATTTGGTTCCTTTAAGAGAAGCTCATTTAAAAAGGGCTGTTTTGTTCCAGGAGGTAAACTGGAACTCGCAAAAGTTTTTCCCCTTCGTAACAATGGCAGAAAAAACATGGATATGTACAGATATGCCTTAAGAGAAAGCTGTGCTAGGTTTGTTTTTGATAAGCTGTATGTTGTTCAGATGCCCGCTTCTACAGGGTGTCTCAAAACATTGTGTACCTATTTTAAGCTCACCTGAGCCAGCGGCTCCGGGGGAGCTTATATGATGGTAAGGTTCCGGCGTCCGTCGTACGTCGTCCGTCCGTCGTCCGTCCGTCGTCCGTCCAGCGTCCGTCCACACGTTCAAATGACTTCTTCTCTAAAACCGCTAAGCCGATTGTAACAAAATTTCATATGTAACCTACTTGGGCCTTAGGAATGAAAAATTGTTCAAACAGTCCTGGTCACATGACCAACATGGCCGCCATGCCCATATATGGTAAAAACCTAAAAAAAAATCTTCTTCTCCAGAACCAATAGGCGGATGACCTTGAGACTTGGTATGTGGCATTGGGTACGCGAGTACTATCAAGATTGTTCAAATTATGACCTTGGGTTGACCTTGACCTTTTTTACGGTAAGGTCAAATTTGCTTCCTTGTGGTTTTATATGGCAAAATGCTAGAACATAAGATATCTTGGAAACTGTTAAAGATTTGGGGCTAAAAATTGTCATCTACAGTCATCTTAATGAGTACATGAAGATTTATGAGTACAAGAGGTCAAGGTCATTCTTTGACCTTTGACCCAGAATTCTGATATTGTGACAATTTCAAGCAATCTCCCCAAAACTCACTGGGCCAATTGAAACCATATTCCATATAGAGCCTACAGGGGTTGAGGGAATGAAAATTTATTCATACCATCCAGGTCACATAACCAACATGGCCGCCATGCCCATATATGGTAAAAACATTTAAAAATTTTCTTCTCCAGAACCAATTGACCGAAAACCTTGAAACTTGATATGTAGCATTGGGTACTTGAGTACTGTCAAGATCGCTCATTTTATGACTTTGGGTTGACTTGACCTTTTTTAGTGCGAGGTCAAATATGGGAAAATGCTAGAACATAAGATTTCATGGAAAGTTTTGAAGATTAAGGCCTAAAAATTGGTATATACATTCATCTTAATATGTACATAAAGATTTATGAGTAAAAGAGGTCAAGGTCATTCTTTGACCTTTGACACTGAACTCTCATATTTTGACAATTTCAAACAATCTCCTCAAAAGAGATGGGGCCAATTGAAACCAAATTTCATTTAGAACATCCAGGGGTCTTAGGAATGAAAATTTGTTCAAACAGTTCAGGTCACATGACCAACATGGCTGCGGTGTGCCACGTCCATATATAGTAAAAAGCTTTAAAAATCTTCTTCTCCAGAACTAACTGACCAGTGGTATTGAAACTTGGTATGTAACATTGGGTACTCAAGAACTATCAAGATTGTTCAAATTATGGCTTTGGGTTGACCTTGACTTTTTTTACGGCAAGGTCAAATATGGGAAAATGCTAGAACATAAGATTTCATGGCAAGTTTTGAAGATTTTGGCCGAAAAATTAGTTTATGCATTCATCTTAATGAGTACATGAAGATTTGTGAGTACAAGAGGTCAAATACATTCTTTGACCTTTGACCCTGAACTCTCATATTTTGGCAATTTCAAACAATCTCCTCAAAATCCACTGGGCCAATTGTAACCAGATATCATATATAGCCTCCAGGGGTTGAGGGAATAAAAATTTGTTCAAATGGCCAGGTCACATGACCAGCATGGCTGCCGAACCCATATATGGTAAAGATCTTTAAAACTCTTCTTCTCCAGAACCAATTGACCGAAAGCCTTGAAGCTTTGTATGTAGCATTGGATACTCGAGCTCTATCCAGATTGTTCAAATGATGACCTTGAGTCGACCTTGACCATTTTACGGCAAGGTCAAATATGGGAAATACTAGAACATAATATTGCAAGGAATGTTTTGAAGATTAAAGCCTAAAAATTGGTATATACATTCATCTTAATGTGTACATGAAGATTTATGAGTACAAGAGATTAAGGTCATTCTTTGACCTTTGACTCTCAGTCTCTGAACTCTCATATTTTGACAATTTCAAACTTCTTTTCAAAAGCCACTGGGCCAATTGTAGCCCTTGTTTTCATCTGGTCCATGCTTTTATATGGGACAATATTAGAACATAAGAGTTCATGAAATTATAGAAGATTTTGGCATAGAAATGGGTATATGTAGTCATCTAAATGAGTGCATGACGATTTTTGTGTACAAGAAGTCAAAGTTATTCTTTGTCTCTCATAGTTTGATTGTAACAAACATCTTCTAGAAAGCCACTTGGCCAGTTGAAGCCATATCACTTACAGAGCTGCCAGGGTTTAGGGAAACTAAAATTGGGTCAAACAGTCAAGGTCACATTATCAACACGGCTGCCATACCCATATATGGCAAAAACCTTTAAACCTCTTCTCCAGAACCAACAGTCCTGTGGCCTAGAAACTTTGTATGTAGCATTGGGTACTCAAGTACTACCAAGAATCTTCAGGTAGTGACCTTGGGTTGATCTTGACCTTTCTGTACAGCAAACTCAGATTTGCTTTATGTTACTTTTTATATTCCAAAAAATGCTAGAACATAGAGTTCATGGAAATTATAGACGATAAAAATAGTACATATAGTCAGCTAAATTTCTTAGTACAAGCAGTCAAGGGAATTCTTTGGCTTTTGACCAAGGTCATTCATATTTCAATATTTCCCAGCATAGTTTCACAAGCTGCTTGGCCAATTGTAACCAAATTTCATAGATAACTGCCTGGAGCTGGGGGAACAAAAGTTTATTCAAAGGGTCCAGGTTACATGATCAACATGCTTATGCTGTGCCCATATATAGTAACCAGCAGCTAGTTCAAAGTGAAATATAGTTATAGCTTTTCCAGCATCAGTGTTGGGGTTGTAAATTTCTGTTGAACGTTCTGGTTAGCATTGTTTTGTGACAATGCACAGAGGCAGAAATAACATTCAGCTGAATTCTCGTATTTTTATGAAACTTGGTATTTGCAAATTAATACCAAATAACTTGCTGAAATTTTTTAGTTAACATAACTTCCTAATACTGTAAAATTTATTTATTTTAACATTCTCTTTATTTCAAAGTTTTCTTTTGGAATTGTTGGCCAGTTCATACAACTCAAAAACTCATTGTGCTATGATTATTGTTCTTGGTTACTGTGCTCCCACTCATTGCCCTCTATGCGAAATTTTATTCAGTGCCCTTCAATACTTTCAGAGATTCCATGGTCTAAAGTCAAGAGTGCTAATCGCTGGACGACAAAACCCAAATCAAGTTAAAACATCGTTGGCAGAAGATGAATTCCAGACTACTTCTTGTTCAAGCCATTTGCTGGCTTATTGGAAAGCGTACCCAAGGAGTTATCCATATAACAGTATCGTTGTATGGCGGCCTTTGCCAGCAGTCATTATTGCAGATTGGAAATTTTAAACATTTCAAATTTTATTGCTTCTACCATAATTTATATCTGTACAAGGATACTGTTATAATGTGTTGGGGAAATTGCAGGCGTGTACCAGGTAATGAAGTGCCACTGGTGTAAAAATTATACATGATTCTGACATTATTTCAAATAATTTCTCTTTATTAGATCAGCAGCAACTGATATTAATGTTGAAAACAGTTATAATTAGTGTTGCTGAATAATAGAGATGATATTTCTACCAGTGCAGTTTATGGGTCTCCTCCTGGAATGTAATCGTCTAGCTGATCATGAAGAAATCTTTTTTTCTATTTACTTTGTTTTAACTGTAAGAGCCTTCAATATATGTGATAATAATTCTTATCTTTACAATATAGTCAAAATGCTTTTGACACTGCTACTGATGCAGTTTATATTTTTCCATGAACAATATATGATGACAAGTTTACCCAGTTTTTCTGTAAATACTTTATATTGCTCTTATGCACCAAAGCTGTCATTAAATTACAACAAACAAATCATTAAATACACATATGTTATTAATCTTGAAAAACACAGCATGAATAGTTTCATACAGTTTGATAATTCTTTAGAGTAAATTCAAGCTTAATGAGAGCTGTACTTTTCAACAAATTAAAATTAAACAAGTGGGATAGATTCTGACGCTCTAAAACTTTGGAATGAATAGATTGTACTGTTTAATAATATCCATTTCTTTTAGAGGTATCAAATCAAGCTTTATATGAACTGTTCTTTTTCAACGAACTTCTGCAGAAGTGTGTGATATTATTGAGATGTGTTATATTCTGAGATTGGACAGTTTATGTGAAATCTTTTCTGGATATAAACAGACTTACAGTAGTGAACTGTTGTTTCTGTAGAAGAGAACATTATACAGGATGCCTAGAAGAAAGAACTGGAGACGATCTGCAGCCAGAAGGTCGGTTTTGGATAGAAGCTGCAACTACCAGACTGGGTTGACTCCTGAGTCGACTCCTAAATTCGGGTTGACTCCTGAGTCGACTCCTAAATTCGGGTTGTCTCCTGAGTCGACTCCTAAATTTGGGTTGACTCCTGAGTCGACTCCTAAATTCGGGTTGTCTCCTGAGTCGACTCCTAAATTCGGGTTGACTCCTGAGTCGACTCCTAAATTCATGCAGACTTCAGAGTCTGTCATGACCAAGGGCCTCATTGAGGCAAGACCTGTCAGCGAGCAGGCACATCAAAGGAATGATCATTGTCAATTGACCAAAGATTATGAAACAAGTTCTCTAGAGAAACATTGTCAATTAGAGTCACAAAGTGCAGATCATAATACTTCCGTGTACAAATCTGGTACCAGTACTTTCCCAGATATATTGACCAACACTAAGGGTCCTTGTGTGACTGAATCTGATAATGGAAGTCAGCCCTTTCAGCAAATTTCATTTTTCACATCGTTCAAACCATTTCATTCACAGTCATTTATCTGTGGCTCATTTCATCAAGGAAGTGACAGATTCAGTGTAGAATCTCGGGGAAGCCAGTGTGTGTCAAATGCTCTTTGTGCCCTTATTCATGCTCAGTTTTCAAATAGTTGCTCAAGTACTGAGGTAGATCAAATACTTATTGAAGGAGATATTCTATACAAAAAAAATCTTATCTTCATTGAAAGCTAAACAGAAATACACCAGTAGATTGTTAACTTTTGATGAAATTCCAGAAAATGTAAATTTCTTCAAAAGAGATATACATATCATGAAGTCAGATGTTGTTTCTGGCATTGCAATACAGCAATTTGGTAGCACGACTTCTCCAACTCTTCACGAGTCACTCTACAGAGCATTTCAATCCTCTTCATATGTCCTGGTCATGATTGGTGCAATATGTTCTGCAGTATACAAAAAAGATGGCATGTACAATTTTTTTAAATTCACATTCTCATGCTCAGAATGGTCTTTCATCGTGCAATGGATTTTCAGTTTTGATAAGATTCTGTTCTTTAGATGAATTGATTACTTACATGTATGCAGTATATGATAGCATGCAAATAAACATGACAACACAGTATAATTTGCTGCCAGTTGCTCTGACATTTACAGAAAATTATAGTGTTGGCACAGATCAGGACTTCTTACCTGAAATAGAAAGTGGAAGTAAACTTGAATATAGGGTTACTGATCATTCAGAATGTCTTCTTGAAAATTATTTTGAGGATCAAAATATCAGACAGCAGAAAAAAAAAACACAAGATATTGCTGTTGAAATGAATGTGCAGAAAAAACCCTATGATAACAATATGAAGAAAAGGCGCACTGCGTACTATGCTGCATTTAAAAGAAAACAAAGAAGTAGGTTAGCTTTTAAAGCAAAAGAAAAAATAAACCAGCTTGCATCAAAGCAATCTGCTAGAAAGAAGCCAGGTGTTTTGCCACAGGAATATGCTCAGAAGCAGTCTTCCAGACAAAACCCAGCTTTTAAAGGAAAGGAAAGAGTAAATCAGCTTGCATCAAAGCAGTCTGCTAGAATGCAGCCAGCTTTTAAAGAGAAGGAAAGAGTAAATCAGCTTGCATCAAAGCAGTCTGCTAGAAAGAAGCCAGCTGTATTGGCACAGGAATGTGCCCAGAAGCGTTCTGCCAGACAAAACCCTGCTTTCAAAGAAAAGGAAAGAGTAAATCAGGTTGCGTCAAAGCAGTCTGCTAGAAAGCAGCCAGCTTTTTAAGAGAAGGAAAGGGTAAATCAGCTTGCATCAAAGCAGTCTGCTAGAAAGAAGCCAGCTGTATTGGCACAGGAATGTGCCCAGAAGCAGTCTGCCAGACAAAACCCTGCTTTTAAAGAAAAAGAAAGAGTAAATCAGCTTGCATCAAAGCAGTCTGCTAGAAAGCAGCCAGCTTTTAAAGAGAAGGAAAGAGTAAATCAGCTTTCATCAAAGCAGTCTGCTAGAAAGAAGCCAGCTGTATTGGCACAGGAATGTGCCCAGAAGCAGTCTGCCAGACAGAACCCCGCTTTTAAAGAAAAGGAAAGAGTAAATCAGCTTGCATCAAAGCAGTCTGCTAGAAAGCAGCCAAAAGTATTAGCACAGGAATGTGCTCAGAAGCAGTTTGCCAGACAAGACCCAGGTTTTAAAGAAAAAGAGAAGATATATCAACTAGCTAGTAAGCGAAAGCAAAGGCAAAACCCTTTCTTCATGGAATGTGAAAGGATTGCTAAGGGGCAGCGTAGGCAAGAGAAAAGAAAATGGGAAGATACACTTGAGCTGAACAGGGCAAAAAGGCATAAAATTGCTGAAGAGATATCACATGAAATTGAGCCATGTGAAGTATATGATAGAAAAGCACATGAAAGTGTAGCAGAATGTCTTAAACGATTTCATGAAAATATTTCAGTAGGGCCTCTGTTCGTATGTACTTGTTGTCACCAAACATGGTTTAGAAAAAGTGTATCAGTGCTGAAAAACACTAACATTATGACATCCAATTTGAAGTGTTGCACAAAGTTTAAATCAGTCAATAATGAAGAGTGGATATGTCACACTTGTTTGTCAGCATTAAAAGATGGTAAAATTCCCAAACTGTCAGTTGCAAATGGAATGAAATGGCCAAACTCCAGAGTTAGATTTGCATCAGCTTGAAGAAAGATTAATAGCACTGCGTATTCCATTCATGCAAATTAGAGAACTGCCACGTGGTGGGCAGTATTCACTGAAAAGAAATGTAATAAATGTACCCGTTGATATTCAGCCCACTGTGAACTCTCTTCCAAGACCTATGGATGAAAATTTTACAATTGCCATCCAGTTGAAGAAAAAACTGTCATACAAGAAAATAGACTTCAAAGAAAATGTAAGACCATTGAGAGTTCTGACAGCATTACACTGGCTTTTAACAAATAGTGACATGTATAAAAATTCAGGCATTACAGTTGACAACAACTGGTTTCAAGCAGTAACTGAAAGTGCAGAGGATGTCGAAGAGAGTTTCTAGAAGTGTCAGTACAAAATACAAATCTTGATAGCCACTTCAATAATCCTTTGCAGGATGAAGGTAAAACAGTTCCTTCAGTACCTAAAGATAAAGAAAATGGTGACGGATATGAATCAGATGGATTCAGTGAGGTGGGTAGTAACGAGCGTGTCGGAAACGTTGATACTTTAGTGGATGATGCTAATATTGAAAATAAGTTCGATCAAGTGTTGACCTTTGCTCCTGGAGAAGGACGACATCCCCTTAGTTTGTATCAAGATACAGATGCAGAGTTTTTGTGTTTTCCAACTATATTTTGTGGCCAGAGGCGTCCTGATAAAACCGAGAGAACAACTCTAGTTCATTACAGTGACATTGTTAAATGGGGGCTACGAAGCATTGATAGAAGAGCTGCTCAGTCTGTTCCAAACATTTTCTTCAAACATAAAAAGTTACAAATGAAACAAATAAGTGACAAAGTTAATTTAGCTGTAAGAAGATGTAAAAATAAAGGCAAGAAAATTACAGCAGCTGAGGCAAGAGATCCAGCATATTTGGAGAAGCTTGTGAAACTTGATGAAGGTTATTGTTATTTCGTCAGTTTAGAAATTCTCCAGCTTATCTAGAAAAAAGGAAGAAAGACATATTTGCAATGATCAGGCAACTGTCTTTACCAACTTGGTTTGTGTCTTTGTCAGCCGCTGATACTAGATGGAATGATCTTCTGAAAATGTTAGAAAACTGAATGATGCGATTGAATATTCAGACAAGGATGTAGAGGCTTTAACTTGGCAAGAGAAAACAAGACTTGTTCAGAAAGACCCAGTAACTTGTTCCAGATATTTTGATCACAGAGTTCACGAATTCTTGAACAGTGTCCTTAAAAGTGAGATTGAACCAATTGGTAAAGTGATAGATTTCTTCTATAGAGTAGAATTTCAGCAACGTGGGTCTCCTCATATCCACATGCTTATTTGGATTGAAAATGCTCCTAAGTTGGAAAAAAACACGGACGAAGAAATAATTCAGTTTGTTGATAATTACCTTACATGCAGTGCCGATGATGAAGAAATTGGGGAGCTTGTTGAACTTCAGTCACATAAGCATTCAAAGTCCTGCAGAAAGAAAGAAAAGGCAATATGTAGATTTGTATTTCCTTTGCCTCCTCTTCCAAGAACAATGTTATTGCATCCTCTGGATGAAGAAATAGAGAAATACAAAAAGAAACACTCAGAACTTCAAAAAGCAATGAATGAGTACAAAGATGTCTCTGAAATTACATTTGATGATTTTTTGGAGCAAGTTGCCAAGATGGATTTTGAAAACTACATCAAGTGCATAAGAAGTTCTCTCAGTGCTCCCAAATTTTTTCTCAAGCGGAATCCAAATGAGATGAGAATTAATTTGTTTAACAGAACGATTCTTCTTTGATGGAAAGCAAATCTTGATATTCAGATGGTTCTTGAACCATATGGTTGTGCAGCATATGTTGTTGGATATATAAGTAAATCTCAAAGAGGCATGAGCGCACAGCTTGATGCAGCAGCAAGAGAAGCTCGCAAAGGAAATTTTGATATAAAGAAACAAGTAAGACATATTGGAAATGTGTTTTCAAATTGTGTTGAAGTGAGTGCACAAGAAGCAGTATATCTTGGTTTGCAGATTCCTTTAACAAAAGCTACAAGGGACGTTGTTTTCATCAATACCTCTATCCCAGAAGAAAGAATATTTTTACTGAAATCTAAATCTGTGCTTGATGAACTTCCTGCTGAATCTACAGACATAGAATCAGACAATATAATTCAGAGGTATGCAAAACGACCTAGACAACTTCAGAAATTCTGTTTGGCAGATTAGGTCTCTAAAGTTGATGTTGTTTATCCGAAAGAGAATAGGTTACCTGAAAGGACTGCAGATACAAATGAGGATGATGGTAGTTCATGTGAATCTAGTGATGAGAATGTTGAAGATGATAATGATGAGAATATTGAATCTGAAATTCATGGATCAGACTTGTTATATGTAGCAAAGAATGAAACAAAGTATAAACACAGGAGAAATCCTAGAATAATACGTTATGTGAGGTATAATGTAAAGAAAGACCCAGAAAATTACTACAGAGAACGACTTATGCTGTTTATGCCCTTGAGAAATGAATGAAAAGATTTGTTAGGTTCGTTTGAAACATATGAAGCTCATTACAATGTCTTGAAAGACACTCTTGAATCTAAATGCAGCCAGTATGAACATCATATTGGAAAACTTGAGCTTGCAAGGCAAATGGCAGAAGAGGAAGATGCTTATGATGAGATAGCACCTAATACAGAGCATGAAAACAGAGAAGCAGTAGAAGAAGGTGAAAAAGAAGCTGAAAACTTTGTATATTTTAATCCAGATAGAGTAGTAGAACATCGACAGTATAATATTGGTATAGAGATACAGTCTGCTTGTTCAGTGCCATCTGTAGAAATAAATGGAGTCATGTTACCAGATGAACAGTACTCAAATTTGCTCAGGAGTTTAAATTTGAGACAAAGAGATTTTTTCAATCATGTTCTGTATTGGATAAAATGTAAAGAAGAACCACTTTACGCATTTTTGTCAGGTGGAGCTGGTGTTGGCAAATCTGTGCTAATTAAAGCACTGTATCAAAGTCTGTATAGATTTCTAAATTTGAGGGAAGGAGAAAATCCTGATGATATTAGAGTTCTTCTGTGTGCCTACACTGGCAAAGCTGCATATAATATCAATGCTGTCACTATTGCTTCAGCTTTCTTATAGAAGTTCAAACAAGGGCGCGACCTTTTGTCAGCTGATGAACTCAACACATTCAGAGTAAAATACAGACATTTAAAAGTTATTATTATTGATGAAATCTCTATGGTAGGAACAAACACGCTAACCTTTTTAGATACTTGTTTGCAACAGCTTACTGGAACAAAAGTCAGTTTTGGCGGTTTAAGCATCATTGCTGTGGGAGATTTGTACCAGCTGATGCCAGTGTGTGACAAGTGGATTTTCAGTGATCCCTCAAAGGGTGCTTCAGTTTTATCTTATAATTTGTGGAAGGATTATTTTAGATTGTACGAGCTGGTTGATATCAAGAGGCAAAAAGATGATGTTGACTTTGCTCAGATGCTGAATCGGCTTCGACAGAATGAGCTGACAGAAGATGACAAAAATGAATTAAAGAAACATAGTATCAGTCCCCATATGATAAATTATCCAAAAGAGGCTCCTCATTTATTCACTGAAAACAAGTTTGTAGATAGACATAATGAGAATTATTTGAATAGATTATCAGAAGAAAAAGTTGTTATCCCATGTCATGATACAGTTGTTTCTGCAAATATTTCTATTAACAAATGCAGAAAACTCATTGAAGCTCTTCCAGACGATTCAAACAAAACTGCTAATTTACAAAAGCTGTTGACAGTAGCAGTTGGAATGATTTATGATATAACAGTCAATGTCAATGTAGAGGATGGTTTGACAAATGGGTCGAACTGTGTTGTCAAGTTCATTGAGTACAAAATGGAAGGCACAGATCGTCCCAGTATTATATGGGTTTTGTTTCAAGATTCTCAAATTGGCCAATCAACTCGTGAGAAATTTTCTAATAGGGGTTTATACAGCACAAACATAGATAAAGCGTGGACTCCAATATTTGATATAGAACGAACATTTATATACAACTTCAAAACGTACCAAAGAATTCAATTTCCTTTGAAACCATCAGCAGGTAAAACTATCCATAAAGCTCAGGGGTCTACAGTTGATGAAATTGTAGTAGACTTGTCTCAGACAAGAGCCAGGAAACAACCACATATTCATTATGTTGCTCTTAGTAGAGTAAGAAAATTAGAAAATTTATATATTTTGAATTTGAATGAAGCAGCCATGGCTGTGGATGAACAAGTGAAAATTGAGATGCAGCGGTTAAAAACAGAGGCACTCCTTGAACTCTGTTATGTTCCTTTATATAAAGTTGATTCACAGAAGGTCAAAATTGCATTTAATAATGCAAGGTCCTTGCATAAGCACTTTAAGGATATTGAATTCGAACCAAATGTTTTGTCAGCAGATGTGATAGGGTTTGCTGAATCCAGACTGTGTGCAAGAGATGATAGTAATCATTTTGCTCTGAAGAATTTCAAACTGTTGAGAATGGATGAAACAGGACATGATTCTGGGAACAGGCCATACCATGGGCTTGCCTTGTACATTAAGGATTATTTTGAAATTCAGAGAATAGAAAAATTCCAGTCTGACATATGTGAATTTATGTTTGCTACCATGTACAGCAATGTAAAGGGCTGTTTCCAAGTTGTATACTTCTACAAATTCCCTAAAAGTGTGCAGACCACTTTAAGAAATGTTGTTCAGCATCATCTCATCCCATTGGTTGATATGCAAACCAAATTAGTGATAATTGGTGATTTTAACATACATGCAAATGACAATACTTCAAACTTTGTAGATTTCATGATGAAACAATTCAGATGTGAGCAACACATCAATCAGTCAACTACTGATTCTGGATCAGTGATAGATCTGATTTTTACAAAGGGTCCAGCATCTAGTGGTGTTATTGAGGCTTACTGGAGTGACCACAGACTTGTTTATTGTGCACTAGATGCATAGATAAAACAAATATTATGCATGTGAAAGAACACACAGAATTCACCCACAAGGTAATTAGCAATACCAGCCCGCAGTCAGCGGTTGGTATTGCTGGTGGTTATAACAAGGATGGGTGGCCACCAAACCAAATTTTGTTATTTACTATTGTTATGCTGCCAACTTCAAAGAAGTTGAGGGGGCATATTGTTTCTGGGTTGTTTGTCCGTGCATCTGTCTGTGCATCTGTCCATGCATCCATCTGTACATCCATGCATGACGCATACCTTATCTGAGGAACCATGCATGCTAGGGTTCTGAAATTTCATATATGGATTCATCATAAAAAGATATCTGACCCATGTTTTTTTTTCTTGTCTGAGTTGTCTCCATTTGTGGAGTTATACCCCTTTGGAAACAATCAGAATGAAATCTTGTCAGCAAGATATCTCAAAAAGAGTTTAAGTTACAGGCTTGAAACTTTGCATGCTTTTTAGAGATGATGAGTAGAAGACTGGATTAACTTTTGTAACGAATTCTGTTAGTTATTTTGGAGCTATGGCCGTTTAAAAATTTCAGCATATTAACTTGTCAGCAAGATATCTAGAAAAGTATTTGAGCTATGGGGTTGAAACTTTACCAGCTTATTAGGAATGATAAGTAAAGTGATTAACAAATTTTGTTAATTATTTTTGGAGTTGTGGCCCTTTAGAAAGAACCGTGATGAAATCTTGTCAGCAAGATATCTCAAATAGCATTTGAGATATGGGCTTGAAACTTTGCCAGCTTATTAGGAATTATGAGTAGAAGAATTGTTTTACTATTGAATGAATTCCGTTTATTATATTTGGAGTTATGGCCCTTTGAAAATTTCAGCAATTTAACCTTGTCAGCAAGATATATTGAAAAGTATTTGAGCTATGGGCTTGAAACTTTGCCAGCTTATTAGGAATGATGACTAGATATACTGATTAACTTTTAAACGAATTCTGTTAATTATTTTTGGAGTTATGGTCCTTTGAAATTTTCATAATTTAAACCTTGTCAGCAAGATATCTCGAAAAGCATTAAAACTAGGGAGTTGAAACTTGGTCTGCTCATTGGAGATAATGGGTAGATTTACTGATTAACTTTTGAACGAATTCCGTCAACTTTTTTGTCCATTTGAAAGTTTTTTGCTTTTTAACTTGTCAGCAAGATATCTCTAAAAGTATTTGACCTAGGGATTCAATAACTTGGTCAGCTGATTGGAGATAATGAGTAGATAAACTGATTAACTTCTGAACAAATTCTGTCAATTGATGGTCCTTGGTATTTTTTGCCATTTAAACTTATCAGCAAGTTATCTCATAAAGTATTTGAGCAAGAGACTTGAAACATAGATGGCTGATTGGAGATGATGAGTGAAATGACTGATTAACTTTTGAACGATTTTCGTTTATAAATTTAGTATAGACCGTTTGCTGTTAGAGTCAGGCATATGGTAGGGGGCATAGTGTTTTACAAATGCCTTATCTAGTTTTATCCTTATCTTATTTATTTGTTGATAAGATAAGTAGAGGTTTCCAGTTTTCATTTTCAAAATAATGCTAAAACCCTCGATCCATCTTAGAAGATGGATCTAGATTTTTTTCATTGTTTAAGAAGAGAAAACCTATTTACAAGGGTACCGTAGATCACCTGTCAAGGTATAGAAGGCTATAAGTTAGAATTCAGGTTTGGAGATAGAGGTTTTCCCTTCCAAAACAATCCCCAACACAAGATCCATCTTACAAGATGGATCTAGATATTTGGAATTGTTTTAGGAGAGAAAACCTATGTAGAGAGGTGCCAAGGCTAAGTGGTTAGAGATGGTCAGTTAAGGTACAGAGAGTTACAGATTAGAATCTAGGTTCAGCCAGCCTGTGATTGGAATACTCTCCATCAATCCAGCATAAGTGGGCACCTTTTTGAAGTGTGGAAGAAGGATAAAGCAGGTGGGCTTTCTTTCCATATGCTGTATCCAAAATACAGGAGCTTCTTTAGCTCATTTGGTTAACCACTGGCCTGCTGATCTGGCAGATTTGGACTTGAAACTGGCTAAAGGTAGAATTCTTACTATTCTTAGGGTTACATTGCATACACGCTTACATTATCACCTTTCAGTTGTCCTGATATGGCTGAAATCTGTTATAACCAGGCATCAGAATTACAAGTCATCCATTATCCATGTATCCAAGATGCAGTGGGCCTTTATCCTCTGCTGCCTTTATAAACAGGATGTTACTGAAAACCTTTTCCTTTTATATGTTTTTCATCATTAAACCCTTTTATGTGTATTTCTCTATTAAACATAGAGTTATTGAGAATGTAAATTAGTTAAGTCATCTTTTCATTATTCATTATACATTTTACCTCTGTATTCCTGTTTTGTTTGGTTGTGAACCATATTTCTTCGGTTATAAGATAAGAGGTTTTTTTCCCTTCAAAAACAGTCTCAAAAAACTAGATCTAGCTTAATTTGAATTTCTTTTGGAAGGGGAAAACCCTTCCTATAACAGAGTTTCTTAAGACTGATTAAGATATTTAGGTATTAGATTAGATTAGATTAGATATTCATTCTAAGTAAGAAAAAATGCCATTTTATAACCGAGTAAATATGGTACTTAATATTTTAAGAAACAGTATTAATTTGTGGTAGTTACAGTGTTGAAGGGCATTTTAGCATATTTAAACTTGAATACTTCATTCCATAATTGCTGCGCATGTTTATTTCCTTCTGGCTAGGCATTTGTCCTTGTATTTAAACAGTGAATGTGGTAATACAATTTTCAAGATTCTGCATTAATGAATAGTAAGTTTGACTATGATTAACACTGTAGTAATATCAGGGTATACCACTAGTCCCTGAATAATGCTCAATCAAATACTAGGATAAGCATAAACGTTCTCCACTGCATTAGTAAAGACATATCATTATAGTGTGTTGTCATGCCTGCATATACTAGAAAGAGAGACATACCCATTACTTTTTAAGTGGTGATAGTGGCACATAATCTTAAGTTGGTTTTATCTAGTTTAGCTCTGTCTGGTGACATTGAGCAGATAGGCAAGACACAACATCCTGCTGAATTTTCATCGGGTAAGAATAGATGCATTGTTTTCAGTAAAACCCAAACCAGCTTTTTATGTAAACTACTTCATTTCTTGTAGATATGATATTTTTTTGAATCATTTGTTAAGGAATACAGCCAGACCTGTCTTTAAGACCAACTCTTCTAAGCCAAAATCTTTCTTATGAGGGCTTAATCTCATATCCAGAATTAGTACTTATGGTGTAAATTAAGCTATATGTAGCAAGCACCTATCATAAGCAAGCAGTTTTAGACCTTCCTTTGAGCTTTTAATTGCTAAAGACAAGTTTGACTGTATGTATCCAGCTGTTCAAGAGTCATATTGACTTTTCTGAGGTTGCCATTTTCTATAAAAATGGCTGTTAAAAACAACGATATCTCAAAGTTCTTTGTCAGATCAAACAGATGAAACATTTTGTACATATTTCTTATCTCAGACCAGTGGTATGTCAGCCTTGGACTTTGCCGCCAATGAGAGTGGATTGTAGTATACTCACTCAAAGAAAGAAAAGAAATGATACAAAGTTACAGTGATACCAGTACACTTGTTCAAAGCAAGAAAGAAATGGAAAAAAAGTTGCACTGAAATGACACTTTTAAAATATCTAGGATATACCAGTATTCAAAGCACCTGTTTATAATTTATTGACCAATGGTCTAGCAGTTTGATCTTTGGCCAGCCAGCTGTCTGTAGCCTAGAAGAAAAGAATTTGATGATTAACTTGTAGAACAACCAGTGTGTAATACAAACCTTGGATAATACAGTCACAGAACAAATATTTAAGATGAACTGTGAAGAACTCTAGCTTCAGGGAATCAAAATCAGACATTCCTTGCTGTTGGAAATTGGAATCTAACACTGCATCATTATGTGGTATTTGACTTTCTACTAGAATGATACACAGTTCACAGAACAGTCGATAACCATTGCCTGTAAGAAGACCATGCTCAAAACTGTTACATAAACACATATTTAATTATGACAGGGCTCAGTAGGCACAGCGGCACATTCAAAAGACTCAAAATTGGTGGGAAACCAGTGCTGTTTAATGCTGTATCAACATTCTGGTTATGAAAGTTGTCATGACATACTCCACAAGGAATGTAGGAAACACAGTGAATGCTTCTCATACCCTTACAGGATATGGCATGTTCTGAAGATGGTATTGCATGCCGCATTTTCACATTTGTTTCAGACAAATGTCATCTCATTAAATCTAACACGTCAGGTGTAACAACATACAGCATACTGATGACAAGTGACAGCTGTTTCAACAAAGCCTGTTATGATTATCAACATCATGTGAATGTTCTTCCATGTGGAATATTTTGCATCATTTTGATAGATATCTTTAGCCAGTGACATTAGCTCAAAGCAAGTCTTGATTTACATCTTAAATGCCATACCAGAGGGAGATGTTCATAATTTCTTGATGTGTTACCACTTAAGTAATGCAAATGGAGCCCACACCTTGTATATTAATTTCATTTTAACTGTCTTATTATCTCTCAAGGCTTGTTAACAAAATTACACCATATATGATTTGAAATTGGTGAATAAAGAGTATTTCAGCTATTGGATTAAGATTGCATAGAAATGTACTGAAATAAATTATCATAAACCTGTTGACAGTCATTATTATGTACCATTTCTTTTCCGAGATTGTATACTACTAGTCTGCAAATTTCTATCCACATAAAAAATGCAACTATTACTTGTAATATAGCAGGCAATCAACATTGAATCAACATAGATTCAATTGCCTAACTAACAGTTACTAATATTGAATCAGTGTTGATTCAGTGTTTATTCAATGTTGTTTGCCCATGGGGGTTTTCATCTTCTGTGTTGTAAATCATGAAGTTCATAAATAGCAGGCAAAATAAACATTTCTGAATTTGTAAATATCAGTTAATTAAATCACACAGTGGAGTATCACATACTATTTTGTACCTATATTTGGACAGATTAAGCAAGAAATTTTATCATTATTTCTTTAATACTCTATAAATTTTCATGTGTTAAGATACAGATACCTTGTCACTTTTGCAGCTAGCCATTACCAAAGAGCCATTTCCTTGCACACTGCATTGTCCAAACAGCCTGAGGAAAGTCAGAAAGCCTTTGCTCAAAGTATTCTTGAAAACTACAGCACGTAACATAAAAACATATAAATAATTGTTTGCTGCAAAATGAAGACATGGTGTCTGCACTTTACCGCATGAAAACTCACTGAGCATTAAGGAAATAATGAACAATTTTCTTATCCTTTTGTCTGAATATAGGTACACAATTGTAGCTCTTTCTGAAAATCAAGCTCTTCCATAAATATTTGTTCACATTATTTGTTTATCTGAAACGACAACAACAACAAAATAAATAAATTAAAGAACATTTAATTTCTTCAATTTTTCTTCAGTTTACCTTGTGCACAACTATCGTACTTGCCCACCTATAACCTAAATTACAAAACAAAACAAAAAGCAGAATGGGCAGCTATTCACACAAGGGGACATAAGAACATGTAACAACAAGGAACCACATTAGAGGTACTGCATTGGAACGGTCAGTTAAGATAACTGGGCTCAAACTGGATTGAAACTCTCACCCTCTGCTTCTGCAATAGTTCAAAACATTTAGTTAGCTGTTTGTTCCGGAATCAGTAGACCATCACAGGGAACACAGAAATAACAGATAAGACCTATGAAGAATCAGAGATGAGGACTTGACAGAAACAACATATTACAGCACCTGGAGATCCCCGGGGTGTCAGACAACACGACTGAAACACCACATAATCATCCACCCTGTAATAGATATCCGGCCTGTATTCAATATCCTGTAGTAGTCAGACATTAACTAGGACACATTACTAAGCTGGCCTTCTCGCCAATATATGGCTAAACCTTTGATCTATGATCCAAGATGGCAACCTGCTCATATTAGCTTGCATTAGCTTAAAACAGATTTATTGTCATATTGTTAACTCAGGTGAGCGATTCAGGGCCTCATGGCCCTCTTGTTGATAATGTCCTTCCTTTATGTTTGGGGAATGCACCCATCAAGTTTAGCCAAGTGACCACCTTTTAAAGCTCATACTGGTAAAATGCAAAATGTGTTAGTGGTTTTCATACTGCTAGAGTAATTACCATTGTTTTTAAGAACTACATTTTCCCTTTCTTAAAGAATGTCAGCATGTTTAAAGATATTGTTTTAATTTTGGAATATTTAAATGCATTATACTGTTCAAAAGTCAGACCAAACTAACAATTGTTATTATAAATACGCCTGGCGAGGACCTGAAGCATCCTGAACACAGAAGTGTTCTGTACTGGGTGAGATCAACGATTTAAAGGAAGATCTTGTAACACAGTGAAAGGGTCATATGTGGAGAATCAAAGTAAAGGCAACATCTCAAATGTGTCTAGTAACATTTTAACATTAAACTATTAATTAGGATGCTTTATGAGTGAGTATTTTTGTCTGCAAGAAATTCAAGGATAAACAACAGCATATCAAACGGTTCACGGATCTTTGAATACATTATAAAATGGATTTTGCCATAAAAAATGACATTTGTACCTTTTCGTAACCCGCACTTGTACAAGCATATTTTGTGCTCGTAATGAAAATGCCAAAATTCAAAGAAAATCTCTCCGCTAGAGAGACCTCTCTGCTGTTGATAAAACTGATTCATTGATTTTTAGTTATATCAGTGAAAAGCTTCCTTATTATACCTTGTATAACTTTTACTTTCAGGTTCGACTGACGAGAAACTCAGTAATGCACACTCCTGATATGAAAGTGTCCCAAGTCAAGTTTCAAATACACACACAGACAATGCTTGATCTTCTACAGGACCCAAAGTTCTTGTTAAGGCTTCCATCTGCAAAACATGCGGCTGCAAAGATACAGAAGGTATGACAAAATTGGACTCTTAACTTGATTTCTGTGACGTGACAAATAGCAGGTGCTTTCTATACAATAGTGACTCATTAGTTAAAATCTATTTATCTAACAATTAAAACATGGTACGTGTATCTTGATGACATAATTTGTTGTAAATGTACAGACAGACAAACATACAAACTGACCATTGAGGGTAAAACATAATACCCACCGATTCATGGTGGTTTGGTAAGGATAGGGCAAGTGCAGGATCACTTGTGAGGTCACATGCGAGATTGTGGGACACACACTGTCGAATGGACTTCAGTTTTGAGCCATTTAAAACAAATGCTAAAGAATAATTACCTTAATTGACCTTAAAAGCGACTGGTTTGGCTGTACAATGCAGTATTACATTTAAAAGTTGTAGATTGAAAAGCTGACAGGTAAGACCATGATAAGACTGTCTGATCTAGGTGTTCACTTTTTGCTCTGACATTTCTGTCCAAGATTTACAATGTTTACGGTAAATGCAACAAACATGATCTGCACAAGAAAATCCCGACTGAAAACGCACAGTTGTATACGTAAACTACTCTGGGCTTAACTAATTTGCTGCATATGTGAACAGCCTCTCACTCCCTTCTGATGTGACTCCAAAGTTGTCCTATCTGCGTTGCGCCCTCCTAATTCATCAGTGAGACAGCATAGTAAAGCATATAAAATCAGCGGAAAAACTGACGAGACAGTGCATTATGTAGCCAGTGCGAATGGAAACTCCTCCTAACTCATCTGTAAGCCAGCACCGGAAATCCTATAAAAGCAGAATAATGAATATGGTGAGGCAGTGCAATCCGAAGTCAGAGTAAAGCATATAAAATCAGCAGAAAAATATGGTGAGGCAATGCAATCCGAAGTCATGGGAAACCATAAAAAATCCGCAGAAAAATATGGTGAGGCAATGCAATCCGAGGTCAGAGTAAAACATATAAAATCAGCAGAAAATATGGTGAGGCAATGCAATCCGAAGTCAGAGTAAAGCGCATAAAAAAGCAGAAAATTATGGTGAAGCAGTGCAATCCGAAGTCTGAGTAAAGCATTTAAATTCAGCAGAAAATATGGCGAGGCAGTGCAATCCGAGGTAAGATTAATGCGTATGAAGTCAGCAGAAAGACATGGTGGGGCAGTGTTATCCGAAGTCAGAGTAAAGCATATAAAATCAGCCGAAAAATATGGCGAGACAGTGCAATCCGAAGTAAGAGTAATTACTAAAGCATATATAAAATCAGCAGAAAGATATTGTGAGGCAGTGCAGTCCGAAGTCAGAATAACCCATATAAAATCAGCAAAAAGATATTGTGAGACAGTGCAATCCGAAGTCTGAATGAAGTATATAAACTCAGCAGATAAATATGGTGAGGCAATGCAATCCGGTGAGAGTAAAGCATATAAAACATCAGAAAAATATGGTGAGGCAGTGCAATTGGAGCAGGAGTAAAGCATTAAAATCAGCAGAAAAATATGGCAAGGCAGTACAATCTGAATTCCGTGTGTAATGTGTATGAGCTAAGCAGAAAAAGTATATCGGTAGAAAATATTGTGAGGCGGTGTCATCCGAAGCCAGAGTGAAAAGGAACTACTCTGTGGGCTATTTTGTAAACAGTCTGGATTGTCGTCAAATGTACTACTTAAGGTAATTAAATCAAAGTTTACAAAAAATTAATGCCCTATGAGGAAGTATGTTTCACGAAATATTTAGGTTCCAAATACTAGATTCAAGTTCATAATTACCAGTCAAACGTGAAACTCTGTGATTAAGGGCGCTCAAGCACTACTGAAGATAATTTGTTAGCACCTTACAGAAAGGTAACAAAAAAACAACAACAGAAAAAAAACAGGAGATACGTCAAGCGCATGGTTAGGTTCCCATGCGAATGCCAAGGTAACAATTAAAGGCCAAAGGTCAAATTATGACTTAGCGGTGACTCGAAACATCTACGGCGACTTTTAGATCAAACTCTACGGAAAGATAAAGCATGATGGTAATGAGAACCTATCCTGTTTTCAGTTGCTCTAGTAGTGCTGAAAAAGTTGAGGCTGTCCACTCTATACTAGATTCTTTCCGCTTCTTCTTCTATCTACCTATTCTTCTTTTAACTTTCACTATGCCCTGTAAAATGGTTTCTTCTAAGTGAACAGAACTTGATATGTGGCCAAACCACTTTAGTTTCCGTTTCTTGACCATGGTCAAAAGTGCAGATATCTCCTTCGTCAGCCATGCAAAAACTATTTGATATTAGGATAAACCATATGTATTTGATAAATACAAGTTTTGTAAGATTTTGTTGTCCAGATACAAATGTAGTTTGTAGTTGAAAGCATGGATAACTATATTTTAGGTCAAACAGTCTGATTTCCAAATTACGCTGGAAGATGAAATTGGAATAATGAAGAAATTTGTAACTGATCTTCAAAAGATAACAGAGGAATTGAGAAATGCGTTTCGCGGTATGCAACATGTCAATGAAGAGGAGAAGAAACATCTTCAAAGTCGAATGCAACAAATGGAAGAGGATATAAAAGAGGTAGTACAAATACAAACAATACAGTAAGCATGCTATTAAACACACATCCAATACAAACGGTAAGCATGTTATTAAACACATCTCCGATACATACAGTACGTATGTTATAAAACACACCTCCAATACATACAGTAGGCATGGTATAAAACAGGAGCGGCTGTAGTGTAGTGGATAACACTCCGGACTACCAATCCAGGGGTCACAAGATCGATCCCCCGCTTCTCCGGTCTTTCGGATGAGACTTTAAACCGAGGTCCCGTCTCCATATGACCTCGCTGTTGTGGGACGTTAAACCCGAGTTCACTCACTCACTCACTCACTCATGGTATAAAACGCACCTCCAATATATACAACAAGCATATTATTAAACACACCTCCAATACATACAGAAAACATGTTATTAAACACATCTACACAACAAACTGTAAAACATCTTATTGAACACACCTTCAATACAAACGGTAAGCATGTTATTAAACACACCTACACTACATACAGTAAATATGTTATTAAACACACCTACAATACTACAGTATGCATGTTATTAAACACACCTGCAATACATACAGAAAGAATGTTATTAAACACACCTCCCATACATACAATAAGCATGTTATTAAACACACCTCCAATAGATACAGTACGCATGTTATAAAACACACGTCCAATGCTTACAGTAAGCATGTTTAAAAGCACACATACAATACATACAGCAAGCACGTTATTAAACACACACAAATACATCCAGTAAACATGTTATTAAACACATCTACAATACATAAACTAAGCATGGTATTTAATACACCTCCAATACATACAGTAAGCTTGTTATTTAAACACCGTCAAAAAACATACTGTAAACATGTTATTAGACACACCTACAATACATACAGTAAGCATGTTATTAATTAAACCTCCAATGCATACAGTAAACATATTATTAAACACACCTCCAATACATACAGTAAGCGTGTTATTAAACACACCTCCAATACTTACAGTAAGCATGTTATTAAACACACCTCCAATACATACAGTGAGCATGTTATTAAACATCTATCTCTCCAATACATACAGTAAACATGTTATCAAACATCCCCCAAAACATACAGTAAGCATAATATTAAAGAGTCCTGTGCAACGGCACGGCGTTAATGTTTAGTATAGCGTATAAACAGTTTGAATATATGTAACAGTCATGTTTATACGTCCAGCATTTACTATTTTAGTTGTGTTTAGCGAATAAAATGGTATATATCTAATCATATATGTTTTCAGATTTTATAGGCATATGCCTTCCTGAAATACATATGGCAGTATTGCCACTGCAGCACCACATATAAATCAAATGAAGGAAAACTAAAGAAAATTGTGACAAAGCTACAAAAGACCAATGGTGACGTCTCTCTTTCTACTTCTCACTTCCGACTTTCAACTTCCTATTTTAAGTTCTTAGTTTTGATACAATAAATATATAAACTAATAAGTGAGAAGTGAAAAGTAGGGATTGAGAAGTCATTGCCGGTCTTTCGTATGATACGCTTAACTCGTATTTCTGCTTCAGAAGTTTTAAGGTGCATGGGTAGAGTTCTATTTCTTCCGCCATTTCACAAAGGGGGCAACTTCTGTGACTTCCTGTTTGCTTACCTGGACATAGGAGCCCGTCCAAAATGGGCTTTGATACCTACTTATTCATTGGACATAGCAGCTCGTCCAAAATGGGCTTTGCTACCTACTTATTCATTGCAGTAAGAAAATTATCTGAGCGTATGAGTAAATTTGAAGAAGCATACAACTAATCTTACACTCTAGCCTTTTAAGAATTGGTCGTCTCATCCCGTACCCTACGAGTAGGCACAGTTACTAGTTATTTACTACCTCTATTAAATTCCTTTGTCGGCGCGTAAGTTTATATAGTTATGGGCTATACGGTTAATGAGGTAAAATAAAATGGACATCCCGCAGGAGATGGCTTTTATATTATCATTTTTCGTACTGTCAGATCCTGTGCCATTATGCACTGTTTTCGCATATATGTATTTTCCCCGAATAAAATTGTTTAAACAAAAATATACATTCCGTCATTTAAATTAAAATCTTAAAGAGTTTTCTCAAAAGCAGAGAACAGATTCAAAAAATGAACATGAGCCATACTTCAAAGTTTCGGCTATCCAAGCCTCATCAGTGACTCTGACGAAAGCCAGCGAAAAGTAAACTGCAATTTCTAAATTTTAATACAACAGTCGATTTAGAGACTCTCTTTTATAAAAGGTGTCCGAATGATTTAAAAGCGTTGATCTAGAAAAAGAGTCTAAATGAATAAAAAGTTTCTGGTTTACACTTTAATTATAACTAAAGTCCGTATACCATAGGTTTCAAAGCAAAACGAAAACTCTGCCGTTAACACGCCTAATTGTTTCCTGTTGATCGTTTCATATAGCCTTTTGCAGTAACATGTCTTTCCTGTAACCAAAGACCATTCGAATAGTTTCATAACATCCCCATTTCTTCAGACAAGGTCATGACGATGTGTTCATACATGAATGATACACGCTCATTCATGGTGTTCAAATTGTTTCCCCACCCCCGCTGATTTTCTGCAGCTTTATAGTCACTCTTAATACATGTATGCTCATGATTTTACTATCCTAATATATACTCCTCGCCAAAAGTTTAGCATATTGCAAAAGTAAAACTTATAAGACTTTTGGAGTTACCATAAAAATAAATTCTAAGGTGTTCTTTATGCTTTATTGGATTCTATCATGAACACCAATATGTAAGGAAAGTCACAAAGCCAAAATTGAATTGATTATGTGTAAAAAGTTCAGAAACCGTGCACTGAGCTTCAGGCACAGGAAATTGCAACTTTGGAAACCCAAAAAATGTTTCAATACAATGCTTCGAAAATGTCATTTGTTTATTCACTAAACACTTTTAGCGTTTATGAAATACTTAATGTTACAGGCATGTCAAAAGCACTTCATCGAAGTTTTCCTGTTCTGCGTTCATTAAATGGACGACGTCAGAAGTGGGTGTACCCTCCACGTCGCTGGCGCAACTCTCGCACACGTCTTGGCATGCCCTGGACAAGTTTCCGCAGAAATCGTGGTTCCAAATTGTTCCACTCGTCAACCAATGCACGTCCAAAGTCATCAAAAGTAGCAACATCATTCCGTTTGTTGACGCGACGTCCAAGGCGGTCCCAGACATGTTCTATGGGATTCATGTCTGGACTTTGCTGGGCCACTGAAGTTTCTCGATTCCTTCCTGGTGAAGAGAAGCTGTCACAATACGTGCCCTGTGCGGACGGGCATTATCATCTTGAAAAATGGGACGTAATCCACGATTTGCACGAAAATGGGGGTAGACCAGGGGCTCAAGAATGTTGTCAATGTACCGTTGCCCCGTTAAAGTTTCTCTTAGCACGACAAGATCAAGTTTATGATCATGACTGAAGCAACCTCATACCATAATGGAACCGCCACCAAACATTTCAGTCTCCATTACAACGTTATCATCAACTGGGTCTTGTCTACGTCGACGCCAAACACGAGCTAGCCCGTCCGTGAATCGTAAGAGAAAGCGACTTTCGTCTGACCAGTAAATGCGCCGCCATATTCTCAGGTTCCACCGAAGCTTGTTGGCAGCCCACTGCAATCGATTCCTTCTATGTTCAAGCGTAAGAACCGTTCGACGTCGCGGGCGACGAGCTTTAAGTCCAGCATTATTTAACCGCCTATTTACAGTTCTTGTACTTGCTGGAAGATTAAGGTTTAACCACTGCTGGCGAAGTTTAGAGCATGAACTTTTGGGTTCTCTAACGGCAGTACGAACGAGCACCCTGTCATCGGCGGCAGTAGAAATTCGGGGTCGCCCAGAACGTGGCCTAATAGGACGTCGTTTGTTTGAAGATACTTGGCAATAAGTCTGCTTACTTGGCTCTGGTTTATCCCGAAACGCCTGGCAATAACATTCTGCAATTCGCCAGTTTCCCACATACCGACAATGCGCCATCTTTCTTGAATGTGTAAAGAACGATGTGCCATGTTACCTTCTCAATAGTATGGACGAATACTTGAGAATTTGCTATATGAGGGTATGCCACGATAAAGTTATGCCACGTGCACTACTACATTTACAATCAGCAAGTAAGCATGCTATTGTTAGAATACTTATACATGAGGCAATATATGTCAAGCATAATGAAATGATGTATATGTATCATCTCACTATTTTTTATAAATTTGTCAAAATATGCTAAACTTTTGGCGAGGAGTATATTTGGGATGCGGATTATATGATGCAAGACTATAAGAATATGCAGCATTACAATATCTGAACCTGCACACACTTGCGCTCTTTCCAAAAAATGCAAACTTTTCTAGTTTCAACACCAGTTTGGTCTCTGCTAGAAGTTGAGACTTACAGTGTGAAGTGTAGCGTGAAACGTCATATGGCTAAAATCATTCGATTAGGTCATGGTGGTCTGTGTTACGGTGGTTATTTACTTTGAAAATACATAGATAGTAGTACCCCGAAACTTCGCAAATGACTTCCTGTTGTTCGCTACAGTTCAGAAAACAAAACTGAGCAACATGTTGCTGAATAGGTTTTATGAAGGAAAATATCAAAGGTTAATTTGCGACTTAAAAAGCTTAAAAATAACTATCATTATTGAAAATACATTTAGATCTGAATGTACTATTATCCAAAGAGAGAAACGTCCTGTGAAATGTTCGACCAAGTTCAGTGTTACTGTATATTGTTGATAAAAGGATGCATATATTATATGCATGGTAAGAAGGTGTATCTTTATGGCACAAACAGTTTATAAGTGCATTACTGTGACTAACTGGAGTGCAATTGAAATAACCTAAGCTTGGGAAAACTATCTGTGTTGCCTACATAAGACAGTTCAAAGTATTTGCACAGGCTTTTATTTTGTCTGTTTAACCTGATAACATGTGAAAAAGTTCGAAAAACGAATTGATAGGACATTACGCTCAGTGCATTGACTCACCCTCAGAACTAAATAAATGCGTTTTCAATAACGAAAATTACATTTTTAGCTCACCTGAGCCAGCGACTCCGGGGCGCTTATAGGATGAGAAGGCTCCGTCGTCCATCGTCCGTCCGTCCGTCGTCCATCCCTCCGTCCACTATTTCAGTTGACTTCACCTCTGGAACCGCTGGGCCGATTGTACCGAGATTTCATTTGTAGCCTCCTGGGGTCTTAGGAACGAAAAGTTGTTCAAATGGTCTTGGCCACATGACCAACATAGCCGCTTCATTCATATATGGTAAAAACCTTAAAAAGCTTTTTCTCGAGAACCAGTAGGCCGATGGCCTTGAAACTTGGTTAGTCGCATTGGGTACGTGAGTAGTACCAAGATTATTGAAACTATGACCTTGAGTTGACCCTGACCTAGTTTACGGTTAGTTTAAATTTGGTCTTTGGTGTTTTTATATGGGAAAATGCTAGAACATAAGATTTCTTGCTTCTTGTTGAAGTGTTTGGCCTAAAATTGTCAAATACAGTCATCTTAATCAGGACATGAAGATTTGCGTGTACAAAAGGTCAAGGTCGTTCTTTGACATTTGACCCAGGTCTCATATATCGACAATTTCATACAATCGCCTCAAAAGCAACTGGGTCAGTTGTAACAAAATTTCATACAGAGATTTAAGGCATTGAGGAAATGAAAAATTTTTAAAACGGTCTGGGTCACATGACCAAAATGGCCGCCACGCCCATATATGGTAAAAACCTGAAAAATCTTCTTCCCCAGAAACAATTAACCGATGCCCTTGAAATTTGGTATGTAGCACTGGGAACTTGAGGACTATCAAGATTGTTCAAATGATGACCTTACGTTGACCTTGACCTTTGTTACGGCAAGTTCAAATATGGGAAAATGCAAGATTATAAGATTTCTTGGAAAGTGTTGAAGATTTTGGCCTGAAAATTGCTAAATACAGTCATCTTAAAGGCCCCATTGCTCTATCAGCATGAACTATTTTATCGTGACATATCGCTGCAAACTTCTCACTACAGTTTCGCCATTGATTATTATCGTGATAGGCCGGCTTTGAAAAATCAAAACATCCTTGAGTTTACCTTAAAATAGATTTGAAACAAAAATAACTGGGTCATTTTAGTTGCCAACTAAAATGACCTACTTTCGATTTCACAAACTTTATTTCATGGTAAAAACACAAGGTACAGGAATTAAAAATACAAGGTACAGGCTTTTAACAGTTGATATAAATACAATGTACAAAATGTTAAGCAAGGATCCCATTGATTGTGCCGCGGTTGCATTATTTCATCGCTTAATGGGGAACCAGAGACGATAACCGTATTTTATGGAGAGACTTATCATTTTTCCAAAATACCTTGTTCCTTCTTGTTTGCCAGTTATATGATACAAAAAAGCACATCAACAGACATGTTTTTATTAGTTCTGAAGGCTGTACAGGTTTCATAATGATTTGTATTTTGACGATTTTTACCATTGGTAGGACTATGGAGACTTTAATGAGTACATGAAGATTTGTGAGTACAAGAGGTCAAGGTTATACTTTGACCTTTGACCCAGGTCTCGCATATTTTGACAATTTCAAACAATTTACTAAAAAGCCAATGGATCAATTGTAACCAAATTTCACAAAGAACTTTCAGGGGTTAAGGGAATGAAAATTTTTTAAAATAGTCTTGGTCACATGACCGTTATTTCCGCGATGCACATATATGGTAAAAAAATCTTCTTCTCCAGAACCAATAGGCAAATGGCCCTGAATCTTGGTATGTAGTATCAGAGATCTAAGTACTTTCATGATTCTTCATATGATGACCTTGTGGTTGACCTTGACCTTTTTACGGGAAGGTAAAATATGGGAAAAGCAAGAACATTAGATTTTATGGAAAGATTTGAAGATTTTGGGCTGAAAATAGAATATACAGTCATCTAAATTGAGTACATGAAGGTTCGTGAGTTGAAGAGGTCGAGGTCATTCTTTGACCCAGGACTGACTCTTAAGTCAGAGGTCTTGCGTTCGATACCCGGTCTGGCCACATACTTTCGTTTTTCCTTTCGCTGATTCCAGAAGAGCAGTTGTCAGTTTCTGGCGAAAGTGTGTGCACATAGTACTGGTTAACCGCCAAGGAGGTCTAAGCCTGCCCAGGAATAATGTGATTAGGTTAACGGACCCTCCCGATATGACCACAGCTGCTTACCGTGGATGTAAAGCAACAATCAATCAATCAACTGACCCAGGACTCTCGTATTTTGACAATTTCAAACCCTCTCCTCAAAAGCCACAGGGTTAGTTGTAAACAAATTTCATACAGAGCCTCCAGGGGCTGAGGGGAAAAAATTGTTCGAATTGTATAGGTCGCATGACCATCATTGCCGCCATAGTTTGCAAAAACCTTTAAAAATCTTTTTCTCTGGGACTATTTGTAGTGACAGATGGCCTTAAATCTTGGTATGTAGCATCGGGTATTCGAGTACTTCCAAGATTGTTCAAATGATGACATTGGGTTGACCTTGAACTTACAGCAAGGTCAAATATGGGAAAATGCGAGAACATAAGATTTCATGGAAAGTTTGGAAGTATTTGGCCCAAGATTGTTCAAATGATGACTTTGGATTGAGCTTGACATTTTTATGACAATGTAAAATCTGCTGTCTGGTGCTTTAAGGTGGACGATCCCGGAAGAACTCTGTTCTTGCTTGTTTAAAAAACAGAGTTATTGTTCATCATCAAATCGACTAACTGTGGAGTATATACAGTTATAATATACACTTACAATATCTACCGTAAAGATCCTATGTTTTCGGGCACATAGGTCTTTACAAACAGTGGAAACTGAGATCAGACTGTTCCTTAGGAACAAGAATGATCAAGATCTTCACAGTTTCCATTCCATCTGCGCATTTTTTTCGACATTACTCTGTGGTAGAACCGAATAACAGGAAAATAAATAATAGGGCAAGGACCGGCTGTGCTTGCAGCAGGTGCAGAATTTGGGCAGTCTGTTTTGGGTATATTTTGAACTTAAACATTGTTTTTCTAGGAAACAAAATGGTGAAATGTTTGTTTTTTCTGTTTTATTCTTTAACATACGATGTAAGTTTTACTAAAATAATATGCATAAGCATGCCCCATCGACTGATGATATTTTTCATGACGTTTTTCATGAAATTCAATTTTCTTGCATTTTTTCAAAGAATGTAAAAATATACTTATTAACAAGAAAACTGCATTTTTTTGTTATCAGTTTGTTTCAAATATCCTATATTACAGATTATATGATTTGCTGAAATGAAAGTGCATTCATGTGCTAGAGATATGAATTTTAATGGAAAATGTGTAAAAAAGTATGTACAAATACAAAATATTGTTTTTTAGGAAAACAAAACGGTGAAAATTGTTTTTTCTTACCCAAATGTTTTATAGCTCTTTGGGTTATTTGGACGGTATAATGGTTTGAATGCCCCGCCAATATTTCTATTCAGTATTCGTCTACCTTAATATTGAAAAATGCTTAAATATAAGAGTTTATGGAATTTGTATAAGATTATGGTGCAAAAATTAATAAATACAGTCAAATGAATCAGTACATGAACATTCTAAGCGATAGAGGTCAAGGTCATTGTTTGTTCTTTAACAAATGTCACTCATATTTTGACAGTGTCTAACTGTCAGGCTTGTTCAAATGATGGCCCTAGTTTGATATTTGACCTTTGTACTCAAGTAAGCGATTCAGGGCCTCGTGGCCCTCTTGTTTTATTTTTCTGCCGCAAGTGAGTATTTATTTGTTTTTATATAAACCTTTAATTCCAAGATGTCGGACTTTACTGACCGCATCTACCCATGTGAACTTGAAATTAAAGATAACACAGAGTCCATTTCATCAGCCTGATACTTAGAATGTTATCTCTAGTGAAAAGTTTGTTACTAATCTTTATGACAAGAGGAATGACTTCAATTTTCCCATAGTGAACCTTGCATTTTTGAGTAGAATAAATCTTCGGTGCCTGCATACGGAGTTTATGTCTCTCAGTTTAGTCTGCTGTACTAGAGCCTGTTTCGAATATCAAAACTTTGTTGAGAGCGGAAAGCTGCTCACCAGTAAACTGTAGTCTCAGAGTTATTGCAGAGCAAAGCTTGTGTAAACACTCAATAAAGCTCTTTGGGAGACGCCATGATTTCGTTGATCCCTTCAATATGGTCATTTCCAAATTTATTTCTGATTTGAAGGCTTTAGCCGAAGCATAGTAAGAGTTTAAAATACCATACTTTCATTTTCACTGACTAATTCCACAGATACATAGATATGGTTGGTGTATTATAATAGGCAGGTGATGCTTACTTCTCCCACGCACCTGCTCACATCTCTTTTTTGGGGTCAGTGCTTATGTATTTTAAACAGCCCACAATTTTCAAAGTTTATACGATTTACAAATTCGGCCTTATGATTTTGGTATTTTGATTGGGTCTTGGCGCGGGGGGGGGGGGGGGGGGCAGTCTTTAATTTACACATATTTAGTCTGTAAATTTAAAGTCTTGCTCAAATTAGTTTATAAAAATAATTTAATGAAACCTCCGCAGTCTCTCTCTTACTATTCTAATTTCATCACATTATGGTCAACATTTTTGGAGAAAGTTGCATTCGTTGACTTAGATGATTTCCTCTTTTATCATAAAAAATTGAAATATGGTCTATGCTGGACATAGTTCTTTCCCTTTGACCGCAAAGAGAAATAAAGGTAAGTAATCAACAAAGTTGAAACGTAATGGAATTCGTCCCATGGTTAGTGCAACTATAGAGATATGTATGTTTCTGAAGTCAAAATGACGATGCTTTACACGTCAAGCATCTTGATTTAGCAGCAAAAGATATTTTGCACAATCTCATTCTCAACAGAATCCACTCTGATAGAACGCCGTGAGGTTCTGTATTTAAAGAAAGGCCTAAACTTGGAAAATGTGTTTTTAGCAGGGACAAGATAAAAACACCTTCATGCGTACTTTTCACGTTATTCCCCTCAAAATACACACAGTATGCCAGATATGGAAATGCGTTTTAAGTGTTGCTCCATTTTCCATAGGGTATTTGCACAAATCTGTAAATTAACAAACTTAAATATCTATAAATTTACATACTGTCTATAAGTTTATGTCTATCCGAGATCTGTTAACAACTTTTACCTCAGCTTTTACAGCACAGTAATGCGTCTAAAAGATGCTTATGAAATGGCAAACAGTGCACCCTGATCAGACAGCAATCTGATATGGGCTTCCACTGTTCTAATAAAATGGCAAACAGTGCAGACCCTGATCAGACAGTAATCTGATATGGGCTTCCACTGTTCTAATAAAATGGCAAACAGCGCAGACCCTGATCAGACAGCAATCTGATATGGGCTTCCACTGTTCTAATAAAATGGCAAACAGTGCAGACCCTGATCAAGCAGCAATCTGATATGGGCTTCCACTGTTCTAATAAAATGGCAAACAGTGCAGACCCTGATCAGACCGCAATCTGATATGGGCTTCCACTGTTCTAATAAAATGGCAAACAGTGCAGACCCTGATCAGACAGCAATCTGACATGGGCTTCCACTGTTCTAATAAAATAGCAAACAGTGCGGACCCTGATCAGACAGCAATCTGATATGGGCTTCCACTGTTCTAATAAAAAAGCAAACAGTGCAGCCCCTTATCAGACAGCAATCTGATATGGGCTTCCACTGTTCTAATAAGATAGCAAACAGTGCAGACCCTGATCAGACAGCAATCTTATATGGGCTTCCACTGTTCTAATAAAATGGCAAACAGCGCAGACCCTGATCAGACAGCAATCTGATATGGGCTTCCATTGTTCTAATAAAATGGCAAACAGTGCAGCCCCTTATCAGACAGCAATCTGATATGGGCTTCCACTGTTCTAATAAAATGGCAAACAGTGCAGACCCTGATCAGACAGCAATCTGATATGGGCTTCCACTGTTCTAATAAAATAGCAAACAGTGCAGACCCTGATCAGACAGCAATCTGATATGGGCTTGCACTGTTCTAATAAAATAGGAAACAGTGCAGACCCTGATCAGACAGCAATCTGATATGGGCTTCCACTGTTCTAATAAAATAGCAAACAGTGCAGACCCTGATCAGACTGCAATCTGATACGGGCTTGCACTGTTCTAATAAAATAGCAAACAGTGCAGACCCTGATCAGACAGCAATCTGATACGGGACCCTGATCAGACAGCAATCTGATATGGGCTTCCACTGTTCTAATAAAATGGCAAACAGTGCAGACCCTGATCAGACAGCAATCTGATATGGGCTTGCATTGTTCTAATAAAATGGCAAACAGTGCAGACCCTGATCAGACAGCAATCTGATATGGGCTTCCACTGTTCAAATAAAATGGCAAACAGTGCAGCCCCTTATCAGACAGCAATCTGATATGGGCTTGCACTGTTTGCTCAGACCTATATGTCCCAATACGTAGAAGTTTTATGTTAAATAACGATTTTTAACTTCTTTAACACGGGTGTTCTGTATAGGTTGCTTGTTCCGTGACTACTTTGACAAAGCTAGTATCAGATGACAAAACTTTGAAAGAGAGAATTGGCCAGGAAATAAAGAATCTACATGACTCCCTAGAACAAGCCAATGCAGATTTGTGGAGTGCTCATAATGACGAGAAACGTCGCCTTGCTGAGTTAGAACAGAAACATGTCGAGTCAGACTTAAAGACTTCGGCGATAATTGAAGATGGTATGACCTCTAATTATTAACATTTCTATCAGTTATTTTTTATATCTCCGGCATACGAAATATGACGAGGGGTATACAGTTTTTGTCCGCTTGTCCGTCTCTCCGTCCATTCTCCATCCGTAAGTTAACTCTATATTGGACTGGGTTCATATTCGGCATGATGATAGATGTTAGTCCAAATTTTATTCTGAAGTACCCCATCGATGCTTATGACTCAACGGTCAATGTCACAGACTTTGACTTTTTCATATTAAAGTTTTGCTTTGAAGTTTTTAAGATCTTAATATAAGATAATAGATGTTGGTTAAGAGCTTTAATCTGTACAATTCTAATCGAAACTGCTGTGACCCAGAGGTCAAGGTCGCCGTCATGGACTTGAATTTTTCATGTTAATATTTTGTGTTAAAATTTATACGATCTTATATCATTTAAACCATATGTTCAGTTTGGCTTATATTTGGCATGTCCATTTTTTTATTCTGTACCATCTGTACACGATTAAAATCTTAAAGAGTTCTTTCAAGAGATAGGAGAACACATTTTAGAAGAAGAAACATGGGTCAGACTAAATAGTTTCGGCTAATAAAGCCTCATCAGTGACCCTGACAATATCTGGTGATGAAACTAGAGAAAAGCACAATAATTTCTTAATTTTAATTGGACAGTCGTTTCAATGACGGATTAGTGCTAAAAAAGGTCCAAATGATATAATAACACAAGTCTGTGACCTAGACGTCAAGGTCACGAACAGACGTTTTCATGTATAAGTTGCTTGCTAAAGTTTTGGAAATATTATATCAAGCAAAACCTTAGTTGACTTCGGTTACATTTTGTATGCTGGTAGTATATAGTTGGTCTGTATTTATTCTATACCATCCCCTCGCGTGCCTTGATTTAAAGGTTAACGTTATGGACTTCGGCTTTCCAGAGTGTTTTTGTGTTACGTTGCTCTTTCATAGGTTTTCTTTGTTTTTTTATCTCTGCAATATCCTTCAGTGGAGCATTTTGATATATTACTAGCTTGGCTTCAAATTTGCAGCGGATAAGTTGACTTACTCTGTTGCTTCTGCTGACTAACAGAAAACGTCACAGACTTTAAAATTATTATCATATAATCTGTTTAAGTTTTTTGTTTAAAGTTTAGGGCCATTAGGCGATGTTGCTAGCCGATGGTACACGTGGGCCCTTGCTCACTTGCTGTTGAAATATGTTTGTTCAGGGGAAACATTCCAAAAATTCATAATTAATACCAAAAATATAGATTCTGTGAAATGAAAATATATATGACTGAATAACTTAATAAATAAATTCTGAATGAATTAATGCAGAATTGTTGAAAGTAGATTCAAAACTGCCTGACAAAAGCTTAACAAGTTCAAACTGCTTTTGATAATTTGTACCAAAATTATTTTATTTTCTTTAAGCAGATATTAATTTGCGATGTAATAAAAATGTCAATATTGCGGTTGAGCAAGCGGCCATGCAATCTGCACCCTGAATAGTCACTTGTGTGACTGAATTTTCAAACCCTTGTTACCTACAACAATGATGCAATGGGCAGTACCATGATACTGCGAATCTGAGGTAGCCGAATGACCACCTGTCTAGAATAGAGCTGTTTATTTGAAAATTACTGTGCATGCTTTTTTGAGCTGCTATCAATGTTTGTACATACTTCTTGGGAGGAATATAGGATCTAATGGTATTGGTTCCTGACAATTGCCCGTCTTTTCAGTAAACTAATGCTCATAGCTATAGCTTTATATTCTGTTTCATGTTTACTTTACAGTGACATGCACAGCCATGCAAGTTCAGTTGCGAATACTTATACACTGTCAGGACTGAATAATTAGATTTTTTGCTTTATGAGAATGCTTACACTCTGTCGTGGGTAAATGTTTAGTTCCTGCAATATGAGTTTGTTTACTCACTGTCGTGACTCACTGTTCGATTTCCGTTTATATGAGAATATTGACTTACTGACAAAACTAAAAGTATAGTTTCCTGTCTTGCAAGAATGTTTACTGAATGTCATGGCATAATGTCAAGATTCCTGACGTTTTGAATGCATACCCACTGTCATGGATTGATGTTAATTTAGTCACTGTCCTTACTTTATGTTCAGTCCCCCGCTATACTCACTGTCATGATTTGATGTTAAGGTCACTGCGGCTAGTGAATGCTCATCCACTGTCATAAATTGATGCTCAGTAGCAGGTAAAGAGAGTGTCTAATCACTTACTTTATTTTCAGCCCCCACTATACGAATATGTTAACTCACTGTCATGACTTTATGCTAAAATTCCCTGCTGCTAGTGAATACTCACTCAATGTCATGACTTGACGCTAAGTTGCAGATGAGACTGTTGAGTCACTGTCCTCATCTCCCTGCTGAACGAAAATGTTTACTCAATGTCATGACTTGAAAGTCAGTTTTTTTGTTTGTGAGTGTTCACCCACTGTTCAATTCCATGCTTTCCGAAAATGTTTACGAATTGTAAAGTCTTAAGATACAGTTCTCGGCTTTAATAGAAATATGTTGACTCACTGTCATTACTCAATGTTCAGTATCCTGCTATTTTAGAATGTTGACTCACTATCATGTTACATGCTTTATAAGAAATGTTGACGTACTGTCAGGATATATTGTTCAGTTATCTGCTATATTAGAAAGTGGACTCAATATCATGTTACCTGCTATATTAGACATGTTGACTCACTGTCATGACTAAATGGTCAGTTACGTGGTTTATCAAAACGTTGACTCAGTGTCACGACTTAATGTTTATGTTCCTGCTATTTACAAATCCTCACTCACTGTCTTGACTTAATATTCTGTATATGGTTTATTAGAACCTTGATTCACTGGCATGGCTGAATGTTTAGTTACCTTCTATATTAGAAATAATGACTTAAAAGTCATGACGTCATGTTCAATTCCCTGCTATGGGACGTCGATTCACTGTCATGACTTAATGTTTAGTTATCTGCTGTATTAGAGATGTTGCCTCACTGTCAAGACTTACTTCCAGTTATCGGCTGTATTCGAATGTGGAATCACTGAAATAGTTTAATATTCAGTTACCTGCTATATTCGAATCTTGACTCAATGTCATGACTTACTGTTCAGTTACATGCTATATAAGAAATGTTGACTCATTTTCATGACTTAATGTACAGTTACCTGCTATATAAAACCTATTGAATCACTCCCATTTCTTAATGTTCAGTTTTTCAGTTGCCTGATATGTAAGAAACTTGACTCACTATCACGGCAAAGCTCTCAGTTTCTTGCAAATGTTCACCCACTGTCATAGCATGTCAGTTCCAGCCTATATAATAATTTGAAGCATGACTTTGTGTGCATGAGCCCGTGCGCGTACGCTTGCGCGTCAGCAAAAAGATTCACCTTTTGTGTCTAGCTCAGTTCCTAAGATACCAAAAGGGATAGCGTCTTCAAACTTGCAAAAAATAGATACATATGGGTAAGATCTTCTGAATGTGGTGACGCATATCGGCCAAAGCTTTTACTTCATGCATTATTTAATATGGACAATTTTGGTTCACGTTTTGTGTTGAGCTTAGTTTCTAAGTAACCAAAAGAGAAAAGAGTCTTGAAACTTTGGAAATAGGAACACCTCGAGAAGATCTACTAAAAGCAGTGGCGCGTAACGGGACATGACCTATATTTTATGAGAAACTGAACATAGAAAATTTAGGCTCACTAGTTGCATGTAGCTCAGTACTAAGTAAACAAAAGGAATAGAGTCTTCAAACTTGTTACACAATAACATCTGAAGCAGATCAAGTGAATGCATTGATGCATCTCTGATATGCCAAGGCTCATTGAACATAGAAAATTTTGATGTGGGACTGGAGGTCAAAATCTAGACTCCGTTAGAATGTGTTTTTTCTACAAATCTGTTTTGGAAACAACATTTGCAGATTGTTGTCAGATTGGCTAAGCCTTGTGATACTGACTAGAGGGTCATTAAGCGAAAACCAGCGTTGACCACCATTTGTTCATTGTTCAGTTGTTCTGCCTTAATTCTTGAAGACTATTTGATGTAAGTACATGATAGCTTCGGATAATTGCTTAGTTTGGCCCGATGTTTGACCCCAAAATAAAAATAGGTCACAGTGACCTATATTGTTTGGTCCATTGACTTGACCTTTATCTTGAGGAATGTTCGATGTTTGAACAGTTTGAGCTGATGAATCAGTATGACAATGTTAACACAGTGACCTAATTTCATGGAACAGTTTATTTCCCTTTTTGCCCTATACCTTGTGGACTATTTGATATATGGACACAAAAGCATGGAAATATTTGCCATTTTAATTCGATGTTCGATCTTAAAAGAAGAGTAGGCCACAATGACTTATATTTCATGTTCCCTGGGTTTTGCTTTTTAACTTTGAGACTGTTTGTGAATGAACATGATAGCTTGGGATAATAAGATAGGTGACCGCTGTTTGACCTCAAAATAAAAGTAGATTACAGAGATCCTTATTTCATGGTCCTGTGATTTTACCTTGAAACATGAGGACTTTTTGCTATATGAATATGATAGCTATGATAGCTTGTGATTATGGGTCAGTATCACCTGTTGTTTGAACTCGAAATAAAAGTAGGTCACACTGACCTATATTTCATGGTCCAGTGATTTTGCTTTATACCTTGAAGACTATTTCATGTATAAACATAAACATAATAATTTATTATGGCCCGATGTTTGACCTCAACATAAATGTAGGTCACAGTGTCTTGTATTTCACAGTCCAGTGATATGGCCCTACACCTTGAGGACTATTCGATATATGAACATGATAGCATTAAATAATTATTGAGTTTGACCAATGTTTGACCTCAAAATAAAAGTAGGTCATTGTGACCTATATTTCATGATCAAGCAACTTTGTCTTAAACCTTGAGGTCTATTTGATATATGGAAATTATAAATGGCGATAAAAAGTCATTGTGACCCGATGTTTGACTTCAAAATAAAAGAAGCCTACAGTAAATTTTATTTCATGATCCTGAATTCTTAGGATAACTGTTTCTTCTGACACTGCTGATGATCTCATTTCACGTAATTTATCCAATTTTCATATTGACCAAGACCTTGTTTAAAGTCTTGCTCCCATAAATCCAGTCTTCTAACATTTCTTTTCATTTTCTGTAATGACTTAATGTTCAATTACTTGCTATATGAGAATGTGTAGTTACTGTTCTGACATAATTTGCAGTTCCTTTCTATATGAGAATGTTTGCCTACGGTCATGCCATTATGTCTATCAGATTTCTTACTCACAGTTATCAGACTATGACTTTATTTCTAGTATACATACTTTTTGAGATAGATAATCATCACTGCAATTTAAAAATTTACTTTCCTACTATCTGATCATGTTTACTAAGTGTCCTGACGTAATCTTATCTTTCAACTATGAAGGGAATCCCGATCTCCTTCCCTTTTTTGCCCAAAAATGCCAAATCGCCCTATTTTGAAGGGCATCTCCCTATTTTTTTTATTTGATATTTTAAGATGTTCCCTATAAATAGTATAAAATTTCGAAACATCTCTCGCATGGAAATTGTCATGACTTTCAAAGAGTGCAGCTTTGTTTAAAATATCTGTTGGAAATGGTTCTTTTCACGCTTTATCCCTAATGAGATTTTCAAAACGTTGACAGGTATGACTTATGTTATGTTTCCTGATATGTTAGAATATTCACTCATGGCATGGCCTTATGTTCAGGTTTCTGGTCTCTAATAATGGTCTGTCCTTATATATTTAGTTTTTTGCTAGTCGATAATGTTAACATATTGCCTTGATCTAATATCTATGTTCCTTCTACTCGAAATTATTTGTATTATTTCAGTTTCCTGTTACATCAAAGTGTTTACTCTTTCATGACTAAATGATCAGTTGTCTATTATTTGCAAAACGTACGAACTTCTGTGCTTTATACTTAGTTATCAGTTGTTTAGAACGGTCGTAGTTGTGAAGTTGTCAGCATTTTCAGTTCTTTTTTTTTCTGTGTGTTGACTGACTTCTCTTACTCTTTCAATAAAACCATTTACTCACTCTTGTGACTTATTGTTTCGATTCATAAAAGTTGCTATGACTTTATGGTATGTGTCCTCTGTGGATATTTACCCACTGTTGTAGCTTAATGTTTAAGCTCTTGCTATTTGAGAATGTCTGCAAAATGTTATGACTTACTGCACAATGTTTTTTCCTGCTATTATTTCTGCTGTTTGAGTATGTGCACTAACGGCTGAGACTTTCGGCTCAGTTTTTCTGTTATCTGAGAAGGATGACATTTATAAAATATAACATTATATACAAGCGACATTTTCAAAAAAAACAACAAAGTTTGTTTTCAAAGGATAAGAATGCCAGTTCCTTGCTCCGTACCGTGCCATATAGAGATGCTTTCACTCTATCAGGGATTTGTGTTCCAAACCCAACATGGCGCCAGAATAGCCTGATAGCATTTCAAATAACGGACAAACAGAAATCCCGTTAGCAACTTTTCAGCTGGGCTGATACCGGCAAAAGACCTTGGTCCGATATTGGATCCCTTATCAACCCGGCATGAGCCAATATGGACATGTTTAATGATGCTCCATGCCCACAAGATCAGTGTTCGGCTATCTGAAAATGTATCCACCTACATAAATTCACAGTATCCGAACGCACTGTACCCTCTCTTCCGGTTTTCATAGCGTTGAATCGAGAGTACAAAATTCGCTTATAACTGGTAGCCGTATATCATTATGTTTTGAGTTTTTGTCTGGAATCTGCTGTGTCATTTATAGTTATTCAGCTTCGAAAATGTAAAGAGGTAAGTTTAATATAATTTTGTCTTCGGTCTTTTACTTTATTGCCAAGTACAATGAAAAACTCCTTGCCGTTTCCGAATTTTTTTTATTTCCGAACAGCTTAATTTAACACGAGATTGTGTCGTGCAAAACTTAGCTATCATTCTTTTATCAAAACTAACAAACTGTAGATTGATAACGCCTTCCGTTTATTCTAAAGATTTTTTATAAATTAAAATCTTAAATAGTTCCTTCAAGAGCAGAGAATACATTCAGAAGAAAGAACATGGGCCAGACTATTAAACTTACCTCTTTACATTTTCGAAGCTGAATAACTATAAATGACACAGCAGATTCCAGACAAAAACTCAAAACATAATGATTTCCGGCTACTGGTTATAAGCGAATTTTGTACTCTCGATTCAACGCTATGAAAACCGGAAGAGAGGGTACAGTGCGTTCGGATACTGTGAATTTATGTAGGTGGACACATTTTCAGATAGCCGAACACTGATCTTGTGCGTTAGTCAAAACATGTAAGAAAATGCTCAAAATGGTTTAAGAATCATGCCAAGGGCGATTTGAATACTGTACCAATTACTACCCACCCATACACGACATTGTACAGGGTAATAAAGTAAAAGACCGAAGAGCAAATTATATTAAACTTACCTCTTTACATTTTCGAAGCTGAATAGCTATAAATGACGCAGCAGATTCCGGATAAAATCTTAAAACATAATGATTTCCGAAGCGAATGTTTGTACTCTCGATTCAACGCTATGAAAACCGGAAGAGATTGTACATGTAGTTCGGATACTGTGAAATTAGTATTGAGTTCCCTGCTTGCTCACTGTCTTGCCTTAATGATCAGTTTCCTGTGTATGAGAACATTTACACACTTTCATGAATATTGTTCAGTTTCGGACTATAAGATATGTTTACATGTACACTGTAGTATGAATTTACCTATAGTTCATCCGATATATGAATATTTACAAACTGCCATAATTTTATTTTAATCTTCAGTTTCAGCCCACGATGTTCGAATAACAAACATAGAATATCAGCTTGAGGCTAAAACGACACCTGCAATAGGAGATGAAGGTATGAACTTTATTTCATAATTCATGGTGATACCTTTATAAGTATGAACCGAACAACCAACTAAATGTTTTGTACCACTTCAGAAACTGAGGGTGAGGTTGGGCCTGTAAAATCGATTTAAGCCCCCCAGTAATTCATTACTGACCGTTCCAAGGCGGTAGTTCTGTTGTGGTTCTCTGTTGCCTGTTTTTGGTGTCAGAGTTTCTGTGATGTTTTACCTTATGTATGTTCTTATTATCCCCTCACACCACGAAGTGGTGAGGGATATAGGTTTTGTCCCGTACGTAAGTACGTACGTAAGTACGTACGTACGTACGTACGTACGTACATACGTACGTACGTACGTATGTTCACCTTTTGTCATCGCTCTAGCACTTACATTTCTCAACGGATTTTAAAATAACTTCACACAAGTGTAGGACATGACAATATCTCGAGCAAGTTTGACTTTCAGGGTGCTGCGCCCAAGGTCAAGGTCACTGTGGCTATTTTTAGAAAAACTTTGTCAGCGCTCTAGCGCCTACATTTCTCAATGGATTTTGAAATAACTTCACACAAGTGTAGGACATGACAATATCTCGAGCAAGTTTGACTTTCAGGGTGCTGCGCCCAAGGTCAAGGTCACTGTGGCTATTTTTAGAAAAACTTTGTCAGCGCTCTAGCGCCTACATTTCTCAATGGATTTTGAAATAACTTCACACAAATGTAGGGCATGACAATATCTCAAGCAAGTTCGACTTTCAGGGTGCTGCGCCCAAGGTCAAGGTCACTGTGGCTATTTTTAGAAATACTTTGTCATCGCTCTAGCGCCTACATTTCTCAACGGATTTTGAAATAACTTCACACAAGTGTAGGGCATGACAATATCTCGAGCAACTTCGACTTTCAGGGTGCTGCGCCCAAGGTCAAGGTCACTGTGGCTATTTTTAGAAAAACTTTGTCATCACTCTAGCGCCTACATTTCTCAACTGATTTTGAAGTAACTTCACACAAATGTAGGATATGACAATATCTTGAGCAAGTTTGACTAAGGGTGCTGCGCCCAAGGTCAAGGTCACTGTGGCTATTTTTAGAAAAACTTTGTCATCGCTCTAGTGCCTACATTTCTGAACAGATTTTAAAATAACTTCACACAAATGTAGGTCAAGACAATATCTCGAGCAAGTTTGACTTTCAGGGTGCTGCGCCTAAGGTCAAGGTCACTGTGGCTATTTTTAGAAAAACTTTGTCATCACTCTAGCGCCTACATTTCTCAACAGATTTTGAAGTAACTTCACACAAATGTAGGGCATGACATTATCTCGAGCGAATTTGACTTTAAGGGTGCTGCGCCCAAGGTCAAGGTCACTGTGGCTATTTTTAGAAAAACTTTGTCATCGCTCTAGTGCCTACATTTCTCAACAGATTTTAAAATAACTTCACACAAATGTAGGGCAAGACAATATCTCGAGCGAGTTTGACTTTCAGGGTGCTGCGCCCAAGGTCAAGGTAACTGTGGCTATTTTTAGAAAAACTTTGTCATCGCTGTAGCACCTACATTTCTCAACGGATTTTAAAATAACTTCACACAAATGTAGGGCAAGACAATATCTCAAGCAAGTTCAACTTTCAGGGTTGTGTGCCCAAGGTCAAGGTCACTGTGGCTATTTTTAGAAAAACTTTGTCAGCGATCTAGTGCCTATATTACTCAATGGATTTTGAAATAACTTCACACAAATGTAGGGCATGACAATATCTCGAGCAAGTTCGACTTTCAGGGTGCTGCGCTTAAAAGGTCAAGGTCACTGTAGCTATTTTTAGAAAAACTTTGTCATCGCTCTAGCGCCTACATTTCTCCATGGATTTTAAAATAACTTCACACAAATGCAGGGTATGACAATATCTCGAGCAAGTAGTCTTGTGTGAGGGGATTTGTATCGCCTGCGATGCCTTGTTATTTTTTGGTTCGGTTTGGGTTGCTGAGTGGCCACCTTTTGGGAACAAGCTGCTCACTCGGTTGGCCATATGTTCTCTGTATCTTGATTATTTGTAATCTTAGTTCTTTCCAACTATGGTTTTAGGGCTGGATTTGGATTTTGATTGTTTCAGTTCCTGGTCTTTGCATACTTTTTACTTATATGAAACAAAACTAGAATTCAGAATTTGCCAAAATTGTTAAATGGGAATATCAAAAGTGCAAAACAGGAAAGGAAGGTAAAAGTTAACCAAATAAAAATCGACAATTTGGCACATTATCCGTTAGTCAAAATGCCAATAAACTGAGATCCCTCCTATAGGCCAGAATGCCCGAAAGTTCAAAACATAAGGTGTGGCCATACAGTATTAACAGTATTTGACCTCGCCAGGGCTATTTGATGACTCTCCACAACAGTATTAACAAATGCAATGCATTAAATATTTTTGAAAGATTATTTTTGGCATAGCTTAGCAAAGGAGTTAAACTTCAAGAGGTTGTTCTAAAAGATCAGTGTATTTATTTTAATTCCACAGACCGACACCTCTGTTACCAATTTGTAAATAAGGAGAAGGGGATTGGAGAGGGTCAGAAGAATGGAGGGGCGCGTTTGGTCGATCCATTCAGTCCATGATAGGCCGAAATATGAAGTATAAAAACAAGGTTTGGTCAAAAATAATAGGCCGAAATATGAAGTCTAATAGCAAGGTTTGGTCAAAATGATAGACCGAAATATGAAGTATAGCAGCAACGTTTGGTCAAAATGATAGACCGAAATATGAAGTTTAACAGCAAGGTTTGCTCACAAATACAATACATAATTTTTTAAGGTTGTTATCTGAACTATCGATACCAACTCCGTTTAAAAATAGTTTGTCTTTTTCTGCATAGTATCTAAATACTTTTAGTTTTGTAACCCGTCGTAGGCGGAGGGAGTGGGGGGAGGGGGGCAATAGAAATGAACTTCGACCGTCTGTGCGTCCGTGCGTCCGTCAATCCCAAATCGCGTGTCCGCAACTCCTCCTAGACGACTCATCCGATTTTCTTGAAAGTATGCTGGTTTTCTTGCTCTGTAATGAATATGTGAATGTGGTTTTGGATTTTTGATTCAATCATTTGTGATTGAGTAACAGCCCTTTTGGTCTTAGAATTCAATAAAAAGGCTTCCACAACTCCTCCTGGACACCTTATCCGACTTTCTTGGAACTCTACAGGTTTCTTGCTATTATATGAAGAAATGCATGTGAGTTTGGATATTAGTTCGATAACTGTTTATGGTGTTACAGCTGTTTTGGACTTATAAAATGCTTTTGTCCGCAACTCCTCCTGCACGCCTGATCCGATTTTCTTGAAACGTTGCATGTTTTATTGCTGTGGTATGAAGATGTGCGTTTGGATTTTTTATTCAATCATTTTTCATGGCATTACAACCGTTTTGCATTTAGAATTTCCATATAGAAAGCTTGTGTCGACAACTTCTCCTGGACACCTCATCCTATTTTCTTGAAATTTTGCATGTTTTCTTGCTCTGGTATGAAGATGTGCATGTGCGTTTGGATTTTTGTTTTGATTCCATCATTTTTCATGGCATTACAGCCGTTTTGGATTTAGAATTTCCATATAAAACGTGTGTGTCCACAACTCCTCTTGGCCGTTTCATCCGATTTTCGTAAAACTTTGCAGATTTTCCTGCTGCATGAAGACGCACATGTTAGTTTGTATTTTGGATCGATCATTTTGATGCGTTACATCTGTTTTGGACCTAGAATTTCAATAATTTGTCCTCAGCTTCTCCTAGACGCCTCCTCTGATTTTCTCGAAACTTTCTAGGTTTTCTTGTTATGGTATGAAACTATGCATGCACATTTTGAGTATTTATTCGATTTTTTATGGAATTACGGCGTTTTTTTTAACTGAATTAAACTTGTTATGAAGTGTCGTTTTCTCCTGTTTATTTTCTATGCACAAACAACCAGTTGAAATTCCTGGGGTAAATTAATTTTAGAACTGTCCGTAAGAGCGCGGCCTCTGACGGCATCCTCCACAGGTCAGTTTCTCCCTAGTCCTAGTCGTGAGCTCTCTCGCGGCAGTCCCAGCATGGCGGATGGGTAAACAGTATTAACAAATGCAATGCAGCACAACGTCAATCGCGTTATCAGTTTTTACAGGTCAGTAGCTCTCTGGCTGTCCCGGCATGGCGGATGGGTAAACACTATGATCAACTGTCCGTAAGAGCGCGGCCTCTGACGGCATCCTCCACAGGTCAGTTTCTCCCTAGTCCTAGTCGTGAGCTCTCTCGGTGGCGGCCCCGGCATGGCGGATGGGTAAACACTATGATCAACTGTCCGTAAGAGCGCGGCCTCTGACGGCATCCTCCACAGGTCAGTTTCTCCCTATCCGTGAGCTCTCTCGCGGCTGTCCCGGCATGGCGAATGGGTAAACACTATGACTACGGAATGCAATTCAGCACGATGTCAATCGCGTTGTCAGTTTTTAGCGCGATTCATTTGACCTCGCCAGGGCTATTTGATGACTCTCCACAACATATGCTATAACGAAAATAATCCATTTATGCATATATTAATTGATTTAGACTTAGCTCAGGTGAATGATGGTTACCTGATTTTGGTAAGGAAAATGAGCACCGATTTAGGTGAATAGGTAAACGTTAAAAAGAAACAACTCTACAGTTTTCATTTTGCTTCCCTAACCAAAGAGGGACAACTCTTGAGCAAACCATTTGGAAGGAATACGTTATCCAGGGAAGCAAGCAGGAAGTTACAAAAGTAGTTCCCCTTTTTATGAACGGAGGAAGAATATGGGGGTTTGCACATCTTAATGCTTAATGTATGGCACGCTCTTGGATGGGCAATTTTCAAACACTCGAAATAGCTTCATGCAAGAATCATTCTGACGTAAAAAAAGGTCAAATTTCATTCAAGAGTGCTTTCGATATTGCCATTTTCATGTTTTCGGTCGATCTAGAAACGGCAGTTGGAGGCCATTTTGGATGGTTTATTTGCAAAATTTTGAAAGAAGTTTATTCAAGGATCACAATTTACACAAAGTCCTTTTACATGTTTTGAGGAATTGGCATTACGTAAGCAGAAAGTAAGTCACCGTGACTTATTTCCGATAGACATTTTTATAACTGAAAAAAGACCCACTGATGTTCCATGCCAAATTTCAGCCAGATATACGAAGTAACTCTACAAAGAAGATCTTTTTGATAGTTTGCTGTTTAGTGTCGGCGGCCAGCTTGGATTCTCAAACTGGCTGAATTTTCTGAAACCATGCAGTGGGTCATGCTCTATATGTGATTTGAGACCAACCGGTGCAGTGGTTTCTGAGAGTATAATGGAATATTTTTTTCAGCTGTAGACGGTCGACGCACGATTCACGACGGACGCATTGGTATGACAATCATGACAATAGTTCACTATGGCCCTCCTAAAACTATGGGTGGACAGACGTCCAGACTGACAAGGGTAAAACATATTTAAGGAGCAGTCTGATCAGAGTCTACACTATTTGTCGTACCATCCGCATCTTTTGGACGTATTACTACACTGTAAAAAACAACTGTTCAGTCTTTTGGGCAATTACGGTTTTCATCTTAGGTGTCCCAATTTTGAGACGTTTACGGTAATACGCAGTTGCAGTTATACGTGCATATAAAACCAAACTGTTCAATCTTTTTGGACTATTACGGTATTCATCTTAGGTGTCCCAAGTTTGAGATTTTAACGGTAATACAGAATTACAGAGTATTTATTAAACAATTCACTGCTGACTTGAATACAAACAGAAATAAACTGAAACTCAAATAGAGGATGCACCATTATCATATAAAAGATATTCAAGAGTATCATCTGGTCGACCCGACTACATGCAGGAAAAGATCATTTGCCAGCTCAAGGTAATGGTCGGAGCCGTCATTAAGTCTGAAGTTCGAGCCTTCGGCATTCAATTAAAGATCTGGTCAAAGTTGTGGACCGTGATTGGATTAAACATGAAGTTATTCCTGCAACACAAGACCCTAGCGCTTCTTTAGACCCTAACGCTCCTTTGGGACCACTGACTTCATGTAAGCCGGTGCTTTGGGGCTGTGGCTGATGTCACATATTACTGGTCATGAGCATATTCAGTTACACCGTGTTTTTTTTTCTTTTTTTGAGCACATCTCGCTTGTTAAGTATCTGGCTCTTCAGAGTTGCTGCTGGTGTTAAGTGCCGGGTAGCGACTGCAAGATGTCTCTCAGGATTTTGATAATAGTGAATCACTGTCTATATGTAGTCATTGTCCGGCCCGCAAGACATTTCTCAAGATTTAAGTGCCGTGTAGCGACTGCAAGATGTCTCTCAGGATTTTGATAATAGTGAATCACTGTCTATATGTAGTCATTGTCCGGCCCGCAAGATATTTCTCAAGATTTAAGTGCCGTGTAGCGACTGCAAGATGTCTCTCAGGATTTTGATAATAGTGAATCACTGTCTATATGTAGTCATTGTCCGGCCCGCAAGATATTTCTCAAGATTTAAATGCCGTGTAGCGACTGCAAGATGTCTCTCAGGATTTTGATAATAGTGAATCACTGTCTATATGTAGTCATTGTCCGGCCCGCAAGATATTTCTCAAGATTTTAAGTGCCGTGTAGCGACTGCAAGATGTCTCTCAGGATTTTGATAATAGTGAATCACTGTCTATATGTAGTCATTGCCTGGCCCGCAAGATGTTTCTCAAGATTTTGAAAATAGTGAATTACGGACTTCATAAAGTCATTTTGAAAATAGAACTTTTTTCAAAAGTCTGATTAAGGCGGTGCTAAGGATGTGGCAGGTGTTGCACATATCATTACTGACAATATCCTGCTATATTCATCTTTTTGGTGTATTCCATGTCGTAACATTGTATTAACATCTATGTAACCTTGTAGCCTTACGTCGACGTTCATTCGACGTCATTTCTACGTTGAGTGCCCTGTTGGTTTATTCAATATCTTGATTAAATTTAAACCCCATCCTCTGTCCTGAGTTGGTTTACTTTTATTGCAGACTGCCGTAAATTCAGAGAGAACCTTGTAGAGGAATACAGTCGCATCTACAAGGACATTTCGCTGTCACCTCTTGGAGATGGATTGAATGATGAGGCGTTGAGGGTTCCAATAGACAAAATTTACAGTGATCTTGACATTGTAAAAATTAAAGGTAACAAGCAGTCTGAGCTCGAATCTGAAAATGTCCCTGACACTGAACTGTTTCCATATCCTCTTCTCTTTAAGAAAATTTTGGAGTTAGAAGGCATCAAATTCAAGCATAGACCACTTGTCGACAGAGACAGAAAAAAACAGCTTAAATCATATTCTGAAATGTTCTCCGATAAGGAGATAAAAAACATTGTAATCAAAGGTGAAGGTGGGACAGGTAAGTCAACCTGGTGTAAGCGGCTTCTGCATGCTTGGTGCCAGGTCCAACGTCGAGTCCTAGGAATGGAAGGAGCCAAGTCTGGCGATGAAGCAAACACTGATATGGAAGAGTCCCTAAAAAGGTTTGATTATCTCTTATATGTAACACTGAGACATGTTAAACACCAGTCTTCGTTGAAAGACACTATTTTCTCTGCATGCTTAGAGAGACTTTCTATGCAAAAAAATGTTTGCGAATTAATTTTGGCAAACTATTCAGAATATGTACTTATTCTGTTAGATGGGTTTGACGAGTATCCGTTTACTCTAGATTGTGAAGGCCTTGGTCAGAGTACGATAGTTATGACAACAAGACCTTGGAAGTATGATAAACTTCTCGAAACATACAACAAATTTAAAGTAGATGCTGTGAGTGAAATACGTGGTCTAACTGATCAGGGTGTTAAGGAGCTGAGTAAAAAAGTTATTGCATCATATAATAAACAGTACTCAGATATGGGGTCAGATAGTAGCAATGAAGAAGAGCAGACAAGCAAGTTTCTGCGCGATACCAGATCTGCAGAATTGTCGAACAGCATAAGAATTCCACTTATTCTGATCATAACTGCTCTCACATGGCTCGAAAACAAATCTCTATCAAAGTCATTGACCTATAATATTCTGGGTCTCCTGAAAGTCATTTTCAAGCGTGGTGAAAACAAATTATTGCCAAATGACAAGGCGGCTTTAAAGCGTGTGGAACTGGAGAAAAAGGGTACTTCTTTATTTCATAAGTGTTTAACAGAAAAATATAAATTTATGCGTGATAATCAAATACTGTTACAGCATCTTGGTCGCCTAGCTTACAAAGGACTGACAGATCAAAAGGGCGGTCTTTCTCTTGTGTTTACGAAAGATGCGTTACATGAGTTTCTAGATCCGGACGAGTTGGAAAGTTGTTATAAACTTGGACTATTGACAGGATCAGCTGTTACTACCTCTTTACTGGAACCACGACAGGTCTCCATCTCATTTTATCATAAGTTAATACAAGAATTATTTGCTGCTATAAGCATTATTAGCGACAGTGATAATACTCTCGCAGAATTCACAAAAATATTGGCTAGTCTTACAGCCGTATCAGAAATGGAAAATGTAATTCTCTTTATCACAGGGTTAAATCCATCTATAGGCTCAGATCTTAGCAAACATTTTGTTGGCCTGGCTGATACAGATGACTCTATTGGTTTGTACAGGAGCGGTGGCCTCGTCGCCAGATTGGATAAACTGATGTTTAAATGTATGTTAGAATGGGACATCGTACATGAAAGAAAAGAACAAAAACGTTTGTGTTTGACAGATCTTATTATAACTTCAAATTTTGATAACAAACTACGTTTGTGTACTTACCACAATAGGGAACATTTAAAATCCCTGAAAGTAGAAGTGGGTAGCTCTGAATCAGTCAGTATAATCCCAATTTTATCTCAGCTGACAACATTAACTAATAAGGCGGTATCTTTAATATCCCTAGAGATCAATGTAGAGGAAGTCAGGTGCGAAGGTATAACTACTAAAGATACCACGCATTTCGATCTTACTAGTAATGTGCATCTGGAGAACGTTTCAATCCAAGGGATTCGATTATCTAAAATGCAGCATTTCCTCAGTGTGACTTTCGGCAAAACCATGCAGCTTAGGAGAGTGAAAATAGAAAATGCCGTAATTAACACATTATACTTGGAGAACAACACTGAGCTGGAGCTAAAAGATGTGAAAGTGAGTGAGATCAGACTACCAAGTAGACTGGAGCAGCTGCAGCATGTCTCATTACAGTCTGTCACTATGCCAGTATCATCATGGAACAGTTTCTTTCAGTCTCTACAGTCACCATCTCTGACCAATCTGAGACTTAAGAACCTTAATATTGATGACAGAACCATTATCCTAGAGAACAGTTCTGCACTAAAGAACCTTGAACTAGAAGATGTGAAAGTGAGTGAGATCAGACTACCAACTAGACTGGAGCAGCTGAAAGATGTCTCATTACAGTCTGTAACTATGCCAGTATCATCATGGAACAGGGTCTTTCAGTCTCTACAGTCACCATCTCTGACCTGGCTGACACTTAAGAACCTTAATACTGATGACATAACCATTATCCTAGAGAACTGTTCTGGACTAACGTGGCTTAGACTAGAAGATGTGAAAGTGAGTAGGATCAGACTACCAGCTAGACTGGAGCAGCTGCAGCATGTCTCATTACAGTCTGTCACTATGCCAGGATCATCATGGAACAGGGTCTTTCAGTCTCTACAGTCACCATCTCTGACCAATCTGAGACTTAAGAACCTTAATATTGATGACAGAACCATTATCCTAGAGAACAGTTCTGCACTAAAGAACCTTGAACTAGAAAATGTGAAAGTGAGTGAGATCAGACTACCAACTAGACTGGAGCAGCTGAAAGATGTCTCATTACAGTCTGTAACTATGCCAGTATCATCATGGAACAGGGTCTTTCAGTCTCTACAGTCCCCATCTCTGACCTGGCTGACACTTAAGAACCTTAATACTGATGACATAACCATTATCCTAGAGAACTGTTCTGGACTAACGTGGCTTAAACTAGAAGATGTGAAAGTGAGTAGGATCAGACTACCAGCTAGACTGGAGCAGCTGATGTTTGTCACATTACTGTCTGTCACTATGCCAGGATCATCATGGAACAGTGTCTTTCAAACTCTACAGTCAGCATCTCTGACCTGGCTGACACTTAAGAAGCCTAATATTGATGACATGACCATTATCCTAGAGAACTGTTCTGGACTAAAGAACCTTGAACTAGAAGATGTGAAAGTGAGTGAGATCAGACTACCAACTAGACTGGAGCAGCTGAAAGATGTCTCATTACAGTCTGTAACTATGCCAGTATCATCATGGAACAGTGTCCATCAGTCTCTACAGTCAGCATCTCTGACCGAGCTGACACTTAAGAACCCTAATATTGATGACATAACCATTATCCTAGAGAACTGTTCTGGACTAGAGATACTTAAACTAGAAGATGTGAAAGTGAGTGAGATCAGACTACCAACTAGACTGGAGCAGCTGCAGCATGTCTCATTACAGTCTGTCACTATGCCAGGATCATCATGGAACAGGGTCTTTCAGTCTCTACAGTCACCATCTCTGACCTGGCTGACACTTAAGAACCTTAATACTGATGACATAACCATTATCCTAGAGAACTGTTCTGGACTAACGTGGCTTAAACTAGAAGATGTGAAAGTCAGTAAGATCAGACTACCAACTAGACTGGAGCAGCTGCAGCATGTCTCATTACAGTCTGTCACTATGCCAGGATCATCATGGAACAGGGTCTTTCAGTCTCTACAGTCACCATCTCTGACCTGGCTGACACTTAAGAACCTTAATACTGATGACATAACCATTATCCTAGAGAACTGTTCTGGACTAACGTGGCTTAGACTAGAAGATGTGAAAGTCAGTAAGATCAGACTACCAACTAGACTGGAGCAGCTGCAGCATGTCATATTACAGTCTGTCACTATGCCAGGATCATCATGGAACAGTGCCTTTCAAACTCTACTGTCAGCATCTCTGACCTGGCTGACACTTAAGAACCCTAATATTGATGACATGACCATTATCCTAGAGAACTGTTCTGGACTAGAGATACTTAAACTAGAAGATGTGAAAGTGAGTGAGATCAGACTACCAACTAGACTGGAGCAGCTGAAAGATGTCTCATTAAAGTGTGTCACTATGACAGTATCATCATGGAACAATGTCCATCAGTCTCTACAGTCAGCATCTCTGACCGAGCTGACACTTAAGAACCCTAATATTGATGACATAACCATTATCCTAGAGAACTGTTCTGGACTAGAGATACTTAAACTAGAAGATGTGAAAGTGAGTGAGATCAGACTACCAACTAGACTGGAGCAGCTGCAGCATGTCTCATTACAGTCTGTCACTATGCCAGGATCATCATGGAACAGGGTCTTTCAGTCTCTACAGTCACCATCTCTGACCTGGCTGACACTTAAGAACCCTAATATTGATGACTTAACCATTATCCTAGAGAACTATTCTGGACTAAGGTGGCTTAGACTAGAAGATGTGAAAGTGAGTGAGATCAGACTACCAACTAGACTGGAGCAGCTGAAAGATGTCTCATTACAGTCTGTAACTATGCCAGTATCATCATGGAACAGTTTCTTTCAGTCTCTACAGTCACCATCTCTGACCGAGCTGACACTTAAGAACCCTAATATTGATGACATAACCATTATCCTAGAGAACTATTCTGGACTAAAGAAGCTTGAACTAAAAGATGTGAAAGTGAGTGAGATCAGACTACCAAGTAGACTGGAGCAGCTGAAAGATGTCTCATTACAGTCTGTCACTATGCCAGGATCATCATGGAACAGGGTCTTTCAGTCTCTACAGTCACCATCTCTGACCAATCTGAGACTTAAGAACCTTAATATTGATGACAGAACCATTATCCTAGAGAACAGTTCTGCACTGAAGAACCTTGAACTAGAAGATGTGAAAGTGAGTGAGATCAGACTACCAACTAGACTGGAGCAGCTGCAGCATGTCTCATTACAGTCTGTAACTATGCCAGGATCATCATGGAACAGGGTCTTTCAGTCTCTACAGTCAGCATCTCTAACCGAGCTGATACTTAAGAACCTTAATATTGATGACATCTTTATTAGACTTTTTAACTGCGAGGAGCTGGAACAGATTGAAATCAGCAATGTGAAGTTGGCAGGGATAGAAATTTCTAGTACAGAAAGACTAGGGACAGTAAAGGTTGATGAAGTTGTGTTTCCTGAATCACGAGCAAGTTCTTTCTTTAATCAATTCTTGCAGTCAACAGCACTTGTACAACTAACTATGAGGAATATCAGCCTTGGTGAAGAAACAGTACGGTTTGACAGCTGGCATTGTGAAAGCTGGCATTGTAAAGAAGCGGCAGGGTTTGACAGTGATAAGGGGCACACAGTCCAGATTCAGCTGGAGAATGTTTCTATGAGTCAGGAATCTTATAAATGTTTATGTACTCTACTGAAAACATTAAAGTGCAGTGAAAATCAAGTGACAACACAGTCTTTAGGTAAAGGTTTGTTAAATGTTACAGTTGTTCAGACTGTATACTTTTAGCAGCATAACACCCTGATTAAGTATGACAATGTAACAAAGAAAACGCTTATGTACTCCGATACATACAGCTCTGTAAAAATCAAGGGACATCACATGCTACAAAGATAAAAGATTTGGGAAATGCTAAAAGGCATTTATACAATGTGATCTTAGTGGCATGACATCCAGATTTAGTTTGACTATGTAGCTATGAGTCAAGAATCTTATATTTGTTTCTGGTACTCTACTGGATACATTATATTGCAGTGAAAAGAAGTGACATCATGTTTTATAGATAAAGCTCCGCGCTATCATAAAATTTTCAAGTACGAGGGCAAATAGGTCTTGAGCAAACAGTGCAGACCCAGATCAGACTGCTCCTTCAGGAGCAATCTGATCTGGGTCTCCACTTTTCCGCTTTCCATCTGCATCTTTGAGAAACATTACTGCATATCACTATTATTGCAGGACAGTTACAATATTATTTAGGTGTCCTAATTTTTAGATTTGTACCGTAAATATTAATTTTGTTTAAAGAGAACTACTCTTTGGTAAATGACAACTAAATTTATCCCAAGGACTGTGAGGTAAATACCAGAGTGAGCTTTAGAGAGCCAGATCAGGTTGCTTCTGAAAGAGGAGCAGTCTAATCAGGGTCTGCCCAGATCATTATTTAGCGAAGTCTTGTGACATAAGGAGCCCTGATAGCCTGTTGATCTAGCAGTCCCAAGTTAACTGGTCATGAAGACACAGTTAAACCGAGTCTGTTCTGTGATGTGTTTCTTGCTTCCAAAAGATCTTACTAATCAGAACTTGTATTTCATTGCACGCAGCCTTTCATTATCACCCACCCATATGATAACTGGAACTGGAACGACTGGACAAATTTGGCAGGAGGAAATATTTAACAATATCCGAAACTACTATGAAAACTGGAACTACTGTGAAAGATGGAACAACTGGACAAATTTGCCAGGAGGAAATATTTCACATTAGCCTAAAATACAATGAAAACTGGAACTACTGTGAAAGATGAAACAACTGGACAAATTTGCCAGGAGGAAATATTTCACAATAGCCGAAACTACTATGAAAACTGGAACTACTATGAAAACTGGAACAACTGGACAAATTTGCCAGGAGGAAATATTTCGCAATAGCCGAAACTACTATGAAAACTGGAACTACTATGAAAACTGGAACAACTGGACAAATTTGCCAGGAGGAAATATTTCACATTAGCCGAAACTACAATGAAAACTGGAACTACTGTGAAAGATGGAACAACTGGACAAATTTGCCAGGAGGAAGTATTTCACAATAGCCGAAACTACTATGAAAACTGGAATTACTATCAAAAATGGAACAACTGGACAAATTTGCCAGGAGGAAATATTTCACTATAGCCGAAATTACTATGAAAACTGGAACAACTGGACAAATTTGGCAGGAAGAAATATGTCACAATAGCTGAAACTACTATGAAAACTGGAACTACTGTGAAAGAGGGACCAACTGGACAAATTTACCAGGAGGAAATATTTCACTATCGCCGGAACTACTATGAAAACTGGAACAGCTGGACAAATTTGCCAGGAGGAATTATTCCACAGTAGCCAGAACTACTATGAAAACTGGAATAACTTGACAAATTGCCAGGAGAAAATTTTTACCGTAGCCGGTACTATGATGGACTACTGGACAAAGGAAGAAAGTTGAGAATTATCAATATTCCTATATTTTGGAAAATTCTAATGTCATTAATAGCCAGAAGTTGTTAGATACTATGTTTCATGGTGCGATGAGAAAGGTCAATGTTGCCGCGGCTATATAAAGAAACAAAAACACCGTCATCACTGTAGCGACTTCATAATTATTATTTATGGAAGAAATTTATTGTAAATTTAATTCTAACACAATGCGCCTTTAGAAGCAATTTCAAGTTTCCATGTTTTGTTCTGCAACAATTCACTGTTTCGGAGCGCACGAGTCTAATTGCTAACATCACTGGCAATACTGACGTAATTTTATGGCGTTTTGAGATGTTAGACTGGGAAATGTCTCTTTTTCTTTCTAAAATGGCCGTAAAGACGTATTTATCTGATATACAGTCACAAATATTAGCGGGAGAATGAACACGCTTGCAGGAAGGTTGGAAGAATTTGAATGAAAAGAATAATTTTTGCAGCGTTTTTGAGTGTTAGAATCACAATAGTTCAGCTCTAGCATTGAATTGTTGTCGGCCAAGTGTAGATAGATATATCACTCGCACTCCGTGCTTGTGATATGATCTACTTTATAACTAACCTACAAATAGTGAGTTATTTCCCAACAGTTCACTGCTAGAGCTGACTATTTCTTAAACAAGTGTTTGGAGTAATAAGAGTTTTACCACTTTATACTCCACTTCGAAATTCCTGACTTTTCACTCACATTTAACAGTTCCCTACCCCTTTTTTTGCAGATCCAAAAGTTAATCTTACTCTTTACTTAAATAATACTAACTGTGTCACTCAGAAATTGAGGGTAACTCTTAAGGGAATGAATATGCTCCCTCCTTTTAGCAGCCCCATTGTGGAGGGAGATGTGCCTGGACTATCTCTCGAGAAAGTACATCCTTTCACCGTGAACAGAATAAGTACATTTTCTGAATGCTGCCATAGCCATTAATTAGTTACTTAGTTTACCAAGGAAGCAAGTTATAAATATTGTTCACTGACTTGAATTTGTTCAATCTGTTTGTTGTTGCATATTGTCTCAATGCCAGGGCTATGCTCACAGTATCCGAACTGACTGTACCATCTCTTCTGGTTTTCATAGCGTTGAATCGAGAGTACAAACATTCGCTTATAACCAGTAGTCGGAAATCATTATGGTTTGAGATTTTATCCGGAACCTGCTGCGTCATTTATAATTATTCAGCTTTGAAATTGTAAAGAGGTAAGTTTAATATAATTTGCTATTCGGTCTTTTACTTTATTGCCCTGTACAATGTCGTGTATGGGTGGGTAGTAATTAGTACAGTATTCAAATCGCCCTTGGCATGATTCTAAACCCATTTTGAGCCTTTTTTACACGTTTTATAAAAAATCTTTATAATAAAGGGAAGGCGTTATCAATCTACAGTTTGTTAGTTTTGATAATAGCATGATAGCTAGGTTTTGCACGACACGAACTCATGTTGAATTAAGCTGCTCGGAATAAAATTTCTGTGACGGCCATGAGGTTTTCTTTGTACAGGGCAATAAAGTAAAAGACCGAAGAGCAAATTATATTAAAGTTACCTCTTTCCATTTTCGAAGCTTAATAACTATAAATGACGCAGCAGACTCCGGATAAAATCTCAAAACATAATGATTTCCGACTACTGGTTACCAGCGAATTTTGGACCCTCGATTCAACGCTATGAAACCCGGAAGAGATGGTACAGTCAGTTCGGATACTGTGATGCTGTATATATTTCTTTATTTTGATTGCCTTGGAAAGAAAATTATGGTTATAGTCCAATCATTTGAATGTGTTTTTAGCTCACCTGAGCCAGCGGCTCCGGGGGAGCTTATAGGATGGTAAGGCTCCGTTGTCCGTCTTCCGTCGTCCGTCGTCCGTCCGTCCGTCGTCCGTCCACACTTTCAAACAACTTCTCCTCTGAAACCGCTGGGCCGATTGTAACCAAATTTCATATAGAGCCTCTTGGGACCTTAGGAACGAAAAGTTGTTCAAACGGTCCTGGTCACATGACCAACATGGCCGCCATGCCCATATATGGTAAAAACCTGAAAAAATCTTCTTCTCCAGAACCAATAGGGCGATGGCCTTGAAACTTGGTATGTAGCATCGGGTACACGAGTACTACCAAGATTGTTCAAATTATGACCTTGGGTTGACCTTGACCTTTATTACGGTAAGGTCAAATTTGCTTCCTTATGCTTTTATATGGCAAAATGCTGCAACTTAAGATATCTTGGAAACTGTTGAATATTTTGGCCTAAAAATTGGTACATACAGTCATCTTAATGACTACATGAAGATTTATGAGTTCAAGAGGTCAAGGTCGATCTTTGACCTTTGACCCAGAACTCTCATATTTTGACAATATCAAACAATCTCCTCAAAAACAACTAGGCCAATTGTAATTAAATTGCATATAGATCCTCCAGGGGTTGAGGGAATGAAAATTTGTTCATACGGTCCAGGTCACATGACCAACATGGCCACCACGCCCATATATGGTAAAAACCTTTAAAAATCTTCTTCTCCAGAACCAGTAGACCGATGGCCTTGAAACTCGGTATGTAGCATTGGGTACTCAAGTACTATCAAGATTGTTCAAATTATGACCCTGGGTTGACCTTGCCCTTTTTTACGGCAAGGTCAAATATCGGAAAATGCTAGCACATTAGATTTCATGGTAAGTTTTGAAGGTTTTGGCCTAAAAATTGGTATATACAATCATCTTAATGAGTACATGAAGATATGTGAGTACAAGAGGTCAAGGTCATTCTTTGACGTTTGACCCAGAAATCTCAAATTTTGACAATTTCAAAGAATCTGCTCTTAAACCACTGGGCCAATTGAAACCAAATTTCATATAGAGCCTCGAGGGGTTAAGGGAATGAAAAAATTTTCTAACGCTCCTGGACACATGACCAACATGGCCCCATGCCCATATATGGTAAATACCTTTATAAATCTTCTTCTCCAGAACCAATTGACCGATGGCCTTGAGACTTTGTATGTAGCATTGGGTACTTGAGTACTATCAAGATTGTTCAAATTATGACCTTGTGTTGACCTTGACCTTTTACAGCAAGGTCAAATATGGGAAAATGGTATAACATAAGATTTCATGGAAAGTTTTGAATATTTTGGCCTAAAAAATGGTATATACAGTTGTCTTAATGAGTTCATGAAGAATTATGAGTACAAGAGGTCAAGGTCATTTTTTTACCTTCGATCCAGATCGCTCATATTTTGACATTTTCAACCATTTCCTCAAAAGCCAAAGGGCCAATTGTGAACACATTTCATATAGAGCCTCCAGGGGTTGATTGAATGAAAAATTTGTTCAAGCGGTCCAGGTCACATGACCAACTTGGCCGCCATTACCACTTATGGTTTAAATCTTTAATATTTTTCTTCTCCAGAACCAATACACCTATGGCCTTGAAACTTGGTAAATAGCATGGAGTACTAGAGTACCACCAAGACTGTTCAAATGGTGACCTTGGGTTTACCTTGACCTTTTTTGCGGCATGGTCAAATATGGGAAAATGCTAGAACATAAGATTTCATGGAAAGTTTTGAAGATTTTGGCCTAAAAATGGTGTATATGGTTGTCTTAATGAGTACATGAAGATTTATGAGTACAAGTGGTCATGGTCATTCTTTGACTTTTGATCCAAAACTCATATTTTGACAATTTCAGACATGATAAGTAAAAGCCACCTTGCCAATTGTTCAGGTGAGCGATTCAGGGCGTCATGGCCCTCTTGTTTATGATTGTTAGCTGTAGCCAATTGTTTCATTACAATGTTACACTGTAGCGAACAATATTGTTCAAAGAATCATGCCCATTTAAAGTGTATGGGTACACCTCCATGCTTTTCTGTCATTTCTACAAAAGGGACACAACTTTTGTGACTTCCTGTTTGCTTCCCTGGATGACAAGCCTTGAAAATGGAAAGAATTTGCCCCCTAATTTGTTCCTAGAAGCAAATTCTTTAGAAGCAAATTCTTTAAGTGTTAAACTATTTAAAAAGGGAGGCAAAAATGAAGATAGTTGTTTCCCTCTGAAAGTGTGCCCCGACTTTTAAGTTAGCAATGAAGTTACCATGATGTGCTTATATATTGGGACACCTGAAAAAAAAATTTCCATGTGGGACCAATGGAAAATTTATTATTTTAGGTGTTCCAATACTTAAGCACATCAGGGCATATGATCATAGATGATAATTTTCATGCCCTAGGAAGGAAGTAATGATTATCATTCAGTTGCTTGAATATGCCCAAAAGTTCAAGGTTAAATTACATATTCATGGGAGTAATACCAATTTCTCTACCTGTGCTGTCGATTAAGCAAATTGATTACCATACATGCAAAAGTGGCTGTCGACTATTGCAGTCGCATTCAGTATAAACTGGATTGACAGACACCAGTTATGAAAGTATCATAATTCATTTAAAGATACTGACAAATTTGCAACGACTAAATTCTTAGTCAACAGCCACTTTGCTCAGTAGAGGATGTCGGCATCCCAGACAAGCAAAATGGTTTTAATACTGCCATGTTTTATTGTTTTGACTACAGTGCTATGGAGCACAGTTCATTTCATTTTAAGAAATGAAGCCATATTGATGGATACATTTCCGATATTTTGTTTGCCTTGACAAACACATTACAGATATCGCCTAATCAGTATTGATGGATACATTTCCGATATTTTGCTTGCCTTGACAAACACATTACAGATATCGCCTAATCATCTGAATATACTTTTATGGTGGTTAATAGATGCTATATCTGTTTTAATGACAGTGTTAGCCTGTATCTTATTTACTAATCATATGAAATTGTTCAAAGGATCATGATCATTTTAGGTGTGTGGGGTACACATTCATGATTTTTTTTCATTTTATACAAAGGGAAACAACTTTTGTGACATTCTGTTTACTTCCCTGGATAGCAAAAGTAAAGTTAACTATTAAGGAACCAATTTGCTTCCAACGGAGCAGATCCTTTAAGAGTTTACTCCACTGAAAGGGGGCAAAATGAGAACCATAGTTGCTTCCCCTGAGGGTGTGCCCATTCACTTTATATATGTCTGTGAAGTTATATGAACGTTGTTGATAATTTGTAAGTACCAGAAAGCAAATTATTATACTTTTATGATGGTTAACCATTGTTGAGTGAGCGAGTGAGCTCAGGTTTAATGTCCCACCAACAACGAGGTCATATGGAGACGGGACCTTGGTTTAAAGTCTTATCCGAAAGACCGAAGAAGCGGGGTATCAATCTTGCGACCCCTGGATTGGTAATCTGGAGTGTTATCCACTACACTACAGCCGCTCCTAAACTGTTGTTGTAGTTAATTGGTTGGATTACAGTGTAAGGCTGTATCTAGTTCATTCCATAATTGAAATTGTTCAGAGAATCATGTAAAAGTATATGGGTACACAGCCATGCTTTTTCGGCCATATGTACAAAGGGAAATAATTTTTGTGACTTCCTGTTTGCGTCTCTGGATTGCAAAACCCTGAAAATAAAGTTCACTCTTAAGGAACGAATTTGCTCCAAAGGGAGTAGATCCTTTCAGATTTTACCCAACTGAGAATAGTCAAAAATGAAAAACATAGTTGCTTCCCCTGACAGTGTGCCCACTAACAAAAGTATCATTTTACCATTCTGACATTGCTTTCGATTGAATTTTTGGTTGACAGCCACTTTTCACATTACCAGATGTCGGAAGCAAAAGTAAGCAAACTGGTATGAATGACTGGCCTGAATGTTACTGCTTTGACTACAGTGATATGGAGCAGGGTTCATGAAATAAATGATTACTGATACTCTGCTTGCCTTTGAAAGCAAATTATGGTTATCATCCAATCGGCTGAATATACTTTATGATTGTTAACTGCTATTGTAGCTAATTTTGTTGATTTCAGTGGTGTCTCTAATTTGCTCCTTAAATGAAATTGTTCAACGGTTCACAGTCATTTAAGGAGTGGGGGTACACAGCCATGTCTTTTAGGAGCAGATCCTTTCCTTTAGCCCTATTTTTCAAGGGTTTTGTCATTCAGGGAGTCGCGGTTGTTCCCCTTTGTAGAAATGGCAAAAGTTTTGCCATTTCTACAAAGGGGGAACAACCTCGACTTCCTGAATGACATTGTCCTTGAAAAATAGGGCTACAATTAAAGGAAAGGATCTGCTCCTAGGACAGCAAATTCTCTCCTTAAGGAACTGACCTTTTTACCAAGGGAGACAAATAGGAAAATGACAGAGTTGCTGTCCCTGAACATGTACCCATAAAGACATCTATGAAGTTATATGAACATTGGTGATAATTTGTATGCCCCAGGAAGCAAACTAAATATCATTCAACTGATTGAATCTGCTGCTGAAGTTATATGAACACTGCTGATTATTTGTATGCCCAAGGAAGCAAACTAAATACCATTCAACTGATTGAATCTGCTGCTGAAGTTATATGAACACTGCTGATTATTTGTATGCCCCAGGAAGCAAACTGTAAATATCATTCAACTTCTTGAATCTGCTGCTGAAGTTATATGAACTTTGTTGATAGTTTGTATGCCCTAGGAAGCAAACTGTAAATATCATTCAACTGCTTGAATCTGCTGCTTAAGTCATATGAACACTGCTGATAATTTGTATGTCCCAGGAGGCAAACTGTAAATATCATTCAACTGCTTGAATCTGCTGCTGAAGTTATATGAACATTGTTGCTACTCTCTTGTTGAGGCACTCCAGCAAGTGGTTTTTAGTGGAACTTTTTTCTTTAAAGATGCTTAAATATCAAAATTTTAGGTTTAACATACCCAAAACCATTTCTCATAGCTAAATACTGACTTGCAGCATATTGCATGACATCTTTTGTCTATTTTTATCATTTTTTGTTTGGAGGTGGGTTTTCCAATAGTAAAAATATTCCTTCTGGTTTCCAGCCTTTGATGAGGTTCATTTTAATTTTAAGTAAGCTGGGAACCGCCCATTATGACATCACAACAGAAATGATGTCATCACTAATCACCTGATCTGTTTCGGAATATGATCATTTCAGCAAAGGGTTGCTTGCAGAGTTAGCTACACTTTTGCATCTCTTTGTTTTCCAAAAAGATATTACTTATGAAAATAACTGCTATAAAATATGAGCATTAATTCTTCTGAACTGATTTCATGCTAATTTTATATGAAATGGTAATTTTCAAGAATGTGCTTGAAACATGCCACCCCTACAGCAATAATGGTTATCTTGAGGCGGCCATTATGAAACTGAAAAAAATACATTGCAAGAGGTTACTTTCCAAGCTTGAGAGCATGCCAATGAATTTCAAAAACTCTACTGGACAAATCTGACTACGAGAAATGGTAGTAAACTGAACCATGTAAGTGGAATTTGCTGTTTCTTTATCCTTTAAGTATAAACTTCGAAAAACCACTCGCTGGAGTGCCTCAACAAGAGAGTAGTTTGAATGCCCCAGGAAGCTAACTGTAAATATCATTCAACTTCTTGGATCTGCTGATGAAATTATATAAACATTGTTGATAATTTGTATGCCCCAGGAAGCAAACTGTAACTATCATTCAACTGCTTGAATCTGCTGCTGAAGTTATATGAACATTGTTGATAATTTGTATACCCTAGGAAGCAAACTGTAAATACCATTCAACTATTTGAATCTGCTGCATTTATAAGAACATTGCTGATGATTTGTCTGTCCCAGGAAGCAAACTGTAAATATCATTCAACTGTTTGAAAATGCCATAAATTTATCTTGTAAAGTGTTTATTGTTGTGTAGTGTTTTTGCTATATATATGCATTTCATATTAGAGAAATGTATAAAGCATTATTGATATTTAGCTTGCCTTGGATCTTCTTTTAAGATAGTTAAGTGTCATTGTAGAAAATTATTTTGACTAGTATTACACTGTATCCATTTTGTTCCTTTAACAAAACTGTGGGCTCATCTCCTTGTTTTCTGCCATTGTTTGAAATGGAACAACTTTTGCTACTCCTTGGTTGCTTCCCTAAAACAATTAGGGTCTACTCTAAAAGGAATGTATTTGCTTCATGGGGAGCAAATTCTTTCTTTTAAGAGTTGACCTCAGTGATGAGGGAGACAAATGAAAGAGTTGCTTCCCTTTATAGTGTAACCATTCACCTTGTGGCCAAAGTTGAGCTCGGTCACAAACATTTTTAGCTCGCCTGGATGAAGTCCAAGAAGAGCTATTGCACTACCCCCGGCGTCGGCGTCGGTGTCCACAGTTACGTTAAAGTGTCTTAAAGAGCTCAATTTCTCATGAACCAATAGATGGAATTTAAAGACCGGGGATGGAGTATAAAAGAAATCCCAAGCATAGATGGCCACTTTGTACCTACCTCCTGAGGTGTGTACACTGTTGCTCCAGAACAAACATTTTGAAAATAAACATGACTTACCTAACAGATTTTGATAAAAGTTCGCAGAAATAGTCTTTGTCTTATTATCCATCAACCATGCAAAAAAACTACTCCAAAATAATATCTCCATATACACTTTTCAGAAAATTATTTTTTGCTGTCTGCTAGAAAATTTGAATTTGCCTCTCAGTAATTGACAGTTCTACCATTGGCTGCAGAACTAATCAGATACTAGCTGTGGAATGACTCATACACACTAGCTTACCTATCTTGACATCTGGCGGGGAAATATCACATGGCAGTAAAGTAGGCTAAATATGCATCAAAATAATGCTTTTCTTTTGATCCTGTCAATGTTATATACAAATTATATCCTTTTGACATTGACAACAGTGTAACAAACTCTACATCATGTTTTTTATTCCCATAAATGGCCGAGATACAGAGCTCCTGTTGGATCATTCCACACACCTCAATGGAACATGTCATTGTCCAGAAACATTTGTATTTCTCAATTCTTAAACAATGATTTCTTGTGCTCACTAAATGCAAGTTATAGTGGCCAAATAAAGCTTCCACAGTATGAAGACTTCCAAGGTTAATCTCATCTTGGTAGCTTATACAAATAATGCATTTATCATCTTTTCTTTTATTTATATACTGTTATCAAACTTTTGGGGATTAGCGACACTGAAGAAGTTAAATACAGAAACGCGCGTCTGTCGCACTAAATTAGGTATGAATACGTTTATATTATATACTGATAACAAGTCTGAGTCAAGCAGTAATTACAAGCTGTGTTTATTTTATGAAATAGGTTCTAGAATAACACACAGCAGAAAGAAAGCCCATTTTTCTTGGGGGTTGTAGAGCATGTTTCTTGTCTCAAATTTTGCATGAAGCCTTCCAAGATATTAAATACTGAACAAAAAAAAATTCTGGTGTTGCATTTTCATTTAAATGCATATAAAATGTTATTTGTTTATGAACTTCACAAAGAAATGATATGCGCTTATTTCATGAATCCCCTACTGACCCCTAGTTATCTGCTTTAGTGAATGAGTCCTGGTTCTGGCATTCTAAGGGCATTTGTATCAAGGTTACATATAAGATTATAAACATGGATAGGCAAAACGCTAGAAATAGATCAGCTTCTTTCAGAATTGAAATTCCTGTGGACAGTTTAAAAAATGAAAACCTGAAAAATGATTTAATGGGAATACTGGAGTAATATTCTTAGTAAAATGTGAGTATAATAAGTCATTTCATATTTCCTTCCTAGCAGACGATTTCTTTGTTTTGTTTACATCAGATAAAATTACTCATACAGAATCTTTCCCACGCTGATAAGCTCCTCCTTCTTCTCCATCTCGGCTTAATGGTTTACCACCCGGTAAATTGAAGTTCTGAGCTCCGGTCTTTAAGCAAACTTACACGAGTATATCACTGAGACAAGTTTAAGAGCTGATTAGATTTTGGTGACCTTGACCTTATTTTCAAGGTCACGACAACTTATTGTACCCATGATATCTCCTGAACCAGTTGATGGAATACATCATTGGGACAAGTTAAAGAGCTGATTAGATTTTGGTGACCTTGACATCATTTTCAAGGTCACTGGAGGACATAGATGACACTTTCTTGTACCCTTAATTTCTCATGAACCACTTGATGGAATCTCACCAAACTTGCACGGATGCATCATTGGGACAAGTTTAAAAGCTGATTAGATTTTAGTGACCTTGACCTCATTTTCAAGGTCACTGACGACTTAAATGACAATTTCTTGTACTCTCAATTTCTCATGCACTAATAAACGGAATCTCAACAAACTTGCATGGATGCATCATTGGGACAAGTTTAAGAGCTGATTAGATTTTGGTGACCTTGACCATATTTTCAAGGTCACTAGAGGACTTAGATGACAATGTCTTGTACCCATGATATCTCCTGAACCAATAGGTGGAATTTAACCAAACTTGCCTGAATACATCATTGGGATAAGTTAAAGACCTGATTAGATTTTGGTGACCTTGACCGCGTTTTCAAGGTCACCAGAGGAAGGACTTAGATGACAATTTCTTGTACCAGCAGTATCTTATGAACCAGTAGATGGCATTTCATTAAACTTGCATAGATACATCACTGGGACTAGCAAAAGAGCTGATAAGATTTCGGTGACCTTGACCTCATTTTCACGGTTATTGGAGGACTTTGATGACATTTTCTTGTACCCTTGATACCTCCTGAACCTATGGATGGAATTTCACTAAACTTGCATGGGTAAATAATTGGGATAAGTTTTAGAGCTGATTTTATTTTGGTGACCTTGACCTCATTTTCTAGGACACTGAAAGACTTCGATGACAGTTTCTTGTACCCACAATATCTCATGAACCAGTTGATGGTAATGCACCAAACTTGCATGGATACATTATTGGGACTAGCTTAAGAGATGGTCAGATTTTGGTGACCTTGACCTCATTTTCAAGGTCACAGGAGGACTTAAATTTGTGAAATTTCACTAAAATTGATATATCTGTGAAATTTCACTAAAATTGATATATCTCATTAGCCTTCTCCTTCAATCACTCCAATTCCAGGCGAGCTATGCTGTCTGCTGACAGCTCTTGTTGTTTTTGTTAATAGGTATTTGATAATTTTATGCTAAAAAATTTTGGAGTTGCATTCGAAACATCTGCCTATACACATTACTGGGAAAGCTTAGACCCATCCATTTAAACCATTAGGCAGTAGCTAGCCTAACAGACCGATGCCACTAATCTTGAATTTACTCATACAGGTAGCATCGTTAAGATCTCTATGTTTGCGAATGGGAGGAAGAATGGAGTTTGCCTAGCCATACAGCAGTTTCTTTCTAGGCAATGTAGGCTTAATTCATACTGAAAATATGTTACTTAATTAGATTTTTATGTTGTCATTATATAATGATTTAGGTCAATATCGTCTAGAAAGAGGCTGCTGTACAGCTTGCCAAACCACAGCCCCTACTTGCTACTGCTAGTCATACAATAAAGTCCAGGCTACCTATACGGGCCTGTATGGCTAGCTACTGCTACTGCAAGATTTAGGGTCTTTCACCTGTTTTACACTGGAAACCCATTTTGGGGACATATGCAAACAGTGTAGACCCAGTTAATACACCGCAGAACAGGGTGTCTATAAAGGGTCTACACTGTTTGTTTACAGGAATCCTGAGCAAAATTAAATAAAAATGAAAACATTCACCAGAAATCCCTAAAACTAGAAATGGACACATCCAAATAATGAGGATAGATAAGTCCACTGGTCAAAAAGGGGAAACATGGTTTTAAACTTGCGAGTTGTGTTGGCACTTTACTTTGTGTGTAGATAATGACTCCAGTTTGTGTTTTGTTAAAAAAGAGCTGTACTGGGTAGCCAGTAAAATTATGTCTGTATTTGACACTTTTGATGATTGGCAAAACTTGGCATATATACAGAACAACTATTAAGCCAAAATCTATTATACCATAATAATCCTATTAAACGCTCCGCGGGGGTTGCATTATATGAAAGGGGGGCATTATTGAGAGCATAAATGTAGTAGCTCAGCAACTGTCAAAATAGCCTTGTAAACAGTATTAAGGTGAATGGGTATATTTTCAGAGGAAGCAATTACTATTTTTAGCTTTCCTTCGCAGTACAGGTCAACCCTTAAAGGAAAGAATTTGCTCCTCCAAGAGAAAGTTCTTCCCTTTAAGAGTAGATTCCGTTTAAAAGAGCTAACTCATCCAGTGAAGCAAACAGAACCTCAGGCAAGCCGATAAAACATTATTTTCGGAAAAAGGGCAGGGAGCGTTTATTAGAGCAGAGGCGTTTACAAGGAGTAATACAGGATATTGTATACCCTATGTGCTTAAATATTGGGACACCAAAAACATTAAGTTTCCATGTGGGACAAATGGAAAGTTAATGATCTTTGGTGCCCAAATACATAAGCACATTACAGTTGTTTTAGAACTGGAACCACTACAAATATCAACAATTTTGTTTGGTTAATGATTGTGCTGTATCTGCCAAATTTAGAATATTTAAAGCGTGTCAAAAATGCTGAAATTGGTGGATTTTAAATAAATCTTCCATTTGAGATGTATATTTTTGGTCCCCCAAAAATTATATCTAAACAATAAACTACAACCATTGCCATAACTAATGCCATGGAAATGTTGTAGTTTGATTTTTCAGCAAACAACTCTAATGCACTTATATGTATGTAACGCAAAGTCTGATTGGATAACATCAAAATTTGTGACAGTATATCCTGCTATATATTGTCAGAAACCCAACGTCATTTAATAGGTAACGTCGCTTCTCATCAGTTGACGTCTGGTTTTACATTGCTGAAAGCATTTACTATGGGTGCAAAGTAGCACACTCTTAAAGGTGAATATGTGAAAATGCATTCAAAAGGGGATAACTCTATTGAAAATTGTCATTTGGAGAGGTAATTCATCGGTTTTATGGTCGCAAATTGCGTGTTACGGCTCCACAAGCGCGTCGCCGTAAAACGAAATTTCCGACCATATAACCTCCCCAAATGACAATTTTAAGTACAGTTATCCCCTAAATGATCTTAACCCTTAAAGCGCCAAAATAAATGATGACAAAATATGCGTCTGCATAATTTCAAAAACTGTTTTGTCCAAGAATTTAACGACTAGAAAGCAAGCAGTTTTGATTCAGATGGAGCGACTCATTATGAGCAGCCTCATCTGGATCTTTGTTGTTTGCTGATTCATTTCTGTCGCTTTAAGGATTATTGCAAGATGTCCTTCATTGGATATCATGTGATGATTATGCATATGACAATATGCATAATACCTTTAAATTACATCTTTGTATTAATTTTATCATCTCTGTATTAAAATATTTCATTTTATATTATATAATTGAGCCGCGACGCGAGAAAACCAACAGTGTGGTCGTGCGTCCAGCGCAGACTCAGATCAGGCTGTGCATCCGCCCAGTCTGATCAGAATCTTTGCTGTCCGCATAAAGGTAGCTTAGACCCTTAGCTACCCTTTGTGCGCAAAGCGGAGAGTTTGATCAGACTGGGTGGTCGCCCAGGCTGATCTGAGTCTGCACTGGGCGCACAACCACATTGTTGGTTTTCTCGCGTCGCGGCTCATATACTGACTATGCATATGATAATATGCATAATACCTTTATATTACATATTTGTATTTATATGAACATCTCTGTATTAAAATGATTCATTCTATATCATATATGTCTATGCATATGACAATATGCATAATATTTGCATTAATATGAACATCTCGGTATTAAAATGATTTATTCAATATAATATTGTTTTAATTGTGAACACCTTAATTCCTATATTGAATTGTTTACAATTTACGTACCATAAAATTCAAAGAACTGGGTCAGGTAAGTCTGAGCAAACAGTGCAGACCCAGACAAGACTGGTTCTAAAGTTTGATCAGGGTCTACACTGTTTGCCATTCCATCTGCAACCTTTGGACCATTTACTGCATTGTAAAACCAAACTGTCCCAATTTTAGAAAAATTTCTGGAATTATTTTATGTGCCCAATTTTTTATAATATTTAAAGCAATTCCTGGAATTATACCGATTTCTAGGCCTATATAGTCAGGATTTTAACTTTCCGTCTTTCCACTAACAGCCTCAGCATCATAAAAATTGTTTTAGCAAGAATTTGAACACTACAAAGAAGAGTTTATGTATGGTATACTTTCATTGGGGCTTGTCTAAAAGGAAAACAAGAGCTGTCAGTGTCAGTGGACAGCATAGCTCGCCTGAACACAAAATTCTACCAATACAACCGTGACTTTCAAGATCGGTTAGGAAGGTGATTCTTGTGCCAAGTAAAACTTTGAAGCAGCATCTGTCATCTGTCCAAGTTTAAAGTATTCCCACCCAGTCAGTGTGAAGCTATAAACCTTCCTAAAATTTTACCACAGATTTTTTTTAGTCTGTGATCTTGATGGAGATGGGGTTGGTATTGTGTAAAATTCTGGACCAGCATCTACATGTCAACTAAAATCATACACACAATGTAAAAATATGGTGTCTTTGGTATCTTTAGGAAATATAAAAATTTTGGCACAAAAAATCTTAGTCCATGACCTTGTCCTCAATCATCAAGGGACAGTGGGGTGGGGGTAGGGGTGAAGGGGGAGTAGTATTTGAATAAAATTTTTGACCATTGTCTAGCATCTGAGGAAGTAGAAAGTAAATCCATGTAAGGGCTAAGGGTCATAGAAAGGGTGGGGGTAGTACTGGGTAAAACATTAGACTATTAAATGACATCTGTGAGAGATCTAATTAAATTTATCTGTGGATTCAAGAGAAATGGTCTCGCAAGAAACAACCCAAAAGCATTCAAAATTTAAACAAGAATTTTTTTAAGTCCATGACCTTGACCTCAAGGTCTCTGAGAGGGGTGGGGGTGGTACTAAATAAAATTTATACCATTACCTAGCATCAGTCGTAGTATGAATTTAATCTATCAATGGAGTAAGAGCTATTGATGTTTGAAAAACAAACAAAAAGCAGACGCGGACACAGACACCGGGGTGATTACAATACTCTTTCTGAACATTGTGCAGGCAAGCTAAAACCGGTCTGCGGTAAATATATAGCCTGCAGATGTGAAATGCACTTTTCCTAACCAGATTGTAGTTCACATATTTCTTAAGGTAAATGGGTACACTTTCAGGGGAAGCAACTCTGCCATTTTCATTTTTACCTTCCTTATCAATGAGGATCAACTCTTGAAGGGACGAATTTGTTCCTAGTACAGCAAATTCTTTCCTTTAAAGGCAGACCCTTTTTGTAAATGTAAACTTTATTTATTTTACATCGATTGCATTGCAAGCTCACGCAAAATTATTTAAATACTCTCGATGGCACGGACCCTTTTTGGAAACGTTTTGTCATCCGGTCAAGCATCAGGAAGTCGAAAAAAGGTGTCTCCCAATAAATTAGAAAAAGGTGTTTGCCTCCAACTGTATGTCTGACCCTAAAAGGGAATGGTCTGTACTAGGAAATATTTATAGAAAATTGTTCAAAAGTTAATCAGTCACTTTCCTTGTCATCTCCAATTAGCAGACAAAGCTTCAAGTCCCGAGTTCAAACACTTTTCGAGATATCTTGCAAACACATTTAAACTGCTGAAATTTTCAAAGGGTCACAACTCTGAATAATCTATGTGGAATTCTTTAGAGGTTATTCAATAATCTACTCGTCATATCCAATGAGCTGACCAAGTTTCAAGTCTCTAGCTCAAACATTTTTCAAGATAGCTTGCTTGACAAGTTTTAAGTCGGCATAATTTCAATCAAAGGGCCAATGGCCCTGAAATGACAGATTCTATCAGAATAAAGTCATGCTACATCGGCTCAAAATAATTTCAAACTTCAGTCCTGTTGTTAATGGTCCAGCGCCATTAATGTAAATAAGCCATTTAGCGCAAATCACCTCATGCAACTGCAAAAATTTTATCTCTTGTACACAAGTAATATTTGAATTCTGACAACGGTTATTGCTTTTCACTGACTTTAAAGCGCTCAGTGTTTGCGGTATTTCGCATTACCTTTGGACTTCGAGGAAGTCCACTCCAATGTTTACAATATGGCAATTTTATAAAAAGCCACCGATAAAGAGGTAGGTAATAGTGCACTTTTCCAATACAGGCACCGGGATTAGCACCGGACTCGTTGCGCATGCGTTTGCAACCCTCTAATTGGCGGAATGAGCCAATATTTTGTGGGCAATTGGTATCTGGCGTTTAATGTTGAGGGTTTATGAATATGAAATGAATTATTTCGGCATAATATATGTATTTCGGTTAAAATTTCCGGGGTTAGTGTGTATTTCAGAAAACTGAATACTTTTTTAGGTTTTGTTTGATAAAAATACTATTGCAAACTGTTTTATTATTTATGCTATAAAAATTCATATAGTAGAGCTACTGGCGCGGATCCAGGAATTTTGGAAAGGGGGTTGAAATTAGCTGAGGGGGTTCGATTTATGTAGTTAGACCAATTTTTCCTGAATTCCCCATGAAAATAAGATAATTTGTGCTTAGAAGGAGGTTCGTTTGAACCCCCGACCCCCCTCTGGATCCGCCATCGAGCTAAATAAGATATCTGATGAAGAATATTTTATGTGCAATGTGTGGTAAGCCCTTTTATGGCAATATTAGATATCTAATATGCCAATTAAGATATCTAATATAGCATATTAGATATCTAATATAACATATAAGATATCTTATATCCTATATAAAATAGCTGATATAGAGTATAAGATATCTTATATAAGATATCTTATATAGGATATGAGATATCTTATCTATTTTTGGATATAAGATATATGGAATATTAGATATCTTATATGGTAAATTTGATATCTTAACTGGCATATAAGATATCTAATATAGTATCTGACATACTATATATAGTATGTACTATACTATATATCTGATATCTGACATAACATATAAGATATATTAAATTAGATTTCTTATATATAAAATCAAATAAGATATCTCATATCCTATATAAGATATAAGATATCTGATATACTAAATAAGAGATCTTATATGTTACATAAGATATCTTATATGCTATATCAGATATCTTATATATTGTGTTGTGTCTTGGAAAAGTGAAATAAGATATCATATATACATATATTAGATATAGTATAGTATATAAAATACCTTATATGTAATGTAAGATATCTAATATAACATATAAGCTATCTTAAATAAGATATGAGATATCTTATTCAGTTTTACATATAAGATATCTAATGTGATAAATCAGATATCTTATATAGTATATTAGATATCTAATATGCCAATTAAGATATCTTATATATCATATAAGAATTATATGAAACATTAAATAAGTTATCTCATATTCTATATAAGATATCTTATATCCTATCAAAGCTATCTTATATCCTATCTCAGATACCTAATATAGGATATAAGATATCTTATATGTTATATTAGATGTCTTACTCGGCATATTAGATACTATATACGATATCTTATTTATTATATAAAATATCTTATATATATATAAGATATCTTATATAATAAATAAGAGATCTTATATAATATATCAGATATCTGATATAATAAATGAGATATCTATGTTTCATCATAAATAGTAAAATGGCTTGCCATAGACATCTTATATCTTTAATGCGATATGTATAATAGTATATAAGATATCTAATTTTATATGGATATTTGTATTAAATATCTCAAATAGTATGTACGTAATTTTAAATAGTACATCAGATATCCATATAGATATCTTATATACTATTTAAAACAACGTATATACTATTTGAGATATTTTATATCCTATATAAGATTTCATATTTAACGTATCAGATATAACAGATTATATAAGATATCTACTATACTGCATAAGATATCATATTTAACATATCAGATATCTAGGTAAATATATAAGATATCTTGTATGTTACTTCAGATGCTTAACTACTTGGATTAGAGAGATATCTTATATGTCATATTTCTTGTTTATTTAATAAGATATCTGACATAACATATAAGATATATAATATATAAGATATCTTATTTATTATTAAATATATAGAATATATTGAATTAAATAAGATATCCTATATTAGTAAGGATATCAGATATCTTATATAGAATATGAGATATCTTATTTGATTTTTCTTATAAGATATGTAATATGGTATATTAGACATATTATATGATATATGAGATAGTTAATTGGCATATCTGATATCTAATATACTATATAAGATATCTGATATATTGTAATAGATATCATAATGTAAAATTGAATGAAATATCTCATAGCCCAAATAAGATAGCTTATATGTTATATTAGATACCTTATATGCCATGTAAGATATCTTATATACTATATATCTTATATAGGTATATAAGATATCTTATTTGACTTTTCCATAAGACACAACAGAATATATAAGATAACTGATATAGCATATATCTTATTTAGTATATCAGATATCTTATATCGGATAAAAGATATCTGATATAGGATATGAGATATTTAATTTTACATATAAGATATCCTATATATTTTATCAGATATCTTATATAGTATATTAGATATCTAATATGACAGTTAAGATATCTAATATACCATATAAGATATCTAATATACCATATAAGATATCTCATATCCTATATAAGATATCTTATATCCTTAATAAGATATCTTATATCCTATATCAGATTTCTTATATAGGATATAAGATATCTTATATGTTATATTAGATATCTAATATGTTATATTAGTAATCTTAATTGGCATATCTAATATACTATAAAAGATATCTACTATGCATAATAACTAGCAAAATGGCTTGCCATAGATGTCATCCGTGAAATAAAGTGTGTTTTCTAGCATACAAGATATCAACTTTGAGAAATGAGATATCTTATAAAAGATATCTTGAATAATATATCAGCTCTCTATTAAAATTAGATATCTTATATGCTTTATTAGGTATCTTATCAAAGATTTAATAAATCGTTTATGATAAATAAGCTATATAGCATACAAGCTATCTGCTTTAAAGAAATAAGATATCTTATACGCAACATTTGATTTTTATATCGTTTAATTTATTATGCCACATGAAATATCTCATATAATAATGATATTATAATTACACATCAGAGATCGTATGGAACATATTAGATGACTTCTTAATAAAAAACATATAAGAAACCTTCTTTCCTAAAAAGATATCTTAATTCCTTTTAAGATACCGTTCAAAATAAACAGGATATTTAATTTGAATGTTGTTTAATATATGTTAAATATTATATCAGATATTTCATGTCCTTTATTAGATATCTGATATGGCATGTAAGAAATCTGATTTTTCAAAGCATATACCTTATATGCTATATAAGATATCTTATTTAACAAATAAGATATCTTTTATGATACATAAGATATCTTATATTGTATATAAGATATACCACTTAATGTAGATATCAGATATACAGTATTAGATACCCTGTATATTATATATCAGATATCTTTTATATTATACTAGATATCTATTTTATAGGATATCTTATATTAGCTATCTGGAATACTGTAAGATAAGTAAGAAATTCGATATAAAAAAGAGAAAATAGCTATCTTAGTATATTATATCAACTATATGATAGCCTTTATTTATGGCCAAGCGTTTTCATATTCATTATGCAAATAAAAGATCTTATATATAGTTTTAGCTATCTTATATAACATATAAACTTTTTCAGATATATTTTTGATACCTTATGTAATTCCGCATACAAGATATCAGATCTACATATTAAGATATTTTTTGCTGAATATTATAAATCTATTAGAAAAAATATGATACTTTATATAAGGTTTTTGATATGTCAGATGCGATATCTTATTGGAATAAATGAAATGTTATAAAAGTAAATAAGATATCTTATATGCTATTTAAGATATCTCAAATATCAGTTCAGATATCTCATAGGCTAAATAAGATACTGATATGCAAAATTAAATTAGCTGTCTCATATAATAAAGAAAATGTTGTATATAGGATATTTGATATCTTAGATACACGGTAGTTTTATAAGTAAATCAGATATCTGGTATCTGTTATCCTAAATTCGATATCTTTTATCCTTTTTAAGATTCCTTATATATGATATATATTTTGCAAATTTCTATGAAAACTAGATATTTGATATATGTAATATCTCATATAATAAATGTCTTGTATAATATATAAGATATCGTGTATATTACTGTTGATATCTTATATCAGTAAGACCTCTTATCTGTCAAATATGATCTTATATATCGTTTAACATACCTGATATAGAGAATATATGTGTTATAAGATACTGTATATCTTATTAGATGGACAGATAAATAAGATACCTGATTTATCCAAATCTATCAGATATCTTATATAGGTATATATCTTGTACAATATTAGATGAAGTTTACAACATCAGATATCTAATATAGTATGTTAGATATCTTTATCAGAAAAATAGGGTATCTGATTTAGTCCAGTATAGTAGATATCACAAAGGAGATACCTTATTATATATCAGATATCTTATATACCTCATATATATTATAATTAAAATACCAATCTCCAACGGGGAGGAATCATCATGTTGATATTCTATCAGATAGTTAAATATGGCAAGCACTGGGCTTTATAGCCGGGCCGCGCAGCGCAGTTAGCAGTGCATCTGACTTATAAGCCAGAGGTCCCGGGTTCGATAACCGGTCTGGCCACTTACTTTCATTTCCCCTTCCGCTGATTCAAGAAGGGCAGTTGTCAGTTACTGGTGAAGTTTATCAGCAGGGCTATACTGCCAACAACGGGGTTCATAAGACTACCACTGAACATATCAAGCTTAGCACTTGGGCTATACTGCTAGCAACGGTCTTCATAAGGCTATCACCAGGCATTAGAAGCTCACACCGGGGCTATACCCCTAGCACCGGGGTTCATAATACTATCATTGGGTATTACAAGAATATAACCGGGACTAGACTGCTAGCACTGGGGCTCATAACACTATCAACGGGCATTACAAGCTTATCACCAGGGCTATACCACTAGCACCAGGCTTCGTAAGGTTAGAAGCTTATCAATGGGGCTATACTGCTAGCACTGGGGCTCATAAGATTATCAGCGGGCAATGAAAGCCTATTACGAGGGCTTTACCACTAGCACCGGGGCTCGTAAGACTACCACCAGGACTACAAGCCTATCACCGAGCATAGCAAGCTTATCACCGGGGCTATAACTGCTAGCACGGGGCTTCATAATACTATCACCGGGCATAGCAAGCTTATCACCGGGGCTATACTGCTAACACCGGGCTTTATAACGCTATCACCGGGCACTACAAGCTTATCACAGGGGCTATACTGCTAGCACCGGGCTTCATAATACTATCACCGGGCATAGCAAGCTTATCACCGGGGCTATACTGCTAGCACCGGGCTTCATAATACTCTCACCGGGCATAGCAAGCTTATCACCAGGGCTATACTGCTAGCACCAGATTTCATAACACTATCACCGGGCACTAGAAGCTTATCACTGGGGTATACTGCTAGCACCAGGCTTCATCGATAGACATTACAAACTTATCACCAGGGCTATTCTGTTAGCACCGGGCTTCATAACTATCACTGAGCATTAGAAGCTTATCATTGGGGCTATACTCTAGCACTGGGCTTCATCAGACTATCAATGGGCATTACAGGCTTATCACCGGGGTTATACTGTTAGCACAGGGCTTCACAACACTATCATTGGGTATAACAAGCTTATCACCGGGGTTATACTGTTAGCACCGGGCTTCATAACACTTACACCGAGCATTAGAAGCTTATCACCAGGGCTATACTGTTAGCAACGTGCTCCATAAGACTATCAGTGGGCGTTACAGGCTTATCACTTGAGTTATACGTCTAGCATGGGGTTCATAACACTATCACCAGGGCTAAACAACTAGCACAGGAGTGAATGATAATAATACTAGATATTACAAGCTTTTCACCAGGGCTTTACCGCTAGCACCGGTCTTTGCAAGGCTATCATCGGGCATTAGAAGCTTATCACTGGGGCTATTCCATTAGCACCGGTCTTTTAAAGGCTATCACTAGACATTAGCAGCTTAACACTGGGGCTATACTGTTAGCACCGGTCTTCATGTGGTTATCACCAGGCATTCCAAGCTTATCAGCGGGGCTATTCTGTTAGCACCAGTCTTCGTAAGGATATCATTGGACATTAGCAGCTTATCACCGAGGTTATACTGTTAGGCACCGCTCTTCGTGAGGCTATAACCAGGCATAAGAAGCTTGTCATGGGGATATTCTGTTAGCACCGGTCTTTCTTAGGCTATCACTGGACATTAGCAGCTTATCATCAGGATTACTGTGAGCACCAGTCTTCCTGAGGCTATCACCAGGCATTAGAAGCTTATCACCTGGGCTATACTGCTAGCACCAGGCTTCGTAACACTATCACCGGGCACTGCAAGCTTATCACCGAAGCTATACTGCTAGCACCGGGCTTCAAAACACTATCACCGTGCATTTGAAGCTTATCACCGGGGCTATATAGCTAGCACCGGGCTTCATAACACTATCACCGGGCATAGCAAGCTTATCACCGGGGCTATATTGCTAGCACCGGGCTTCATAACACTATCACCTGGCATTAGAAGCTTATCACTGGGGCTATTCTGTTAGCACCGGACTTCATGAGGTTATCACCAAGCATTAGAAGATTATCACCAGGGCTATATCATTAACACCGGTCTTCACAAAGACTATCACCAGGCATTAAAAGCTTATACCCCTAGCACCGGGGTTCATAATACTATCACCGGGTATTACAAGAATATAACCGGGACTAGACTGCTAGCACTGGGGCTCATAACACTATCAACGGGCATTACAAGCTTATCACCAGGGCTATACCACTAGCACCAGGCTTCGTAAGGTTAGAAGCTTATCAATGGGGCTATACTGCTAGCACTGGGGCTCATACGATTATCAGCGGGCAATGAAAGCCTATTACAAGGGCTTTACCACTAGCACCGGGGCTCATAAGACTACCACCAGGACTACAAGCCTATCACCGAGCATAGCAAGCTTATCACCGGGGCTATAACTGATAGCACCGGGCTTCATAATACTATCACCGGGCATAGCAAGCTTATCACCGGGGCTATACTGCTAGCACCGGGCTTTATAACGCTATCACCGGGCATTACAAGCTTATCACAGGGGCTATACTGCTAGCACCGGGCTTCATAATACTATCACCGGGCATTAGAAGCTTATCACTGGGGTCATACTGCTAGCACCGGGCTTCATAACACAATCACCGGGCATAACAAGTTTATCACCGAGGTTATTCTGCTAGCACCGGGCTTCATAACACTATCACCTGGCATTAGAAGCTTATCACTGGGGCTATTCTGTTAGCACCGGACTTCATGAGGTTATCACCGGGCATTAGAAGTTTATCACCAGGGCTATATCATTAACACCGGTCTTCACAAAGACTATCACCAGGCATTAAAAGCTTATCATCAGGGCTGTACCGCTAGCACCGGGCTTCATAAGTCTGTCTCCAAGCTCATCACAGGGGCAATACTACTTGAAGCGGAATGGATAAGACTATTGCTACCACTGGGATTTATTAGACTATCACCGACTTTTCAATGGGCCTACACCACAAACACCAGGCTTAGTAAGACTACCACTAGCAGGACTATGAGGCACTGTTTTACTATAAAATCCCTATTTTCTGATATCACAAATTCTATTTTGTGATATCACAAAATATTTTATAATATCACAAATTCAATTTTGTGATATCACAAAATATTTAATGATATCACAAAATCGAATTTGTGATATCACAAACTAGAATTTGTGATATCACAAACTAGAATTTGTGATATCAAAAAATCAGCACTATTTTTTGATATCACAAAATAGATTTTATGATATTATATATTCGATTTTGTGATATCACAAATTCGATTTGGTGATATCACAAAATCAGAGGGATTTCATGATATCACAAAATCAATTTTGTGATATCAATAAATCGATTTTGTGATATCGAAAAATCGATTTTGTGACATCACAAAATCAGATGTATTTATTGATATAACATATTCGATTTTGTGATATCACAAAAGCTATTTTGTGATATCAAAAAATAATGCTGATTTTTATTTTGTGATATCATAAAATCTATTTTGTGATATCACAAAATTGTTTAGGCATTTCTTAAATAGATTATATACATTAGAGGCCCGCTAAATTCCCGGATGGTTCCGGAGATTTTGTATCTAAAAATAAAATATACTTAATTCTAAGAGTAAACTTAATTCTTATAATTATCGATTTAGAAACGTCTCTTTTCTTGAAAATGATATAAAAATTTCTCAATTTTGTGGAAATAAAACCGATATATGAAACGCGGTGCACTAACAGTCCCAAAATATCGGATATATTGGCCGCCGATTAGTCTGCACGCATGCGCATTAGCCCGGTGATAATCCCGGTGCCTGTATTGAAAATTCGCAGTGTTACATACCTGTTATCGCACACAATGATAAACACACAATTACCGTATGATGTCCAGTATAACACTTGCGAGATAAGTGGATAAACCTACTGAATTTCTTTTACAATACATTCTCTGCAATGATTGACGTGCTCGGAATACTGTTTTAGGCAAGTTTACAACTGTAAAACAGTTTTTTCAGCGGCAGCTGATTTATTTACTTGATAAAGTATGAGGGGCGCTTGAAGAGAAGGCTAATACGGTAATTGGCGGATTGATTTCTAAAATTCAGTTTGTATTCGTTATATTTTTTGACCGCTGCTGTCATTAGTTGGATACTTCTTATTTTACAAATCATACTTGTACAAGAATACGTTATATAAGTTCTCATTTAACTTCGTACAAAAACTATTTTCAATTCCAGACGGTTTTTTAGCGAAATGACCTTACGATCACTTCATTTGTGAGCGGAAGAACACAGCTGTGAAAGCCACTTTCCAAAATACGCTTGTGACAGCATTGAATGACTGATAGAAGCAGTCATTAAAAACTGTTTTGTCCAAGAAGTTTAACGACTAGAAAGCAAGCAGTTTTGATTCAGATGGAGCGACTCATTATGAGCAGCCTCATCTGGATCTTTGTTGTTTGCTGATTCATTTCTGTCGCTTTAAGGATTATTGCAAGATGTCCTTCATTGGATATCATGTAATGATTATGCATATGACAATATGCATAATACCTTTAACTTACATCTTTGTATTAATTTTATCATCTCTGTATTAAAATATTTCATTTTATATTATATATGAGCCGCGACGCGAGAAAACCAACAATGTGGTCGTGCGTCCAGCGCAGACTCATATCCGCCTGGGCATCCGCCCAGTCTGATCAGAGTCTTTGCTGTCCGCATAAAGGTAGCTTAGACCCTTAGCTACCCTTTGTGCGCAAAGCGGAGAGTTTGATCAGACTGGGTGGTCGCCCAGGCTGATCTGAGTCTGGACTGGGCGCACAACCACATTGTTGGTTTTCTCGCGTCGCGGCTCATATACTGACTATGCATATGATAATATGCATAATACCTCTATATTACATATTTGTATTTATATGAACATCTCTGTATTGAAATGATTCATTCTATATCATAAATGTCTATGCATATGACAATATGCATAATATTTGCATTAATATGAACATCTCGGTATTAAAATGATTTATTCAATATAATATTGTTTTAATTGTGAACACCTTAATTCCTATATTGAATTGTTTACAATTTACGTACCATAAAATTCAAAGAACTGGGTCAGGTAAGTCTGAGCAAACAGTGCAGACCCAGACAAGACTGGTTCTAAAGTTTGATCAGGGTCTACACTGTTTGCCATTCCATCTGCAACCTTTAGACCATTTACTGCATTGTAAAACCAAACTGTCCCAATTTTAGAAAATTTTCTGGAATTATTTTATGTGCCCAATTTTTTATAATATTTAAAGCAATTCCTGGAATTATACCGATTTCTAGGCCTATATAGTCAGGATTTTAACTTTCCGTCTTTCCGCCTCAGCATCATAAAACTTGTTTTAGCAAGAATGGAAAACTTGTCATATCCAATCAGCTGACCAAGTTTCAAGTCTCTAGCTCAAACATTTTTCAAGATCGCTTGCTTGACAAGTTTAAAGTGCCGAAATTTCCAAAGGGCATTTACTCGGAAAAAACAATTGACAGAATTTGTTCGAAAGTTAATCAGCTCATCTACTCATCATTTCTAACCAGTTGACTAGGTGTCAAGTTCCTGGCTCAAACATTTTTCAAGATGTCCCGTGAATGAATGAATGAATGAATGTTAGATTATTTATAGACGCTCAACCCTGGTAAGGGCATATAGCGTCTAAACGTCAACAATTAAACGTATCTATATATAAGACAAGTTCGAAAGCGACTAAATGTTAAAAGAATTGTGTATACGTCCGAATGATTAAAACGTTATGTAAAATAAAAGGCTATAGCTTGTTAAAAAGTCCAGCTTCCTTTAAAAAATTAATAATATGGACAGAAGAAACTTTGCTGAAAAGCTCGTTTATAATGTTTTGAACGGATATGGTTAAAGTCAATGCATGATACAAGAAGATGTTTGATAGTAATGACTTCGTTGCATGGTATGCAAAATGGTGCAACCTCATTATTTAAGGTGAGGTGGGAGTAATTCTGCGCCGCCTTTCGGCAGTTTCGGTCGCAACGCTACGTAATGACGTCAAACGTTCCGTCTGAGAAAAACAAGATGGCATCAACATTGTCCGCTTCTGTGATTACATGTACTACATGGTCTGATTACAAAATGCAAAGAGGCTTAGTGCTGGGTGAAATTAAAAGGAAATAGAAAGAAACTGCAAAAAATATAGCTAGTTTCTACTATCGGGAAAGCTTTTCTCTGGCGGTTTCTCATCAGCTTGTTAGCTGGAGTGTGGAACTGCTGTTGCAATAATTTTATTACAAATTTCATACGATACCGCCTCATGAAATTGAAATGAACCGCGACACGATAAAACCGACAAAATGGCATGTGTCTGATCGCCCAGTCTGATCAGAGTCTTCGCTGTCCGCATGGAGGTAGCTTAGACCTTTAGCTACCCTTTAAGTGCTTAGCGAAGAGTCTGATCGGAATGTGCGGATGCCCAGGCTGATCTGAGGCTGCGCCGGGACCACAACCACTTTGTTGGTTTTCTCGTGTTGCGGCTCAAATGTGAAGTCAGATCACTGTCTACACTTCGACCACGCATTTTAGATTTCCGCCTCCAGCGGTTTTCGAATCCGAAACCGCTAGGTCAGCAGGCCAGCGCTTAACCTACTGAGCTACCGGGGCTCCCCGGGTGTTATCAGACAGATCGGGATGGAGGGATGGATGGATGGATGGATGGGTGATTGGTGGATGGAGATTTTACGTCCTTTTTAACTTCAGGACCATGGTAATGTGATAATGAAATGCTGTATGCAATGGGGTGTTATCGGTATCATACCACCCACACTTAAAATACTAATCAGTTAGAATTAGGCCACATTGCAGTGATATTAAAGATTCTTAGACAGTTCCTAGCTTTTGAACAACGCCAGGCAGCCGTATCAACGTCGATGCAATATCAGCAGGACCTTTGATCAACGTTGATACGGTAATTCAACGCTCTGTTCTGTCAATAAGCTAAAAGAAATGTGGCGTTTTTTTTTTTCTTGCCTTTCTTTCATTTGTCTGTCTTTCATTTCTTCATTTTTTTCAAGTGTATATCAAAGAATCGATTCATTGAATCTTCTAGACGCTAAGTGAATGCAAGATGCATTTTCACAGTCATTTTAAGAGAGAGAGAGAGAGAGAGAGAGAGAGTTGCCAAGGTTCAATCGCAGTGCGAAATATTATAGTTTCCTTTCTTGGGTCGGGTCATGTATTGGAAAACATGACTCACTAACACTGTACAGACGACAAGGGACAAGGGAACTGTTCAAATGTCATAATGTCATAAAACGTGGACGACCAACCTATAGTTGATGCTCAAGAGAGTTTGTCAACTCAGGTGCCCGTAAATTGTATGGAGGGGCATAATGGCAATGTTTTCGATTCCTTTTTTTTTTTGTCAGTATTAAAGAAAATTTAGCCAAGACGGTTGATGCATTGAGAGGAAATGTACATGTACTACATCCGCTTTCCCAGGGATGACAATCATGAGTGACGAAAGTCCTAGGCATGTTTTGCCGGGATCCTACAATAAGCGACGGTTGATACGTGGCGCAAAAAGTAAAGTATCGTTAACGTCACAATGCGCGACGTTAACATTTCAGCCTAAACAAACAGCACGCTGGGCATTTTATACACTTTAGCTCAAAAGTTAAGTCGGCGACCTACCATTTTTATTGCTTTAATGTAAAATTCTATCATTTGGTCATACTGTGTTAGTTTTTAAAGAAAAAAATGTGTTTTGTTTTCTCAGAATGAAGGTTTTTATCCAAGAGAGACGTGCAAAAAAGTACGTTTTCCATAGAACGCCATTATAACGTCGTGTGGAAAACGGGGAAAATTGACGTTTTCGATGTCAGATATCTTGAAAACGACAACGGCGACACCCCCTTTTTATTACATTTTCTAAAAGAGGAGCTAAAACTGTACACTATAGGGAAGTATGAATAAAATCATGTGTTTTGTGAATTACTCCCACCTCACCTTAATAAAAACGAGTGTGTAAGTAAGTAAGTAAGTAATGTCTTTATTTAGTGAGGGTAACTCGGTTGGCAAGGCCAATCTTCCCCGAGGCCCTCAAGAACATATACATATACAACACTTGTGAAAGGCAGAAAAGAACATTAGATACAATAACATGATACTATGAATGGGTAATAATAATGGAATTATGCAAAATTCGACAGTCAGCTGAATGTAATGTGACTATGAAAACTTCTGAGCAATATATAGGGTAATAATGATTGAAATTCTGGTATGCCCTATTCGGCATCTTGTAATAACGGTCTGTTCTTTTCTATTTGATAATATATTGTCCTTGCTGTGAAAATCTGGTTCAATTTGTCAAAGTTTGTTATGAATTTGATTATCCCAATTGGTCTGACATTTTGATTTGGTATATGCATTAATTTGAGATTTAAAATCTGAATGTGGAATTCGAAAAGTACTTTCTGGTAAGTTTAAAGCCGTTTTGGCCTCTTTATCGGCCATGTCATTTCCACGAATGTTGACATGACTAGGGATCCAATAAAACACTATTTCCTTTGATGGTAACTGAAAGAATTTACGAAATATTTGTTGTATTAAAGGGTTGGGGTGATTAACATTTTTGAGTGATGATAAAACAGAAAGTGAGTCTGAAAATATTATAAACTGATTGTTTTCTTGAACTGAGATTTGATTGAGAGCAAGATCTATGGCTTTAGCTTCTGCTGTAAAAATTGAGCTGCCATTTTGGTAATCGTATGGTTTCTGTGAATAGGGAGCTTACATGTACAACTGAACCTGCAACTTTGTCTTCTTGTTTTGAACCATCCGTGTAGATTGTGGCATGGTTCGGAAAATTAGATTTTACTTGTAAGAATTCCGATTGAATAAGGTCAGGGTTTGTCCGTGATTTTTTATTATGATGTAATGATAGAATGACGTTTGGAGGTTTTAAGGTCCATGGCTCTTGAGAAGGTAAAGAAAATTTCTGAATGTTTTTAATGTCAATATGCGAGTCGACTAGCAAAGGTTTGATACGCAAACCCAAGGGTTTGATAGATCTCGGCCTGTTATTATAGAATATTTCATAACGAGGATTAAAAACACAATCGTATGCAGGATTCTGAGGGTTCGCAGCTAACTTAGTAACTTACTGCAGAGACAATTTCTCCCTTCTGATATACAGAGACGGTTCATTAGACTCAGCATAAAGACTTTCTACAGGTGATGTTCTAAATGCTCTAAGAGCAAGGCGTAAACCCTGATGATGAATGGTGTCGAGACATTTAAGGTATGATTTTCGTGCCGAACCATATACGACTGAACCATAAACGAGTTTAGATCTTACTAAAGATCTATACAGATTAAGAAGAACAGTACGATCTCCTCCCCAATTTGTATTGGAGAGAACTTTTAAAACGTCTAAAGCTTTAAAACATTTAGCTTTCAAAGCTTTTATGTGAGGAATAAAAGTGAGTTTCTTATCAAACAGAAGGCCCAAAAACTTGGCCTCATTTACAACTGGAATAGGCGATCCATAAATATTAAGAACTGGGTCATGGTGTAAACCCCTCAACTGACAAAAATGCACACACTGGGTTTGACTTTTAGAGAATTTAAAACCGTTTTCTGTGGCCCAGGTTTCTTCTTTGTTCAGGCATCTTTGAAGTCTGAATTCCGAAGGCTATGTTTTCCATATTTTTCGATTTGTAAAAGATGCCAAAGTCATCGACATATAAAGAAGAATCGGTAGCGTTAACACATTTAACAATGTTGTTGATTTTTATATTAAATAAAGTGGGGGATAAAATACTTCCTTGCGGAACGCCCTGTTCTTGTTTAAAAGTGTCAGATAATGTAGACCCTACTCTAACATTAAAGGATCTGTCTGATAAGAAACTCGATATAAAATTCGGAAGACGGCCTCTAAGGCCAATATCATGTAAATCTTTCATGATGCCATATTTCCACGTCGTATCGTATGCGTTTTCGAGATCAAAACATATTGCAACGACATGTTCTTTTTTAACAAATGCACCACGAATAAAAGATTCTAAGCGTACTAAATGATCGTTAGTACTGTGATTTTTACGAAAGCCCGCTTGATTTCTGGAAATCAAATTATTTGACTCAAGGAACCAAACGAGCCTGTCGTTAATCATTCTCTCCATTGTTTTACATATGCAACTTGTTAGCGCTATCGGTCTATAGTTTGTTGCTTCCGTCTTATCCTTTCCCGGTTTGGGAATAGGAATGATGACTGCTTTATGCCAGTCTTCTGGAAATTTTCCAGTATGCCAAATATCATTTAAAATATTTAATAAGGTTTCCAATGCGTCGGGTGGTAAATGTTTTAGTATTTGATAATGGATATCGTCCGGTCCTGCAGCTGTGTCGTTACATTTATGAAGTGAATCCTTTAATTCTGATATGCTGAAGGGAAGGTTGTATTTTTCGTTATTAAGTGACTGAAAGTTTATATTCTTTTTCAATTTTAAGGTCTTGAAATCGTTGGCTGTGATTTGAACATGAAGAATTTTTCTGAAAGTTTTCACCTAACGCATTGGAAATCTCTTTAGTGGAAAAACATTTGTTACCGTTGGAGGATTTGATATGGACACATTCAGATTTCTTATTTTTTCCACTTATCTTTCGAATCATATCCCAGATCTTTTTAACTGGTGTTTTAGGGTTCAATTTGTTGACATATTGTTGCCATGATGTGCGTTTGGCTTCTTTGATAGTTCTTCGTGCTTTAGCACGTGTTAATTTTGAATGAATATGATTTTCACGAGACGGATTTTTATTAAATTTTCGTAACGCCGATTTGCGTTTGTTTATTGCAGCTTTACATTCATTGTTAAACCATGGATTGCGTTTTTTGTACTTGTCGAGGACTTCGGAATACATTCTTCCGAAATATCATGTAATGCTGAAGTAAAAGCAGACATATCTTCTGCAGTTTTGAATTTTTCAGAATTGAGCCGTTCCTGACATGATGTAACGAACATCTCCCAATTTGCTTTTTTCAAATTCCATCGTGCTTGTTGTTGTTCATCAGAAGATTCGATTTGTTTAATTATAATTGGGAAGTGATCGCTTCCATGCAGGTCATCACAAACTGACCACTCAAAATCTAAATATATATTAGGGTGCCAAATAGATAAATCTATGGAAAAATAATTTCCCGTTGGAGGATGAAGATATGTAGGCTGTTTTTCATTAAGTATGCACAAATCATTTTCAGCAATTACATCCTCAATAATTTCTCCTCTGTCATTTGTATTCAAACTACCCCAGGTTTTACTGTGACCATTGAAGTCACCAACAAGAAAGAATGGCTGAGGCAATTGGTCTATTAGATTGACCAAGGAATTTTGGGAAAATGTATCATTAGGCGGAATATAAATAGAACACATTGTTACTATTTTGGATAAATAACATTGACAGCAACTGCTTGTAAGTTTGTATTTAAATTAAACGGACTGTGTGGCATGTTAGATTTTACAAGAATAGAAGTTTGTCCTGATGCTCTTTGACCATCAGGACAGATATAGTTAAACATACTGAAATCTCTAAAACTAACATTATCTGACTGCTTTAAAAAGGTTTCCTGAAGACAAATGACACTCGGAGAAAAAAATGGACATCAAAATTAATATTTCGTTATAATTTGCTTTAAGACCACGACAGTTCCACTGTATAATTGACTTTTTATCCATGATTACATGAATGGGAGAGAAAAAATAACGTGTCATGAGACTAATCAGGGGAAGTATAAACTTCACCTAAGCAGTCTCCATGTCCACATCCAGGACGCCGTACTTGTTTACCATTTTCCAAGATGTCCCGTTGACAAGTTTAAAATGCCGAAATTTTCAAAGGGCCATAACTCCTAAAATATTGACCAATCTTAATAATTAATCAGTTCATCTATTCATAATTCCAATCAGATGACTATGTTTTAATTCCCTAGCTCAAATACATTTTAAACATCTTGCTGACAAGTTTAAAATGCCGAAAGTTTCAAAGGGTCATAACTCCTAAATATTGACCAAACTTAATAATTAATCAGTTCATCTACTCATATCTCCGATCAGATGAAAATGCCGAAATTTTCAAAAGCCACAACTCATAACAAAATCGACGGAATTTGTTCAAAAGATAATCAATTCATCTACTTATCATCTCCAATAAGCTGGCAAAGTTTCAAGCCCCTAGCTAAAATACTGTTTTGATGTATCTTGCTGACTAAATTTCATTATGATTTTTTCCAAAAGAAGATAACTCCACAAAGGGATATAACAGACAAGAAACAAGTAGCCCAAAAGGCAACAATTGCTCACCTGAGAGACATTGTAAACCTATAGGGATATTTAAGATGATCAAGGGCAGCTAACTCCACAGTCAGTGGTCCAATCAGGCTGAAAATTAAACTCATCCAAAACATTATGTATGCCCTCATTTAATATATGCAAGTTTAAAAAGTATCTGATCAAGAGCACAATAGACAGAGCTGTCAAGGGCAGCTAACTTCGTAGTGGTTGGTCTGATCTGGCCAAAATTTGAATTTGTTTAAGATATTATGCATTTCCTCATTACCTGCAAGTTTGAAAAGGATCGGATCAGTAGAAACCAAGAAAAAGTGGCAACACTGATTTTTTGGATGCTCAGGGCAGGTACTCCATAGTCAGTGGTGGGATCTAGCCGAAATGCTAACTAATCCAAGCTTTTATGCATATCCTCATTACCTGCAAGTATGAAGAGGATCCGATGAAAAATGAAAATGTGATGACGTTGTTTTCTCCATTATAAGACTATGGGATTTTTTTCAAACACTCAAGGGCAGCTAACTCCGTAGTCGGTGCTCAAATCCACCCAAATTTCGAACTCATCCAAGCTCTTATGTATGTCATCATTACCTGCAAGTATGATTAGGATCTAATCAAAAACCTTGATTGCAGAACCCTGAAAGTCAAACTTGCTCGAGATATTGTCATGCCCTACATTTGTGTGAATTTATTTTAAAATCCATTGAGAAATGTAGGTGCTAGAGCGATGACAAAGTTTTTCTAAAAATAGCCACAGTGACCTTGACCTTGGGCACAGCATCCTGAAAGTCTAACTTGCTTGAGATATTGTCATACCCTACATTTGTGTCAAGTTATTTCAAAATCCATGGAGAAATGAAGGTGCTAGGGCAATGACAAAGTTTTTTCTAAAAATAGCCACAGTGACCTTGACCTTGGGCGCAGCACCCTGAAAGTCAAACTTGCTCGAGATATTGTCATGCCCTACATTTGTGTGAATTTATTTTAAAATCCATTGAGAAATGTAGGTGCTAGAGCGCTGACTAAGTTTTTCTAAAAATAGCCATAGTGACCTTGACCTTGGGCGCAGCACCCTGGAAGTCAAACTTCTTTGAGATATTGTCATGCCCTACATTTGTGTGAAGTTGATTTAAAATCCGTTGAGAAATGTAGGGGCTAGAGTGATGACCAAGTTTTTCTAAAAATAGCCACAGTGACCTTGACCTTGGGTGCAGCACCCTGAAAGTCAAACTTGCTCGAGATATTGTCATGCCCTACATTTGTGTGAAGTTATTTTAAAATCTGCTGAGAAATGTAGGTGCTAGAGCGCTGAAAAAGTTTTTCTAAAAATAGCCACAGTGACCTTGACCTTGGGCGCAGCATCCTGAAAGTCGAACTTGCTCGAGATATTGTCATGCCCTACATTTGTGTGAAGTTATTTTAAAATCTGCTGAGAAATGTAGATGTTAGAGTGCTGACAAAGTTTTTTTTAAAAATAGCCACAGTGACCTTGACCTTGGGCGCAGCATCCTGAAAGTCGAACTTGCTCGAGATATTGTCATGCCCTACATTTGTGTGAAGTTAATTTTAAATACATTTGTGTGAAGTTATTTCAAAATCCGTTGAGAAGTGTAGGCAATAGAGCGATGACAAAGTTTTTCTCAAAATATGTGATGACGTTGTTTTCTCTATTATAACACTATGGGATTTTTTTCAAACACTCAAGGGCAGCTAACTCCGTAGTCTGTGCTCGAATCTTGCCAAATTTCGAACTCATCCAAGCTCTTGTGTATGTCATCATTACCTGCAAGTATGATAAGGATCTAATTAAAAACAGTCGAGAAAACGTGAAGACGCCATTTTCCCCATTATAACCCTATGGGATTTTTTTCAAACGCTCAAGGGCAGCTAACTCCGTAGTCTGTGATCGAATCCAACCAAATTTCGAACTCATCCAAGCTCTTGTGTATGTCATCATTACCTGCAAGTATGATAAGGATCTAATCAAAAACAGTCGAGAAAACGTGATGACGCCGTTTTCCCCATTATAACCCTATGGGGGCTATCTGTTGCCATGGAAATCAGAGTTCTGAGCTGATCGGCACCAAAGCCTAATGCAGCCTTTCTCCCACCCAAATGATGCTTCAGATAAAATTTGATTGTGATCGGCCCACTGGTCTCTGAGATATTTATGTTTGAAAGTGTTGACGCAAGGACCCACGCACCCACAGACCCACGGACCCACGGACGGACGACGGCTCGACTCCCATCCTATAAGCTCACCTCTGAGCCTTCGGCTCAGGTGAGCTAAAAATAGGGGAAATTTACCTTTTGATGACGAATCCATGTATAAAATGTCATAACTCTAGCATGCACTGTTCCTAAGATATGGTATTTGTGACTAACGTACGGACAGACAGATGACAACCCAGAAGCAATATGCCCCCTAAACTTCTTCGAAGTTGGGGGCATAATAACGGACAGAAAAACAAGCTGGTGTAGGAAGTCCCAAAAGTTATCTCCCTCCAAAAATGGTAGTAAAATTTCATAACTCTAGCATGCACTGTTCCTAAGATATGGTATGTGTGACTAACGCGCGCGGACAGACAAATGACAACCCAGAAGCAATATGCCCCCTAAACTTCTTCGAAGTTGGGGGCATAATAATGGACAGAAAAACAAGTTGGAGTAGGAAGTCACAGAAGTTATCGCCCTTCAAAAATTATAGAAAAAAGGTTGATGAACCCGTACACCTTAAGAGTTTAATCCTGTGGCTCATGGTCGCTGTGTTGCTCTTTAAAATTTTTGCATAATTCATATGTCAGTTCGGTACTTATTGATAGAAAAATTCCAAATTTTACTGCTTTTATGTCCTTCATTCGCATTTCCACATTTCACTTCCTTTCACTACATATCAATATGAATTCCAGATTGTACTTCTAAACAGAACTTCTTTACTTGCAATAATATCTGTTTAGGTTCGTTCTTTCAGCATTTGTTAATTTGCAATTTAAAACTGTACTTCTTTTCAATCATTTCAAATTATCATTATCAAGTTGAACTTCCCAATTTCTCTATCATCTTTTTGTGTCAAGTCATGATAGATAGAATCTTGCTTTTATGCTCATGTTTTACTGAGCTCAGAAACCTCCATGTGGAAAAAGATGGCGAGATGCTTGTCAAAGCCTTGTATCTTCTTTTTTCCCACCTTGTTAATAATTTCAATAATACATGTGCAATGGTAAGATTCTCGATTTATTTACAATTCCACAGTTTCACATTTCAGAAAGTAACGTGTAAAGGGAGTGTCTTTATGTGTGTGTGTGTTGTGTCCTTGTGGAGTCTTTGAGGTTTTTGGTGGCTTTGTGGTGTCCTAGCAGTGTTTATTTGGGCCGTTTATCTGTACATTAAGGGACGAGTCATTTACTATCAGGTGGGGGACAGGGTACATTTAGGGGGAATCGAATTTTTTGGTGATGTGCTGTGGGGGGAGGGGTTGGAAATCAATAAGCCTTGGTGCATGGGGGGGTCATTTATTTATTATATTAGGCATATCAGGGGGAACAGAATTCTTCCATCACTCTTCATTTTTTAAAAAAAGTCTCAGCTTCTGCGGGACTTTGCCCCCCCCCCCCGCGACCCCGACCCATCCCCCCCCCCCCCCCCCCCCCGCATCACTGTCCTAAAGTTTCAGACTCTATTCTTTCATATTCAAAAACTAAGGGACATTTATGGAAATGAGACACTAAACTTTAGCAGCTTCTATTAAAAACAGATCTTTTCATTAACTTGCTAGTAGAACAGTATACAAATGTCTATAAAATCATGTTGAGTAGTTGGTTTTGTTCTCAATTAAATGTAATGCCTATGTTTGTGATATCAGCTCTCAAGGTGCCTTGTCATCAGCATAGCTAATGTAGCTTCTTGGGGCTGCGCCCCCAGACACCTGCCCTCCCTATTCATATTATTAATGGTTTTATTGAGTATTCGACAACAGATTTCAAGATGGCCAGAAGAAAGTGCAAGATTTAAACAGACCATTAATCTACCCCAGCAGGCACATGACGTTGAAATGACGTTGAACTTACGTCGATGCGACGTAACGACGTCGCATTGACGTCAGTACGACGCCATTTTGACGTCATGTGCCTGCTGGGATGATTAATTAAAATGTCAGAATATGAGAATGTTCTTAGTGTTTCGTACAGGTTTTTATTGAGATCAGTCTGACATAATATATGTTATGTTCTCCTTTGACTCCGTCTCATCCGAACATAAATCATTTATATTTTATTGCCTTGAGAGCCCCTCACCTCACTTCTCTTATAAAGAAGGATCCACAACTCACTACCGCAACCACTTTGTTGTTCCAGCACGAGCCTGGAAACTTCCTAATCAATGACAACAAAAATACAAGTATAGGATGTGCCAACAGCCAGCTGCTTGACTAGTGTATTGATTCAATGACAGTGACAAGAAAATAGCAATAGAATGATTGTTGATGAAAGTCAATCTCTGCCCACAGAACATCCTGTCATCCCAATGAACCACCCGATCATCTCGTAAACCAGAGCAACAGCTAGATAGTGAAACTGTGTGATTACATTTGACTCTGAAACAGACTAAAATTACTTAAGTATCTTGTATACATGGTTGATCCGCTTTCTGAAATTAATTTTAACTGAACTGCAAAATCTGTACTGTCACCACGATATTCGAATAATTATTCTAAACACTATTCTGTCTATCTTTATCATAAGTAGTAGTAGTATCAGTAGAAATAAAACATATTCATAGAGAAAGGAAATTCCTGTTATTAATCTATGAAACTATATTAAACTACCTAACGTTATAAAATTAAAATATTACCCTCCTGTGTATGGATTGTAAAACAGATGCCTCTGTCAGTCATAATTACCACTTCCGCGGATCTGGGTATTACCCTCCTGTAGCCATGATAAGTTTTAGCTCCTATGGCTTCTCTTTACTATAAATATTAAATTATTAACATTAATGGACATACATGTATATTATTCAGTAAACTATACAAAACGGTTACAAATTGTTTTGGCCTTTCATATGCTGATATTATAATGCAAATGAATGTGTAATGATAAATTTACGTAACTTCAAATTCGCTTGAACTGATCCTACCTTTTAAAACACTAAGAATGCCAGAAATAGTATGCACTCTAGGTTTCTAAGGCTTTTTCCTCAGAACTCACCCATTGCTCGGGGTGGGTGGATGGGGGAAATGTATGTGTTTCTTTGTCGCTGGCTTTGGCTCGAATGATTCAGTACTATAATTCAACTTCGTTTTCCACGTGAAAATTGCCGTCATGTGATTACATACCTTTACAAAACCAGTTTATAACTTAGTTAGCCTACAATATATTATACCGTATACCCTCTAACAAACCCTCATACTACCACGATTACATACACATAAATTTCAAGAGCAAACAAATATAAATTTCATTATGTTCTCCTTCGACTCCGTCTCATCCGAACATAAAGCATTTATATTTTATTGCCTTGAGAGCCCCTCACCTCTCTTCTCTCATAAAGAAGGATCCACAACTCACTACCGCAACCACTTTGTTGTTCCAGCACGAGCCTGGAAACTTCCTAATCAATGACAACAAAAATACAAGTATAGGATGTGCCAACAGCCAGCTGCTTGACTAGTGAATTGATTCAATGACAGTGACAAGAAATTAGCAATAGAATGATTGTTGATGAAAGTCAATCTCTGTCCACAGAACATCCTGTCATCCCAATGAACCACCCGATCATCTCGTAAACCAGAGCAACAGCTAGATAGTGAAACTGTGTGATTACATTTGACTCTGAAACAGACTAAAATTACTTAAGTATCGTGTATGCATGGTTGATCTGCTTTCTAAAATTAATTTTAACTGCACTGCAAAATCTGTACTGTCACCACGATATTCGAATAATTATTCTAAACACTATTCTGTCTATATTTATCATAAGTAGTAGTAGTATCAGTAGAAATAAAACATATTCATAGAGAAAGGAATGAATGAATGAATGTTAAGTTATTTATAGACGCTCAACCCTGGTAAGGACATATAGCGTCTAAACGTCAACAGTTTAAAACGTGCCTATATATGAGATTCAAAAACGATCAAATGTTAAAAGTATTGTGTATACGTCCGAATGATTAAAACGTTATGTACAATAAAAGACTATATCTTGTTAAAAAGTCCAGCTTCCTTTAAAGCATTGATAATATGGACAGAAGAAACCTTGCTAAAAAGCTCGGTAATGGTTTTAATTTTATAATGTTTTGAACGGATATGGTTAAAGTCAATGCATGATACAAGAAGATGCTTAATAGTGATGACTTCATTGCATGGTATGCAAAATGGTGCTACCTCAGTATTCAATAAAAATGAATGTGTAATTCTGGTATGCCCTATTCGGCATCTAGTAATAACGGTCTGTTCTTTTCTATTTGATAATATTTTTTCTTTGCTGTGAAAATCTGGTTTAATTTGTCGGAGTTTGTTATGAATTTGATTATCCCAATTAGTTTGAGACTATGATTTGACATATTTATAAATTTGAGATTTAAAATCTGAATGCGGAATTCGGAAGGTACTTTCTGGTAAATTTAAAGCTGCCTTGGCCTCTTTATCGGCCAGGTCATTTAGAATATTGACGTGACTGGGGATCCAACAAAATACTATTTCCTTTGATGTCAATTGATAAATTTGACGAAATATTTGTTGTATTAAAGGGTTAGGGTGATTAACATTTTTAAGTGATGATAAAACAGAGAGAGAATCTGAGAATATTATAAACTGATTATTTTCTTGAACTGAGATTTGATTGAGAGCAAGATCTATGGCTTTAGCTTCTGCTGTAAAAATTGAGCTGCCATTTGGTAATCGTATGGTTTCTGTGAATAGGGAACTTACAACCGAACATGCAACTTTATCTTCTTGTTTTGAACCATCCGTATAGATTGTGGTATGGTTCGGAAAACTAGATTTTACTTGTAAGAATTCTGATTGAATAAGATCAGGGTTTGTCTGTGATTTTTTATTGTGATGTAATGATAGAATGACCTTTGGAGGTTTTAAGGTCCATGGCTCATGAACAGGTAAGGAAAATTTCTGAATGTTTTTAATGTCAATATGCGAATCGACAAGCAAAGGTTTAATACGCTCTCGGTTTGTTGTTATAAAATATTTCATAACGAGGATTAAAAACACAATCGTAAGCTGGATTCTGTGGGTTTGCAGCTAATTTTGTAACATATTGCAAAGACAATTTCTCTCTTCTGGTATATAAAGACGGTTCATTTGACTCAGCATAAAGACTTTCTACAGGAGATGTTCTAAATGCTCCAAGAGCAAGGCGTAAACCCTGATGATGGATGGTGTCGAGACATTTAAGGTATGATTTTCGTGCCGAACCATATACGACTGAACCATAATCGAGTTTAGATCTTACAAGAGATCTATACAGATTAAGAAGAACAGTACGATCGCCTCCCCAATTGGTATTGGAGAGAACTTTTAAAGCGTCTAAAGCATTTAAACATTTAGCTTTCAAAGCTTTTATGTGAAGAATAAAAGTGAGTTTCTTATCAAACAGAAGGCCTAAAAATTTTACAACTGGAATAGGCGATCCATAAATATTAAGAACTGGATCTGGGTGTAAACCCCTCATTTGACAAAAATGAACACACTGGGTTTTAGTTTTTGAAAATTTAAAACCGTTTTCTGTGGCTCAAGTTTCTACTTTATTCAGGCATCTTTGGAGTCTGAATTCTATGTTTTCCATATTTTTCGATCTGTAAAAGATGCCAAAGTCATCAACATATAAAGAGGAATCAGTATCATTGACACATTTAACAATGTTGTTGATTTTTATATTAAATAAAGTGGGGGATAAAATACTTCCTTGTGGAACGCCCTGTTCCTGTTTAAAAGTGTCAGATAACGTAGACCCTATTCTAACATTGAAGGATCTGTCCGATAAGAAACTCGATATAAAATTCGGAAGACGGCCTCTAAGGCCAATATCATGTAAATCTTTCATGATGCCATATTTCCATGTCGTGTCGTATGCTTTTTCAAGGTCGAAAAATATTGCAACGACATGTTCTTTTTTAACAAATGCATCACGAATAAAAGATTCTAATCGTACTAAATGATCATGATCGTTAGTACTGTGATTTTTACGAAAGCCCGCTTGATTTCGGGAAATCAAGTTATTTGACTCCAGGAACCAAACGAGCCTGTCGTTAATCATTCTCTCCATTGTTTTACATATGTAACTTGTTAACGCTATCGGTCTGTAGTTTGTTGCTTCCGTCTTATCCTTTCCCGGTTTGGGAATCGGAATAATGACTGCTTTATGCCAGTCTTCTGGAAATTTTCCAGTATGCCATATATCATTTAAAATATTGAGTAAGGTTTCCAATGCGTCAGGTGGTAAATGTTTCAGTATTTGATAATGGATATCGTCCGGTCCTGCAGCTGTATCGTTACATTTATTAAGAGAATCCTTTAATTCTGATATGCTGAAGGGATGGTTGTATTTTTCGTTATTTAGTGACTGAAAGTTTAAGTTTTCTGATTCCTTTTCAATTTTGAGTTCTTGAAATCGTTGGCTGTAATTTGAACTTGAAGAATTTTTCTGAAAGTTTTCACCTAACGCATTGGAAATCTCTTTAGTGGAAAAACATTTGTTACCGTCGGAGGATTTTATATGAACACATTCAGATTTTTTATTTTTTCCACTAATCTTTCTTATCATATCCCAGATCTTTTTAACTGGTGTTTTAGGGTTCAATTTGTTGACATATTGTTGCCACGATGTGCGTTTGGCTAGTTTGATAGTTCTTCGTGCTTTAGCACGTGTTATTTTGAATGAATATGATTTTCACGAGACGGATTTTTATTAAATTTTCGTAACGCCGATTTGCGTTTATTTATTGCAGCTTTACATTCATTGGTAAACCATGGATAACGTCTTTTTGAACTTGTCGAGGATTTCGGAATACATTCTTCCGAAATTTCATGTAATGCTGAAGTAAAAGCAGACATCTCATCAGCTGTTTTATAGTTTTCTGAATTTAGCCGTTCTTGACATGATGTAACGAACATCTCCCAATTAGCTTTTTTAAGATTCCATCGAGCATGCTGTTCCTCGTCAGACGATTCAATTTCTTTAATAATAATTGGGAAGTGATCGCCCCCATGGAGGTCATCACAAACTGACCACTCAAAATCTAAATATATATTAGGATGACAAATAGATAAATCTATGGCAAAATAATTTGCCGTTGGAGGGTGAAGATATGTGGGCTGTTTTTCATTTAGTGTACACAAATCATTTTCAGCAATTACATCCTCACTAATTTCTCCTCTGTCATTTGTATTCAAACAACCCCAGGTTTTACTGTGACCATTGAAGTCACCAACAAGCATAAAAGGCTGCGGTAATTGGTCTATTAGATCGACCAAGGAATTTTTGGAAAGTCCATCGTTAGGCGGAATATAAATAGAAGATATTGTTACTTTTTTGGATAAAGTAACATTGACAGCAACTGCTTGTAAGTTTGTATTTAAATTAAATGGACTATGTGGAATGTTAGATTTTACAAGAATAGAAGTACCTCCTGATGCTCTTTGACCATCAGGACAGATATAGTTGAACATACTTAAGTCTTTAAACTTACATTATCTGATTGCTTTAAAAAGGTTTCCTGAAGACAAATGACACTCGGAGAGAAAATAGACATTAAAAGCAATATTTCGTTATAGTTTGCTTTAAGACCACGACAGTTCCACTGTATTATTGACTTTTTATCCATGATTAAATGAATGGGAGAGAAAAGAATAATGTGTCATGAGACTAATCAGGGGAAGTATAAACTTCGTCTAAGCAGTATCCATATTGACATTAAGGACGTCGTATTTATTTGCTGTTTTAACAGGATCTTGCGATCCGCTGCCATGTCTATTGGAGGACGAGCCTCCGCCAGAATTAGATCGTCGGCCAGAGCTATGACCAGAAAAAGAACGATGTTTATCCTTCTCCTTCTGCGTCTTAGCCTGCGTCTTAGTCTGTGAAGAAGACTGAGAACCAGACGAGCTAGACTGTGAACTAGACTGAACAATTGGTTTTGAGTTAGATGAACGAGCTGTTGAATTTGATCGAGGTGGTTTTGTACCTGTGTTAGACTGTGAATTTGACTGTGACGAAAAACTTTGTTTCAAAAGTTTAGAAGACGGAGATATGACTTTTGATGAAGGTAGGACGTTGAAATCACTGTCGAAAAATTGAGTTCCGGTGGTTTTGGTTTCTGGCTTTGCTTGAAGTGATTGAACAACTTTGGAGAAATCTAGGTTGGCTGACTGGGATTCGTAAACCTTTTTGGCTTCTAAATATGTAATGTTTTTAGTAACTTTGATTTTAATGATTTCTTTTTCTTTCTTCCGAATTCCGCATTCGTTTGATCTTGAAACATGGTATTTTCCACAATTCACACATTTTGGCTGATTTTTGCACTGGGAGGTACATAGAGAAAGGAAATTCCTGCTATTAATCTATGAAACTATATTAAACTACCTAACGTTATAAGATTAAAATATTACCCTCCTGTGTATGGATATTAGAACAGATGCCTCTGTCAGTCATAATTACCACTTCGCACGGATCTGGGTATTACCCTCCTGTAGCCATGATAAGTTTTAGCTCCTATGGCTTCTCTTTGCTATAAATATTAAATTATTAACATTAATGGACATACATGTATATTATTCAGTAAACTATACAAAACGGTTACCAATTGTTTTGGCCTTTCACATACTGATATCATAATGCAAATGAATGTGTAATGATAAATTTACGTAACTTCAAATTCGCTTGAACTGATCCTACCTTTTAAAACACTAAGAATGCCAGAAATAGTATGCACTCTAGGTTTCTAAGGCTTTTTCCTCAGAACTCACCCATTGCTCGGGGTGGGTGGGTTGGGGAAATGTATGTGTTTCTTTGCCGCTGGCTTTGGCTCGAATGATTCAGTACTATAATTCAACTTCGTTTTCCACGTGAAAATTGCCGTCATGTGATTGCATACCTTTACAAAACCAGTTTATAACTTAGTTAGCCTACAATATATTATACCGTATACCCTCTAATAAACCCTCATACTACCACGATTACATACACAGAAATTTCAAGAGCAAACAAATATAAATTTCATTATGTTCTCCTTCGACTCCGTCTCATCCGAACATAAAGCATTTATATTTTATTGCCTTGAGAGCCCCTCACCTCACTTCTCTTATAAAGAAGGATCCACAACTCACTACCGCAACCACTTTGTTGTTCCAGCACGAGCCTGGAAACTTCCTAATCAATGAAAACAAAAATACAAGTATAGGATGTGCCAACAGCCAGCTGCTCGACACAAAGAACGGGCAGTAAACAGAATTCTTAAATGTTTATAAATTATATTTTCGAAACATTAATTTTACTATCATTGTTTGAAATTAGACTCATTTATTAAGAGCGCACTTCGAAAATTCAGACTTCCACCTGCCGTGCATTTCAAAGAATACGGAGAACCCGCAGTTCCCGCTGGCGTGGCACAATCTTATCGAACAAAAACAGATATACAATATAAACTTCCGCAAACCAGATAACTCTATCGTTTTTTTTTTTTTTTTTTTTTTTTTTTTTTTTAATTATCCAAAACTGCTATTAAACTAATTTCCATAAACCTCAGATTTAATACATTTTTCTCTTGCTAATTGTAACATTATTATGTGCGCTTTTAATGCATGTAGTATGTTAAAAAACATCACCTGATACCGAAATTCTGTAACTATCTAATCTAGACATTTAAATTGTTTGGTAGAAATGTATTGTCGAAATGTAAAATAATCCAAGACTTCATATTTTCATGAGGAAAATCAGTCGTTTAATCAGTTTTAAACCGCATTAAAAATAATAAGCTCTAAAGCTCTCTTTATCTCAAAACTCGCATTAATACTGTCTAGAAACAAACTCGCAAAAGAACCACCTATGCTCGCGTCACAGCCAACATGATAAACACAAGCCCTCAATTGTATCACAACTGCAACAAACTGGCGGCCTCGCATCTTCCCCGCTTCTGGCAAAACTACACCCTGACGCCGTGCCATCACATTCTGCACAAAACTACCACCTAACAGAAACTCAACCATCTCTAATAACCTCAGTACTACTTCAGTTGGCATTACAGATAACACCAAACTGCGATCACTCCAATCTGTTGACAAATCAGCACAAACTGAAATTATACCATTTGACCCCAAAACATACTGTACACAGTGTACCCCTTTCTTCCTTGAAAAGCTGCCATCACGCTGAGTATTGCCATACTTGGTATATTTCCATCTCAAATCTGCTCATCCAAGTAGCGCTATGCCCATACTTGGAAAATTCCAATCTCAAAACTGCTCATCCAAGTAGCGCTATGCCCATACTTGGAAATATTCTCATCTCAAACCTACTCAACCAAGTAGCGCTATGCCCATACTTGGAATATTCCCAACTCAAATCTACTCATTTAAGTAGCACTATGCCCATACTTGGAAAAGTTACCATCTCAAATCTGCTTATCCAAGTAGCGCTATGTCCATATTTGGAATATTTTCATATCAAATCTCTCACCCAAGTAGCTCTATGTCCATACTTGATATATTCCTATTTAAAATCTATTTATCCAAGGAGCGCTTTGCACATTCTATATATTCAGACATACCCATTCCGGGATTTTTAAAATAACACATATCGTGCCCAAAAATTTTGGTTATAAACAAGCTTTTCCCTAATCTAGAATATCATGTCATGATTTAATTAACAGTATGCGGTAACACGTCCTGACTAATATGGTCAATAATCTTGGATATTCCAGTTTATGCTATTTCGAATAAACTTTCCCTATACAATTCGATAACTTCGCACTGTTATTATTATTATTATTATTTAATGTCTAAGTTCACTCTTTTTTTTTTTTTTTTTTTTTTTTTTTTGGAAAAGAACCTCGGAAAACTAAGACGATAACCAGAATTGTTTTCGTATTTTAAAATTCACTGTAGCCATGATTTTACGTGATTTACTTCACGTAACTAATTCTCACTATCAAAATCAACATGCTTACAATCTGAACTCCATGCAGCTGAAGTGAATCACTAAAAGCCTTTATTAAAAAGTCGTGAATGGTTTAACGGGATATGTAGCCGCAATCTACTGACTAAAGTTTCGTCATTGTAAATGATCGTAATTAGCCCTGTTCAACAAATAAAAAGTCTTAAATTTTGCATTCGGCTTCGAAAATTGATTTTTATCATTTTTTTTTTTTTTAATAATGACACACTTTCGATATCAAACCTGTCAAAATGGTAAAACTGCAATGTACAGGCATGGGACCACATTTACTGTCCCATTTTATTTGTATTGCACCCCTGGTCGGGGATCCTGGAAATGAAACTATTTACATGAAATACTCCTATCTTTAACCTCGTAACCACCTTTTATTCAACATAGCATAACTTTGCAAATAAATTATCTGAGAGCTTTGAAATCTGTCAAAACAAAGAAAATGGTCTTGCACGCAAACTTGGAACATTGTTGTCTACTTTCAGGTATTTACTAGTTCTGAAAATCAGAAAACCGCTTTTTCTTTCTTTATTTATTTATTTATTTATTTATTTATTTTATAAACTCAAATGTCATAGCGATTAATGTCTGTCCTCGAAATTTGGAAATTCTCGCAAGAAGTCAGGAAAGCTGAAAACACTCTAAATAACATATAACCTCCAACTTCTTAAACTCTTCAGTTGTGAAAAACCTAAAACACCAAAACCTAAACCCAAAGCAAACGAAAACTCTTTTTGGCACACGGCATCCACTTTTAAGTAATAATATAAGCGGCCTATGAAAACCCGTAGTGGTAAATTACTTTTTTTTTTGCAACAAATATGACATATCGATATGGAAAGTGTCGACTGTGTGTAACAATGAGATGGGATGTAAATAATTATCTTTATAAGAGTCTATCTCTTACTCCTGATATTTTTAACCTCTCTGAAAAAGTTCTCAGCTACGAATCTAATAGCTCATAGGCTGAACTGATTTTCAAGTACTTTGAATTAAAATGACAACAATAATAATATGAAATCCCACTGAATAGCAAATGAACAAGCTAAAAAACTTGAAAGTTTACTCCCTCGTAATCATTTTGAAATAACCACAAAAGAACGAAACGGATTAGTTATATGCAACACAAATAATACTTGTGCAAAAAGTCTTCAGCAAAAATACCTTCATGATATATCAGTGCGAACCTTTTTGAATATTCACGAATATGTTGTCGCCATAAACAGACCGACTCCCACAAAGAAATAAAAAGGCGTTTCTGCAAGCATAATTTGAATATAAATTCTCCTACTTCTAGTGACTAGTAACTTCTAATTTCCGCTAGAGACGCTCTTTCGGTCACAGAGGTCACAAAGAAAAAATGAAATAAACAATGCGAACCGGAAGTGCAGCTAAATATCTTGTTTTGCATGATTTTTTGATGGATTTTCTGATTTAGAGTATTTTATATCTAGCGGGAATATCTGCAGGTAAGTGCCAGGTAAATATTACGCTTGAACTCTGCGAGTTTGAAAATTGTTAGATTTGACTAACAAATCATAATTTTATGAATGGAGTATACTTACCTGTATGTGAAAGATACTATTAGGATTTATCTCCATTGTCTAGCTCACAACTCGCTAAAAATAAATTCGACCTTTACCTGTGACCATAATGTCACGTGGTCGTATGACATGTTCCCACCCCGAGGATCAGTTTCCCCATTCCGGCGGAGAAAAGCCTCTCCACAAGGACGGGAAGATACTGAGGGGAGGATGAGAAGGGAAGCATACAGGTAAGTATACTTCATTCATAAAATTATGATTTGTTAGTCAAATCTAACAATTTCATTTCATTCCGTATACTTACCTGTATGTGAAACATACTATTAGGATATTCTAGATTGCTAAGCAATCATACATACCTTTGTATGCAGAGCTGTGGTACTGTATCTTTCCGGACTTGGTGTAGCTTACTTGATCTGAAACCTTTCTTTGCTTCTCCAGATGTTCAGCATATTTACAGAATGTACAATATTCCCATATTAACAAATTCTTCTTTATACAAGAATGTACATATGTACAACACCATTTTTTTTAATTGATCACTTAGGCTTATTCCGTTTCATAACTATAAAGTACACTGTAAGCCTACTCCTATTAATGTACCAAAATACTCAAAATCATCACCAGTTACTATCTTTTAAATTCATTTTCCCATAGCAACTCGCCGTAGAAGAACTATCCAGCTTTCATATGATTTCCCAGAATAACCATAAAGCAATTCTATATGTTCATACATCATTCATTTTGAGTATATTACTTCTGAACAACTAAAAGTACTTTATTTACATCTAAAACACTTTTTTATGAATTTAGAGCCGACGCGTTGAGATCACGCATATAAAATTTTGTGAATGTAGATTCACGCGACCAGTCAGCAGCATTGAGAATGCTATTTACAGAAGCACCATTAAATAGCGCCCATGACGAGCCTATTGCTCTAGTTGAGTGTCCTTTCACTTTCATTTTGGGATCTTTATATGCGAGTTTAATTAAACTAACCAACCATTTAGAAATCGTCTGAGAAGTCACAGGTTTATGTGGCTCAACCACTGACAGGAATAATGAAAGTTTTGCCTGATCCTGCCCAAAGTCTCTAAACTTTTAAGTTCTCTTCAAATAGACCTTCAGTACTCTAACTGGGTCCAACAAACTGTCTTGACTAAAAGACGGCACAAAAATCTTGTTATTTACATGATTCTGTCTGTCAGACTTCGACAAACCCTGTCGTATAAAAGTTATCCCTCTGTTCTGTATAGATATGTTCCCTGACCCCAGCCTTAGGGCTTGGATGTCGCTCGCCCTGCGGAACGTTGTGATTGCTACAAGCAAAAGAGATTTCCATGTAAGATATTTCAAAGGAGCTAAGGATAATGGCTCGAAAGGCGGTCTCTTTAACAGGTCTAGAACTAGAGGTAGATCCCATTCTGGTAACAATTTAGTAGTTGGTGGCCTTGAATTGAAAATTCCTTTGATCAGTCTCACAATGTGAGGGTGTTGCCCAATAGGAATGTTATTTACTGGTTGTAAAACCGAAGATAACATTGAGCGATAGCCAGCTATGGTTCTATACTGCAAACCCTTATGAAACAGAGATGTCAGAAATTCTGCACAATCTGTTAAAGATGCTGAATATGTATCAATTTGTTTTCCACGACACCAACTACTGAATTGTTTGAATTTACCAGAATAGTCTTTTTTAGTGCCTGTTCCCCAAGACGCGGACAGTAAGTCTCTAACTTCCTGTGAAAAGCCGCTTGCTGAGAGCTGTCTGTTCATAGCAGCCATGCATTCAGACTGAACACTTTGGGATCCGGATGATATATTATTGTGTTCGGTTGTCTCAAGAGATTGTGTATCTCTGGTAACCTGATTGGATTTGCAATGCACAATTGCAGTAGTTCCGGATACCAATGTCTTCTTGGCCATTGTGGAGCTATCAGAATGACCTGACACGGTCCTTGCTTCATGTGTTCTAAAACCTTGGGAATCAGGCAGATTGGAGGAAACGCATACGCAAACATTTGATTCCATGTTACTGAAAAAGCATCTACAGCGTAAGCTTGGGGATGATGGTCCCAAGTGCAAAAGAGGTCTATCTTCTTGTTGAGAAACGATGCAAAGAGATCTATCATAGGTTTCCCCCAAATCTGAAAGATTTATCTTAACACTGCACCGTTCAAGGTCCATTCTGTGGGCCTTATTACCACTCTGCTCAGCTGGTCGGGAAGAATGTTCATTTTCCCCGCTATGTGAGCTGCTTTCAGAATGATATTGTTCTTGATTGCCAATTGCCACAGTTCCCAGGTTTTGTAACACAGCTGAGGCGACCGAGTCCCTCCCTGTCGACAAATATACTGAATCACCGTCGTGTTGTCTGATCGGACCAGAACACATTGATTTCTCAACTGAGGAAGGAAGTTTCTTATAGTTAAGATTACTGCCTCCAACTCCAGACAGTTTATGTGAAGTTCTTTTTGTTCCTCTGACCGAAAACCTTGAATGATCTGCTAACCTAGATTACCGCCCCACATCTGAGTGGATGCATCTGTGGCGATTATTTTGCTGGCTTGAATTTGAGACAAAGATCTGCCCTTGAGAATGTTGGCTTCCTGTAACCACCAGCTCAGATGCTCCCTCAAATGATGAGATTTGGGAATGATCATTTCTAGGTCCCTGGACACTGGTTTCCACCAATGCAACAGATGAAGCTGTATTGGCCTCATTTGCAGCCTTGCATTTGGTATAATTTCTATGCAAGAGGCCATCAGGCCTAGAGTTTGTAAATACTGTCTTGCTGACACTTCTTTTCCCAATAAAGCCATGACTGCCTTTTTTAACTTTAATATTCTCTCTGGAGTCGGCAAGACAATCCCCTTGTCTAAACAAAACCTCCCTCCTATGTATACTATGTCTTGGGTAGGTATCAGATTTGACTTTTCCTTGTTTATCAAGAAACCTAGTCGAGAAAAGAGACTGAGAATAGTTTCCCTGTCTTTGAGGAGAAATCTTCTCCTTGCATTCAGAGCTAGCCGATCGTCCAGGTATACAGCTAACCTTATGCTTTGCATTCTTAGATGAGCCGCTGCCACCACAACTATTTTGGTGAACACCCTCGGCGAAGTTTTTGGACCAAATGCTAACGCTCGGAACTGGTATGCTTTGCCCTGAATGCAAAACCGAAGATATTTCCTGTGTTTTGGGTGAATCAAGACATGAAAATAAGCATCGCGCAAATCGATTGAAATGGCCCAGTCTCCTTTCTTTACTAGATTTAGAACTGTTTTCAATGTGTCCATCTTGAAATGTTGTGTTTTGAGGTACTGATTGAGGGGTCTCAAGTTTATCACAACCCTCATTTCCCCTGATTTTTTGGTAACCAGGAAAAAGGTACCGTAAAAACCTTGTTGTCGTTGAGCAAAAGGTACAGGTTCTAATGCAGCTTTTTGAAGCAAACTTTCTACCTCTGAATTTAAAATAGCTTGATTGCTCGCATTCACAATTGTTTGTCTGATTCCTGAGAATGCAGGCAAATTTTGGAATTCCAATTTGTAGCCCTTTGCTATTGTCGACAACACCCATTTGTCGTCTGTGATGAGTTTCCATTGGTCTATGAAAAACTTGAGACGACCTCCAACCGGTAGTTCTGGATAACAGCCTTTTACTATTTCCGAGTCATTTATTTTGGGTTCTAGCACGAAAGGAACTTACCACTTTCTTCTGCTGCTGGTTACCATATCTCTGACCATAAGACCCTGACGACTTAAAGTTGTTACCATACCGCAACGGTGTAGAGTATTCAAGCTTGTTCTGACTGTAGCTCCTGATATTCTTGGGATCGTCAAATCTCATCTGTTTCTGATCATGGGTATTTGAAGAAGATTGGGCTTTCCGCTTTGTAGCCAGATTTGGTTTCCCAGTAACCTCCGGTACCAGATCTTTATACTCTTTATTTTTCTCTTTCCTTTCCTTGAGTTTGCTCTCGAACTCTTTCCCTAAAGCGCCATCGCCTGTAAGAGGTAACAAATCTGCGTGTTTGGCAACATCTTTAATATTCTCCAGACCCATAGCTATGGTAGTGGCCTTCCGCCTTATAAAATGATGATACGCCCCGGCTCTGCCCATCTGATCCAGCACTTTGGATGACATTGCAAAACTATCTCTAACAGTCTGTGTCAATGAATCCAAATTTGGACTGTCCTGTTTCAATTGCTGAAGTAATGCAGCTAAGGCCTGCTGAATATATAAAGTAATTACAATGCCCATATGTGCTGCCGACTGACCCTTAAGGTGGTGATTTATGGTAAATGTAACAATCTGCATAAAACCATAAAAAAGTAACGTATCTCCCTGAAACTTAGCAGACTTCTTATTTTTGTTGTTCTTTACAGTTTAGAATACAAAATTGACGTACATGCTGCTAAAAAAGTGTTTTTATAAGGAAAGATCAAAGGGTAATTTTCTGCGAATAAATCTGAAAAAATAATATCGTTATTGAAAATTTAGGTAGTGCTGAAGGTGTATTATTGCACAATGAAGAGTGACCTAGCAATTATTTATTCCAACTCTCTCTCAAATTGTCATGTAGACCAGAAGAAAACGGTAGCTTTTTCTCAATGTTCAACCATGTACAAAGTAAATGTACACGGGACACATTTATTAAATATAGGGTAGGCAAGCATACCTATGTTAACACCTACAATATAAATAATACATTACTGACATGATCAGTAGTGTGTAGATGAAATTGTTCAACCTTGATAAAATAGTATCACCTGTCTCACCTGTGTGTTTTGATAAAAAAATTTGGACACAGACCTCATCTTTTTTCATCTGCTCAGCCTGACAATGTGTGAAAGAGTTTGAAAAAATAATTGCTAGGACGCTCTCCATTATGCAACAAGGTACTCTAAGCACTAAGTATATTTTCAATAATGATATTACTTTTTCAGATTTATTCGCAGAAAATTACCCTTTGATCTTCTCTTATAAAAACATTTTTAACATTAACAAATGCTGCATTTTGGGATTCTAAATTATGAGAAACAACATAAAGAAGGCATCTGCTAAGTTTTGGAAAGATCAGTGTTATTTTGAGTATTTTATGCAGATTTTTGTCTTTGTCCCAAATCAGTGATTATCACCACCTTAAAAGCCAATTTCTCAATTTCCTTCCAGTGCTGTGAAAACAAAGTCCTTGCATGTTTAAAAGTAGCTTTCCCTGAAAACCGTTTGATCAGGAAATGTTCAACAATGTCATCCAAACTAGGGACTTTGAGAACGTCTTCTGATTTCTCATGAACAGGAAATGAGTTCTTGTAAGATTCTCTAAAAGCTGTGAGTTTTTCAGATGCAGAAATTCTCCAAGACTGATTCAAAATATCTGTCTGTGTTTTGTCCAATAAAATACCCGTACCAGACCCAGACTTTTTAACACAGGCATCAGCACCGAACAAGTCTTATAAAATTTGACGGGTTTCTTCTGACTTATTGTCATCAGTTTTGTATTTCAGAAAACGATCTGGTGTATCATGTCTTCAATTTTCTGCTGTTCAAAAACAATAGAATGTGAATCCAAGTCTAAATCCCTTGATTCTAGCTGTCCTGGTTGTAAGGACAAAATGTCATCATCATCTGACAACCCTCTCTGAATTGGTGATCTCGAACCTAAATGTTCATCATTCAAGGAATTGTCCAAGGAAATAACATTCCTACGACCGTTTCCAGCACCCATAGTATTGATTCTGGTCATTGTTGGCTGGCACGCACCCGAAGTGCTGCTCTGTGCCGAACAAACATTGTTTGTGATGGTGGAAGTCGCTGTCAAACCAGCATTTACCGACTTTTGTTGTCTTTGAAAATCGGCCATAATGCCTAACATCTTCTCCTCGAAACTCGAGAACCTGGTTTCGATGCTAGCGCGCATCCTCTCCTCTATTTGGTCTTCCAAACTAGCCTTTTTACTGTTTTTCGACGATCTTGCCTTACGTTCAGGTTTCTTAGTGGGCGCAGCCATTAGGGGTGACGGTACCAATTCATTTCCCATAGACCGCAATACAAACATTTTGGAAAATACAACACCTTTCCTGCGAATCGCGGCTACTTTAGACCATAGCTCCTTCTAGCTGGTGGACTCAACATTTAAACAAGCAAAGAAAAACAATACCTTATGTTGCATTTAAGAGAGCCGGGTAAACCCAAACCCAACAACCGTCTGCGGAACTGCTTTCTGATGAAAATAACTGTCGAAAATTCAAAGAGTTTAGAAATGCAAAACAATAATACTGGTAGACATTCAATAATTCAGCTCCCTAATTTTACATGTTCAACCACTGAATTAAAAAGAAAAAATAATAACATTAACTCAGCATCCATTTTCAGCCAATAGCAGCAGCTGATGTTTTCTATGTATTCAAATTGTCTGCTAAAACCCTTGTGTACCCATAAATTGATGACGTAGTAGGTACTTTCACTCCTATACTGCACCCAAAATCTTTAAAATCAAATAAGTCCTGTCTGAATTCAAAATTCAGGCTTTCTTCAAGACAGTTTCCAAGTTTCGAAGAACTCCAATGACTGGATTTCCTTCAACAGTGCGCTAAAGTTTTCGCATCAGGTCACTTCGGCCGGAGTTGAAAAACACAATTTTTTATGAAAAAGCAAAAAGTTTACCTCATACTGGTGGAAAATATACTCAAGCACACAACTCTTTCTCTCTTAACTTGAAACTTCAAACTGTTCAGCTGCTAAAATAAATCAAAACATGAAATAATGGTCATTCTATAAGAACTTACACTCATTCTTGGAAGTACACCCCCAAATTTGCAAGAAACATGTGCATTTTTTTGGCAATTTGGACACCAAAGAGTGTCAAAATTGGAAATCAATGCAGTTTTCTGCTTTCTAGAACAGACTTCTAGAACTGATCTAGCAAGCTAAGGAGCAAAAAAGATAGTTGAAGGCCTTTTTACAGTCAGCAGTGGTGAAATCTGCAGACGACACTGTGTCGCGCCTTAAAATCTCTACCAAGACCCAACTTTGGACCATGATTTTTCCAAAATGAAGCTTTTCCCCAGGTTTCGAAAGCATACGGCTTATAATTTTGAACAATCAAATTCATGAAAATGCAGTTCTTATCCAAGATAACATGTAAACTGATGCAAGGGGACCTTTCAAATTAGCCCCACCCCCTCCAGAAATGAGTGTCAGGAGAGATTCAACCCAACTGAGACAACATTGAGGGCCAGTCTCATTATTTTGAACATTTCAGATGTGAATTACTTACAGAACAGCAGCATTTCAGTGTAATGAGACATGTTTTACAAGAGACTCCTTGAAAAACCAATGTAAAACATTGAAATAAGGCACAGAAAGCAAAAATCTACTTTCGCTTTAGGGGTGACGGTACCAATTCATTTCCCATAGACCGCAATACAAACATTTTGGAAAATACAACACCTTTCCTGCGAATCGCGGCTACTTTAGACCATAGCTCCTTCTAGCTGGTGGACTCAACATTTAAACAAGCAAAGAAAAACAATACCTTATGTTGCATTTAAGAGAGCCGGGTAAACCCAAACCCAACAACCGTCTGCGGAACTGCTTTCTGATGAAAATAACTGTCGAAAATTCAAAGAGTTTAGAAATGCAAAACAATAATACTGGTAGACATTCAATAATTCAGCTCCCTAATTTTACATGTTCAACCACTGAATTAAAAAGAAAAAATAATAACATTAACTCAGCATCCATTTTCAGCCAATAGCAGCAGCTGATGTTTTCTATGTATTCAAATTGTCTGCTAAAACCCTTGTGTACCCATAAATTGATGACGTAGTAGGTACTTTCACTCCTATACTGCACCCAAAATCTTTAAAATCAAATAAGTCCTGTCTGAATTCAAAATTCAGGCTTTCTTCAAGACAGTTTCCAAGTTTCGAAGAACTCCAATGACTGGATTTCCTTCAACAGTGCGCTAAAGTTTTCGCATCAGGTCACTTCGGCCGGAGTTGAAAAACACAATTTTTTATGAAAAAGCAAAAAGTTTACCTCATACTGGTGGAAAATATACTCAAGCACACAACTCTTTCTCTCTTAACTTGAAACTTCAAACTGTTCAGCTGCTAAAATAAATCAAAACATGAAATAATGGTCATTCTATAAGAACTTACACTCATTCTTGGAAGTACACCCCCAAATTTGCAAGAAACATGTGCATTTTTTTGGCAATTTGGACACCAAAGAGTGTCAAAATTGGAAATCAATGCAGTTTTCTGCTTTCTAGAACAGACTTCTAGAACTGATCTAGCAAGCTAAGGAGCAAAAAAGATAGTTGAAGGCCTTTTTACAGTCAGCAGTGGTGAAATCTGCAGACGACACTGTGTCGCGCCTTAAAATCTCTACCAAGACCCAACTTTGGACCATGATTTTTCCAAAATGAAGCTTTTCCCCAGGTTTCGAAAGCATACGGCTTATAATTTTGAACAATCAAATTCATGAAAATGCAGTTCTTATCCAAGATAACATGTAAACTGATGCAAGGGGACCTTTCAAATTAGCCCCACCCCCTCCAGAAATGAGTGTCAGGAGAGATTCAACCCAACTGAGACAACATTGAGGGCCAGTCTCATTATTTTGAACATTTCAGATGTGAATTACTTACAGAACAGCAGCATTTCAGTGTAATGAGACATGTTTTACAAGAGACTCCTTGAAAAACCAATGTAAAACATTGAAATAAGGCACAGAAAGCAAAAATCTACTTTCGCTTTAGGGGTGACGGTACCAATTCATTTCCCATAGACCGCAATACAAACATTTTGGAAAATACAACACCTTTCCTGCGAATCGCGGCTACTTTAGACCATAGCTCCTTCTAGCTGGTGGACTCAACATTTAAACAAGCAAAGAAAAACAATACCTTATGTTGCATTTAAGAGAGCCGGGTAAACCCAAACCCAACAACCGTCTGCGGAACTGCTTTCTGATGAAAATAACTGTCGAAAATTCAAAGAGTTTAGAAATGCAAAACAATAATACTGGTAGACATTCAATAATTCAGCTCCCTAATTTTACATGTTCAACCACTGAATTAAAAAGAAAAAATAATAACATTAACTCAGCATCCATTTTCAGCCAATAGCAGCAGCTGATGTTTTCTATGTATTCAAATTGTCTGCTAAAACCCTTGTGTACCCATAAATTGATGACGTAGTAGGTACTTTCACTCCATTAAAACGTCGCTATCGGAAACGGTCTCATTTCCGGCATGTCTCGAAGGGGTAACTCGAAATTCTGAACTCCGAACTGACAAATTCGAATGGTCGTTCTCGCCACACTCCCGTGGCTCACCTTCAAAGTGAAGCGAAGCTTCCGCCATACTTACGACCCCACACAAATAAATTAACAAAACAACAAAACTCTTCTAGAGAGAAACGATGCGAGCAATTCGACGCCGAAGAAGAAACTGATCCTCAAGGTGGGAACACGTCATACGACCACGTGACATTATGGTCACAGGTAAAGGTCGAATTTATTTTTAGCGAGTTGTGAGCTAGACAAGGGAGATACAGGTAAGTATACGGAATGAAATGAAATTTAAATTTTGTCATAATAAGTTCCAATGCATTCCAAGATCACTGCCATGTGCAATTTTCTGTATTGAAAGCATTTCCTAAAGATTCTGAACAATTCAGGCTGGCGCAAAGAAGCGCAGTGCACTTGTTTTCTGACTGTTTTGCAGCTGATTTTATGAATGGAAGGTGGGGTCACAACCTAGTAGTAACATGAATAGTCTGTTTCAAACGTAACATGTGATGGAAATAACTAAAAAAAATTGCATGAAGAAACCGACAGAGCGGAATTGAGTAAAACAGACTATAGATTAAGAATAGAAAGAAAACCCTTTATTCAAAGCAGTTATCAGAAATATGTTCCCTGAGTAACCTGTATTAACAAAGTAAACATGAAAATACTACAATATGAAAATAAAGCAATTTCCTCAATGAAATTTATAGAAAGAAAACCCTTTATTCAAAGCAGTTATCAGAAATATGTTCCCTTAGTAACCTGTATAAACAAAGTAAACTTGAAAATACTACAATATGAAAATAAAGCAATTTCCTCAATGAAATTTATAGCCTCTAGTCAATGTGAAGGTCAAACTATATCACCAGTAGTCTATTTTTAGCCATAGTCGCTGTTTCTAATTCCTGTTAGAGTCTCTATAGTGACAAATCTACGGTGAACAGCTATGGGCATGTCGGGACGGTCATTTAACATTACCGCAGTATTCCTGGGCAGGCTTAGACGTCCTAAGCCGTTAAGCAGTACTAAGTGCACATACTTTCGCCGGTAACTGACAAATGCCCTTCTTCAATAAGCGGAAGGAGACACGAAAGTGGCCAGTTCAGAAATCGAACTTAGGACCTCTGACTTATGAGTCAGGTGCCCTACCGACTGCGCTACACGGCCCGGCGAAATTTAATAGAAACAAATGAGAGCGTATATCTTTAAATTCGACTCAAAGAATTCATCCTGGATGGGACACGAAACACGACCATATATCGGAATGTATAAAAAGCAAATGAGAAAGCCTGCTCTGCCCCTGAAACGAGGCTTACCTGACAAAAGAACCGCTGCAGTCTGCTCTTGGCATGTATTACATCCATAGTCAAAAGGAAATGTATGTGTTTCTTTGTCGCTGGCTTTGGCTCGAATGATTCAGTACTATAACACACTGAAGAATCGATGGTCGCCCAGAATTCAGTGAACGCGCAGCCAATCAGTGAACGCGCAGTTTATTTTAGTTTTTTGGAGCGGGGTACTGCTACTTAAAGTGGTAAATGTGTTATTATTTGTGTTATAACCACTTCGATTGCCCTTTATCCAAAGCTATTTATAATAATTTTCTGCTATTTTGAAATAAATTTTGTCAAAACAAGTTATAAGAAAAAAATATAAGGAACCGATTGGCTTGCAAGGTGATTCCGTGTCATAAATTTTCTGAATTATGGCTTTTTCCATAAAACAAAGCTCATGATGTAAATTTGCTGTTGTAAGTGGTTATGACGGAAGGTAATCCTGAAACTATAAAAGTTTCGTGCCATAAGATGCAGGCATTTCGGAGATACAACCCATTTTAGCAGTGTACGCTGTAAATCAGTCAACGCGCAAACTGTATCAGTGAACGAGTAGCACAATAATCTGTGTGTACGAAGCAAACGCGCTGTGTTGTACGAAGTGAAAGGGGAAAGGTGTACGCACTGAACGCGTCGGAAAGGTCGCCATTAAAGCCAGAGCTACATTTAGCTTTAAATTACAACCACACATCATCTAAATTGTGTACCCATAATCCCATCTTGTATCATGGCCTACTAGTAGCCGTTCAGCAACTTTTTTTTTAATTTGCACTGTTAGAAAATACTGAGTTAGAGCTCTAGTCGGAGCTAAACTACTTCCATTTTACAATGAAGTGTGCCGAAATATCTGTGCGGATATCTTAATTGTATTTTGCACAAGTCTGCCAATTTGATTGACAACAAGAATTCCGCAGAATGCTATGTCGCACCTGCCTTGTTCTTCCATTGCAGAAGAGATCATTGTTAGATTAGGTTTGATGAATTTATGAAAGAGGATTTGAGCGAATTGGACTTGGACATGAAGCTAAGAAGGATGTAATTTTGGACACAACCTTCAACAGTCAATAGATTCCTAAACACATAGCCCATAAGTTGGCTACAGGTCCTAATGGATGGAACTGACCGAGACGACGAAAATACTCTCTCTCTCTCTCTCTCTCTCTCTCTCTCTACCTATTCTCTAAAAAACGATCGTTATTGTTACTTCAATGTAATTACTGCTTTATCAGTTTACTTTAGAATTTCGCTTTCCTAAAAGTTTGACAATATGTACCCATTCTTATTTATGCTGCATACTATTTGCTGTGATTGTTGTTATTGTGGTTAGATGTGGATTGGTCTTCTCACTGGGCACACAACGTTGAATCGACATTGACTCAGCGTTGATTCAACGTCACGACGTTGAATGGACGTTGTTTAATGTTGATTCGACCTTGTTGGCCTGATGGGTTATTTGTTACACAATAATTCTGCATTCAACAGCAACTTAGTCAATGATTCTTTTGGGGAGATGGTATTTACAAGCCTGGAACTTCCGACCAAATCCTGATTATTTATTCTATATATTTGTATGTTAAACTTCTTGAAATAAATATTGTTTAAACTAACAGTCAACAGAGTATGAAATAATGGTTAAAAGTATAAAATAGTTAAATAATCCATAAGACCAGTTTGAGAAATATTTAATGCCATGTCTGATGATTGTATGCGGGTTACTTGGTCAGAAATGTAATTAAAAACTAGAGTAAATGCAAATGTGGATGCCATGCTGATGTAAAAAATTCCAATGCCAACAGAGCATGAGATATAGGTCAAGCATTCAAATGATAGCCACATCCCAGAAGGCCATTCTAAGAAGGACCTTCGTCCCAGGTTTGTTGATTATACCCAATGTATTCAAAATGCAAATGGTATCATAGTCTGTGAGAAATGGACTTAAATGCTTGGGTAAATGTTATTTTGGATCTGAAAGTTTACAAAGTCAGCAGAGCATGAAATATAGATCAAAGGTAGAAAACTGTGCAACATGCCTCAAGAGAATTCTTAGAAGAAACTTTGTATGAAGTTTGATGAGTGTAGGTATCATAGTTTGGGAGAAATGGACTTAAACACTAGGGTCAAGGTAATTTTGAACGTGAAATTTCTCGAAGTCAGCAGAGCAGAAAATATACGTCAAGGGTAAAAAATGTGCAACATGCCTCAACAACTGTTTAAGAAGAAACTTTGTACCAAGTTTGATGATTGTAGGTATAATAGTTCGAGAGAAATGAACTTAAACACGAGGTCGAGGTAATTTTGGAAGTGAAATTTTACAATGTCAGCAGAGCATAAAATATAGGTCAACGGTAGAAAAATGTGCAACATGCCTCAAAAACATTCTAAGAAGAATCTTAACACCAAGTTGATGATTGTAGGTGTCATAGTTTGAGAGAAATGAACTCAAACGCTAGGGTCGAGGTATTTTGGACGTGGAATTTTACATAGTCAGCAGAGCGTGAAATATAGGTCAAGGGTAGAAAAATATGCAACATGCCTCAAAAACATTCTAAGAAGAATCGTAACACCAAGTTTGATGATTGTAGGTATCATAATTTGAGAGAAATGAAATTAAACACTAGGGTCGAGGTATTTTGGACGTGAAATTTTACATAGTCAGCAGAGGTAAAATATAGGCCAAGGGTAGAAAAATGTGCAACATACCTCGAGAACATTCCAAGAAAAAACTGTATACCAAGTTTAATGATTGTAGGTATTATAGTTTGGGCGAAATGGACTAAAACGCTAGGGTCGAGGTAATTGTGGACGTACGGACAGAATGACTGACGGGCGAAAAAGTGAACGCCTATATCGCACCTTGCTAAAGCAGCGCAGGTGCGACAAAATTGGTCTTAGTGCGTATGCAAACAACATACATTCAGATCAGCTTGCGTACTCGCTCAGTCTGGTCTGATTAGTGTCACATAAACAATGTATGGCAGCTGAGGAATCAGTATTGCAAACATCAAAGACTCTTATCAGCCTGCAGACTGATCCAAGCTTTCACAGTTCGCTTTTGCCTGACGATCCATGGTGTTGAGCGAAGCTCTGTGTAATTTCATTTCAAAGAAAGAATAAGACCGTCTGAGATTAGGGACGAGTCATTTATTATCAGGTATACGGTATATGTGTGTGTTTTTTGTATGATCCACACACGCGATAATAAATAACCTGTCCAGTAAAGAATCAATTTCTCTTATTGCAGCAAATTCTACCATATGGACCCTAAATATTTAATGGCAAACAGTATAGATCCAGATTAGGGAGCTAAATGAGCAGATTTAGACTGCACTTTTTTGTCAGTTGTGAACAGTTTGTTTAAAATTATCATTTGTATCAGGTAAAATAAATTCTGCAGTATATTGAGACTTAATATATGGTTAGTTTTCAGTTGCCGAAGATTACAATTGTATAACCCTCAGGTCAAGAACAAAGTACATGTAGCTGTCTATGGTATTAAGACAGGATCCAAAAATATTTTGGTTCTTCACAAAATTTCAGCCTTTATGTAGTGGACTATACAGTCCGGATCCGCTTTAATAACAACTTTTCCTGTACTGAATCGAACTTTTTTTTCTCTCGATTCAATAACTTCTTTGCGTATTATCCGAAAACCTTTTGTTTGATATACAAATGTGGGTTTATCAGGGTGGATCAAACGTCTTTGGCATTTTAGTACATTTTCAGGGTGAGTGTAAACAGAGTGTTCCATGACATTCTAGAAGTCTCCATAAAACGAGCAGCTATATAGCACCTGTACTCAAGGGTATTCGCTATGTCGTACCTCTGAAAAACGCAGAAGAATGCTTAACACCTAGTAGTAAGCCCACTGACAAATTTTGTGGACTTCCAGGCAGATAATACAAAACTTGCGCATTCACTGGGTACATATCACGCATTCACTGGGTGCAATATTAGCGTTCACTGGGTACACTACAATTGATGGCTTAAACGTTTACTTCGTTCAAAATGTCGCGTTCACTGATACAAATTACTCGTTCACTGATTTTCAGGGTACAATCATATAATACAGAATATCTCATAAACTAAACAACAGACAATGACAAAATTTATTGTAATTATAGCTATTTACTTACTTCTACTTCTGCTTGCAGAAAATATCAAACAGAATATAGCGTATTATGGTAAAAAGAAGAAAACATTGTTATTTTCTATGCTTTTAAGATAATGAACATTATAAAACGGGTTTCACCCTATTCCATGAGATATTCGCAAAGGTTTATTATCATAATTTGAAACATACCATTACAGCCAAGTAAAGTATGTGTAGATGTATTTTCAGAACATCTTATATAAACACGAAAATCCGCGCAGAAGCTGACCACACACGTAAAATTAAAACATTTTTACTGCGCGTTCACTGATTGGCTGCGCGTTCACTGAATTCTAGGCGACCATCGATTCCTCAGTGTGTATAATTCAACTTCGTTTTCCACGTGAAAATTGCCGTCATGTGATTACATACCTTTACAAAACCAGTTTATAACTTAGTTAGCCTACAATATATTATACCGTATACCCTCTAATAAACCCTCATACTACCACGATTACATACACAGAAATTTCAAGAGCAAACAAATATAAATTTCATTATACGCTGTGTGTGTGTGTGTGTGTGTGTGTGTGTGTGTGTGTGTGTGTGTGTGTGTGTGTGTGAAAGGTAGCTGGGATGGGGGTGTGGTTGGGGGGTCTTAAACTTTTTTGTCAGATAACATAATATAGGTTATACACTCTCTGTGTGTGTGTGTGTGTGTGTGTGTGTGTGTGTGTGTGTGTGTGTGTGTGTGTGAAGGGTAGCTGGAATGGGGGTACGGTGGGGGGCTTAAACTTTATTTTGTCATCAATCTGGGGAGGGGTCGTAAGAAATTCTGGTGAGACTGGGGTGGGGGAGGGTGGGGTGAGGGACAAAGTTTGGTGAATCAAATGAAAATGTATCCCCCCACCCACTAGATAATAAATGGCTCGTCCCTAACGTATATAAATGTTGGCTATTGTATCAATTAGATATTTTGTTGCAGGTAAGTTATCCATCAATTACAACAATTTATCACTTTGATAGATCCTTTGTGTAGTTAGAATCATTTATTTTTGTTTTACGCTTTGTATTAGAACTCTGCAAAGTGGAGCTAGCCATCCATCTGCTATATACTTAATTGTATACGATAGGAATGCCATTCTGATGAAGACGTGTCGTTCAAAAACCTTGTTAGCTGTACATCGTAAATTGGCGATTTCCTCTTATAAATTTATTCATTTAATAAATTGATGCAGGCGTTATGGGTTTTTTTGTACTTAAGAGGCACGGGAGTGTTTGGTAGGTGGCTGAATACCCAGTACTTATTCCGACCTTTATGTCGACATGCTGTTGGTTTTATTGGAGTCAGATCTGTAGAAAACTATCCAGTAAATATTTGTCTGAAATGATTTCATCCGTGAACGTGTAAATCGTTGCATACTAAGATAATTTTAAACAGTTCACGTCAACAAATCAAATGAGCCGTACCACAAAAAATGTGTGTTACAGCAATTAACGAAGTCATAGGTCAGTTTTGGCTGTCTGTCCAGCCTGCTCACATTGTTCCCTGTTCACATCACCAGCTTGCTCCTGACAAATGTTTGTAGCGAAAAATTCAGATTCTGATAATCTCTCGGATAAGCAGGCTGAGCTGAATCATCGCATCTGTTCTAATGCACTTTTAAGGAGTGTGCCGTAAATACCAATGTAACATGCAGACCTGTTGTTGCATAACTGAATGTGCACAGAATAGGAGTGGGGTTCAGATTATGGGAATAAGATGCGTCTTCTCATCAGGTAAGCACATGCAATGCCAAATCACAGTAAAAATGGATGAGGGGTGCTGAGGAAAAGGAAATTTTTATATACGAGTACAGTCAACGCTCTATATCTCGAACATAGATATCTCAAACTTCCTTCTTATGTTAAATGAATATAGTTTGGATGTATTTCCAATTGTTATTTACATATCACCTCGTATTGTTCAAATTACTGATATATCAAAGTAAATTTTCTAGGACCAGAAAATTTACTTTGAGACAGCAGTAGTTGATATCAACTTCGATTTTGAGATATCGAGAGCTGACTAAATATGACTACGGTGACTACTAGTATCTCAATTGTTTGCTACAGGCGGGTGTCAATCTCTTAATTAATCGTCTGTACATGTATCATAACCCTTGAGGAGATGGCATATCCTAACTATTGTGAAAATGTTCTAGGGAAAAGTATCTAACTCTTAGGCTGCATATCTGGTATTACTTGTTCATAACCAGAACTGCTTTGCGAGTTTCATTTAACCCAGAAATGCTTAGCGTCTCATAAACAAGGCAGAGACAAACAGTGTAGATTCAGAGTTGACGGTTTTAGTCTGGTCTACACGATTTGCATATAACAAATGGGTATTCCTCCGTAAAATAAAAAATAGCCATCAGAGGAGATGGCAAATCCCCCGACCAAAGACCCCCATGGGCCTTGGTAAAAAGGGTGCACTTCAAAACACATATTAGTAATATATTGTCATTCTTTTATGCTTCTGATTGACATTAACTGTTAACAGATGCATGATTATCTAACACTCAGACTAAAACAGTATGCTTGACTGCTAAAAAGAGGTAATATCTCAAACAGCCACCATATACACAAATGTATAGCATACGATACATTCAACTTTCAAAATGTATGAATAACTTCTAAAGTACAAGCCCTACAAATCTAATTTTGAGCTCTCTAGTAAGTGAATTTGGACAAAGAATCCAAATCTGGATTTTTTTTTTTTTTTTTTTTGGCGGGGGGGAGTGCGGGAGGGGTCACGGGAATGTGGAGGGGTAAGAGAGAGTTAGGAACACTGATAAGATATCACAGCATGATCATCAATATTCTAAAAGGTACACGGTTATTCAAATTCTGGAGCTGGCCAGGGTTATACAGTTATGGAGCAGAGACTCAAACAGCAGCTCAAACTACCAAAGGGAAATAATTCACTGAGTCTAAAAGCAAGAGTTATCATTCATGTATGAGACAAATTGTCATGACCTGTTCTGCATATTTGTGAAGTATCATGAAAATATTTCAAAAGGTATTCAAGCTATGGAGCGGACACCTAAAATCATCAAAGGGAAATAACTCCAAAAGTAAGAAAGCAAGAGTTGTCATTCTTATTCGCGACACATCATCATGACCTGTTCTACATATCTGTGAAGTATCATGAAAATATTCCAAAAGGTATTCAAGTTATAGAGCGGACACGAAATCAGATCTAAAACCATCAAGGGGAAATAACTCAAACAGTAAGAAAGCAGGAGTTGTCATTCTTGTTCGTGACACATTGTCATGACCTGTTCTACATATCTGTGAAGTATCATGAAAATATTCCAAAAGGTATTCAAGTTATAGAGCGGACACGAAATCATACCTAAAATGATCAAGGGGCAATAACTCAAAAAGTAAGAAAGCAAGAGTTGTCATTCTTTTTCGCGAAACACCGTCATGACCTGTTCTACATATCTGTGAAGTATCATGAGAATATTCCAAAGGGTATTCTAGTTATAGAGCGGACACGAATCTGTCAAAAAATCACACCTAAAACTATCAAGGGGAAATAACTCAAAAAGTAAGAAAGCAAGAGTTGTCATTCTTGTTCGCGACACATCGTCATGACCTGTTCTACATTTCTGTGAAGTATCATGAAAATATTCCAAAGGGTATTCAAGTTACAGAGCGGACACTATGCTTTTCTGAAACTACATTATATACGAAACAAAATGACACATGTTAGCCTTCTGTACGTTGGGGCATTAACGTGTAACGTCAACGTTACTTACACTACCCAAATTTACATATTCACGTTATAATAGAAAATACACATTGGTATACAAATGTTAGTATTCGCCCTAAATAATGTTGGGTTTTGTCTGCTAGTACATAAATTGCTGTTTCAAGGTAATTGACATTGTCAACGATAAGTTGACTAACCCGTATAACGTAGTTTACGTTGTATTTGACGTTTTTCCCCTTCAGTGTCTAAATACATGTAATATAAGGAGAAAATTGTAAGAATGAAGTGAAGAGAAAAGTAATTGTCATATATATGACTGTTTCAATAGTCTAGTATAAAAAACAAACAAACTAAAGTCTTACAAAACTCATCAGCAGTCACGATAAATATGTAACGTATATAACCACAACAAAAATTCGGAAAAAAAAAACAACCAGACTAAATCTCTGAATTGGTGGACTGAAGTTTATAGGTGCTCCATCAATCTTCTTTGATTCATGTACAGCTTAGATAAGTTAGGCAGCAGTTAGCAGTGGATATATTAAATGTGGACAGAAACTTATTTTTGAAGAATTTAACCTACAAAATGACGAGAAAAGCTAAGAAAGCCAACATCAGCTGCATTTCATTTTTAATATTATCTATATTATGTCTTAAGTAGACACTGTTGTATATGTAAATATGAAGAAACGCCCGTTTTATATGTCCTCAAACTATAAAAAAAAATCATTGGATAGTGTATATTTAAAATCAATCTAACAGTAATGTTACGTTACATAATTGTAATATGCCGGGGGATAAGATTTGTGAGTCATCTGTTATCAAAATTTAGTTCCCGGGCAATATAAATTATTCATTGCTGTAGTATTAGCTTACCACTGGTCGTCAGATGGCAATTTAGCTCTTTGAAATACACAAAAACCTCAGCAAGACGCACATAGATTGTTATAGCTGAAGCATTTCGACCTTGCCTTCAATTCAGTTTCACTTAAAAGTGACTTCATAAAGATGATTTTTTTTTAAATTTTATGCATAGAATGAAATAAGTAAGAGTTGATATATGCTACAACTGATTAATATTTAGGTTCTCGTCATGATGGGGATAAAACCAATTTCGCGACCTGTGCTGTTGGCTGAGCCATTCAATTACCCTACATACAAATATGCAACTGTGACTGCCAGCCGAGGCAATCAAAAGCAGTACCAACTCTCCCAACAGGGATAAACACCATTTTTCTATGCTGTCAGTCGAATCGTCATCCACGAGCCTCTTTGCACAGTAACTGCTTTACATAGATTAGCAAATATGTGTGGCTCCCGTGATCATAACTTACATATTAATTTGTGATCTACATGATCTGTTTATGCAGCTCCCGGCCATCAAATACATTACAAACTATTAACAATGTGAAAATTTAAGGCTGATAGAAAGTGACATACTTTATAACGCATACATCATTCTGTCATCAGCTTGTTCAGTAGTTCTATTTTTCATTATGTAGTTACAAATATTTAACTGGTCAGGTAATTTTGCAAACCCCATGGTTTTATTCCCACTTGTTGTTACTATCACGGACTAAAGGTGTTACGAAATACAAATTTCAGTCAGACAATTTTTTAATATGTAAGCAACTAAAATTGTTGTTTGGATATTGCCAAAATGCTGTATTCCTTAACAGTATTTAATAAATTTGGACAAAGATGATAAGATAAGCAGTAAGATGTCATAAATAAGCAGTTTTCAACCATATTTATTGCTAAAAAGTAAACAATATGGTAATACAAGGTCACAGAGATCAAATACAGTAAGTTATTTAGGTTAACCCTTCCTTGGCATGTATAGGTATGCACTATTTCTATTGTTTGATTATTTGCTCTTTAGAAATACTGTTTTGCTAGTTTAGGATATCGGAAATGAAGAATCCAGAAACTCGCAATGAATACGTTGTATACGTTACTTGTTCCGCCTTTCTTTTTTTTTTTTTTTTTTTCTCAATATTATGCTGCAAAGCATAACTACAGTGTAGGCGAATACATTCTGAAGGAGAACAACTAAGATTTGCTCATAGATATCTGAACAGCGAGGACTAACATTAATATATTCTGTCATTTTCATTTGCCATTTCAGTATGTGTGCAGAACTACTGGAACACTGTCCCTGAAACATTTTTGTCCAACTAAACGTATCTTTATGTTCTTTGGTGAAAAGATGCTTTAATAGATGGTTGAATGTAGTTAGATTCTTTAAGAGATTATCGAAAGTATTTAGACTTTAAAAAGAAAGAAACAAAAGCATAGAAATATAGATCATCTTAAACATAGCATTAATAGACTGCTACAGTATGCTAGTAAACTGCCAGTGTCTCTTTTCTGTATAAAATGTTTCTGATACTATTCTCCCAAACTCCTGGTTGACACATTATTGTTAAATACATAAATAAGCTATATAAAGCAATGTATTGTCACTACCATTAATTATTTTCAAAAGTTTGTTTCTTAACTGTAACTCAGCAATGTTGTTTCCCTTGGTAACGTAAAATATACGATAGTCTTACAAAAGTAAGACTACGCTGCCAGCAAATATCTACATTAGCATTGATGCAGAACTGTATTTGGCTTAAGTCTTCAAACTTCAGGTGTACTGTTCTGCTTTATAGTTTTTTCAGTGTGCACGTAAAAACTATACCAAATCCTGTCAGTAAACAAGGTGGTAAAACATTTGCATTGTTAATTACTGATTATTTTATAATTTTATACTAAACACGTCAATAGCGCTTAGCTTTTAATGTTATCATACTGATTGTATATCATTTTATTCGAGCCCTATATGCAAAATCTATGCTGGCTTAGCTGCGACTTTATCTTTTCTGGTGTGGTATTTTGTTTTTTGTTTTTTCAAGTTGTATATAACAAAATTTAACGTATGTTACTGTCTTTAGAACTCAAATGTACAAATTGTAAAAGAAACAAACTGGGCAACGCCATTATGAAATACTTTTATCTTTGATATATAACAAAGTTGCCAGCAAAACACCCGTTTTACGTGTGCAGAATATGTCAATGCCCTTAACATTACAATTTATAGTACACTGGTTTTAATCACGTATAAAACACACCTCATGAATCCCTAAGAGTAATAACTGAGAGAAGTGCTGCTAGGTCCAAGTACACAGTATATCATAAGAACACCCAGACTTATATATGTTATTGTTTTTTATGTGACAGTGGGAAAAACCTGATTAAAGGTATTATAATAAAATATTTTAAATGTTAATGTTATTTACGTTACTTCTAGTAATGACTTATCATAGAAAATAAACCAGAATGCATTTTTTCTTTTATATTTAAAGATTCTTTCATGAAGAAACTGCTACCAACGAAAATAAAATGATTCTATCATCAAATTATGTGAGTTTAACAAAATAGCCCTCGGTAACGTATATAATCGATCATTATGGCCGACTAAAATACGTTCAAAATATTGTGGAACTGTTCCTTGCTGTTTAGATAGGCTGGCATATTCAATATTACCTTTTCCTGTTGTTTTTTAATTCATACAGTGTAGTTCAAGCACTTAAATTATACAGAAAGTGATAATTGTTATATGGACCATTTATAACGGGGTACTGTGTTAAACATCCTATTTCTCCCAAAGTAGACAAGATAGGATAATAATTTTTGCAGATCTGAAAAGATCAATAAATTGTTTTTAATACAGCAACAAAGATATGGTCTAATAGTAAAGGAGTAACTTACAAAAAGAACGTATTTTGGATAGAAATAGCAATTTTAATGCAGTGTAAAGACAAATGTCACGTATATGACACCATGTGAGCTAAAGTGACCTGTCAAACATCATAACTTTTAGCTATTGGATTGTTCTATTAGACTCCACTATAACTTTAAACATAGGAAAGTGATTTCTATTTTTTTTATAATTTTTTATTATTTTTATTTTATGTTTATTTTTGTAATGGGTAACGTTTGTAACAGGCTGTTACAGCTTAACGCCCCACTCGCCAGAGGGCTAACATGCTGCAAAAGACTTCTAAGATGCTGGGCTTTGAGAAAAGTATGGTCTACAAAATTCCCCCTGGGGGGGGGGGAGGTAAACCATTTCTGGCTCATGGCCTAAAAGTGCAATCTTTATCAAATCTAGAAGGTTTGTTTCTGCGGAACACATCGTCGTGATAAGCTCAACACATCCGCGAACTGTCAGGACTAACTTCCCTACGGTTTAGGAGATATGGCTGGTCATGTTTTCTTGGCTTAGGCACATAACTCGAAAATGAAAATGAGAGAGTTGTCTTCCATGTTCGGACACATTGTCTAGATTTGATAAACCCATCTGTGAAGTTTCATGACTCAATTTTATACAGTTTAGAGGACTTACGGCTCGAACACGGAACATTAGCAAGGGCAAATAACTCAAAATATACAATAGCAAAAGCTGTCTTTCATGTGTGAGACATATTTGTGTCATAAGATAAACCCATTTTTTAAAGATTTCATAACTATACTGAACAAAAAAAGAAACGTTACATGTAATTTCAATGTAAGGTTTCTTTCGACTGAATTAAGATATTGCCAATGTTATTTTATGTCTAACTGACAAAAAGTATTTGGAGTTCAGAAAAAAGAAATCACAACTAAAACTGCAAAATTAATGGCTACAGATTAATTTGTGTCAGTGAGGGGTCAGAATTTGAAAGTGACAATTTGAGGTGCTTTTTGAAGACCCGTATTTCACTCGAGTTGTCAGCTTATGTGAGCCAGCCATTTCTGCGACGTTTATAAGGCACTAGTTGCTACAAAAATGGTCAAATCGCGGCTTCCAAAGGGTTGATCAGTGAAACACAAGGCTTGGAATATCGCTTTTCACGCCTCTTGACTCTGACTTTCATGCGATGCACTGAAAATCCCATAGACAGTGCTAGGTGGTATTCCACGAACAATTTACCAGTTTGATCATTTTTTTCATCATGAACCATTGTCTGGAGAAGCTGGATAAGATCCATGAGTTAAACTTGAAGACTTTCTTGACATGAACTGCTTAATTGGTGTAACTGATTTGCTATACTTTTAATTGCAAGGGAGACAATTTCAAAGACATAAACTCTTTACCATCTTATTTCTTTGAACTGCTAGTTCAGTGTCATGATGTTTATAGCGTTTCTTATTGGCGGTTACAAGACAAATCCGAAAATGTAAAAATTTATGCGCTTGCGCATGCGCAGTAAGCGTTTTCACATTTTTTCTGGTTTTTTCAGTCAAATAGGTATAACTCTGTAACGACTGAAGCAAATCGAAAACTGATTAGTTCATAAGGTTGCCTAAAGTCTATCAGGTGAGAGAATATCGTAGCAATATATGGAAATATTGTTCCATAGCTTAAAATTCATTTATAAACTATGTAACGTTTCTTTTTTTGTTCAGTATATATTCCACAAAGTTCAAGGGTTTGAAAAGGGAACTGAAAAACTAAAGCAGCGAGAGCTGTTTTCTTTGTTAGCGACACATCGTTCTGATAATGTGTGACGTTTCATGACTGAATCAGTATAGTACAGGAGCTATAGCCAAGACTCGGATTTTCGGCAAAGCAGATAACTCAGACCTTAAACAGCGAGAGTTGTCTTCCTTGCTTGTGACACATTGTCTAGGGATGATAAAATTATATTTAAAGTTTTATACTGCTTAGGAGTAATTGTCCAGCAAGAGCAGATAACTCATAAATTGAAAAACGAGATTTGTCTTGTCTGTTTAAGATACGTCGACTTGATATGATATAGCCATCTATGAACTACAGTGACTTAATTCCGTATACAGTTTCAATGTTATGGTCCGGAGACGGATTTTAGGGAATATAACTTAAAAAAACAGCGAGAGGTGTCTTCTTTTTCACGACACGTCGTCTTTATAAGATAAACTTACATGAGCCGCAACACGAGAAAACCAACAATGTTGTTGTGCGCCCAGCGCAGACTCAGATCAGCCTGGGCATCCACCCAGGCTGATCAGACTCTTCGCTAAGCGCTTAAAGGGTAGCTAAGGTACAAAGCTATCTCCATGTGGACAGCGAAGACTCTGATCAGACTGGGCGGATGCCCAGGCTGATCTGAGTCTGCGCTGGGCGCGCAACCACATTGTTGGTTTTCTCGTGTCGCGGCTCATATGTGGAGTTTCATAGATCCGGTTTTATAGGCAGGACATAAATTTTTAAGGCAACTGGAGATGACTCGAGCATTAATCAGGGAGTTATTTCCTTTTTGGCGATATATTCTATTCTAATAAAAGTAAAAAGTATGCAAAGACCAGGAACTGAAACAATCAAAATCCAAATCCAGCCCTCAAACCATAGTTGGAAACAACTAAGATTACAAATAATCAAGATACAGAGAACATATGGCCAACCGAGTGAGCAGCTTGTTCCCAAAAGGTGGCCACTCAGCAACCCAAACCGAACCAAAAATAATAATAACATACATAAGGTAAAACATCACAGAAACTCTGACACCAAAAACAGGCAACAAAGAACCACAACAGAACTACCGCCTTGGAACGGTCAGTAATGAATTACTGGGGGGCTTAAATCGATTTTACAGGCCCAACCTCACCCTCAGTTTCTGAAGTGGTACAAAACATTTAGTTGGTTGTTCGGTTCGCATGATAACCCTCTAACTCGTCAATGAATCATCACGGTAAACACACAAATCAAATTTCAACACCATGAAGAAGCAAAGACGAGGACTCAACAGATACAACGGGCCGTCTGACAGGTGGAGATCCCTGTCCTGCCAAACAACCCCACTGGAAATCTGAAGCAAAAGAAGGTCACCAGTTGAGCCCCGGTGGACCAAGCAACAGACAAAAAGGCTCCGGTCCCAACCAACTAAAATATATAGCTTTAGGTCGGGGCCATCATAGAGTCTGACGACCGATCCCCCGGTGTGCAATTAAAGAGTGCAGCAAAGCTATCAACCGTGATTGGGTTAATCACTAAGCATGCAGACTGTCGCATAACATTTAAATTATAGCCAATACGTTTGTGACGTATTATTATTTTTCGGAATTGATCAGAAAAATCAGTCCTACCCTTAATCTTTTTGAATTTGTATACTAAGTCACCATAAAATTCTGGTTCCGATAGGCCTTGGTGTAAAAGAAATTTTAATCCGACATCAAATTTTGAAACCAATTCATGGTGTCTGCGATAGAATTTAGAAAAAGCCTTTCTAAGCTTATGATACCGATAGCCCTGTTGAAGAAGTTTAGCAGTTAAACATTTATTACGAGCATTAAAGTCATCTACATGACTACACACTCTAGCAAATCTTATAAGTTGAGAAATATACACTCCATAAGAGGGACGACGTGGAACGTCACCATCCAAAAATGGAAAATTAACTATATCAAAGTCAAAGTCATCACGTTCTAATGAATTGATTAACCTACAGTGAAAGCAAAAAGAAGAAGAGGTAGACAGAAGAGGTGGGAAGACAATATCAAGGAGTGGACAGAAATGGATTTTGCCAGCTCAACTAGGGCAGCTGAAGACAGGACAAGGTGGAAAGGGGTTGTTTCGAAGTCATCTATGCTAGTAAGGTTATGGGGATAGAATAGAATAGAAAATAGAATCGGTGAATGTTCATGATTGTTTTTTCAGTATATGCTGTGTGCCACTTGCAACCAAACCCAACTCTAGGCCTGCCAAGTAACATAAATGGTACTGTTCATTTCGTCGAATGGAAAGTAAGTTTACAGACGATTACGTCATTAACGTATGTATGTAATTGGTAAATTAACATAAACGGATAAATCCCATGCTTTTCCGTGCGCTCATTGGTCAGGGATCTTTAATACTGTCAAGCAGATATGCAACGGTGAGGTGTTTTGCCGAAAAAAGGTGGAATTGAATTTGGCCTAAAAGATACGTTTCTATTTCAACAATTAGATGCAATTACGGATGCAATTAACTTTGACAAGAATTCTGTAGGCTAAATGCTGTTTAGACAAATGACATCAGAGCAGCGAATGACACAAATCCGCAGCCTTCTGCCAAAACGGTTGCAAATGAGTTTACCAGGGCTGTGTTTAATAAATTTTCTTCAAATTTACACTATAAAATGCGGAGTTTCTTTTGTTTAAGAAATAGATCAGCTCTAGCAGTGAATTGTTGAGTAATAATTCACTGTTTGGAGGTCAGTTGTAAAGTAGATCATATCACGAGCGCGGAGCGCGAGTGATATATCTACTTACAACTGACCGCCAAACAGTGAATTATTAGTCAACAATTCAATGCTAGAGCTGAACTATTTCGATTCTAACGCTCAAAAACGCTGAAAAAGTATTCTTTTCATTCAAACTCTCCCAACCTTCCTGCCAGCGCGTTCATGCTACCGCCAATATTCTTAACTGTATCTAATGTAAGTGTACGTTTTTATGGCGATTTTAGAAAGAAAAAGAAACGTTACACCGTCTAACGGCTCAAAACTTCACAAAATTACGTCAGTAATGCAAGTGCCGTCAGCAATTAGACTCACGCGCTCCGAGACAGCGAATTGTTGCAGAATAAAACACGGAAACTTTCCATTACTTCTACAGGCGCACTGTGTTAGAATTATCAGTATATAACAGGAGAGCGTGGTCTTTCATAACAAAAAGTGAATTTTTAGCTCGCCCGAACGAAGTTCAGGAAGAGCTATTGTACTACCCCGGCGTCGGCGGCGGCGTCATCAAAATGTTAAAGTTTTATGTTAAAGTTTTTAGGGTCTAATTGTTTCTAAACCCTTTGGTTTAAACAATATTTTATTCAAAGATTTTACATACATATAAACAAGCAAATTCGACGAATTTATGTCCCCCCGCCTTGGAAACTAGGTCTCCACTGTATATACACTTAGTGTTTGAGCTGGAAAAGCGGCTAAGTTAAAAATGTGAAAAAAGTAATAAAAAATAACGTGAGGATTACCGGTATATCCAAACCACATGCATATCTTCAGACCACGATCAAAACACCTGTGAAGTTTCAAAGGAATGGGCATAAAACTGTAGGAGGAGTAGCACACACAAGGTATCCACTATCTATTCACTTTGATAGTAAAAATGTATGAAAAATGGCTAAGTTCAATTTGCAAAAAAAGTGACAAAAAATAATGTGAGGATTATATCCAAACCACATGCATATCTTCAGACCATGACCAAAATACCTGTGAAGTTTCAAAGGAATCGGCATAAAGCTGTAGGAGGAGTTGCGAACACAAGGTACCCACTATCTAGTCACTATGATAGTAAAAACGCCTAAAAAATGACTAAGTTCAACTTGTGGAAAAAGTGACAAAAAATAATCTCAGGATTATATCCAAACCACATGCATATCTTCAGACCATGACAAAAACATCTGTAAAGTTTCGAAAGAATCGGCATAAAACTGTAGGAGGAGTTGCGCACACAAGGTGCCTACTACTTTAGGGGGACGGAAAGACGGAAGGACGGACGGACGGAAGGACGGACGGAAAGACGGAATGTCGAAAACTATGTCCCTCCGCTTTTCTTCGAAAAGGCGGGGGACAATAATACAGTGAAGCAATACAGGATCTGACAGTAAGCGTAACGCTTATATGTAAGTCATCTCCTTACATAATCCATTCTAAACCCTTTCATCGATTTCAATCATATTTGGTATGATGATAGATATTGGTCTGAAATTTTATTCAGCACCATCCCCGACCCTAGTCGTGACCTCAAGGTCAAGGTCACGGACTTAGAATTTCTGTGTTAAAGTTTAATGTTAAGTTCTCATAGTCTGTAAAACCCTTTGATTGATTTGAATTATATTTGGTGTAGTGACAGATAGTGGTCCAAAATTTTATTCAGCACCAGCCCCGCTCCTGGTCATGACCTATAGGTCAAGATCATGGACTTAGAAATTTGTGCTAAAGTTTTACGTTAAAGTTTTTAAGATCTCATAGTTTCTAAAGCCTTTGATCAATTTGAATTATATTTGGTATGACATGGGATGTTCTTGACTAAAGATATTACATACTCTCTTTAACCCTTCGATACGTTTACTTTATATTCCAAAGATGTTTGGTAATGGTCTAATTTTTTATGGAATACCCCCCCCCCCCCCCATACACACACACACTTGATGACCCTTTAGGTCAAGGTCACAGGCTGATAGTTTATAGTTTTACAGTGCCTGGATGAAAAGTTATACCAAGACTGGTAACAATTACTGCTCCAGAGTTTTACATGGTAACAACATCACCTTTCTAATTGACCTTAAAGGTCAAAATCACATTCTTGAAACTTCGTGTTCATGATGGGCAAGCACCAGTTCAGGCGAGCTATGCTGTCTGTTGAATCATGGTCCGCAATATAATGTGTTTAGCTTCTGGAAGAGAATATCAAGGTTTACCCCCCCCCCCCCCCTCTAAATTGTTCTGACTGGCAATGCTTACTCGAACAGGCCACTGACGTTCCCAGTTAGCCTAACTAACAAAAAAAATGTATAACAACCATTTTCAGGCGCACTAGGTTACCATGCGAATTTACGTGGTGAACTCGAAAAAATGTTTACATATGAAAACCCTAGTGCATATTTATTTTGTAAGAGATGCGTTTTGAAGGTTGTCTGATGATCTCTAATTGACAATTTTCAATACGCAAATGCGTATTTGCTTGAAATAACGTTCCTGAGTCTCACATTTTTTCTAGGGGTGTTTTGGTGTATCAACTCTAACGGTTAGTATCAAAATCTCGGGTCTACCTGCTGATGGTCAAACGAAACGTCAAGGATTTCACATACACCAGTCAGGAGACATGTCGGATGGATGCGAATCTATGGGCCCTCATTACAACCCTTTCGGTTCTGTGCATGGTGCTCCGGTGAACCCCCTTTCGTACGTATACGCTACAGTAGTATTCAGTATAACTATGCTACTGAAAGGAAGTTTTTCATCACATCATTCTTAATGATTGCGTAGTTTTGCCAGCGTGACGTAAAGGTGCCACATCGACGCAAGTACGAGGGTCATCCAATAAAGAGTGGGACTTGTTTGATATTTTACGAAACCTACCCCGCCACTTGAAAGTTTTACCTTCATTTGCAAGACCAATATCTCACCTTCCTGTAGTATACGCTTCATCAAATTTTGCCAACAACTTTTTCGGCTATGGTTCGAAATTTAAGGTACCAGATAAGTCATTGGCCGGGATTCCTTTCATAATTCAACCACAAAGACAGGAATTAAGGTCTGGCATTTATCCAAATAGTGTTATTCGAACATATTTTGACATTTTCTATATTTGGTTGCATTATGTTTGAATTTTGCTGATACCAGATGGTCTATAGATTAGCCAATTGACGAATGGTTGCCTAGCAACCAGTCTATTCCAGGAAATGTGACCTTAAGTAGTATGCACGATTTTCTGTTGCTAAGCAACACAAAGCACATCAATCGTGTGTTTCTTCAATATGTGCATTGCAATTTATATGATATACCTCACCGTTTAGAGTTAAGTGCTTGCCATTTTATAAATTCACTTTTAATTTATGACACTTGTTTCACGCCCACCCCAGTTAAAATGCTCCAGATTTGCATATTTTGTCTAATTTTAGACTAAAATTCCTAGCTTTATCGACAATTTCAGGCCAAAATGAGTTATTTTCGCAAAGTATGATCCAAACATAGTATGGTATAAAACAAAATATTTTTGGATTTAATAAGAGGGTTCCAGTAACCATGGCAACCATTTTTACAATCATGGCCATGAGCTTTCCCCTTGCCTTCTGCCGTTGCTAGGCAATAAGAAATCAACAGGCAGATAAAAATTTCGGATATTTTGTTGTATGCGCTATAAGATGTGCCACGCAGTGGCCATATTTTCGATATGAATAAAGTATAGAGTTACAAATTATTAAGAAAGTTCCACTCTTTATTGGATAACCCTCGTACAATGTCACTTTACAGTACAGTACAGTTAACGTCCTGTGCATTGACGTTGCATCAGCTAGTAGGTATAATCATTTGCTCCCAAAGACCTTAACCCGTTTCAAAAGAGATACGTCGTCCATGGAAGAAAAAAACAGGACGTCACAATTTTCCCCTTTGCAAAAGAGAAGAAAAACCATGGAAGGGTATCTATCTTCATTGCCTAACTTGGGAGTGAGTGGGTGAGTGAACTCGGGTTTAACGTCCCACCAACAACGAGGTCATATATAGACGGGACCTCGGTTTAAAGTCTCATCCAAAAGACCGGAGAAGCGCGGGCCTAACTTGGGAACTAGAGAAGCAAATACCATTTTCCTTGTAAATATCGAGGTCCAATCATGGAAGTGTACCCGTACATCTAAATGACTTTCAAATGTACGACAGTTTGCATATCTCACTGGCTGGGAGCGTACAGTACAGGACAATTTTTTATCTGGTGATCAGACTCTCAGGATGTGTTTGCGTGGACTGTGTTTTCTTTTATTGATGTTATACTGTTTGGATTTAAACCACTTGTAATTTTTATGCCCCCGCCACGAAGTGGGGAGGGGCATATAGTTTTGCCCTTGTCCGTCCGTACATACGTCCGTACGTCACACTTTGTAGTACTGTTCTTGTCTCCGCAACTCCTCCTACAGTATTCGATGCAGGGAGTTGAAACTTGCAACACAGTTCAGACATGCATTGAACATGTGCATAAAGGAAACATAACTTTGATTCAGGTCTTTATTGCAGAATTATGTCCCCTTGAATAATATACATATTATGACCATATTTCACATTTGAGTACTGTTCTTGTCTCCGGAACTCCTCCTACAGTATTTGATATAGGGAGTTGAAACTTGCAACACAGTTCAGACATGCATTGAACATGTGCATAAAGGAAACAGAACTTTGATTAATGTCTTGATTGCAGAATTATGTCCCCTTGAATAATATACATATTATAATCACATTTCACATTTGAGTACTGTTCTTGTCTCCGCAACTCCTCCTACAGTATTTAATGTATGGAGTTAGAACTTGCAGCACAGTTCAGACATGCATTGAACATGTGCATAAAGGAAACAGAACTTTGATCCAGGTCATTATGACAGAATTACATCCCCTTGAATGACATGCATATTTTGACCATATTTCACACTTTGTAGTACTGTTCTCGTCTCTGCAACTCCTCCAATAGTATTTGATGTAGGGATTTGAAACTTGCAACACAGTTCAGACATGCATTGAACATGTGCATAAAGGAAACAGAACTTTTAGTCAGATCTTTATTGCAGAATTATGTCCCCTTGAATTACATACATATTTTGACCATATTTCCATAGCTTAAATACAATCTCACCTTTTATCGTCGCTCTAGCGCCCTCATTTATTAACCGATTTTGGTATTACATCACAGCTTTATTGGGGATGACAGTACCTCGAACATCTTTGCGTTTTAGTTTGGTAGGATGAAGGTCAAGGTCACAGTTGCTATTTTCAGAAAAACTAGAGCATTGCTCCAGCGATTTCATTTATAGATCGATTTTGATGTTATTTCACATAAATGTTAAGTATAACAATATCTTGAATAAATTGCCGCTTCAGCACCCCAGGTCCAAGGTCAAGGTCACAGTTGCTATTTTTAAGAAAAACTCAGTCATCCCTCTAGCACCTTTACTTATTGACAGATTTTGATGTAACTGCACACAAATATGTTTTAACACATAACTCATCTAGAGAGGCATATGGCGGGGGCATTCATCACCTTTAGTGATTGTCTAGTTTTATCTTTTTATAATGGTCGTCTATGGAGATGGTTAGATGTTTCTTTGTTTGCTCTTAATCTACATTGTATTTTTCCATCTGCAAATCACTGGTGTTTTTTATAAGCTCACTTCACCTGTTACCAGAAAATCGACAGATTTAGCGTTTTAATTGTCGAAAAGACCTTCAGCTATATTTGACGAATTATCGGTACTACTCACTCTTAATAATTATAAAGCACAAGAATCTTACCCGACAATATTGGAACAAAAATGCTTTCACTCTACAGATCAGTACTACAGGTCACCTGTACTGTACGCTCCCAAGCAGTGTATTTGTAGAATATTGATCTTCTTAGGATCATTGATTTGGAGCGTACAGTACATGTGCCCCGTAGTCCGATCTGTATAGTGTACAAATTTTGTCTGTTGATATGACCTTCAGGATGTGTTTGCGTGGACTGTGTGTTCTTTTATTGATATTTTACTGTTTGGAATTAAACTTAAATGTTTTATAGTTACCATAATGGTCGTCTTTGGGGATAGCTAGATGTTTCTTTCTTTGCTCTGAATCAAGATTGCCTTTTTCTTCTTCAAATCACTGGTGTGTTTGTAAGATCACTCCAGCTATAACCAGAAATCGACAGATTTAGAGTTTTAATTCGAAAAAAAAGTGCCAGTAAATCTATTTTCAAGAAAGATTAATAATTTATAAAGAGATTTACTCATGATAACTTAATAATATCCTTAAAGTAGGGGTCGAAACCAGACGACAAGCAACACTAGGCATATCCAAATTTTTCTGCATGTATGGGATGTCTCTTGAGAATCGGTTTTGCGGCACATGCTACAGAATAGTTTTCTGACCCCTCTATCGTTTTCTTCGAAAATAATTGCACTTACATCGCATGATATCTAATAAAATTAATTTATCTTGAGCCGAAATAAACCATAGAATATTTATTATGAAGATAAGGTTGTTACATGTAAAACTGATGGCAAAATCTGAAGAAATGGTATCGGTGCATCTTTTGAAATCGAAAGTAGAATAGCGATTTTCTCAAATTAAATATGAAAATAAAGCATATAATAACATTATACAGAATATCAAGGTGACCTATCGAAAAGATCTGTAGCTATGTTTGTCTGACTGTCGGTACTAAATAAACAGTTCTGAAACTTATCCAACATATTGGTACAGAGACGTGTCCACTATACAGATCAGTACTATGGGTCACATGCACTGTACACTCCCAAACAGTGGACGAGGGCAAGGGTATATCTCTCGCTTGTCACTGCTGTGGCCTGGTTTCCGTCCATTCTCGGCGCCGACATGTGGCCCAGTCAGAATGATTAGTCGGTCCACCACAGGACACTATACTTGAGCAAAGAAGGGTGAAGAAAATTATGAAGAAAGCAAAAGAACGGTGACTGGCGGACTGGTGTGAGAACAGCGAAACTAACATGGCAAGAAACAGTGCCAAAAAGTCTTACGTTGTGGTCAAAGAACTCTTTCTACCGACAAGCACGGTACTGGATAAGTCTGAAAAATGTCTGACAGAAAAACAAGGTATCCTCAGCGGATGAACGGAATAGTGCTCAAGCTGCACAGCTGCTTATAAATAATGTCCTCAGCCAACCATAGAGCTTCCAATTGTCAAGAGAAAGCTACAAGAACCAGTATGATCCAGACTGGTCTCAGCATGCCATACTCACAAGCCGAAGTTTGTTTGCGGAGGCGAGTTGACACCAAGAATCGGTCGACTTTTACATTAAAATTATGAAGGAGTCTACATTTTTAGGGCGCCTTTGCGAAGCAAGGTAGAGCTTATGCTATACCCTGGCGTCGTAGTCCGAGTATGCGTCAGCGTGCGCGTTCGCGTCCGCATTTGCGTCCTCGTCCGTGTCTGTGAGCAGCTTAACCTATCTTAACCATTTGCGTTAGGTCTTTTTCTGACAAAGTATAAGAGCTAGAGTAATGAAACTTGGTACACACTTACTTCAGCACATGATCGATCACCTGAATGTATGCACCATGTTTGACTGTGACCTACTGGTCATGGTCTACAGGCTTTGAAAAAAAATAGGTCAATGTATGTTAAAAATTTGTAATCAAGTCAGTTTCAAAGTAGCTATAAGGGTTAGAGTCATGGTATTTGGTCATTACTTGTATCTGGACGAGCGCATGTTAGTGTAACCAACCATGAAGGACAGTGACCTACATTTTTACACTTCATTGACTTTTTGGTTTTTCTCAGTCCCTATATGGGTTACAGTTATGATACTTTGCACACACTTACACATGGACAAGATCATTTCAGCAGCATCATCTGTGTATGGATTTGACCTATATTTTATGCTTCGTTGTCTTAATGATACACTTCAATGATTTTATGATATATACAAGATCATTTCGCCACCGCCATCCATGTATGGATTCGATCTATATTTTTGCTTCACTGACTTATGACACGCTTCACTGACTTTGTGATATTTCTCTGTCCCTATATGGGTTAGAGCTACACACTTATATGGACAAAAACATTTTAACATGGTCATCCATGTATGAATTTGACTCACATTTGGACAAGAGCCTTTCAATGCCTGTAAGGCGCGCTTTGTTGCCTTCTGACAACTCTTGTTTTGTTATCTTTATTGTAACGTTACATTTGTGAGAAGAAGCTGAGTTTTGTTATACTCATATTATATAGGACAATTATTAAACTGCCGTTCGCATAGGTCCAAAAAGATTGTCTAAATATACAGCCACGTGGGAAGGAGGCGACGCTTGCTGGTCCGCTTGGTACCGATGTTTGTACAAAGGTGCGAAGCACATCCGAAACAGTGTGCTCAAAATATCAAAACTGATATGAGCCGCGACACGACAAAACCAACAATGTGGTTGTGCGCCCAGCGCAGACTCAGATCAGCCTGGGCATCCGTCCAGTCTGATCAGAGTCTTCGCTGTCCGCATGGAGGTAGCTCAGTCCCTTAGCTACCCTTTAAGCACTTAGCGAAAAGTCTGACCAGACTGGGTGGATGCCCGGGCTGATCTGAGTCTGCACAGGGCGCACTACCACATTGTTGGTTTTGTCGTGTCGCGGCTCATATCTTTTTAGTGTTTCATATTCTTTTAACAAGAACTGTTACAGCGTGTAACAAATGCCCCCGAAGGCCCCTTAAACTGATCTTTGAGCCCTGGTTATGACCGTGACCTTGGTCATGGAACCTGAGTCTTGCACATGCCATACTTTCCCATTTTGCTTTACTTTTCTGTGAGGTTTAAATGCATTTCGGAAGTTTAAGAGGATTCAAGGGGACTACATTCAACCACTAACCAAACTGTGTTGTGTCCTTGACATTGGGCGTGGGAACATAAATGTCGCACCTGACATAACTTATCGTTATACTTTACTTTTCTTTTAAGTTACCGTTTTATCTTTCTATACCTTTCTGTGAAATTTGATGAAGTTTGTTTGTGACCCTGACCTTGTTTGTGACCCTGACCTTGGGCAGCAGAACCGTAATTTGAGCCGCGACACGAGAAAACCAACAATGTGGCTGTGCGGCCAGTGCAGACTCAGATCAGCCTGGGCCTCCGCCCAGTCTGATCAGAGTCTTTGCTGTCCGCATGGAGGTAACTTAGACCCTAAGCGACCCTTTGAGCACTTAACAAAGAGTCTGATCAAACTGGGCGGATGCCCAGGCTGATCTGAGTCTGCGCTGGCCGCACAACCACATTGTTGGTTTTCTCGTGTCGCGGCTCATTTGTTTGTGACATGGGCAAATCTTCTCATTAGGCTTTTATTTTTCTGTAAGGTTTACTTTGGTTCTTTTCAGAGTAATTGCCGAGACGTGTTTGATCTCTGACCCCAGATTATGTCCTTGACCTTAGATTTGGGATCATAAAAATTGTGTGTGACACACCTTCTTATTATGGTTAACCTTTCTAGAAAGTCTGATGAAATTCGCTTCAGTAGGTTTTAAGTTATCACAGAGACAAGATTTGACCTTTGACCCCTGATTGTGACCTTGACCTTCAACATGGTAACCCAAATATTATGCACGACACACCTTCTCTTTATGCTTTATCTTTCTGTATAATTTGCTTCAGTAGTATAAGTTATTCCTGAGACACTATTTTGAGACACAAATGGACCTCTGACCCAATTGTGGCCTTGACCTTGGGCGTAGGGACCTAAGTCTTGTGCGCAACACACCTTCTCATTATGCTTTATCTTTCTATAAAGTTTCGTCAAATTTGATCCAGTAGTTTGTAGGTTATGGCTGAGACACGATTTGTCGATTTTAATATGCCACCCGAAGTTCCTTCGGAAGCATAAAAAGTACCCAGTTTCACTTTTTTCCTAGCCCAACTCTCTGGTACCAGTTTGATAGGCAGCTTTGAAGTCTACATGAATGAATCTTGAAGTTAAGCAAGTAAGAGATCATGTGGTCTGGGTGGCTCTGACCTATATTTCCCAGTTCAGTGATATTGTCATTTCACTTGCAATATTTAATGCTTTGAATAATTCATAGTTTTTTTTTTTGACACTGCAGTTGAGTGTGCATAATAAATATGTTCTTGTTAAAGTCAAGCTCTTACAAGGCGCGCTCCGTTGTCTTCTGACAATTCTTGTTGTTCAAGCATCAGTACCGAGCTGACCAGCAAGCACCCCTTCCCAACCAGGACGCAGCTCATAGTATATATATAATATGAAGACAGGTTTGACATTTTGTATAACATTGCAGTTCAAAACATGTTGGAGACCTAGGTAACGTGTTAAAAGATTCCCTCGGAAGAATAGAGACCATTAGGCATTTTAATGATGTGGACCTGGAAGGGACATACTCTGTCATAGGGCGTGGGATTGTTGTGAGTATATATATGCTTCATTTCTCCCGTTTTATAATCAGTGCGATTTTCGTTTCTTTATATGGAGTAAAGACCTGAACGGATATCAGTTCGCCCCCCCCCCCCCCCCCCCCCACATATTCGTTCGCACAGAGAGAGAGAGAGAGAGAGAGAGAGAGAGAGAGAGAGAGAGAGAGAGTTTAAAAGCTTATAGTGAGCTACACAGCTGGTGTTGATCTGTCATATTGCCGACTCGTAATCTTATGGGTTAGCTTACCTAATCCAGCGGGAACTTACAGCCGTCGCCGTCATCTTCATTTTCAAATGACATCTCTGAAACAGCAGGGATAATTTTGGACAAATATAGCATTGGTTAACACTGGCAAACCAAAGTTGCAATTTCATCATGATACTAGCAGAATACAGCAGTATTGCAGTATATATTATAGAAAAATACAGCAATTTCTGACAGAGTATCTTTTTGGTTGGTTGGTCGTTTTTGGATTTAACGACTCTTTGACAAAGTACTTCAGTCTATACCGTCTCACAGAGAGAGGGAGAAAGAAGAGTTTATATGATAGGCGAGAGAAAAGTATTCAAACAACCCCATCCGCACCTACTGCAAGCATAGTAGGCCCATGCCCTACTGTTACCCAAGTTAGCGGTACTGAAAGTTACAAGTTCCATCGCCGGTCCCGACCACCACCTTAAGCATAGTAAGACAGAATGCTGGCAATATACAACTCCCAGCAAGGGCGTAGCTACCTATACGGCAAATACGCAGGTGCGTTTTGAAATTTTGTCAAAATTGACAAAATTTCAAAAAGCATCTGCATATTTGCATGCTGAAAATTTATAAATTAAACAAGATTTCAATACCAATTACCAGAGTGGCTGAAATACTAGCTTTCCCTTCAAGAAGTAGAGAATAAAACATGGTTGTGCGTATTATGAAATTGCCCCTAGTTACGCCCCTGCCCAGCACAAAACAGCAGTAAGCATGTATTAGGCCTATACAACATTCCACATGCAAAATACCACAGGCCGGTAGCAAAATAAAGTAATACTAGCATAATGAAGCATATTAAAGCATCATGCTAGTAGTAAGTCATACAACAGTCAACTAACATATACCACCGGATACTAGCATAATATACAACTGCTAACATTAACGATAGATCCTAGCATATTACAACTACAAAAATAAAACAGTAGATGGCTAGCATAATACGACATTCTATTAGCAGAAAACAGCAGATACTAGCATTATACAGCATCCCTTTAACAGAATACAATAGGATACTACCGGCATAGTCAAGCATTCTACTAGCGGAACACATCAAAAAACTATTATTGTACAATATTCTTATCGCAGAAAAGAACAAGATACAGCGTGCACTAGCAGCAAACAACAGGGTGCTAGCACAAAACAGCTTTCTACAAGAAGAAAACAACAGGACACTAGCATAGCTCTGCATTATACAGAATACAACAGAATACTAGCATAATACAGTATTCTTCTAGCAGAAAACAGCAGGATGATAGCACAATACAGTATTCTTCTAGCAGAATACAGCAGGACACTAGCATAATAAGCATTCTCACAGTAGAAAACAGCAGGATACTAGCAGAAAACACCATCATACTAGCATAATACAGCAGGTTACTAGCAGAATAAATAGCAATACTATCATTAAAAACATTCTATTAGCAGAATAAAGCATCATTCAAGCAGAATACAACAGAATATTATCATAAAGCAGCATGCTACCTGCAGAAAACGAATGACTGATTAGATCATTTAGCATTCTACAGCAGAGTACAAAAGCATTTTAGCAACAACAAACAGCATTCTACGACAGGATGATAGCATAATACAACATTCTACTAACAAAATACAGCATATTTCTAGCATATCCCAGCAATCTTGTAGCCAAAAAAAAACAATAAAAAAAACGTAATAAACAACAACAAACAAACGGATTTACAGGTATAATTCTGTTTGCAAAGAAGAACAGGATATTAGCTGATACAGCATTCTCCTAGCATAAAACAACAGGATGATAGCATACTACTGCTTTCTAATACCAGAATATAATAAGATACTAGCACAGTAAAGCATTCTTTAAGCAGAATAGAACAGGATACTAGCATAAATAGCATTCTACTTGCCAAAAACGGCAATTTGGAGAGTTTCAGCGTTCTGCTAGCAAAATGAAATAGGATACTATAAAACAACTTTCTACAAGCAGAACACAGTGGGAAGCTAGCATAATACAGCATTCTACAAAATATAGGATACTGCTAGCAAATAACTGCCGGACATTAGAAAACAGCAGGGTGTTACCTAAATACAGCCTTCTACAAGCAGAATACACCAGGATAATAGCATGATACAGCATCCCCTTAACAGAAAACAATAGGATACTACTGGCATAGTCAATCATTCTACTAGGAAAATATAAAACAACAAGAATCTAGCATAACACAGCATTCTATAGCAGATTACAACAGGCTACTTGCATAATACTTTATTCCACTGGCAGAAAACAACAGGAGTCTAGCATAATACAGCATTCTACTAACAGAAAACAACTAACGGATGAGTCTTCTAGCAACATACAACAGGCAACTAGCATAATGCAGAATTCAACTAGCAGAACACGACGGAAAACTGGCAAAATACAGCATACTTAAAGCAGGATACTCCAGATATACAGCATTCTACTAACAGGAAACAACAGAATACTAGCATGAAACAGCAGGTAACTAGCAGAACATAACAGGATTTTACAAGCAGAATATAACAGGATTCTAGCATAAAACTGAATTCTGCTTGCAGAAAACAGCAGGAAGATAAGATAATACAGATTCTCCTAGCAACTTACAACAGAAAACTATCATAATAAAGCATTCCATTACCAGAATACGACGGGATACTAGGTTTTATTCAGCATTCGACAAGCAGAATTCAACAGGATACTAACATAGTACAGCATTCTACAAAAAAAGAACAGGATACTATAATGATATAGCGTTCTACGTGCAGAAAACAGCAGGGTGATAACATAATTCAGCAAAAACAGGATACAACGGCATACTTGCATTATACAGCATGCTACAGAATGAAACAGGATACTAGCATGGTGTAGCATTTTACTGACAGAAAGGACAAAATACTAGCATAAAACATCATTTTTCTAGTAAAAGGCAGCAGGATGATAGCATAATTCTGCATTCTACAAGAAGACACAACATGATACTAGCATAGCACAGTACTCTGTTTGCAAATACAACAGTAGCCCAACATCAAATAGCATTCTACTGATACTGGCATTATACAACATTCAGCAAGAAGAATACAACAAGAACAAGATTTTCACATAATCATGCCTTATACTAGTTGAATACAGGTTTACTATACTATAGCATTCTGCTGGCAGAAAACAGCAGGATTATAGAATAATAAAGCATTCTTCAAGCAGAATATAGCAGCATGTTAGCATTATACAGCATTTTTTAGGGTGAGAGTGTGGGGGAATGGGTAGTGAACGGGTGGGAGAGAATGCGACACTTATGCTGGATGTAATCCTTGTACGTCAACTTGACAAGCAGAAAAAAGGATACACGCATTAAACAGCATTCGACTGACAGAACACAAGAGGATGCTAGCACAGTAAGTAAGTAAGTAAGGGCTTTATTTAGTGAAGGTGGCTCAGTTGGCAAAGCCAATCTTTCCTGAGGCCCTTATAAAACTTACATAACATATATACATACATAACATATATAAAGTCTTCTACAAGCAGAAAAGAACAGGGTACTTGCATGAAGCAGCATTCTACTAGTAAAATACTACAGGCTTCTACCCTAATACAGAATTCAACAAGCAGAAAGCAGTATCTAGCACAATACATCATTTAACAGCAGATAACAACTGGATTCTAGAATTAAGCAGCATTCAGTTAGCAAAATGAAACAGAATACTTACATTCTAGAGCATTCGACTAGCAGAATACAACAGGTTAATAGCGAAATACGGCATTCTACTAACAGCAAACAGCAGGATTTGCATAATACGGCATTCTTCTAGCAAACTACAACAGGATACTGGTGTTATACAGCATTCTACAGAATACAACACATACTAGCATAAAATAGTATTCTGTTAGCAGAAAACAACAGGATACTACATAATACAGCATCCTAGAAGCAGAACACTACAGTCTTCTAGCAGGATATAGCATTCTACGTGAAGGAAACATCAGGGTAATAGCATAATTCAGCAAAGCATGATACAACAGCATACTTGCATAATACATTAAAACAACAGGATACTTGCATGAAACAGCATTCTACTAGCAAAATACTTACAGGATTCTAGCCTAAGCAGACTCCAACAGGATACTGGCATTATACAGCAGTCTACCGAATACAACTACTAGCATGAAACAGCATTCTGTTAGCAGACAACAATAGAATACTAACATAATACAGCATTCTACAAGCCGAACACAACAGTATACCAGCATAAAACAGCATTTCTCAGAAGACAGCGGGTTAATAGCAAAATACAGCATTTTTCTGGTAGCAAACAGCAGGAAAAATGGCATTGTGCAGGAAACTTCTAGCAGAATACAACAAGATACTGAGATTACACAGATTTATTAGCAGAAAACAGCAGGATACTAGCAAAACCATGTTGAGTACTAGCATTATTCAGCAGTCTATCAGCATGTTAAAACATGGTTCTGGCAAAGTACAGCATTCTACAGCAGAAAACAACAGAAAACGCTACATACAGCATTCTTTTAACAGAATAAAATAGGACACTAGCATAATACAACATCCTAAAACAGTTTACATTAGGTTCCTAGCATAAGACAGCATTCTACGAGCTGACTATCACAGCGTACTAAACTGTGTAGTACAGACAACAGAATACAACAGGTTCATAGCATAATACAGCATTTTTATTAGCAAAAACAGGACAGACAGGTAGTGTAATAAAACATTCTCTTTACAGAAAACAGCAGGACGATTGCATAATATTGCATTTTACAAGCAGAATAAACAGGATACTAGCATAATACAGCATTCTTCTAGCAGAAACAACAGGATACTGGCAAAATACATGATTTTATTATCAGAACAAAACAATACTAGGACAGAAAAGCATTTTGCAAGAGGACTTCAACAGGATACTAGTACAGCATTTACTAGCAGAAAAAAGCAGGGTTCCAGCAAAGTACTAGCATACTTCAGCATAGTACTAGCAGAATACAACAGGATTCTAACTAGCGTAATACAGCATCTTTTTAGCTGAATAAAATAGGATACTAGCATAATACAGCATTCTACAACAGAATGCAACAGGTTAATAGCATAATTCAGCTTTCTAATTAATAACAGAATGCTATGTAACATTGTACTAGAGTAGTTCCGACAACAGAATACAACAAGTTTATAGCAAAATACAGTTTTACTAGCAGAATACAACAGGATGCTAGCAAAATAAAAGCATTCTACTAACAGAAAACAGCAGGATGATGGCATAATATGGCATTCTTCAAGCAGAATACCATCATACTAGCATAATGCAGAATTCTACTAGCACATAACAACAGGATACGGAAAAAATGCATGATTCTGCAAACAGAACACAAAAGATACTAGGACAGTAAAGGGTTCTGCAACATGACTTCAACAGCATACTAGGATAAAACAGAATTCTACTTGCCAAAACAGCAGGAAAAGGCATATTATAGCAGCCTTAGAACAGATTTTCACTGAATACTAGCATTTAAAGCATTCTACAAGCAGAATACAACATGATATGAGCATAACACAACATTCTTAAATTAGAATATAACAGTTTTGATTGATTGATTTGATGCTTAACGTCCACGGTAAACAACTAAGGTCATGTCGGGACGGTCAGTTAACCTAACCACACTATTCCTGGGCAGGCTTAGACCTCCTAAGCGGTTAACCAGTACTAAATGCACATACTTTCGCCAGTAACTGACAACTGCCCTTCTTGAATCAGCGGAAGAATATAACAGGAGACTAGCATAATACAGCATTTTGTCAGCAGAATACAACAGGCATACTTCTTGCAGAAAACATCTGGTTAATATCACTATTCAATATTCTACTAGAAGAATACAACAGGATGATGGGATAATACATCCTTCTACAAGCAGAATACAACAGGATACTAGCATAATACAGCATTCTACAAGCGGAATAGAAAAGGATACTAGCAAAATACAGCATTCTACTTATGAAAAAAAGCAGGGTGATAGCATAATACAGTGTTCTACTAGCAGAATGCATCAAGATGATAGCGTAATACAACATTCAACAGGTAGAATTCAACTAGCATAATAAAGCATTCTGCTAGCAGATAATACAGGATATCAGCATAATACAGCATTCTACTGATACTAGCATAGTAAAGCATTCTGCCAGCACAATACAAAAGGATACTTGCATAAGACAGCATTCTGCTAGAAGATTACAAACAAGATACTAGCATAGCACAGCATTATGGCAGAACACAACAGGATGATAGCAATATAGCATTCTGCAAGCAGAATACAACAAGATACTAGAATAATACAGCATTCTACTAGTAGATTACAAAACAAAACTAGCATAATACAGCATTGTACTTATGATTGTTGTTGTTGTTTTGATACTAAACGTCCATGGTAAAATGCGATGGTCATGTAGGGATGGTCAGTTAACCTAACTACACTTATCCTGGGCATGGTGTAAAAGTCCTCAAAGTGGATAACCAGTACTAAATGCACATACTTTCACCAGTAACAGACAACTGCCCTTCTTAAATCAGCAGGAATAGATACAAAAGTATGTGGCTGGATCTGTATCGAACACGGGAAAACATAAGATAGCTAGCATAATACAGCATTTAACTAGCAAATGGTAACAGGGTGATTGCATAATATTGCATTCTACAAGCAAAACACAACAGGATACTAGAATAATACAGCATGCTACTAGCAGAAAGCAACAAAAAACTAGCATAATGCAGCACTATGCTAGCACAAAACAGTAAAACACTTATACAGTACTACATTCTACTAACAGAATACAAGCATAAAACAACATTCTACAAAAAGAAGACAGCAGGATAATAGCATTATGAAGCATTCTTCTGGCAGAACACAACAGGAAACTAGCTCAAAAGGCATACTTCTAACAAAATGCAACAGGATACTTAGATTATACAGCATTCTTCTTGCAGAAAACATCAGGATACTAGCAGAATTCTGCATTCTTTAAGCAGAGTAAGTCTGGGGGCATAATCCAGAAAAAAAGTTACGCTAAACTTTTTGGGTACAAGCTGGCAACCGGTTTCAGTTTAAAGCAAATTCAATTCTGAACAAGACCTAGGGTGTTGCCAACTCGAAAAAACTGATTTATATGGGGCACGATGTCAAAGAAAAGAGGCCCTGTTTCGCAGCATTTTGAAAGTTAGTGTGTTTACGTCGCGTGTTATATAAACGACGTGGCGTAAATTCTCATGTGAAATTATTTACATTTTTAACAAAATGATAGTAGGTAAGATTGATACATCCTATTGAAATTTTGAAAAGAATACAAGGCGCAAAATACGTTTCTGGGCACTCTTTAGCCTTTGTTTACCCCACCCACTTTACGCTAAAGTACTGGTATGAGTATAAGACAGCTTTATGAGATTTGTATCGTCTTTAAGGCAAAATATCATTTTAAAATGAAATGATTTAATAACAGAATCTTCTTATATGGCTGTAGTCCTCTCAGGGAAGTGTTTACCTGTTATTTAATTCCCTGAAAAACTTGGACAATGCTACTTAAACATCCCCATCCCGCCCCGCAAACAGTATGTTTGACTGTTTCCCAGGAGTTTTTGTCAGTGTACGCTAAAATACTGTCTTTTAGAGATGTTTGTTTGCTCCCAACAAGTTTCATCGATTGTTCTCTTAACAGTTTTGGCCATGTTTCCCAAAATCCCTTAGTGACTTCCGACACAATTTGGACAGTTATACAAAACTGTATAGGAATGACAAAGACGGCAGGGCAAAGGCATACTGTCATCACTTTTAACGAGCAGCTCTACTGTAAAGCAAAGCTTCTGCAATGGCACAGACCACACGACTGTGAAAACCTTATCATTATGCTCGGAGGTTTTCATACACAAATGAATTTTGTGAAAGTAATTGGACACTTTATGGAAGACTCTGGGCTTTCTGATATATGGGTTGAAAGCACTGTGTTCGGTCAAGGTGTAGCGGAAAATATTTTGAAAGGTAAACAGTGGAACAGGGCGTTTAGAGCGCATAAAATGACATATGAGGACTTGTGGATCTTATTTTGGCCCTTGTTATTGGACTGGTGTGATCAAATGATTATGAAATCAACACAGATAGCATTGACAATCTTGCATACCAGCTCGTTGAAGCTGTGGATAGTTCAGATAATGAAGCCATGAAAGATACATTCGAACAGCTTTCTGGAGAATTAAAGCCATTGAAAGGTATTTTGACTTCTTTCGATGAAGAACATGCTGACGTGCCCTGCATATTATTTTGGCGTCAGTATATGGAAATGGTTGCAATTCTATTGAGATTTACTCGTGCAATTCGAGATGGAAACTGGAAACTGTATATATCCACTTTTGCTGAAATGCTTCCATGGTTTGCAGCAAGTGACCATATCCATTATACTAGATGGGGCTTGATATTTCTTGCAGACATGAGACAGCTTGCGGAAACACAGCTCCTGTTGTTTATGAGGGTTTCCTGAAAGGTGATTTTGTTGTAAAAGAGTCTGCTCATAGATTCAACCAGATTCCAGATGACCAAGGTTTGGAACATTGAAATAAAATGGCAAAAGTAGCAGGAGGTTTGATAGGAATAACGAGGGCTGAATCTGCTATGTACAAATGGGGACTGACTTTCAATGAGCGATCCCGTTTAGCAGATAATACCCGGAAAATGTTTGGTATGCTAAACGATGACGACTTAGATGATGATTGGAGTCACAAGGAAAGTAAGCCAGCAAGAGTAAAACGCGATGCCAAAGATGTTGAACAGCTTGTACATCTGTTTGAACGCTATTCAGTCTTTTATCCATCGGACAGAGATGAACTCATAGGCCTTACTACAGGCGATGTCGCGTCAGATGAAATTAAATTAGACATGGCTAATGCATATAGCAAACGTCAGAGAGTTGTAATAGAAATCATACAAGAAAGACTTGTAGACAAAACAATTGCATTTCACGCACCATTGAAGAAACTTCAGCTTAAAACTATGTCATCTTTGTATTCTCTGTCAGTATCTGACAAAACGTCTCAGGCGAAATGTGTCAAGAATGATCGCGATCTGTTCCGCAGAATTATTGTTTCAATGGACGCTGGAAGAGACATAGACATAGACAACTTGTTACAACAAGAGCTATCTGAAGTCCCTTTATCACTGGCATCCATATCAGGAAGTTTGAGAGGAACAAACAAGGCACAACTTGCAGCTTGTATTGCCGAAGGTGTTACGCAAACCGAAAAACCACAGGGCACCGAAAGGCGAGTATCCTGCACTATTATTGATGGAATGTGCTTAGTACAAAGTATCAAACGACAAAATGAAACCAGATCGTTTGGTGACTATGCAGACCTATTTATCGGGGTTTTAAAATCATATCTGACGGATTCTGCGAGGGTTGATGTCGTTTTTGATAGGTATCTGCCGAATTCAATAAAAAATGGCACGACAATTAAGAGGGCCAGAGGGAGCAAAGGTATCAGACGAATAATAGATGGCAGGAATATGAAACTTCCTGACAACTGGAATACCTATATTACTGTTCCAGAAAACAAAGCTAGTCTAGCACGATTCCTTTCAGAAGAAATTATTAACACTGCCACAGAAGGTGAAATAATTACAAGTTGCGGATTCAAACAGCAAGATCAGGCAATGTCTAATCAAAACAGCGATGTGTCAGGCCTCTGTGCCACGCATGAAGAGGCTGATACACGTATCATTTTACATGGAGGCGATGCTTTTGCAAAAGGATTTCAAAGACTCATTGTTGCCTGTAAAGATACAAACGTGCTTCGCCTGTTGTATGCCCACTCCCAGTTTCTGCCAAATCAAGTTTGCATGAAAGCCGGCACCAGAACTAAACCTAAATATATCAGGGTTCATGATATTGGTCTGGCAGAAAATATAAAGAAGAATGTACTTGCATTTCACGCTTTAACCGGCTCAGACAGCACAAGTCAGTTTGCTGGTATTTCTAAGCAAAGTGCTTGGAAAGTGTTTTTAAAGAACCCGGACCTTTTAAAACGGTCAGAGTAAACACCACTAAGAACTACTAAGAGGCACTAAGAACTACTAAGAGGCACTAAGAACTACTAAGAACTACTAAGAGGCACTAAGAACTACTAAGAAGCACTAAGAGGCACTAAGAAGTACTAAAAACACTAAGGGGCACTAAGAGTTTCTAAGAAGCACCGAACTACACTTTTTGAACAAAAGTAAACGAAAAGTATTTTTATGGGCGTGGCCGGAAAGTAAATATACAGTAGTTGCGTTTCTTGCCGAGAACGTGCAGATGGGTATACATGTAATTACTGAATCATTTTATTTCTTATTCTTGAGAGAGCGAGAGGAAAGAGAGAGAGGAGGAGAATCGCCTGTAAAGGAGTATGACAATGAATTACAAAACTAGAAATGTGTCCACTGTACACGGATGCCCTCGCCTGGTGCCTTGAGTAAGATGGCGCCTTGATTAAGGTACTGGCACTTGTAGGATAACTAGGTTCATAGAGACAGACTTGGATAACATAAAAGGCCATAGGCCAAGCGTCGCCCGAAGTTTAAAATGTGACACAAACTGCAGCCCTTTATACAGTTTAAGAGTCACTGTATGGCAAAGAAGAGTCAGTGGACCGTGATATATGAATCATCTTGACCTGATTCTTGTATATTTCTGTTGTACTTAAAAATATAAATCCTCATATAAAATTTCAAGTTGCTTAAATAATAGGAACCCTAAAATCTACCTCTTACAAAAATCTTAACATTGCAAAATTAGCCAAAGTCGGAAGTCAGTGGGCCGTGGTATATGAATCTTCATGACCTGATTCTTGTATATTCCTGTAGTATTCACAGATATTAATTTAAGTTGCTACAATGATAAGCACTTTAAAGTCTACCTCTTACAAAACTCTTAACCTGAGTCTAACCGGATCACGTACGTAAAGACAGATATACCTAATAACGTACACACGTACGCACGACCAAAACACTATATGCGGGGACATAAAAATACAGAATATGAAAAGTGTACAGAATATGAAAAGTGTAATCAGAAATAATAAATAAATGCTTTTAAGTTTGACACGTCAAAAGAATGAATCTTTCCCTTTTGACAATATATATGCATTTTTTGTAGTTCAACTCGGGTGCTTTATGTCACTGTCCGTATGTGTATGGGTATTGTCAATCTTTTGGCACGTGCCGCAGTGACAATAACCCAGTGTCAGTCTGTATAAAACAACTGGTAGATCTTCCATTTTTTCTTTTTTAACTTTGTTTTCTGATTGCATATTGTTGAAACTTTGTCTTTTGATACTACTACTACTACTTATAATAATAATACTAATAATAATACACAGAAGTTGTTAAATACAGACACCGCGAAACGCGCCATGCAATATAAACATTTGTCAAATAACTTCAAAGTGTGTGTTCATCCTGACTTCACAGCAAATGTCCAAAAGTCTATTCGATCTGTCTTATAAAGTAAATCAATTAGCGTCAATTAACAAGAATTAGCACATTAGGGTATATTATAAATAATTTGTATAAACCAGCATGACCATAACTTCGATAGCCCTTATCTTAATAGGCGCCGCAAGCAACATCAGTACTTGAGAGTAAATTAGCATATAGTGTGCTATAGTATGAACATACATACAGGTACATTGCTTTGTCATATATGCATTTGTCAACTGATACCACATTTTTTAGATTTGTCCGCTGCAAATTACCCATTGATCTCTCCTTATAAAAACACTTCTTTATCAGCACGCCACATTTTATTTATTTATTTACTGTAATATGAAACTGCAGAGAACATCGGCTGACTTTCGGGGAGATAGATAACTTTTTTCTTTGTGTGTGTGTTTATATATAAATTTCTGTATTAACCACAAAGCACAACTTTTATGTGCTTTAATTTCCAAAATCGAAGTGTAATTCAGATGGTGCAAATGTTGATTTGATGTTTTAAGTTAACTTAATTAAGGAATTTTGGCACACATATATGTGGCAGTGTCTGACATTTTGAGCCTTATGGAGCCGAAAATAGGAAATTTGTTTTTAACATTTTCATAATTTTTAGTGTTTCCATACTAGATTTCGAGGAGCACAAAGAAATAGCGCTAAGGATTACTGTAACAAGAATTCCGCCAAATGCGGCGTCTCCTCTGCTGGCGCTTTGTCACTAAAGAGAGCTGAATCAGTAAACACAATGCAAATTTTGAAAGGTCAGTTGACCCTAACATTAGGTCAAGATGCTACACTAATGACAGTTTTCAGTTTCACCATTCCAGATGTATGCAAGTCCCACATTTCATGGCTCTAACCGTTATCATTTCTACAAAAAGCAAGAGCTTGAGGCAAATGTAGCAAAGTCAAAACCCCTGAAAATGTCAATCAAGAGACAATATTGATGCTGACTTCAAGATCTTTGCATGACCCAAGTTTCCGGGCTGTAGCCCTTATATGTTCGGAGAAACGGAGCTAAATGCAAAAATAAGACAAAAAATTACGAAGTTGATGAGCCATGAAAAGTAGGTCAAGACTCAGTATTTGGTGGAAGCTTTGAGCTTTACTTTCCGTGATGCATGCAAGACCCAAGTTTCATGGCTCTTGTCCTTATATTTCTTGAGTAACAGAGCTAAATGCAAAAACTCGACAAAAATTCCAAAGTCAGTGAACCGTAAAATGTAGGTCAAGACCCAAAATTGATGATCACTTTAAACTCTACTCTTCCAGATGTATGCATGACCCAAGTTTCATGGCTCTAGCCTTTACAGTTTCTGAGAAAATGAGCTAAACGCAAAAACTCGACAAAAGTTTACGCCGATGCCGACGACGCCGACGACACCGGAAAAGCAATACATATGTCTCGCCTCTGCTTTGCAGGCGAGACAAAAACCAACACAATTCACATCAACCCTATTTTTATACCCCGCCACACATTAGTGGCGGGGTATTATGTTTTCACGTTGGCCGTCCGTGTGTCTGTCCATCCGTCTGTCCGACCCTAGTACGTACAACTTAGGCCCATATTCTAGAAATTCACACCTGAGGCCACGTTTTGCTGTCTTGTGCCTCTTCATGTTTCTTGGTAGTTCTTAAAGCCTCTTAGCAGTTCTTAGTGCCTCTTAGTGCTTCTTAGTAGTTCTTAGTGCCTCTTAGTAGTTCTTAGTAGCTCTTAGTAGTTCTTAGTGGTATTTACCCTGACCCTTTTAAAAGAACTAGGCCGGCATAGCAGACCAAACGAAGACACGTTGTTAAAGGCTGAAACTTTAGTATGCCGATTCTATAGTCCAAGCTCTGAACAAAAGTCTGTTCAGAGGCTGCGATGTGAGCTTTTCCGAAAATGCAGAACAAACATAGACAATATCCTTCCAACAAAGGATGCTTTGCATCAGCATATTAAAAGAGAAACTATCAGTCTCTAGTTTGGAACAAAGCACTTGAACCACAGCCTCTCTTACCTGCCCCAGAACTGTCTGGGTGGCATTTCGTCGATGGAGAATTAACTCCAGTTTTGATGACAAAAACTCCCGTGCACACATGGAGTCTGAATATAAGAGCTTGCGGGTGCAAGAAAGCAGGTTTACAATGCCATACCAGACGATGTGTCTGTCATAAAAATGCTCTGAGGTGCACTACAGCATGTTCTTGTGAAAGGTCTGATCAGTGTAGGAATCCGTTTAATTTTTAACCAAAACTCACATTTAACACTCGTGCCTTCGTGCTCGTTAAATGGAAAAACTCACGAACAGAACACTAGCGTGGATAATTTATCTCTCAGGCACTTAATTTAATAAAGTTAGCGACAAGACGCACTGGCTGCTGACAAAACAACCTTTAGAAAAAATAAGTGTCGATGAGCTTATAGTGGGTGGGGTAAATATGACCCTAAATGCCTGTTTAGTAATGCTACTTTTTTGTTCTCTCAAGCAAAAAATCATATTCCAAATACGTATCATACATATGAGTATGATATGGGTCACATATGAACGGACAAGACAATTTTTATCGTTCTTTCAGCATCTATTGCTAAAAATTTAATACCGTGCAAGATTTCAATTGTCCAATTTTGAGTGGCAATTTGAAATCCGTCGTAGGCACTAAAAAATGCTTTTTCGGAATGGCAACATCTGTTTTCACACTTCTGTAAGTCACTAGTTTTGATAAAAAATATCAAATTGCTTGTATTCAATATGTTTAGCGTACCCATTATCTGGCCTGTGTTTGCATATCTGCCTCCTGACTAAGTACAACAGGATACTTGTATAATACAGCATTCCTTTAGCAGAAAATGGCAGGATATAATAGCATAATACAGCATTCTACTAGCAGAATACAACAGGATTCCAGCATATTACAACATTCTACTTGCAGAAAACAGCAGATTGATGAGATAATACACTTTTCTCATCGCAAAATACAACAGCATGCTAGCATTACACAGCATTCACAGAAAACAACAGGATAATAGCATAAAAAGCATGCATCTAGCAGAATACAACAGGATACTAGCATAACACAGCATTCTACTAGCAGAATAAAATAGACTGCTAGAATTATACAGCATTCTGCTAGCAGAAAACAGCAGGATGATAGCATAATTATACATCAGCTACAGGCATAATAAAGCAGGATGTCAGGATAATACAGCAAGTACTAGCAAAACACTGCAGGATGCTAGCATAATACAGCAACTGCATGCGTATAAATACAAATATTAGGATGATACAGGGTACTAGCTTAATACAGCAACTGCTAGCAGAAAACGAGCATAATACACTAGCTCCTAGCAGCATACAGTAGGATATTAGCATATCACTGCAACAACTAGCATAATACAGCAACAACTAGCACATAATACATCAGGGTACTTGCATAGAAATAACTGCTGGCAGAAAACATAAGGATACTAGCATAATACAAGATACTAGCTTACTACAGACAGTGTTACCAATATTCAAACATGAAACAGGAACTACTAGCATTTGCTGTGTGAGGCTTATAGTTGTATTCTTTATTATGCATCCTGCTGGATTACACTAGAATTTTCTGATTACACAATACCCTAATGTATTCTGCTGTTCTAGTATTCTGCTAGCAGACTATTGAATTATGCCATCAGCCTGATGAATTATGCTTGTAGTTGCTGAATTATGCTAGTATCTAGCTGTATGATGCTAGCAGTTGCTGTATTAGGCTAGTATTCTGATTTATTCTGCAAGTACAGGCTTTACACTGACTTTTGAAAAGAGGCATGTGAATTAGGGAATTTTCAAAATTGGGTGCAAAAGTTAAGAAAACACAAATTTTGAGGCCAACCTTCTGGGATGTAAACTCATTTTCTGGTAGAAAACTGCATACCATATTCAACCCTTTTAACGCACTGTGCGCTTAACATTTTCAAAATGGCATTAAATACTTGCAGTAGGCTTTCTTCCTAATAAGCGCACATTTCAAAGAATTATTATATATAGAAAGAAACAGTTTAATGTTTAAAGCATTAAAGAAAAGCTGCTTATAGTCATGTAGGATGGAGAAGCTTTGTAAGTGAAAACTGGAAGATTTTATAGTGTTTTTAGCACTGGCAAACAAGCAATCAAAGAGATAAATCAGTAAAAATATGTGCGCTAATAATCGTATGCCTCAGAAATCCCCATAATGTGAGCTTATTGGGGCATGTGCGCTAATAAGGTCGATTACGGTAATTTTGAAATAATTTGCTCAATGAGTGGGGTGCCTTCATATCCTTCTCACCCCATTGCATAAGGCCTATAGTAGATTGTTGTACTGCTAGTAGAATACAGTAGGATAAAAAATAAAGTAAGATAAAACAGCCACTACTAGCAACATACAACAAAATACTAGCATAATACAGTCTCTCCTAGGAGAACTTAGCAGCATATGATCATAATACAGCAACTACTAGCATAATACAGCAATGACTAGCAAATACAGTAGGATCCAGGCATAATACAGCAACTACTAGCAGTATTTACAACTATAAAAGATAAAGGTCTCCTGTAGTGGAATGGCTGTAGGGGCAGTAGGGGTTAAAGTCCCACTGTATCTATAGGAAGCAAATTGTGTTACTCACTGAAAAAAAGTCTTTGCACCAGTATGTGATGGAGGATACTACCATACTACATCACATGTTAGCATAATAAACATCCAGTACACATTCATGGTATTTTTCCCTCATGCCATTACCCTGATGTGCTTAAGTATTGGGACACCTTAAAACCATTAATTTTCCATTGGTCCCCAATGGAAAATTATTGGTTTTCAGGTGTCCCGGTATTGAAGCACATTAGGATATACACATCAAAGGCAGTAAATACTCAAACCAGTTTGTGAAACAGTCTTCACTTTCCATCGTTTAGATTCCCCAGGATACAGAGATTGAACAGTCTGCAGAGACAGATCTGGGTCTCCCTTGTTCACATATGCAGTAAGGTACCTTTTTAGGCAAAGCTACATGTATATGAGCTGTGACACAAGAAAACCAACAAAGTGGCATGTACACCCAGGCAGAGTCAGATCTGCCCAGGCATCTGCCCAGTCTGATCAGAGTCTTTGCTTTGCACTTAAAGGGTAGCTAAGGGTCTAAGCTAGCTCCATGCAGACAGCAAAGGCGGAAGTCCAGACTGATCTGCGTCTTTGCAGGGCACAAATGCCACTTTGTTGGTTTTGTCGTGTTGTGGCTCATATACCTTCTTAGTCTTATTATGATTTCAGCTACATGAGGACACAGATGATCTAGGTCGAGGTGGTAATGCAGGGAGTCTAAGTGCTGGGAATGCTGGGCGTCGACTTGCTTGTTGCCAGATTCAGGCTGTTTGATAAAAGTGTTCTCACCCAGAGACACAAAATGTTGAAAGGCTGTCATATTAATACCATTGCATGAATGTTGATACTACATTGTTTTAATACCGTATGGCTTCTGGCAGTAACCTTAATAAAACATGATAGCAATACTTGGTGGTATTTCTCTTTCTTCCAAATTTGGATTATTTCATGTACACACCTGTATGGTGGTCACATTTATGCAGTATTTATTCTATATGTGTAAAACAGGTAACCCTGCCTACCCTATATTTAATGAATGCATGTACCTTATACATGGTTGAACATTTGAGAAGAGCTACTTTTTTCTTCAGTTCAACCAGATAATTTGTGAAAGAGTTGGAAAATATGATTGACAGACATTACTCTCAATGCAGCAAAGTATCTTCAGACCTAATGCATTCACAATAATATTGGTTATACATGTATTTGAGAATTTTGCGCTGCTAATTACCATTTGATCTTTTTTTATATAAACCCTTTTTAATATTCAGAAGTCTCGCATTTTGGATTTCTAAATTGTGTAAAACTACATATAGAAGGCATCTGATAAATTTTAAGAAGATCTGTTGCACTTTCAGCATTTTATGCAAATTTTTGTATTTACTGCAAATTAGTGATTATGGCCTAAACTTTCATTAATGATGTTTCAGCATAATCATGATGCCTTTTAGCAAAATTACAAATTGCTTGAAGGGCTACATATTGGTATTTTAGCATTATTTTTCTGCTTGTGTGTGTGAATCTGTGTCAGCATATGTCATATTTTGAGATAGTTTGCTAGTTGAGGTTTCCTAGTTTATTGTTGAAAGACTGTAAATTTGAATTTTCTGGAAGGGTATTGTCATGTGCCTAAATATTGGGATGGTTAAAATAGTTTTATTTTTGTCTGTAGCCTAAATAAGTTGATTTTCCTATTCAGCAAGATGTGATAACACTGATGGTGGAGTGGCAATTTGTACTGATCTTAATAAAAGCAGCCTGATCTGTATCAGTACATTTTGTTACAACATTTCTGTCACTTTATTTGGTGTTGATAGTGGTAAAAATCAAGTCAAAGTAAATTACTTTGGCAAAAACATATAAATGTTCAGTGCCCCATGTAGTATATCACATATACTGAACACTAAAAGAATAGCTCACAAAGTATACGCCCAATTTATTTCAAGGTACAGGTATATGCTCTTATTTAGACATTTTAAGTTACTTTGTTTATGCTATTCCGACAGAAAGAGGACCTTAACACATTGATATTCCAGAAACTATATACACCAGAATACTTGCTTTTTGTGATGTGGTCAGTTACTATACTTTCTGAGGCTGAATTTTCAATTCCATAAATTCCGCCAACAATTTTCTTCAAAGAAATTTTGTCCACAAGTAGGGTAAGAAAAGCGAGAAATCGAGCCTTGCGTTTCAGAGAAACAACTCAGTGAAAGTTGACGGTGGAAAAGGTGACACTTGCTTACCATATGGATTTCCCATAGCCCTTTTAATGCCATGTACATGTATTTCTTTACCCATTCCATTTGGGATACACCTTTAGGGGTTCTAAAGGGATATCTGGGCAAACAGTTTGGCTCCAGATCAGGCCCCACAAACGTGGGGCCTGATCTGAGATCCAAACTGTTTGCTGCCTAGACATCATTTCTACAAGAGTTAGTTAGACCAATATTGTCAAAATATTCTTGATTTTTGATGCAGACGACAATTACAGCAGACAGCAAAAAATACCCAGAATGCAATGGGTTAAAATCAAGAGTGAAAATAATAAAAGACCTGCAAAGAATTTTTCGTAGCGCTGCAGAACATTTGATGCCACAGGACTTCACAAGTTTCTCTTTATTTAATTACAAGGGAGATAATTTGACAAGTGTTCAACTGCTGTCCTATTCCTAAGAACACTATAGTAATAATCCAAACGTTTTTTTCATAACCACATAATTGAGTCACTTTATGATGAATTAAGGTAACTGTTTAATAAAGATTAATTTTGCAAGAAGCTAAAGTTTATATTGTTGGCAGGTGTCAGTAGTATTTTCTGCTACATGTAATTTAAAACTGTAAAGCAGCTGACAGAAGAAAATAAACTTAAACTTCCTGGCATTTCTTTGATGTTCAGTATAATATAGTTCCAAGCCACATACAGCATCACTCAAAAGTCACCTGGTATGGCATAACTGGCCAATGCAATGACAACTTAGCATGTGACATGGTTCCACAAACAAAATTGCACATGTTCAGTGTCCCACGTCTGTCCGTGATTTTACCTTACAGTTAATGGAGAAAGTAGGCGTAGTTTTCCAAAATATGAACTGGATATTTACAGTCTCAGTGACCTGCTATCGGTATAACTTGTGTATGGGTGCCCAATTTTGCATGTATTGTCCAGTGCATGTGACTTTGTGCCTAGTTCAGCTGTGCCCCATCTGCATAAATCGTCCAGTGCATGTTTACAAAAATGTTTTACTTAGAAAGGTATCTGTATAGTGTTGGTGTGTACTTATCTGATGAACTAAAACCAAGTTTTCAGTGTTGAGCAGCCAAGAAAGCATCATCAGCCCTTGGCATGTTTAAAAGACCTTTTTGGCAACATTAAAATATCCAGTTTTGCCCTGTTATACAAGATATACTGTTCACAAAAAGTAGTGGATATTAAGTTATGAAAAATTGTAGCACCCATAATAAATGAGATATCCATTAGAAACGCTAAGTGTCGGCAAAATAAGAATACGTTTAGACACTTCATGAAAGTTTGGATGATATATCCTGTTAAGTGATCTTTATACAATTTGTTTCAAACAGGGAGTCAGGACTAAAATGTGGCAAATTCCAAAAAAAATTATTTCAAATTCTTCAATGAAGCTAATCTTTACATGCATTTTTAAATTTTGTATGCTTAAAGATTCGTTTTTCTTCTTCAAAACTGTCATTTTGAGAAGAAAACCAGAAAACAGAATTCGTACAGGCGCATTGTCACTGAAAAATATAGATGTTTATTGCATTGCACTCTTTATTTTGACTAAACTGTAAAACCAATTTTCAGCTTGTCAAATGTTTCTCTGTAAATTTTATAATCTGAAAAGGATCTGTTGCCATACCAGATTTGAGTGAGATTCAGGTGTAAATACATTACTATGGCAAAACAGGTAGTCATGGTGGAAGCAATTGAATGTCTGGGAAAGTATATGACCATATTATGTTTAATCCTTGCATGCGAGAAAGAACCAATCTATGTGACAAAACAAGGATTCTAATATTTTACATAAAAGGTTTCAGAGAAAATTATTTGACACCTCTAATGCTCAACCAGACACTCCTCTCAATGGATTTTCGCTATTGATTGTGGCTGTGGATGAGAGTGATTGGTAGGCGTGTAGGGGGTAAGACTGGCAATGAATTCAATAACAGAATTTGATCAAGAGCAACCTGCATCAAGGGCATAACTGCCTAAGCAAATACGCAGGTGTGTAATGAAATTTTGTCAATTCAAATTGACAAAATTTCAACACACACCTGCATATTTGATGCTAAAATTTTTAAACTGGAGAAGATTTCAATAGTTACTGCAAACTGACACTAATGCATTAAATATCTTTGGGGTTAACTCTTATTCTTGCCCTGAAGGGATATAAAACATAATTGGGTGTAACATGTAATCACCCCTAGCTACGCCCCTGTGAATGCTAGGGAGGCCTGAATCACCACAGAACTTAGTATTGTGGTGAATGTGTACATTTCAGGGGAAGCAACTGCTGCTTTGATTTTTGCCTCCCTGCTCAATGGGGGCCAAAGCACTATTGTGTAAAATGTGTGAACTAGACAGTTTGTATTTTGTATTTATATCCTTCCACTCCACTGTAAGCATTACAGAGTCAAGAAACTCAGAAGATAAATACTTCCAAAGAGAAGTTTGGCTGGTCTTCAGGTCATCAATTTAATTTTTTTTTCACTTGGAGAAAAAGAACAAGAAAGTCATGTGTTTAAACTTTCAAAATCTTGTAATTTTTTATTAAGAACAACAGGACAAATCTAAAATTCTAGCAAGTGTCTGCGTAACACCCAATTTTTGGGTTGGACCACATTATAGCAACATATATAGATTTATGGAGATAGATAGAAGTGGTAATATATGCCTGATGCATGTCAATATAAAAATAGTCCTATAGCATATGTACACATCTAACATCATCCTATATACACATTTACACCTATAGTACAACAGAAACACCTATATATATCTGTTATGTGCTTAAGTATTGGGACACCTAAACTAATTAATTTTCCATTTGTCCCAAATGGAAAATTAATTATTTTATGTGTCCCAAAATTTAGGCACATTACAGTAATCAGTAACATACTCTATTATAACTGAAACAACTCTGCTATGGGTTTAGGTCTGAAATGCAAAAAGTAGGCAAATACTGTCAAACATATCAAACATTGACAAACATCATGAAATGCCAATAACCTAGATTTGTTTAAGACTGGCGAGCCAGCATTACCATATTTTTATCTGGCTAAAAGATGGGTCTTTCTCTCTCCAAATGCACTCCAACTATTTAAACCAATCTTGTGTTATTCGTCTATTAGAATTTTTTTTCTTCCAAACAATCCCAAAAATCTAGATCCATCTTACAAGACGCATCTAGATCTTTGAGATTGTTTCGGAAGGAAAAGAAATGCAGTCTTATCACCGAATAAATATGGTAAACGGAAGCAAACGAAGACAGAATATGATGTTGGTCATTGTTTGGTCAACTTTGGCGTTACTGATTTGCCCATTTTTTGCCATTACGGTCCTAAAACCTTAAAGTAAACTGTGCCTGGGTTCGCACTGTTTGCCAAAGTTTTCTTGATAAATTATCCAAAGATTCCATTTTTCAGGAATCATTAAATCTCAGAATATTAGCTGACCATCTAATGGGATACCGGAAAATAAAACGGCCTTTACACCCATTCAGCTCAGAACTTCAATGTCAGAGTACTGAGCTAATCATCAACTGGGCTGAAGGAAAATGAAATGGGCATTGTGCCCATACAGGTGAAAGTTATGTTCAAACACTTCTTAATGACTGTGTATCTCTTTTGTGGTGATTAGTACATCAGAATTCTGATTACAATACCTTGGGCTGAAATTGATTAAATGATTCGCTCAGGATATTAATAACTGCAGAGCTCCAGATAATAGGATAATTTGAGGATAATTCCGAGATCATTTTTCTGATTTCTCAATGAAAACATGTTGCGACCCCTAATAAGAACCTCTTGGTTAGACGGTTCACAACTTATGTTTTTATGGAGAAATATGGATAATTATCCCTTAATAATCCCCGTTATTCCTCCTTATCTGGAGCATGGTTTAAACTCCTCAAATGCCTTGGAATGACTGAAAAGCTGTATCATCTTTAAAATCTAAATTAGCTGTCCTGGTTACTATGCAATTATACTTTAATATCAACAATGTAATATTTAAATATTCGTACTTTGAACGAAAAGACAGTGTGCCGTATTTAGTCACTTAAAAAAAATAGTTTAAAATTAAATATATAGTCACCGAGTTCTAACAGTAAGTTGTAATAATAAACAAAGTATTTTTTTTTTGTTTTTTTTTTTAAAGAAACATTTCAAACATCCCAATAATAAATATTTCTGTTTTGTAACAGCTTGTTCAGTATCTTGTTATAATCTTCATATCTGAAATGATAATTTTTTTTTTTTTGCAAAATGAAGTTTATTGATACCTAGTTATTTGATATATATTTTTTTAGGGTTTTATGAAAACTATAAAGAACTCAGCTACATCACTTAAACCTTGGCTCAACTTCTCTTCTGACAATATGCCTATTAAATGCGAATCTTCAACCTGAAGCCCTATACAGATAACCATAACATGTCTGTTTTTTCTATACCACAAGCTGTGGTGTACAATTTTCCCAAACTTCATTATGTACATCCGCACCACATCACTGGAAAAGGTACACTATGTCATGTACAAACAGCATGATTAGCATGCAGACCCATGCCCAGACAGCTTTGGCATTCACTTTTACAGCCATTCAAGGTGGTTGATACACTTTCAGGGGAAGCAAATCTGTTGTGAATTTGGACACTGTTATTTGGGAATGGGTTTTTGACAAAAGTAGATGGCTCATCATCAGGCATCTGGATCTACAGTATTTGCAAAAGCTTCTCTATTTCTCTTGGGCTGAAAGAATCTGCTGTTCGCTTAATCACAGTGTACATTTTCCTGACCGTGACTCTTTGGCTACAAGCACAGAGCTGTATAGATATATATCAATCAAATAAAAGAGGTAACCCGACATAAAATATAAATTTCTTTTTACTAGTTAACAATCATAAATTCAAATGTTTACTCTGAAACAACTTGACTTGACTGTACAATTTGATTACTGACAAATACAACAAAGCAGAGCTACAAATTAGCAAAATATCTAGAAACGAACTTCTACCTCGCCAGATAATAAGGGTTACAATGATATTTTGCGAATAATTTTTCTTCATTCATCTTGAAGAGTTGTGACCCCTCACAACCTCACCATGCAGTTCAGATTAGAGGTCTACTTTTTATGCAGACTCAACAGAAATTATCCCTATTACCACCCAATACTTCCCCTAATCTGATTTTGGATTTTTCATTTCTGTTTTTAAAATTGTTTTTAATGTATTCCAACAACGCAGGCAAAACAGAGCAGCTTGTACGCAGAATAGCTGACAAGAATTTGAAGTCTGTATTTCAATGAATCAACAAAAATTATCTTTCAATTACAACACCCCATATCTGGAGCTCCAAAATACTGGGAAAGAAATTACCATATTTATCTGGTTATAAGTCAGGGCCCAGTTGTTCAAAACTAATGTCGTTAGTTAACGTTTCTTTAAAATTTCAAACGTTAACATCTGAAAATACGCCAATATTTTTTGTTGAAAAAGTGTGAGAAGCTTTGGCATTCCAAAAGCTTCTCACATTTTTTTCAACAAAAAATATCAGTGTGTTTGGTAATAAAGTTGTAAGACACTAAACGAATTGACCTCTTAACGAGTTGACCTCTTAACGAGCTCCTCGTTAGGCTAACGATGCTCTGAAAAACTGGGCCCAGGTGTTTTTCCCTTCCAAAACAATCCCAGAAAACCAAGATCAGTCTTCAAACACAACATCTAAAATCTAGATCCATAACACAAGTCTAGAACTTCTGGGAGGATTGTGACCCATCCTATGACAGAGTACTTGATTTACATATTTAGGATCATTACTGGAGAAGGGCACCCCCATCTTACCCCTGAATTAATATGGTATACACGAAAACTGGGCTTATTTGAGCTCTGACTAAAATTTACAAACATTTTTTACACAGTTGCTATAGCACAATATCCAGAAGCTAAATAAAAGAAAAAAAAAAATCAATATACTCGTAATGTGCATATATATTGGGACACCTGAAAATAATAAATTTTCCATTTGGAACAAATGGAAAATTTATTATTTTAGGTGTCCCAATACTTAAGCACATTAGGGTAACCTTTAATAGCCACATATACTACTGAAGCCTAGATTCATCATCTTTATGTAATATTACATAAATAATTCTTTACTACAACTAAATCTGTGCGCTACAACTTGAGCAAACTTTTGTGCTTAACTAAAACTTAAGCCTCAGACAAAACACATAAAACACATTACCAAGTATTCAAGTGCCAGACAGCTGACTTATTCATGGATCAGTATTTTTAAAGCTATTTGCTGATAAAACTAGATGTATATGTGTGGTGTGGAAACATTTATGATTCTAAAATATTATGAAATCTGATTTATTAAAATACAATAACCATTTGAGAGAAAAAGATGTTTGCCCTAGTTCCTTTCACTATCAAATGTCACATAAAATGATAGCTTTAAAAATGGATGGCAACAATAAAATGAAAGTTTGAAAAATGTAACGTTTAAATTGCAATACATATCTAACATTACTGGAAAAGTGTCTGAATGATTAATTATTTCAAGTGAAATGTGAAAAATACTTTTAACCAATACATGAAACGTGAATAAACGTACAAGGAATATAAACAAATCATAGTTATGCAACAATGAAAGCAAAATGGTTACTGAGATCAGCTGAATTTACACGTTAATTTCATTCAATAAGAATCAACTAAACATGCTGCAATACCACCATATTCAACAAGGATTCAGAACTTAGGTAATGGGACTGTGTGAGGTTTTCAATTTCTTCAGATATACCTATGTTGTGACCCCTCATTAGAACCACCTCATCGAGGTGATTCTAATGAGCGGTCATAACATAGGAAATTTCATCAGACAAGCCCTTTATCCATGGTTCTAGGATTTCTAAAAATGAACTGTCAACAAGTGTCAATTCATTTCCAATATAACTCGCAGGTGTCTCTTGTTTACCGAACTAACAGATGTCTCTTGTTTATCCAATTTTATGATACAATCATTTGTCATCTTTTATACCTCCCCTATTTGTTTGTTAAATTATTAACCTGTCTTAGCTGCACAAAAAAAGTATCTAATATCTTTTCTTTAGCCGCTTATCTCCCTTTGCCCAGCACCTGATACTTCTCTGACAGTATGCTTTATTATTCCTGCTCTTCAACAGCTGGTTTCAACAGTTCCTTTATTTGATTACTACATATGCATGTATTGTCACATTAAAGAACCTGTTTGTAGCCATGACAACCAAAGGGGATGATATTGTAACCTTCCTGTAAATCCCCTATAGCTGCCACATTTTGATTTTGTATGAAACCTGCTTAAACTGTTTTCTTAACCTTTACTATTGGTCCAACTGGAACAAAACAGCTTTCTTTTTCAGTAAACAGACTCAATGTCAGTTTGATACACAGACCAGCACAATCTCTATATTTGTCTAATTTCTTTGGTTAAAACTGGTTGTTGTTTATATAAATTCCTTTGCGGTGGTATATAGTATTGTTAACTAAACCACTGTAATGTAAAATCTGGGTGTAAGTGTCGATATCAGGTTTGTTCAGTCACTGAAGTTGGTTATTTACCCACTTTCTATCACTGTAAGTCTCTGTTTTTCTATCAAAATTAGCCACCAGAGGCAATGGCCAAGTGTCAGTTGCCACTTTTCGGGCCTGTCTTGGCTAAAGCCATCTTAGTATGTATTGTACCAAATACACTAGATGGCCGAGTTATTTCAGGAAAGCCACATCTTAGTCTTCGTCCTCTGGGTTATGATCATTCAAGACAGCCACAGCATCTTTCACTGCATGGTAAATAATGTTCTTCACCTGCAAAATCAATCAAAGAAGAGCCTGAATAAAAGGCTTTCATATGTACAAACTTATATATCTGGAAATTTTGTCTCCCTTCTCAAAGGAGGCTACTCCTAAACTGAAGATACTGTCAGAGCTGCTGAATTTATTTAGTGAGTATTTAGTGATAATTAGGAATAATTTTTGTTAATTCTGCATACAAACATATGTTGTGACCCCTCATCTGAACCGTCTCGATGAGACGGTTCAGATGAGGGGTCACAACATATGGGTTTTATGAGAAATGAAAAAAATTATCCCCCAATTATCATCAAATACCCCTCTTATCTAGAGCTCTGTCTGTTCGCAGAGTGAGAATTCTTAAGTTAAGCCTCTACAGGAAATGGTGAAGCAAGTACTATTCTGTTGTTACATTTGTGAAAATGGTTGTTAAACTATGGAGGTGTATCTATTCCCCTTAAATAGCAAAGGTACAAACCCAACACTAGTCAGAGTGTTTGTTGTTTGCAATACTCCAAGGATGTTTTATTTTGTCACAGCCCACTGCAATCTACCCGCTGCTACAAACTGCGGAAGGCCTCAACTACAGGACTATACGAACTGAACACAAAATTCATCTATCAAATAAGGTGTTCCAATGCCTACATAAAAATCTGGGGAAATTAAATTTCGTTCTGATAACTTGTTGAACTTAATAGTTGAAAGATACTTATTTAATTAAACAGAAAAACATGGCAAGAAAATCTAGTTATCTGTACCTGCAGTTTGTCTTCATGGTTGGAGTGTCCATCGGAGAGATGGCGGAACTCTTGGGTCATTCTGAAGCAATGGTGTAGATGTTCTGGCGAGACAAAGTCTTCTGCCACCTTGATACAGTTGTTAAGGTTCCGCACCTGATGTGGTGCTCCGGCAGGTACAAAGATTGTGTCACCCAGGCACTGAATTATTGTGTAGCCAAGAACACCATACTCTTTTGCCAAACGATCTCTGAGATCTTCGTCAAGGTACCAGCTCTGGTCGTGAATAGGGTCATGATGCTGTTCTATGGTCTCACCTCGCTCCTTTCCAACCTATACAGAAAGAGCAAAAAGGTTAAGACAATATATTCCAACTTTAAAATCGAAATTTTTGTTTTTGTTATTTGCTTCTGAACACGCCACAAGGTCTTATTCCAGAATATCATTTGTTATCTCTTCACACATATATATTGTACATGTACTTGTTAAAACCTGTTCTCTTTCTATGTGACTGACCAATTATTAAGACAGAATTTCATAAGCTGCATAACAGAACCAGGTCAGACTGCAAATTAAGGTCTTCATCGTTTGCAATTTAGCAAACTGTTTTACAAAACATCAAGTGAGGTGTCGATTGGAGGTCGAAACAGAACAATGGAAATCGGGTAGGGTTTTGAGAATTATTACAAGATCAATTTCCATTTTTTTTTAACCCTACTGCACTCAGAACAGCCGTTCTGGGTGCAATAGAGTTAAATACATGTTGTGAACCCTCATTATGAGGGGAATCAACACGTTTTAATGCAGGCCTGTATCACAGGTAACTTATAACCCTTTTCAGACTAGTGGACTTGTCCATCCTGGGCCTGAGATTATAAAACTTTTTTCATGCTCAGCTGAGTTGAGCATGAAATTTTACCTGCTAATAAATAGCAAAGTACTGATAAGTACGGTTGTTTTCTTGCTCAGTTTGGCTGAGAATGAAATTTTCTCTGCTTATGAATATGAAAATGCCAACATTAGTTGGCATTTTCATATTTATCAGCAGAGAAAATTTCATGCTCAGCTGAGTTGAGAACGAAAAAAGTTTTATAACCTCGGGGCCTGATCAATTGGATGAGTTCATTTCTAGTTTTAGGGGTATCTGGTGGATGCTTTCACTTTATAGAAATTCCTGTAAGCCAACAGTGTTGACTGATAACAGGCCGTGTTCTGCGGCATCTGAACTGTGTCTGCTCTGATTGCATCATAGACTAAGGTCCCCAAAACCAGTTCCAATCTAATGTAGGGTCACTAGGGTGTGGGATAATTAGTGAATTCCACAAACTATACAAATTTCTTTACCTTGTTGAGGAAATCCCTAATCTTATCTGCATCCACAGCATCAAAGATATGCCAAAGGGCCCCAGGTACTTCTCTCACTTCCCGTACCCGTCTCTTTGTTATAGTGTCACAGCCAGCCTTGTCTATAGCTTTCAGAGCTTCATCGTCCTTCTCAACCCGACCTCTGTGTTCATCCTCGAGGAAACCAACGTGACACATCACATTGGCGGCATCAGACACGTCCAGATGGAGATTAGTGGTGCCTTCTTTGGGGTACTGGGCAGAGCCTGAAACAATTATCACTACAATTTACAACAATCTAGTTATTTTTTTTATTTTTGCATGTATTTCAGTTTCTTGATGCAAATATTTTTTGTGACACATATCTTGTTCTGCATTAATGTGAAAGTGCTGTGACCATGTTCAACAATTCATGTCCACTCTACTGTGAGTCAAACCTTATACAAAATATTATTTGACAACAACTGAGATAATGTCAATTAGTTCTCAATTTATACACACATACTCAAGGTAACAGGAACTGTTAGATTATTTTTCTTAAAGCTGCAGGAAAACATGCAGTGTCGTCCCTTATCTGAACCGCCTCGACAAGGCAGTTCAGCTGAGGGGTCACAATGTGTTTTGAGAAGAAAATTAGCATCAAGCAGTCCTTCTTATCTACAGTCTGTTTGCTAATAGTTTGTGTACTACCAATTCTAACAAGATCAAATAACGCCCTTTTAAAGATGAAGGCTAACTGACATGTTGATAAAATGTCACCTACCATAAGCAATGTACATCTTTGGTCCAAGGTCAGGTTTCACCAGGAAGTCTGGTAGGCGTGAGACAAGGTTGAGGCGACCGTCTCTCTTGGTATACTCTGGTAGAGGTAAGGCTTCCATCAGATCATGGAAGTGTTTTGGTAGGAGATCACTGAAATCATCACTAGGAGGCCAGTCCTTCAGTTTCAGAAGCATTGGTACTCCATCCTCATCAATAAGCCGCTCTGTAATGTAACAATGAAATTTCAGAACTTCATCACACTAACAGAGGAAAAGATTGCTCCCAATTCACTTAAGAAACCAAGTGCAGTTGACTCATTATCTCAAACACTGATATCTCATAGTACCCTCTTATAAGGAAGAATATAAATTGGAGGTGTTTCCTATTTTCATTACATTTCAACTCCGGATATCTCAAACTACTGGTATCTCAAAGTAAATTTTCTGGGACCAGAAAATTTACTTTGAGATATCAGTAGTTTTGAGATGAACTTTGACTTTGACATACCCAGAGTTGACTGAACTATTAAATATTTTTGACTAGTTGTTACAACACTGTTTGGCCTCACAAGGCTTGCCAAGAGATGCCCCCAACTTACCCAGGGCATAGATTTTCTAGTCACACGGCAAACCAATAACTGATTTTCTTGTATATTAGATTCACAATGCTTGGTTTTAAACGCTGAACTTGCTCATGTGTTTTGAAAGTTTAATTTTGAAAGACATCAATTTTTGGAGAAATGAGAAAAGCGAACTCATTTATTAAACCCAGCTTAATTTGAATTTAATTTTCAATTAACTGAACCTGAGGCTCAGACAAGGGTGGGTTTTGGGAACAATTATGTGAATTTTTTTTTTGAACTTGATAAAAGCAAGCTGTGACGCATCATTAAAACCACCAAGCTGAGGTGGTTTTAACCAGAAATAAGAAAATTTATCACAGATTTACCCTCAAATTCCACTTTACTAAGTTCTCCCAAACCTACCTTCCATAACCCCAAATCCATCCCAGAAGTGTTTCATGGGGTGTCCCACCACTACACAACCAGTGCGACAGTTGATGAGGTCGTTCTCAATCTCTCCAAACTGTCGTGAGAAGAATTCTGGGGTCCACATACTGATGTCCATGTACTTATCTACCCCTGACACCAACACAGGCTGGCCCCTTCTCCACTGTTCCATGAATATCTTCAAGTTGCCCCTGTGCCTAGGATCATGAAGCCTCAACAATCGACCATCACAGAGCCAGGAGTGTGGGACATCTGGATATAGAACACTAGTCTCGGTAAGATTGTGGATTTGAATTGGTGTGTCTCTCACTAACACAGAACTAGCACCTTTTCTCGGTGTGTAATGCATTAACTTCATGGGTTCCACAGTGGTACTGACTGACAAGTTTGTATGTTCATATTCACTTTTAGGCATTTGTTTCTCAACAACATGCTGGATAACATCATCTAAGCTATTAGTGTTCTTGGACTTTTTCTTATTGCTGTCGGAACTATTTTTCACTTTACCACCCTTACCCGCAGTTTTTGTTAACAATTCACGCAGTGTTGAACAACTTGCTGGCATTTTCTTATCACTTCCTCCTGGAGAAACAGGTTCTGTGATTGGATTATATGACTTCCCGTGTTTGCCCTTTTCTTTTGAGAAGAGTGAATCACTTCTTTCTCTACCGCCTTCAGAGTCCATTGATGCAACATCAGCCAAAAGACTGAGTGGTGACGAGCTGTCTGGATGATAAACAGCATTTTTGATGTTCCCATTTTTAGTTTTGGTCTTCATATGATCTTCCCCACCAATGCCATTTACAAGCTTCTTTTTAGGTGAGAACTGTTTGATAGCCTCGTCAACAAGATTTGGTTTAATTCCATTCTTCTTAACTGCAGCTTGTTTCCCCTCCGCACACGGACATGCATGCCGGATTGTCCATTTCTCTCTCATTGCATGCATCATGCGATTAACTTCCCAGAGTGCTGCAAAATGAAACAAAATTACATTGGTTTAAAATTTAAGGCAGGTTGTCCCCATTAGACCACTATACCATTCCAACAAATGAAGTGAATCTGAAAAGATTTCACAACATGTTACATTCTGAAAGAACAATTTCCCTGAATTATTATCATTGGAGCTTACACATCCAGAACGAAGATTTTGTGAAGATTCTAGGAAATTGCTGAGAGGGTTCTAATGAGGTGTCACACTTTTATGGAGAGATAGGGAAGTATCTCAGAGTTATCAGGCAATCCCTTTACCTCCAGTTCTGCAGTTTGTTTGTATAAAACTTTCAAATAATTTTTCTTTTCTTATTTTTCCGCAGACATTTCTGAAAACTGATGAATGGGGATTGTCATATTACCAATGTAATTTCTATATAATGCATTATGCAAGATATCTCTTTTTTGCTGCTGCTGGGAAAACCTTTACAGGATTAGTCTAACAATTTTTGTTTATACATAACAATGGTGATTTATTATACTGCACTGCAGAGTTGCAAAATTACCTGATGAATTACCTGATGAATTATATTTCAAAACTGAGTTACATCTTCAATTTTAAATTACATGTAGATAATATTCAGACAATGTAAGTGACCTGACTATATGACGAAATTGCTGAAACATTCATACGTACCATCACTAGGTATAATCTGTGTAAGCATGAGTTTATCGTGATCATGGGAGAGTCTGTTGGCACTACAAGTCAACCATTCCCTCTGCTCCTCCTGCAGGGCTGTGTCATCTACCTTCTCATCATCATCGCCGTCAACCTCCCGTGCTTTCACCTTGTAGCAGTCGAGACACACGACAAACCCACACTTGTGACATACCCAGTGCATGTTGAAGAGTGTAGTATCGCAGACATCGCACATCTCTCGGACACCAGTAACGGCACGCTTCCATGCTATCTTGGCTGAAATAAAATAATACTGTAAATAAACTAAATAACAGGGCACCTTAATCTCAATTACTTGGTGCCAATTTCAAATCGCATTTAAATCACCAATTGTGGTTTAAGTACAAATTAACTCATAGACCATAATGCAAAACAGATCTTGTTCAGATATTACCAGAGATTTTGAAGTGATTTGAAACTGGAACTGCATATTGTATAATTATATACAGTAAAACCTTATTATAGTAATGCTATTTTGAATATAATGCAATTATGTCATGGCTCCCTTTTGGACTAAACTACAAAGAAATATAAGGCAAATGAGCATTTAATAACTACAAAGAAATATAAGGCAAATGAGCATTTAATGCTCATTTGCTTTATATTTCTTTGTAGTCAAGTCTCAATATAACCTGGTCTTTCACAAAATCATAAAGGGACTGTACTTTTACCACAAATATCTTCAATTATGATGTCATATCAGTGAAATGTAAATGTAAAACAACAGCTTTTAATGCTGTTTACTTATAATAAATAATAAATCTTTGCTTCATAATGTCATACCCTCATCTGCCGGCCATGACCTTTGGTATCATTGTCAGTTTGGCCATGAACTTTTTACCACATATCTAAAATTACTTGCAAGGTAATGTAAATGCCAGATTGAGCTGTACCAGTAGCATTACTGGTATGCACCTTGGAAAACTCCCGGAAATGTCAGCCTACCAACTGGAGAAATGTCACATCAAATGCATGACTGATCAATTTTAAAACCCTTAACTACATACTTCAGTCACTTTTTTCAGTCACTATGGGCCAATCAAGAAATGGACAAGACAAAGAGGTGCCATGGCTGTAGAGGAATTTACGGCTGGAGCCCAACACAGATCCGTGACATGATCTGGTATATAAACCCTGAGTAATACCTACACAGCCTGAGCACAGATAATGTAGTGTTTGGTGATAATTCTAGGCTGCTGACCTTGTATATCTCGCAAAACATACACTATATCCCCTTTATGCCTCCGCGACAAGGTTCTAGTAAAATGCCATAATGTTTGTTTTTGTTGAAGAAGGAACAGAAATTCCCAGAATTACCATCCCAACTCCACATTACATAAGCCCTGATATCTTTTCAGCTTACCATCCTCTCCTGCTGATTTTGTTGCCTCCTTCTCTTGTTCAACAAGCTCACAGAACTTTTCCCCGACCCTCCGTACAATGAACTTGGCTGCCTCCACCTCGATTTCAGGTGGCATGATAGGGGATTTTGGTATCCATGGGTCTATATCATCCTGCTCGGCATCCGTCAGCTCGGAGAAGCCGTCAATGGTTAGGAATCCTCTTTGGCTGTATCTCAACCTGTGAATGGAATCAGTCATATTTAAAATAGTACATTTAGGAGAAAACAGAAAAAACTTCGAGGGCATTCCCAAGGCCTACGTAGATCACATTTTAAATCATGTACCTAATACATCATAACAGCCTATCATTAGTATTTTAACCCTTAAAGCGCCAAAAATTAAAATTGTTGAATTGGCAAACAGTGTAGATCCAGATGAGGTGGCTCATAATGAGCCACCTCATCTGAATCTACACTGTTTGCCCTCTAGTGTTCTAAGTCTCAATATGATAGCGCTTGGACAAGACATTTTTCGAAATTCTGCAGACGTAAATTTTGTCGTCTGCTTTTTGGCGCATTAAGGGTTAAATACAGAGTTCTGTCAAAATGACAGCTGTGACATTCTCAAATTATTTATAACACACATTACATAATTCTCCCATACACTTGGACACCGTTACCTACTACTGTAATTATCTGAACATTTTTAACAGGAAGGCTGTGTCAAAAATTTGCTGGCAGTGGAAAAATGTAGAAGGCTGATCAGACTGCTCCTTTAGATGCCTGATCTGGGTCGTCCAATATTTTGCGTCATTAAGGTATTTAACTGCACAACAGAAACAGACAACCACTAAATACTTCATTAATACAAATACTAATGGAATAATTACCTAAATCACCGACTTAATAGGTTGCTAAATTTAGCTAATGACTGTCAACTGAAACTTCATTAATGTACATGTTGTACCTTGACTTTCAAGCCGATTACAGGCTTTTGCTATTTCTGTATAAGATATTGTATTAATGCTAATAAACACTCCTGCTCTAATATACCCCCCCTCCCTGCCTTTTTTAAAAGTGGAACCCACCCCAACAGGAAGGGAGGCTAAAAATAGTAGAGTTATTTCCTCTGAAAGTATACCCATTCTCATTAATACTGAATATTAGAGGTATTATTCAGAGGCTATTTACAACAATTCAGGCTCTAAATAGCGCCCTCCTTTCATAAAATGCTCCCCCCCCACCCACCTCCCCGAGGTATATAATAGGATCAATACTGTATATATATGTATATATGTTGTGCTCCCTGCTGGTCTAGTTTGCATGCACCAACTAAGAATACTTTAGTTTCCATGAAAATTTTGCCCATTTCTACTCTAATAAAAGTCTACAGAAGGATGGATGAGAGATTTTACATCCTTTTCAACAGTATTTCAGTCATATCAGGATGATGTGAGGGTGATAACGAAAGGCTGCGTGCAATGGAACCCATTTATAATTGAGAAGATTCCTGCCTCCAGCGGATATCAAACCCAAGACTGATTAGTCTACAGCAATACAAGTGCGTGAAGATCTAGGCCAGCTCTACTCTCTCTTTATGTAACTATAAATGCTTTTTACTGGCCAAGTTACATTTAATGACATTTTGAGATGTGAAAACAGACCCTCCAGAGTATACTTTAAAGGCCATAAACTTCTGACATAATTACAGCAATTTCATTTAAGCTGTCCCTGAAGTCTCCCACCAGAAAAGTGGGCTTACCAAAAGCTCAACATGTAGACTCATAACCAGCCTGCAAGCAACTGCACAACTGACCAGTCTTCCTTATCTGCAACAGGAGCTGATAAGCCCAATAAGCAACAGATCCACTTCATGCAATTGCTGATTCACGTCCATACCACTTGTCAGAAAGCCAGTTTTCGAAAGGTGCAGTCAATTTTATGTCAATTCTCACAGTGAAGTAAACATTTTTACCCTATTACATTTTAGATGCATGAGAAAGCACTATTAAAGTTGAAAGATGAGATTTTTACCGAAACTATGCCAACTACAGGCACAAAACTGTGACCTAGAAGGATTGTAAAAGTTCTTGAATCTGAACATGTATGCTAATTTTACTATCCAGCTCTGTGTCCAAAAATTCTGTCTGAATGGCAAACACTGCAGAAATAGATAAGACTGCTCCAGCAGGAGCAGTCTTATCTATTTCTACACTGTTTGCTTAGCCCTTCTGTCCTATCATTTAACGTCATTATAATGTTTTTCAAATTGAGATGTATTTTTATTTTCAAACAAAATTACTCAAGTGTAAGAATCGGACCACTCAAGTGGAGATAATGATAGGCTTCAGGCAAAGCTATTTCAGTGAAATGGTAAAATTAGATGATATATCGAAATAAAAAACTATTTGCTGACGTCAGTTTCAATTTATTTTTGTCTGTTTGAGAAAACATTATGTACTTTGACATTCAGAGAATAAATGAATGGCTAATGACTTTAATGTCTGATTTTTTCTGTAGCTTTGTTATAAATTGACTTTATTTCCTTGTATGCATTAGTGAAGTATTTCTCAGTAATGAAGCCTTTTAAACCTTAATGAATTACTAGCGTTTCTGAGCAACCAACACAGAAGTAATATCGATTTCCCTACCTGTGCTGTCAACTGAGCAAATCAGTTACCAAACATGCAAAAGTGACTGTCAACCAAAACAGCAGTATCAGCTCTGTTGATTGATTGATTCGTTGCTTTAAGTCCACGGTAAACAACTATGGTCATGTCGGGACGGTCAGTTAACCTAACCACACTATTCCTGGGCAGGCTTAGACCTCCTAACGGTTAACCAGTACTAAGTTCACATACTTTCGCCAGTTACTGACAACTGCCCTTCTTGAATCAGCGGACGGAGAAACGAAAGTACATGTATGTGGCCAGACCGGGTTTCGAACCCAGGACCTCTGACTTATGAGTCAGGTGCCCTACCGCTTGCTGCATCAGCTCTGTTGACTGCCATTCTTATCATGGACAGATTCTCAGTTGACAGCCACTCTGCACAGTACTGGGTTGACAGCAGCCGAAGCTAATCAGTATTACCCCATCCATTGTCCAAATAGATGTAAGTTTATTACATATGATGCCAAAAAGTATCATTAGATTCTTCCGGAGATCCAATAACCTCATTTTGTGTCCTGACAAGAAAATCTTGATAATGACTCTCTATCTTCTTTTCACTGATGTTTGTTCCAATTTTACTTTTTTGTACTTTTCTCACAATATGTTGAAACAGTGGAGACAGTTTCAAGTACACTTTTCTCGTTTAACCTTACTGACCAAACAATGGCAGCCATAACTTCCTTTAACCCTTAATGCGCCAAAAAGCAGACAACGAAATTCGTCTGCAGAATTTCAAAAAATGTCTCGTCCAAGCGATATCATATTAAGAATTCGAACACTAGAGGGCAAACAGTGTAGATTCAGATGAGGTTCATTATGAGCCACCTCATCTGGATCTACACTGTTTGCCAATTCAACAATTTTAATTTTTGTCGCTTTAAGGATTAAAACATGAAATTAAACCACTTATCAGACTAGAACAAATGAAATGTTGATGCAGAAAGGTTTCAAACCATCATTTTCTCTATATAATTAAAGTGCTGGTTAGTTTGCCCAGATCCTATACTATTTACGTAGCAGTCTGCACTTATACTATTTTGAGACAACCCCCAGGTAATAACGCCAGTAATTGCAAGTTATTTTTTCCACTTGGCAGGTTTAATGTTCATACATCATGGTAAAATATGATAGATGGAGTATTTATGTAGGTAAGATAACAGGAGATGTTTTGTCTGGTTACTGCCTTAATGAACTCCAGTAGTGAATACAAAATGGAGGGAAAATATCTAGGTTATTACCTCTTGTAAACAATTATACAGCTTCTACCGAAAAAGAGCCAAAAAAAGCTGAAACAGAGAGCCAGGAGATCAGCCAATGAAAATGTCTCCCCCAGACTGCTCCAAATGTGGAGCAGTCTGAAAGGGTCTACCCTGTTCAGATCTTTCAGAGTTTTGTGGACACTGAAATTATGGCTGGATTGGTATGGTATGGCACTCTTACAGGAAAGAATTTGCTCCCAAGGAGCAAATTTTTTCCAATAAGAGTACCATCCCAGGGTGGGAGCAAATAGTAGTCCATGGAATACAGACTGTCATCTATTTCATTCCATTCAAGGTTTTGACCTTTACCATATTTGCAAACCCTGCTTCATCCGATTCCACCATCCATACAAAAATGAAATTACCTTCTAAAAGCGTAGAATCGACAGAAAATGTTCGGAATAGTCTGGTTCTTCTGGGTGGGAGTCATTTTACACTCTCTACACTTCATGAGTTTTGGCGTCACCTCACTGCACGAACCATCTTGGATGAAGGGTTCACAGGTTTTCTTTAAAACTGACATTGGAGCTCGAACCAGTGGTTTGGAGAATGTGGTGCTCTGTTGGACTGTGAATAAAACAACACTTATAAATATATGTATACCTCTTATACCTCACATTTCCTACAGTTTCATTTCTGGAATAATGGTTGTCCCATTTGTTTTAATTTTTTTTTCCACAAATTAATGGAATCAAGGCCTTGATCAGATGCCACATTCTGCCATGTCTGAACTTGGTCTTTACTGTTTGCAAAGGTCCTTCTTAATGGAAACTAGGCATTAATGGGCTGGTACCTTAAAGCATTATGTACCCGACAGGTAAATTCTTACCTGCTTTTTTCTGTAATACTCTTTATCACCTTTAAATTCAGGCATGTCTGTTTTTTGGTTTTTCTTTTCAATGTATGATGTCTGAAATTCAATGGCTGTCTGAACTGTGACTGCATGTGCTCTGTCATTTCCATCCTACTACTTTGGATTTACAAGTATCTGCATCTACACTCTTAAGAATTTTGAAAGTATAATGCAAATATGGGTTTATCTAAAGGCAACTGCACAGACATCAGTCCATGGTGGTTGAAAGGAGTAAAAGACATGCAAATACACTTTTCACTCCAAATGCCTTGAATGTGTCTGGGTATGCCTTTCATGCTTCTCCACCATTTTTACAATACAGAACAACTTTTTGACTTCCTGTTTGTTTCCCTGGATGACATAGCCCTTCCAAAATGGGGTCTTGACACCCAGTGAGAACAGAGACAAAATGAAAATGGCAGAGTTGCTTCCCTTGCAAGTTTGTAACTTACGTTTGAGCTCTGTTTCCTTCAAGATGGGAGCTGGCAATGGCAGTAACTCTGGCTCCTGTTCCTCTTCCTTCACAACAATGTCTTTTTCTTTCTTAATCTTCTTGTCTTTCTTTTCCTTCTTTGACTTCTTGTCTTTTCTCTCCATCTTCTTCATATCGTCCATCGAGTCAACCATATCCATAGGTTCCTCTGACACCCTCGGCTGGTGTTTCTCTTCCTTAATGGACACAGCTGGACTTGAACATCCATGTCTGGACTGCGACGACTCGTCAATATCAAGCATCTTGTGACTCAGACTGTCATCATCCATGGATTCTTCAAGCTCTTGTTTGATCTCTTTTGGCTTATCGTCTTCCGAGGCAACGTCCATGTTGGTCTGAAAGAAGAAAATATATTTATGCAGATCTTCCTATGCCCAGATACAGCTGTCCATCTTAAACAGCCATTAACATTTTTAACCAAAATGAGCTGAAAGGAAAAACATGAGGTGTACTGGAACATTTTAAGTGCATAGTTCAGTTTCAAATTAAGAAAGCTTTGCAAACTAAAGAAAGTTTATATGACATGACATTGTACTTGGGAGGCTATATCAATTTACATTGCCCTAACAGACCTTGGCTTACACTTTGACAGACATGATGGTCCTTCTACCTAAACACAATTCTGACAACCCTTGTTTTCAAAACTGATCTTAATGAAGTAATCAATAGGCTGTCATTCTTGTACGAAATTCTGATTGATTACCTCATTGCTACTTAATTATTAATAATCATACACAATAAAAGGTTGGTGACCTGCATCGAGTCATGAACACAGGGTTTATGACAGGTACATTGTCGCAGCCTAACCTTAAGTGCCGTATTTATGCAAATTATTTGATAGACATGTGCGCAAGCAAGCACTGTTACCACAGATTTGACTGCTCCTGAAGAAGCATTTCCCAGTGAATATGAGATGCTGGTACAATGTCTAACCAATGTTGTCCAAACGTCATGGACGTTTGGACAACATTAGGTAGACGTTGCACCAAAATTGCACATACCGACTTGCCTGTCATATGTTTGAAAGAGTCCACTCCAATGTTTGCTAATTACAGTATATCTCAATCTGTTGAGTTTCAAATGTCCACAGGCCTGAATAGTATTGACCTTATCAGACACGGTGAATAAGCAACAGCTACTCAGTCCACACCTGCATATTTTAAACCAGAGTTCACATTGTAATTTGAAACTGAGGGAGAATTTGTCCTTCTTACACACTCAAAATTTAGTATCATTTTAGGGGGCATTCTTATTCATCTTTCCTTTAAGAGTTCACCCCATTAGAAGGAAAGCAAAAATGAAAATAGCAGAGTTGCTTTTCTTGAAAATGTACCATAAACTACTGAAGGATCAGTAATCAAGTCAAGACTCCAGGGCCCAGTTGTTCAAAACTAACAATGTCGTTACTTAACGTTTCATTAAAACTTCAACATTAATATCTCAAATATGCCAATATCTTTTTGTTGAAAAAATGTGAGAAGCTTTTGCAGCTTCTCACATCTTTTTCAACAAAAATATCTGTGTATTTGATTATAAAGTCCTAGAACACTTAACAAGCTGACCTCTTAACGATGGTTTGAACAACTGGGCCCAGACTAACAGCCTCTACAATTTAGTTCCCTTAAGCAGCCTCATTAAACTCATGGAGCCATAAAAATCGTTATGAAAGTAATTTGACATTTTACATTTAATGCTTTATCATAGTATTAAATGACATATCACATCATGTATAGAAATATCATAAACAGGTCTCATAAATATTCCCCACCAAGCAGAAAGGTACCTTGCATGAAAAAGGTGACACGAAACTTCAACTCTGGCACAACACTTTTTTTTTATATGCAAACTGAGCTGACCCTGATCAGTATTCTAATATGGATCTCCACAGTTTGTGTATATATATTAAATTAGGGCACATTTTTCCTCTGGTTTACTGTTGCCAGAAGTGGGTCTAAAGGTTCTCCCCATCTTTCAAATTTGTTTACATAAATGTCTGTACCATAATTCATATAATTCATTTGTACTTGGATGCTCATCAAAATTTTTGGCCCAAGATGTTATTTTCAGACTCAACATATACAGACTTTTATGACCTACATTATATGATCTATACTATCTCAGCCAAGATGAATGCCATCCTATTAAAATACTGACATGAGGAAAGTACAACTTGAGCTGTAAAAGCATCTGTCACTATGATTTTAAGGGCCACATGGAAGATAATGTGTTTTATCATCTGACCTTATTTATCTACTATTTTCTATCTAATATCTCATTGAAAAGAATTTGTTCTCCCAGTGCTCAGGATATGAAGGGGTAACTTGCATAATTTAGGAATAATTTTCCGTATTACTCCATAAAAACTTATATTGTGACCCATCATTAGAATGGTCTCACCGAGACGGTTCTAATGAGGGATCACAACATATGTTTTCATTGAGAAATAAGAAAAATTATCCCATAATTATCCTCAAAACCATCTTATCTGGAGCTCTGCAGTCTTCTAAAATTGGGAGCCATTCCGTGAAGGTGTATCCATTCACCTTAAATTGCCAACTTGTGGTTTTTCCCAATGGAGCCTTGTTTAATTTAGCATGCAGCTGTTTCATGCATAAACTAATAAGCTGTCTGCTATCTAAGTATATAACAGTTTATTTTGTTAAATTAGCTGTCTACATTCTTGATACATGTCCAAGAAAACAACTGCTTTTGTGAGAAAATAGCAATCAAACCACCAGCGGAATGGTAGTCTGCTCAAAAAGATGGTTTAGAAGTGGGCATCCAAAATAAGACAGCAGCATTGCACAAGCTAAGAAGGGTGACAAGAATAATTAAGGGATAATTTTCCATATTTCACCATACCAAACATATGTTGTGATCCCTCATTAGAACTGTTCTGCCAAGACAGTTCTAATGAGAGGCCCTGACCAGCGCCACGGCCCAACTGTCTAACAGTCTTAAAAGTTAAGGCAATCTTAATGGGATGCATGAATAAGCAAATGGACAATCTGACAAAGAAGAAAACTATATGCCTCTCAACATACTTAAAATGCCAGGGTTTTAAATTTTAGGATAAGACTGCTCCAGACAGGGATAAATTAGGAATAATTTTCTATTTTTCATTATAAATCATATATTGTGACCCTTCATTAGAACCATCTTAGCAAGATGGTTCTAATGAGGGGTCAAAACATACGTTTTCGTTAAGAAACAGGAGAAATTCTCTCTGAATTATCCTTAGTGCCCCTCTATATAACTACCATACCTTCATCTTAGTGTCCTTGTTTTTCTTGGTTCCATTTGTTTTCTTCTTCATCTGCCCGGAGTTCGACAATGAAGAATTGGACGCAGCATCATCTGATTCTACTTTAACTTTCTTTGTCAGTGGATTACGCTCTTTCTTCACTTTCACCCGCTTCCGTGGATTTCCACTACCGTCCACTGCCTGCGAAAAATGTATTTTCTCCTGTTGACTATGCATGTTTTAAAATTGATAATCAAATCTGATAAAATCAACTTAAGTAATGTGCATAAAATATCTAAAAATACATGCAGGCTTTAATTCCTGACTAAAGAATTCTCTGCACAGAAAGCCAACCACCTATGGTTTAATGATGAAAATCAGTGCCTGAAATGTAGGTCATGGCCATTTACTGAAGTTTGTCACTGAAGGCAGTTCCAAGCCAAAGTGTGTATGTAATTGTTTCAGACTCTTACAATATTTAGTAGCTGTTTCTGAATGCTGTAGGCTGACATTTGGAAGATGAAATGATACCTACAGTCACTTCTACCAGAGCTTTAGATAAGAGGAGTATTTGATGATAATTGAGAGATAATTTTTTTTATATCTCATTGAAACCATATGTTGTGACCCCTCATCTGAATCGTCTCGTTGAGATGGTTCAGATGAGGGGTCACAACGTGTTTTTTTTTTGTAGAATTAACAAAAATTATCACTAATTATCACCAAATGCCCCCTCTTATCTAAAGCTCTGCTCCTACATATCAGCACAATACCATCAGGTACACTTAACAATACAAATACAGTACTACAGCTTCTTTATAATGCTACAGTCTAAGTCCAGACAGGCATAGCATTCTATGCCAATAGGCTTTTCTCTAATATGAACAGCACAAAAAAAAACAAATATAAGGTTAAACATTTGGTCTAGTTGATGATGGTATTAGTCTAATCAGCGTTATATTGAAGTGTTCTAAGCAGGAGCACAGCACACAGGTGACAGGGGTGGGAGGCACTAATCTTTAAAGGACTTAAACTTGTTTTACCACAGTTTAAACTTTAACAAACTGACCTGCCTAACTAACATCCAATACCATTAATGAAATTCTAAGTGCCTCCCACCAGAAACATGATTAATTCTGAGTGTAAGAAGATAACATAATTCTTCAGATGTATTGAGTCCTTCACTAGAACCACTTAGGTGATCAATGTGGTTCTAGTAAAGGGCCACAACAAACTTTTTATCAGAGAGGAAAGAAATAATATCCCAGAATCATCACCACGAATGTCTCTTCATCTGCACTTCTCAAAGAGATTATCTGATGATAATTCTGAGCTATTTTTTTCTTATTTCTCCACTAATACACATTGTGACCCTCATCAAAACCATTTAAGTAAGAGACATGTTATAACCCCTCATTCGAACTGTCTCCGTAAGACAGTTCTAATGAGGGGTCACAGCATGTCTTGAAGGAGAACTAATATTTATTATCCCTGAGTTATCATCAATTAATCTCTTAATCACCAGCTCTGTCCCCTGCTGTAGGTATAACAATATGGTACTTTTCACTTGAATCAGCCAGTTTTCCATTACTCGTATCCGAGTAGATCTCGTCAGCTAGCAGTTCTCGTCATTCAGCTTAAAACGAGTTTTTCGCGTATGTTTTCTTCACTTCAACTGCCTTAATCCTAAGTTTATGATACATTTGGTCAAACTAGTGCAAAAACTCATCAAGATATCGAGCTGTGTATATATAAATGCCGTTTTTTCTCTTTTGGATTCGCAAAGCCGCGTGATTACGTCAGGGGCATTCACGTGAGCACGTTCAAGCCACGTGCTCACCTCTCTTAATTGGGTCAGGTTTTCCAATATTGTGTCTACTTTGCAAACAAATTACGAATGTAAGTCAACTTTGCAGGAAAAACACAAAACTATTAAAATAGCAAACCTGACTCAGTCATCATTTATCGTTTTCAGCAGCCTCGTGAACAAGACAAACTTTTCATCTCAGTTTTGTGTTTGTTTTCGTCTGCTGTGACCTCATTAAAAATATTGAGCGCATTCGGCATACAAACTGACTTTGTTACATGAATAAGATGTCAAAAATCATTATATAGGAACAACAGCAAAATGGGTTTTATATTTATTTTAAAATCGAGCTCAAAGGCAACATGACGAGAACTGCTTCTGGACGTGACGTTGTCTGTGCGTGATAGCATATCAAATAATGATCGCTCCCTGAGGTTCGTTTCTATAAATAAATTCATGACGTGTGTGTCGAAACCAGAGCTATTAGGTACACAATACATAACTACCGCAAACTGAAAGAAAACCTGCTTGTTTGGGAGAAAACAGGAAATTGTTAGTAAAAAATGACGAGAACTACTCGGATACGAGTATGCCTTTGTCAGCCTCAGATCTTTATCTTACCCTAAAAATCAATCTCATTGATCAGTCTCATTGATTTTTCTTTCCTGAACTGCTGAGCATGCAAATAGTGTTTTTCAATTCAAGCTAATGAACTTTCTGTAGTCACCTAAAGATTCAGACAGAAATCACTACGCAAACAGCCTAGACCTGTATCAGGCAGAAGTCATTGTAAATTCACAGTCTGAAGTACCAGTTGTTAAAAGCATCATCAGCTTAACATAGTTGTTAGTCAGTCTTCTAGTACATATAAAATCAAGTACACAAGCTAATATTTTTTGGCAGAAAAAAAGTGAGGAGCTTTTGCACTTCAGTACAAGAGCTTCCCATCTATTTTTTTCAGCAAAAATGGCAGCGCTTTTGCGCTTACGTTTGAAAATATAGTCTTGTTAACTAATGATGCTGACAGGTTTGAACGTTTTCTGACAGAGAATGTGGACAAATCCAAATCTGCAGCTGAAAAAGTCAGTTATCAGTAGTTGGCAGGTATGGCTGAGGCTATTGCAGCTGATATCGACAGACTGCAGCATCTGCAAGCCACCTGACCTACTTGCTGCATGTTTTATGTCTACCTACAGCAGGGACCCTTATTACTGTCTGTGCAAACAATAATGAACATTGTAATGTGATGGGTGGCTATTCCATTTCAATAAACCCAATTAGAGGTTGCTTTTGAAATGGAATGACCCCCTGACTTACAAAGATGAACTCCAGCTCCAAGGCAGGCAAGCATTTGATGACAATTTTGGGATAGGGTCAAGTCAGGTAAATTCGGACAGCAGGTTAATTTGGACAGTGACACTGTTTCCTTTCTATGTCAGTTGTTTGGAATTAAAACAAATTTAACTGGGCAAACAGTGAAAATCCTGATCTCATCTGGATTTTAACTGTTTGCAATGGTATATCCGAATTTACCTGCTGTCCGAAATTACCCGACTCAACCCATTTATTTCTTACTTCTAAAAGGCACTAAGGTGCTTCTTATCTTAACTGGTCACAAGAATAGAAATTAGATCTCAAAATTATCATCAAATACTTGCCTTTGAACTGCGATGTGAATTGTTGTATTTCTTCTAATAAATGCCCCCTCGACCCTAAGTAAAAGCCTGTCATTCTTTAAGTGTGTGAAAAATGGAAAGTTAAGGTGCTGGTCTAAAGACAGTTGTGGTGGAAGTTGGCTAATTTTTCACACACTTAAAAAATTAAGTGAGTGAAAAATTAGCCAACTTCCACCAGAACTGTCTTTAGACCGCCACCATAACTTTCCATTGATTGCTTATAAATATTGTCTTACAGACTTGTCCAGGGCCTGACAAAACCATTTCTTCACTGCGAAAGTAAATTTTTTTTTCTCTACTTGCCCTGAAATACGTATATTTTTGATAGGGAAAACCGATGTATGTCAGCATTTTCCAGGAGAATCCATTTACCAGACAAGTAGATTAAATTTTGATTTTTCAGGCCCATGAATTGCAACACCCCCAGAGTATTTATTAGGAGAAATACAATAGATACCTTTGATGATGATAATGATGATGGTCAGTAAACGCTGCTGCAGCCACATCAATCACTGTGCACAAGTTTTGCTCCAGATAAGCAGGACAATCTTTCAAATGTTTTTTTATTTTTCTCCACAAAATTTATGTTTGAGACCTACACATTAGACTCAACTTGCTGAGATGGTGCTAATGAGTACCCACAATATCTTTTGTGGAGAAATGAGAGAAAAGATCTGCATGTTTATCAAAAGCTCTGGACCACGGTAGATTTTGATAAAAATTCCAGAGTAATTTTTCTTTTTTCCCCATTCACACATATTGTGGCCATCATTAATGCAACATTACCACAGCAGTTCTAATGATGACAACAATATCTTTCTTCATGGAGAAAGATGAGAAATTAATTTTGAATTATCAACAAAAATCACCCTTATCTGGAACTACCCTTATGTGAAGCTTTGTAGAGTTTCTTACCTGTGTTTCTGTCTCTGAGGCTGAGGTCGTAGACTCATCGATATTCCCTGTCTTTTCCACCGGACCATTTGGAATTACTGTTTGAATAGCACTTATAGGAGATTTAGATCCACCTTCCTTACTTGGTGATATGTATGAACAATTTACATAACAATTTTTTAACACATCTTTGTCTTTTTCCTTATCACTTAATTGCTGTTTATCAATATCCATTGGATTCATTGGACACATAGGGGGAGGTGTTACAGACACAGCAGGTGCCTTTACCTCTTGTTTGTCCTCATCAGAATGTCTTTGTAACCAAGCTTTTTTAAGATTTGGATGCTTGGCTGATTTATGTGGTGATTGAGTTGGATCTTGCTTCACCTGCAGTGGGGGACTCGGAGCACTAAGAGTATCACTATCTGTGTCTATCTGACCATTAGCAACACGATTTATTGTCTCAACGTAAGATGTACCGTTTCCGCTATTACTAAGACTTGAACTGTCTTCAGTATTAACAGTTTGTACTGGTTGTTGCTGTGAAGCAACAGGTGTACTTGACCGTTCTAAACTACTTTTACTCCTGGGAGGAACACCTGATTGTGGAATAGATTGTTGTTGTTGCTGCTGCTGCTTCTGGGCATCTTGAATTTGCTGCAAAATTTGTCCATCTTTAAGTTTATTTTTATTTGAATCAAGATCAGAGAGGAAAGCATTTTGAACTGTAGTTTCCACAAATGATTTAAAACTGTCCATGAAGCCCGAATTATTCCATGATATTCTATTAGACAACATGGCTGATGAGATAGATGAAGGGGCCCCTGATTGTGACATCACCATCGGTGACTGTGCCATGGTCGTTGATGGTGCTGATATGGTCGAACTACTTGATGTCGTGTAAGGTGACTGATTTGTAAGAATTTGTGGGGTGGTAACTGGAACGGAGAGATTTAATGCTTTATTACCAGCAGGTAATTGACCCTGAGTTTCTGGTCCTTTCTGGCGTTTACGATTTACTCCTTCCTTGGCTCCTTTACGTTTCTGACCTTGAGGAATTGCACTTTGTTGTGGTGAAGTGTTGCTACCATGTGGCGAGTGAGCTGCATGCGGAACTCGGGCAGTACCCGTAACAGAAACAGTTCTTTGTGAATCAGATGAAGTTTTACTACTCGGTGAATTATGGGTATAGATTGGATTTGGAACAAGTCCTTGTTGAATTAAACTGTATGTGAATGCAACTGATGACTGAGGTAAGGAGACAGGGGGTTGGGCTATTGCATGTGTGAAAGCCCCTGACACACTGGTTGAGGTACCTGATGAGTGTGGACTGCTGGTCGTAGCCGGACTACTCCGAGATTTATTGCCAGCAGGACTACAACGATAGTCCATTGGCTGCATCACAGCAGCGGACAACTGCTGAGGACTTGCAATACGCAGCGGGCTCTGGGACCGAGAAACACCTTGATGTCTCGCAACTTCTGATTTAAATGCAGCCAGATGGGACTGTGTGATGGACTGTGAGTTCATATGGTAAGCTGCCCCAGGACTAGTTGATGACGGTGAAGGTCGTTCATGACTCCGCTCTGGCGTATGGGCTGGTTTTGGCTGAGCGTGAGGTGGTGTGCCCGACATTTGATGAAGGTGAGCAGCATATTGCTGGTGAGCATGCGGGCTCATTGATTTTAAACTTTCCTTTGCCTTATTTTCAACAATAACTGAACTCTGAGGTTTAGTGTCCTTGATTAATGGCGGTGGCACTGACATATCATTTCTCCTTGGTGACTGTGACCTTATCACTGATTTGGAGTCCATGTGCTTATCACTTTTCGTATCAAGTCCATATGAATGCAACTGATCTGCAGTAATAAACGTACATTTCTCCGGCTGATATCCATAAAGACTGAAATTTGCTGTTCCACCCTCTTGTTTCGGCATTCCTGAGGCGACTGAACCTGGCTCACGTTTACCATATATATTTTGTTTCATGTCCCCAGTATGTTTGACCCCTGGTTCACCCTTTACCTCTGATTTGGTCTGGGCCTCAGCTCCTGCCCCGGCCCGATGCTGCTGCAACATTTGTTGCTGATGCTGCCTGATGTATTCCTCTTTCTGTCGATATATATCTTGTTGTCTCTTACGCATCATCTCTGCATGACGGTAGTCGTTTTCCCTTAGCTGCTCCTGAAAATAAGAAATAGCAATATGACAAAAGAACAGTCATTAAATTTCAACTAATGCCATCAGGGCTTTATCCAGGTAGTTTGGGAATGGGGCCTTTTTGCTAAAATTGGGAAAAATTTGGCCATTTGGGAATGAAAATTCCAGGTGGAAGTTGCAAAATTTGGGAATTAGTGCATGAAATTCTATTTGGGAATGGGGCCCATATTCTGCCCCTATGAACACAAAGAAAATCTCCTGGCCATCAACATAGTGCTCAAGTATGACTGTTTTTAGGAATATTTTGAGATAGCTTCCGTTAACTCTTTATCGAGTTCTATGATTCAGATCCTCATTAGAACAGCCTCACCATATAGCCATTCTCAAATCCGAACCTTATCTGGAGCTATGTGGGTGCCATTATAATTCTGCTGGACTTGGCTGACTTTTCTCTACTGACTACAAAGCGACCTTCACTATGTCACTGATGAGAAAACGACCTTGTGCAAGTGACTTGATCAATTCCCCTATATATGGTAAACATCCAATTAGTTTTTCTTTTATTGCCCACAGCACAATATTGGATACAGAAAATTGATCTTTTTCTATACCAGATATTCTCATCTAAAGCCAACACTCCATTTCTCCTCGAACAACTGTGGTAGACAATTACTCCTGTTTTATAATCGGGCTCACTCCCAACTTGCATGTATGCATACAAAGTGAACACCCTGTAATTTGGTCCACATGAGCAACTGAGGCTCAATGTTAGTCATAATTTAAGTTTCTCTGCATAGATTTCTCAGAATAAAAACATGTTTTGACTTCTCAGGGGTCACAACATCTCTTTGTTCAGAATTATCATTTAGCATCCCCACCTTCCCCCATATAATAGAAACAAAGACGGTGTTTCTTCCTACCTGTTTAATTTTTTCCTCAGGCTTTATTTCACCAGATTTCTCCCCTGGCTTGTATGAACTAGGTAAGCTCTGGGGTTCACCTTTAGGTTTGCCTGTCCCCAGGGTGATAGATGGGGTGGGCCAAATCCCTGTCTGGGCACGCTGTAAATAGAACAGGTAAACATGGTCAAACAGCATTACATAAGCTTCTGCCATTTTCAAAATTAGGTGGGCTAACACTTGTGGCTCTAATGACAGGCCAAAACGTCTTATCATCATAATGAAATTGCGTATTTGGTGATAACTTGGGATAACTTTTGTTAAAACAGCAAATAAACACAAGTTGTGACCCTGAACACCTAGACAAGGGGGTTCAGATAAAGGGTCACAATATATGTTTTTGATGAGAAGAAATATTATCCCACAATTACCATGATATACTCCTCTTATCTAAAGAAAATTGGCATCAAAATTTTCCTTTACCTGCATCTAAAAATCTCAAGGCTATACATATGAATAGGTCTGCTAAATATGCACATACAAATCAACCATAATGTCTTTTTGCACCTATATTATTACATATCTATATATACCTACGTGCAACTTTGCCATTCTTGCACAAGCCAAGTTAGGGAAAATCACCTGCATTACCCTACACTGGGCTAGTCTCCATGAAATAATCAAAACCCTTCTTTATCTGGGGCTTAGATCATGGTGGTAATGTGCTGTAGACCAATCTGGCACTATACAAATTTGCCTACCTATGCTGTTGACCAATCCAGTACTATACAAAGAGGCTGTCAACCGAGAATTCGGCTGTAGGCATTATAAATAACAGTAAATGGTGCTTTTGTTACTGGCTGTCAACCGAGCTGATACTGCTGTCAACTGTCTCAGTTGACAGCCCCTTCTGCATGTATGGTAAATGACTGGCTCGGTCAACTGCACAGGTAGGGAAATCTGCATTACCACCTGAAGGTGCTGTTAACATGACAGAAAAGAGTAAAAGATAATACCAGATTCACTGTAATAAATACACAGACTCTAAGTAAAGCATCATCTGATTACAGGTAATACAATCATGTACTTCTACCTGCGCAAAACTCTCAGAATTGTTTTTCCTCTCTCAATAAATACACTGAGGTTACAATGATATACTCATTAACAGATACATATCATCAAATCAGAAAACAGGCATGCATGCACTGCTGTGTCAAGGTTGAAATAATTTTAGAAGCATTTAATACTTTCGTCACAAAAAATTATGAGGTCCCAATAAAGGGGATTTTTGGGGAACATGTTCTGGGATAATTTTCCGTTCTGGAATAAATTTTCTTTTCCCAATAAAAACAAAAATAAAACAAATCATGCACAATAATGAAAATATGAATATGATATCCATTTTGATAGGTATTTTTTTCATGGACTATAAAGTATAACATAACCATGTAACAGTGTACACTATGATGTTTTACGTGAATGGGTACACTTTCATGGGAAACCAATCTGCCACTTTCATTTCTGCCAACATTCTCAAAAGGGGTCGTCTCCCCTAGATGCCATTTTGGAAGGGCTTCATTTCATCATCTGTTTAAAATGCTGAAAACACATGAGGGTGTACCCATGCATGTTAAGCCAGTATCACTTTTTCAGAGCTCCCGATAAGAAGGGGTAACAGGGAAAATTCAAAGTTAATTTTTCTTATTTCTCAATGTAAACATATGTTGTGACCCCTCATTAGAACCGTCTTGGCGAGACGGTTCTAATGAGGGGCCACAACTTAGGTTTTTAAGGAAAAAATAAGGAAAATGATCCCCAAATTATCCCTGTTACCCATTCTTATCTGGGCCACTGCAGTTTCAGATTCAAAACCACAACATCACTACATACTCTGACATGCTGACATGCTCAATCTAAATCTAGCTTTTTTTTCTTAATCTGAGGCTACTTGTCACCCTTAACTGATTCCTTCTTCAGAACTCAGAGAAGAAATTCACATGTGAACAAAGCTATTAAAGGGCACATAATTATTATGAGTGCAAGGAAATAAACTATCAATCAAAATGTTTTTCGCTAATTTTTAGAACAAGGGCTTGAATAGTCCAGTTTGTGTGATATGTTATACGTAATCAGAGCTACAGATCAGGTGGGGTTTTGAAGATAATTATGGCACTCTTTTTGTCTTATTATAGGTTGTGTCCCCTCAACAGAACTGTCTCAGCAAGAAGGTTCTACTGAGGGGGTCACGACATATATTTTCATGCAGAGTTATGGACAACTGTCCGGAAATTATCTGTAACCCCTTCCAATCTGGAGCACTGTATAACACAGGGTAAAATCGATTCCGCTAATTTTCGCTTCCTGCAGAGACTGTACATAATATTTGGCTTCCACCGAGCCTGTCCACGAACTCTCGCTTCCTGCAGGGACTACTGTCCTCGAAAAATGGCTTCCTGCCGAGACTGTCCACGTGACTCTGCTTCCTGCCGAGGCTCTCGGCAGGAATCAGAATCACGCAGACAGTCTCTGCAGGAAGCCATTTAGCATGTACAGAAGTCTCAGCAGGAAGCAATAGATTGTGGACAGTCTTGACGGGAGCCAAATATGATGTACAGTCTCTGCAGGAAGCCAAAATTAGCGGAATCGATTATACCCTGTGTATAATAATATCGAAGAGATACAACAGTGTACAACAAGAGTACGCCATTACATGAGGGTTATGAGACTGATTATACTAGGCATGGTCAATTACCGTGTATTTGGTGGAGTAATTAACCGCGGCAGAGTGATGGTAGTCCCCCTGTGCATGGTTAGGTTGCCGCTTCCAGCTCTTCAGTAAAATAAATATAAAATATGTATGAGCCACATCATGGGAAAACATTCCTCTGTGCACGTGCAACAACTGAGCCTCAAATCAACTGTGAACCTTCAAGCATTTATGGCACATGACCAAAGTCTTAGTCTCTCAGTTTTCAAGACTTCTCAGGCTCCACTGAATGTCCATGCAAACTAGGGAGCTAATCAGCTTACCAGAGCTCTACATAAGATCACTGACAACAATTTTATGATAATTTTTGTTAAGGCTTTAAAATCGTATTGTGACCCCTCATAAGAATCACCTTTGTGAGGAGTTCTAACACAAGCTCACAAATTTTGTTGTTTTATGAAGAAATAAGGAATTATTGCAGGCAGGTTGATCTGTGTCTTTGCTACCTGCACATGCCACAAGGCCTATTTTCGAGTGATGTGACTCATATTTATTAAAAAATTTAGGCCTACTCTTCTGTCATTATTATGTTTAATCTTGAATTCATTTACAACTCTTCAATAACAATATATGATACTGCTGTCTTTCATGTTGAGAAACCAATGATGGGCAGCCCTGCCTCCCAAGCAGCCCCCCCCCCACCCCCCACACCCTTGTTTAACAAGATGTTATATTTTCAAACATAGTGTACAGAAATACACTGCCATTTTTTGCTGAAAAATATTGGCATCCTTGATTTATAGGTGCCATAAAACTTAATGAATCCCCGACTATGCTAAACGCGCCAACAATGCTTTGAAAGACGGGACCCTGATCTGGGTCTACACTGTTTACTCAGGCATTTCTGTAAATATGAGTCGCGACAACAAAACCAACAGTAAGCCATGTGTGCCTCGGGATCTGCCAAGTGTTCAGTCTTTGAGGTGCACTTAAAGAGTATCTGAGGGTCTAGGCTCAGGTTCCATGTGGACAGCAAAGACTGATCAGACAGAAGGGCCGATGCCCAGGTTGATCTTAGTCTTTGCTGGGTGCACATGCCACTTTGTTGATTTTGTCCTGCCACGGCTCACATACTGCAATCCCTTTTCCCCAAGCCAAAGTATAAAAGCACTTTCTTGTGAACTTTCTGTAGCTTTCTGTTATTATCCTCTACCTATTTCCACCAATATTAAGATGTTTTTCATGCCAAGAGTAAATCAAATTAGCCATTTAATTCTTTACCCAGTCAACCCTCATTTAAAAGCCTTATAAAACAGCCTACATTGTTTGCATGAGAGAAACTGCACTCAGGAAAAGTGCACTTCTATTTTTCTGCCCCAAACCACAAGCAGCCAAGCTCTAATTAGATCAAGTAGGAGCTGAAAACCACTTATTGCTGCCGCAAATTCGGATCACCCCTGTGGTTTTGTATTGAGGTGAATCAAGTTCGTATTTTACCATAAGCCTCTATGAAAGTATTATGTAAACACATTATTTTTTATAATCAAGGTTTGCCTTTTCACTTTCTTGGATTTTTACAGGAGTCAAAACCACATTTCAGAGCTCCACGTTAGCCAAAGACTTTGGGATGGAAATTTTTCTTTAATTAATTTCCTTTTTCCTCCAAATATTGCTAGTTGTATTGCGTAAGAAGATTCAACAATACTAGTGGATCAGGATGGCTAAAAACTGATTCACTATCCCCCTTTTGACTGGCCTGGTTTAGAAATGACTTCCATGTTTTTCTACACACCCCTCATCCTGAATTCAGAGCTCCAGATAATAAGGGTTCTCATTTTTCTGGAAATATTTCTCTATTTCAGTCAATATGCACATACTGGCCGCTTACTACACGGTCTCACCATGGTGGCTGTAACAAAGGCCACAACATGATTGTTTTCCATGCTAGACAGATATTAGGCTTAGATCAGATGAGTATTTGATGTTACTCAGGGATAATGTACACAGGCACAGGTAAATTTTTCTCAATGAAAACATTATGATGTACCCCTCATATGAAACACCTCGAACAAGACAGTTAATATGAGGGGTCACAATGTTTTCATGCAGATTTAAGAGCGAAAGTTACCATAATTATCCCCACATACTCCCTCTTATCTGGAGCTCTGAACATTATTTCCAATTATCATGAAAACCCCTTCTCTGGGAGCCCAATGGAAGCGTACCGTATTATTTGGTTATAAGACAGGTTTTCCTTCTTCCAAAACAATCCCAAAAATATAATCCGTCTTGCAAGGAGGATCTGAGTTTTTGGGATTGTCTTGGAAGTGAAAATTGCATTTTATAGCTGAATTACACAAAACTGATTTCCATATTTTAGGTACCGTAATGACCCTAAAATTTCGGACACCCGAAAGTTCCACAATTTTTGTTTGAAAATTCTTAGAAACTGGATTTTGAACAGGTAAATGGATCCAAATGATGCTTAGTGAATGGCAAACCTTGTAGACCCTGATCAAACTGCTCCTTCAGGAGCAGTTTGATATGGGTCTACAATGTTTGCTCAGACCGGTCTGTCCGAATATTTAGGGTCAGTACGCTAATTCTAGATGGGGAAACCCCAGTCTTATAAATGAATAAGTATGGTATACATACACAGAAACAATGAGTTTGTTAGTGAACAAGTGACCTAACCTACAAACACAATTTTTATGTGACCACAAGTAGAATAACATTGCAGGGCAAGTCTAAAAATTTTAATGAGGTTGCAACTTTAAACTCTACTCCAATTCAAAGGTATGTTAACACACTGCCATGGTCTAGACTGGCATCAGTCTATTTAACAAATAATGCAAAATTTTACAATTTTTTACAAATTTTAACAATTTAACTATCATACTAATTTTATATCTTCTGATAGCTGAATTCCAGTGATGGCTCTCATTAGAATAGAACACAAATCGAATGTATTTTTTTTTTACTGGCTTAAAGTCATTACTGGAGTCTGATGCCAGTTATGCCATGGTCCAGTCCCCATTTTTTGCATGCTCTTCATCAAAATGATAGTAAAATAAAAGATGCAATTATCCCTGTTACTCCTTATCTGGAACACTGTCCTAGGCCATTTCTTTATACACTGCAGTTCTGTTTTGTTTTGTTTTCAGCTGAATTTAGTTAGTCCCACCCTGCAATGCTATATGTAAGATATTAGTGCTCATACCCATCTATATCAGTTCAAAGACTTCAACGACTTGTGCAGTGCAACTCTATGCAGCATCGTCCACAATAAAGGACAAATTAACAATTTCTTACCTTTTGGTTCGCCAGCCTGAGAGATTCTGAGAAGTGCTGATCCACGGCTGCGTGTGAGTCGACAGACTCCTTTAATATCCTGCTCCTTTCTCTTTCGAGTAGCTCCCTCTGTCGCTCTCTTTCAAGTTTTTCTAATCTCTCTCTTTCTGCTCGTTCTTGTTCAGCCTTTTCTCTTTCCCGTCTTTCCCTGCAGAAAAAAAGTCTCTGCAGAATTAGAATACTTGTGCTTTTTTGACAATTTTAGAGTCAGTATACCAAATTTTTTATTCTTTGTTTGACGACTTTACAGTTAATATACTTGTGCTTTGTTTGACAAACTTAGGGTGGCCTCTGCTGTGTCTTGGGTAGGCTGATTGTAGGCTGCACAGAGTGGCTTCTACTGTGTCTTGGGTAGGCTGACTGAGGCCTACATAAAATGGCTTCTACTGTGCCTTGGGTAGGCTGACTGTGGCCTACACAGAAAAGGCTTCTACTGTGTCTTGGGTAGGCTGACTGAGGCCTGCCCTGAATGGCTTCTACTGTGCCTTGGGTAGGCTGACTGGCCTGCAGAGTGGCTTCTACTGGTTGAAGCCATTCGGCAGATAGTGGCCTGCATAACTTCTGATACCATATTCTAAATACTGGGACAGATAGGTCTGAGCAAACAGTGCACACCCTGTATAATTAGCAGTCTAACCAGGGTCTTCACTTTTTGCCATTCCATCTGTATCTTATGGAGTCAGATACAGAAGTATCATAGACGCTAAGAAAGTAAAATTTAAAAGTGTGAATTTTAAACAAGTCTAGATGAATGAATAACCTAATTTCAAGTTTTAGGACAATTACCATAACTTTTTTATGTATCCTTATTTTTAGAATTGTTTTTGAACCATGTTTATACCGTAATGACCCTAAAATTTCGGACACCAGAAAGTTTGACTATTATTGTTTCAAAATTCTTAGAAAGTGAATTTCACACACTTTAATGCATTCGAATGATGCTTTGTGAATGGCAAACATTGTAGACCCTAATCAAACTGAATTTCAGCTACTCTTTTTATACAGTTATGGGTATTATGGACCTTTCAAGAGTACCATGCTGGTCATTGTAAGCAAAAGTGTGCAAAAACTGAGCCTGGAGTAAAGAAAATCTGGCCCCCATCCCTGTGGCTTGCTCACTTGTGTGCCAGTAGAGACCGACCAACAGCTGTGTAAAATCTAGATGACGTTTAGGAGTCAGCACCCTAAACTATTAAGCTACTGAGGCCCATAAGGCTGTCTAAGGTGTATACTATATCCCCATTCAGTCATTTGAACTGCTTCCCCTTCCCGCAGGTGTCTCTCACATTGTTTGAATGAAAGCTTACAACCCCAAAAATAACCCTATACCCTTTCTTTGAAAACCAGGGTTAAAGACAGAAATTTTATATGATACTAACAGCTGGCATTTTCTCTCATAACTCTGGGGAGGTCAAGCCCAAAATTTAGGGGCCATAGGCTACTGGGCCCTGGTTAGTTTTATCCCTACAAACTTTATATCTTTCAAAGTATGAATGGCATTCAACTGGAAAAATCAAAAATCGGTGTCATCCACTAATCCAGTGCCCCAGATAGGATTTGTGGCTCACACAGCATACTGTCTGAACATCGACACATACACTGATGGGTTGCTCCAGTATAATTTGGTGTCCTATCAAAATATGCAGACACCTCTTGACTGCCTGCACCAATTTCAGTTTCAATGACAAAGATTAATAAATTCTAACAGGTAAAATCTTCCTCTCCAACAAAAAGGAATAAACTAGGTCAACTCTTAGGCAGAGATCAAGAGAGATTACTGGCTGGCATCCATTTTGAATATCAAATTACCCTGCTACAACAAGCACTTACACAAACAGCATGATATCAACATATTTAAACTTTCTTATCAAGACTTATGAAACAAAATAATACTATTTCAAATACCAAATACCTTTACCAAGATGACAACTTCTCACAACAGATAAACACAAAATATCTTTACTGAAAACTCCAGAATGAGCTACACAATGGATTGAGCCAGTGAGACAAGGTCAAGGTTGTTCATATACTACATTACAAGTCCTCCTCCAGACCTATTGATCCAAAACTGAACAGAAAATGTGGAAAGGATCAGGTAGGCCCATCACATTATCATACTTACTGGAAAAGTTCTAAAATTGGGAGAATGAAATTGTTACCATATTTGTCCTAAAATTGGTGACAGTTTGGTAATTTGTCTCAATGGTGCAGTTTAGGATTCACTGAAAGAGCTGTCCGATCAGAGTCTGCACAACAGTAATGTGCCTAAATTTTGGGACATCAAAAATATTTAATTTTCCATTTGGAACAAATGGAAAATTAATTATTTTAGGTGTCCCAATACTTAAGCACAATAGGGTATTTGCTGATCAGTCTGATCTGTGTCTGCATTCTTTCCCAACCTATCTGTCCCAATACTTGTGTTTTTATTCTAAACTACAAGGAAGTAATCATTTATGCTGGTTTGGACATTAAAATGCCTCTCATATCTGCACTTAGAGTTTGGATACTTTCCAGTCTATTTATGATTATATCAAAATACCAAACCTTCATGAAATTTATTTTTTCCCTTCTACAACTTTTGGAGTTCTGTGATTTGAATGGGGGAAAGATGTACAGTGTGTCTACCCTGATTCGACTGCTTCTGAGTATACTGTTTGCAAAATTTAATACTGTCATCAACCTTTTTAACGCCTTGTGCACTTAACATTGTCAAAATGGCAACAAAATACTTGCATTAATCTTTCTTAGAAGCGCACGTCAAAAAATTTCATCAAATCCCAGCTTGGGTCGATTTGCGACTGGAAAACTGTCTCAACCCAGCAGTAAATGGGTACCATTTTTGAATTAGGGAAGGATAAGGCAGCCAAAGGAGAAGGATGGCCTCTGCCTTTCATATGCTGTGCCCACGATACAGTGGGCTTCTAACCCCCACTGCCCCTATGGCCACTAGGCTAAGGGAAACCTTTACCTTTTAATACTTTCAGACTATAATCATGGCTATGCATTTTAATGGGCTTCTCTATGGCAGAGCAAATTTGCAAAATCAGCATTTGAACACTATGAATATGGATGTTTTCTTTAATACAGGGAACATCTGCCTTTTGAATAAATATAACGTGGCAGATGGTACATTCCAGGCCATCAGCAACCATATCAGTTTTGTTATAGAAGACTATTTAGCATAATGAGTCAACCATACCCACTTTAATGTTATATTGTTTTAATATTAGAGCATGAGCAGACTAACTGAGCATGTACAGTTTAATTCAGAGGATGATGCTTGTGAACTAAAACATTCAGTACGGTAATGACCCTAAAATTTTGGACACATGAAAGTTGGACAATTATTGTTCCAAAATTCTTAGAAAGTGGATTTTACATACATCCAAATGATGCTTAAAGAATGGCAAACCTTGTAGACCCTGATCAAACTGCTCCTCACTGCTCCTTGATGAGCAAATTGATCTGAGTCTACAATGTCTGCTTAGACCTGTCTATCCGAATATTTAGGGTCATTACAGTTTTTTTTTTTTTTTTAATTTTTTTAATTATGGTTATCTCAAGGGTGTCCTTATGTGTAAGATAGAGCTTGGTTCATGCTAAATGCTAAAGATTTGTGCATGGCAACATTACATATTTTCTGATAGCCTTTCGTTTTAGGGATATATTATTATTTTTAGGGATATATTATTATTAAGTTCTGACTGACTGGTTATGTACTAAGATTATAAGTAACAGCATCTGCCTGTCATTGAACTGACCAATTTGGTTTTTCATTTTACCAGGGACAAATTGAGAAATGTCTCTACCATTGAAACAAATGAAAGATCTTTATAAAACCAGTTCTTAAATATTCCAGTCTACATTTGAGCCAAAGAAGTCAAAGACATGAGGCAGGAGCAGTTGGAATCAGCCAGAGCTTATCAATAGCGACAAATCTGCCCATTCCAAATAGTTGTTGGTACCACTTATACAATAACATGTTAGAGGATGAGTTTACTCCTAACTCATTAATCAGTGAAAAAGTTTCAGCAGAGCCATGACTCAGAAATCAATATCAGTGACTCACATGGCAACTTGACTCAAATTCAAGCAAGAATAGATTGAACTTGCTTCGAAGGGCTGACAGGAGTTAGTGACAGCATTATTTTCCTTGTTTTTCTATTAAAACATAATGCTGTCATCCCTAATTAGGAGGTAACCCCACCCCACCCCCTCCCCCTAGAATGGGGTCACAACACAGGTTTTCACAGAAATAAATATTTCGGAATTATCCTCGAAACCACCTTATCTGGAGCTTTGGGTCATTGTCTCATATATCTTGTTCCCAAATTCTGGAGAGATGCACAGCTCTTAAGACTGCTCTTGAGAATGGCGGTCTTAACCCTAATGCACTCAGAACGGCCAAAACTCGATGGAGTTTTGGCTGTTCTGAGTGCAATAGGGTTTAATGATGAAATGACTGGCACACCATATGTTTCTATGCCAAAGTGTGACAATCGTTTAGGAGTTGCATAGCTGTATACATGGGGTGCCATGGCCAAGTGATAAAAGCACTAGGGCCATCTTGCTCCTGAAATGATAATCTCTGTTGACCTTGCAGTACTGACCAGTGTAGCTACTCCTATCACGGATGGCAGCAAAAGCAGATGACCCGGCTCCGCTCCTCATTTCACATCACCTGTTATGTGTTGCATGTGGTAACAAGAATTATTAATCCTCAGTGAACCAAAAAAGTATACAACAGATTTACACAGGTATCTATCTGCACAATTTACAAAATTTGTTTTGCCCAATATATCATATTGGGAATTCGAAGACTATAGGGCAAGCGCTGTAGATCCAGATAAGGCGGCTTCATCTGAATCAATGGTGTTTGTAAATTCATCAATATTCATTTCTAGTACTTTAAGGTTTTAGCATCAGAAACCCTTCCCTGCTCAAAGAAAATTTGTATGACCTCTTTTATCAAAGACAGCTTACAGTTGAGTATTTACACCCACAGTAATGGAAAAGGATTTATGGTATTGATTTTGCCCATGAATGCAAGATTGCTAAGTCAAGCTGTCAGAAAAGTTCAATGTCTAAACTTCCTTTATATCCATGTTGTAATTTAATGAAATGTTAAGATAAGGTCTTAAATTTCAAGTAGCTTATTACCAGGGGGAGATCTCAAAAGTTTTCATTCACCAGTGCGAGAGGTAAAGTGAAACAAGATGGCCGACTACCCCGAAATCTGCTAGATTAAATCCCTTTCCGGCCGCAGCTAGCTACAAATATTATTAGGGGAGGTCGGGTCAGGCAAATGTGCTGAATAACTTTTAGTGCCAGGACATCCTACTTATCTTGATAATAGTAGGATAAGGGGCAACTGTGCTTGCAGCATGCGCAGGATGGTGATTGTTCAGATCGTTTCAGTCTTAACTATCCCTGCTATTCCTTTTCTTTCTCCATCTCTCTGGGAAACCGTAGTCTGAGCATGGTTTCCACTGTCTGCTATTCTCAAGAATTTTCAAGGAGACAGTATCTCTCCTGAAGACCCTTCACCTACACAACTCTACAGCAGCAATGACATCAGAATATTGACATTGTAAAATCAGCTTTTCAATTTTAACCCATTTATGCCCTGTGGACAATTCTGGCCTTACCAAATGGATGAATCCATTTGTCAAAAAATTCACCTGATTGTGTATAACTAATTAGGGGTGATTGGCATATCATTTTTTTTTTCATTTTAAGGAGCACGCATTTGTTTTTTTGCAAGTAGTGTTGACCCTGACAGATGCCATATTTTGTGGCCTCTGATCTGGTCTGCACTGTTTGCCTATGTCCTTTTTATGTACACTAGGCATTAATGGGTAAGATAGAGCAACTGGTATTTTGTCTGCGAACATACTCATGCACACAACAAGAGCTTACCTTTCTATCCTTTCTTTATCAAGTCTGTCTCGTTCAAGTCTTCGTTCCCGTTCCTTTCTCTCTCTTTCAACTCTGTCTCGTTCAGCCCTGTCCCTTTCCCGATCTCTCTCCAATCTGTCTATACGTTCTCTTTCCATCTGTTCTTGTTCACGTAGAAGCCTGTCTCTAAGGAGATCATCTTGGTGTTTAGCAAGAAGCCATGGAGGAGGTATTGGAACTGAGGGATACTTCTGCTGCCACAGATGCTCTAGTTGTGTACTGGTCAATGTACCACCAGCATAGGACAAAGGCAGAGCACTCTGATACTGAGCTAAAGCTGCAGATAACTGCTGCTGCTGAACCACCGCCATTTGCTGATGAATGGCCAGAGCTGCTGGGTCCAGATGCTGTATCCCTGGAGGAATAAGATTTGACAATGCATGTCCAGACAGAGTATGCCCCATTCCTAACGGAGATGGGTATGCCACTGATGGAATGACAGGAGTACGCGATGATGAAAGACTGCTTGATAATGTTAGTGGTGTTGAACTCATGCCTGCACTAGCTGGTCGTGAGGCTTGAGTTGGAATTGGATTGTGCACTGTTCGCTCACTACGATATGAATTCTGAGAGCTATGCATGTTTGGAACATTACTTCTTACAGGATTCTTACTCATTAATTCAGGGTCTCTGTATGGAAGCACAGGCTCACTTTTATCAACTATTAAAGGACTTGAAGCAGCACTACTTTTAGAACTTTTGAGATCATCTGCTTGTGAATTTGGTCTACGAATTTCACCTACATCACTTAAACCTGAGCTACACCTATCTTCACTGGCTCTTGATTGAGATCTTTCATCATGAGGCCAACTTGAGTTTGTGTTTGTATTGTTATTCACACTGCTAATAGGATTAGATGCTGCTTTGTTATCCCTGGGTTGTGTTGAAGGAAGCTGGATATCACGAGATTCAGACCTGTCTATATTGGTGTCTGAATTTGGAGAAGAAAGGGTACTAGATGTAGATCCAGTTTTTTCTTCACCATGAAGAGATGATAATTTTTCTGCACGTGCAACTTGATCAGTAACAGACTGATGAATGTCTATACTAGATGAAGCTAGTCCACTATTTTGGGGTTGACCTACTATGAAACCCCCAGTTGATAATTGTTTCTTTTTAATATAGTGCATATTATCATCAGAAACTTCTGATTTGTCTCTCTCTTTACTAGGTTTATTTGTGGGCTTCTCTGTTACAGAATCACCACGTGCTTCATTGTCCACAGAAGATTTGCCCTTTTCCTTCTTTCTTTCATTCTTTCTAGTTTTCTTTTCAACAGGTTTTTCTTTTTTATCAACAGTACTTTTATCACTTTTCTTTTTATCTGTAACACTTTCAGAAGTTTGCAACTTACCCTTTGAAGCTAAGGATTTATTTCTTTCTAATTCTTTTTCTTTCTCTTTTTCAAAAGCAGTTCTGATTTCCTTGAGTTTTTCTTCTACCTGATCATTGATAATGTTTTCACTTGTAGTATTTCTATTTTTATTATATTTCCCTGTTTTAACATTTGAGCTGTTTGGTGCCTCATTACCCTTACCACACTTTTCTGTCAATTTATCACTTTTGGCACAAGTGTTTTTATCACTTTTGTCTTTCTGACTCCCTGAAAGTGGTTTAATCACAGGTTCTGCTTGTTCTTGTGTCTTAGTTACAACCTGATTTCTTGGTGAATCTGACTTAATTTCTCTATCTCGTTTCGGACGAGTGTTTGGTTTAGACTTGGTCAAATCTACTTCCCCAGCATTAACTAAAGGTTTCAATTCTTCAAGTTTTGTCTTAGTTTCAAAACACTTTTCTTTCTCCTTTTCCTGAACTTTTGGGGTAGCAGGTTTTTGAGCCTCTAATTTAGGAGTTGGAGTTCTCTGAGTCTCTACTTTGGGAGTGGGAGGTTTTTGAACTTCTGTTTTAGGAGTGGGAGGTTTTTGAACTTCACTTTTAGTAGGAGTCGGAGTTCTCTGAACCTCTGCTTTAGCAGTCGGAATCCGAGATGAAGTTCTTAAAGTAGGGGTAGAAGTTCTTTGATTTTGTTTGTTTATTCTTTCCTTTGATGGTGTATTGCGCGGAGATACCCTTAACGGTGGTGTTGATTCTGAATGAGTTGATGCAGGAGATGGTGTTAAATCACGTTTACTGGGAGGTTTGGCAGGAGACTGAGGTTTAACTGCCTCCTCAGATTTTGTCCGTTTCCTGACACGAGATGCTGGATTTGACTGCCCAGTGTCCGGCTCTTCCGGTGTGTCAGCTCTGCGTTTTCTGTCACGTGGAGTTAGCTGCCTCAATCGTGGGTTACTTCTTTCAGCACCTGAAACATAACAAGTCATTATTAAAACTGCTGCCAACAATAACTAAGCTGAAGCTGGCATAAATCCTTGTGGATCTACTCAGTATTCAAATGAGAGAGACAGAGATGATGGATGATGCAGTAAAAATTCTAAAAATTGGGATGCCTAGAATAATTATTACCGTAAATGAACTAAAATACCACACAGTAACGTGTCTTTAAGATGCAGATGGAATGGCAAACAGTGTAGATCCTGATCAGACTGCTCCTAAGAGCAGTCTGATCTGGGTCTGCACTATTTGCTCAGATCTATCTTTCCCATTACTTAGAACTTTTACAGTTCTCTTTCTCTATTCTGAGAGACTGCAGTCTGCAAATGTGTTTACCCTCTGTAAATAAAGACGATTATTATTATTATTATTATTAGTCTGACAATAAATTATTTTACCAGAAAATGTTAATTACAGCTGACCTTCTGCAGTATTTGTCAGACATCTGTTGCCTCTGCCCTACTTTTTACATTAATTGCATCCAGGTCTATCCATATCAGTCAGTATTCTGTAGCTAAAACTTTTCTCACATTTCTCCATTCTCACTATAATCTTCTAATGACACAAATAGTGAAGACCCAGGTCAGCGCACCAACATTCTTTCGGCAAGACAGCTTATAGTAACCATATTTATTTTGTTATCATTTTTGTTTAGTTGTAAGGCAGGGGTTTTATCCATACAAAACCATCCCAAAACTCTACAAGATATCTGGCATCATTCTGGACAGGGAAAATTCCATCTTGTAGCCGACTGAAGACAGTAAGTATTAATTGGTAATAAATCTGTTATGCTATTATATAATTCAAGGTAACCAAGGTTAAGTGTACCAATATTTATGGTAATTAGGGTACTAGCACACCTTGACCACCTGTATATAACCCATATGTAATTAAGCCTACTCCAAATATAGGTCAGGCTGGACCAACTGACCATTCACATGAAGGTCAAGCTACCCTTGCAGGAGGCAGTGACTAATGTACTGACCTTTAACCAGCATGAATAATGGCATAATGAATCAAAACCTCATAAATGTATATCAAGCACCTTTTGGGGTGTTCATAGCATTTTAGCTGCAAAGCTGACTCCTCCCCCCACAACAAAACCACTGCCTTCAGCATCACATAAATTTCAAACGGCAACCCAACAAGCAAGCACTCAAAACAGTGTTTTTTTTTCTAAGCCCACAAAACAGTTTTCCTAATAACAAACCATGAGAAACAAAGCTGTTAATAGAGGGCTGACTTGCCAAACTACTCTCTAGTATAACATCTGTCAGACCGTGATCAGGCTGTTATTAACTCTGATCTTTCTGCTCCTAATTTCTGCCGAAAACAGTTTTCAGAAATTTAAGATACAGGAGGCTTCAATCGAAAAGTATTACTGTGCTCAAGTATTGAGACACCCAAAATAATTTAATTTTCCATGTAAGAAATTAATTATTTTTAGGTGTCCCAAAATTTAGGCAGATTACAGTAATCAAAGAAATACATGTACAGTATAAAACTCACCTACCAGTACTGAAATTGCCTTAAAAAGATATGTCCGGAAGATGAATAAATAAAGCCAAATTCCTCTAGACAATGAATTTAAAACACTAACAGGTCAGTCCCATATTCTTTACTAAGCACAAGTATGTCTGTTCATATCCTAAACACACATTACCGCCAAGACAAGACCCAACAACACAAAGATCAGTCTAGTATGTTTACTTTGTAAATTACCGGTTATTTACCAAGGGAAACCTGATAAAATCTCTCCAACTACTGCACTCTAGCTTCTGGCATGTAATCTAGCAAAACCTAATCTGGCCTCTCTGACACCAAGCTAGAGAAACACAAACCTATTATTCATCGGCTATAGGGGGCGTCTCAAAGCAAAACTAGTCTCCATATAACTCCATTTTGACCTTGCGATATTTTTAAGCTTTTTAAGCGCACCACGCTACTCAATGTCAATGACTCAACGGCAGATTTATAAAGTTACCAAAACTCCTATAAATGGATTCCCATTGAATTATGAGGTCAGCAAGATAACATTTGTTCAAAGAATGACACGTTCCTGGGGCAAAAACGTGGATGTTGTTTATGCCATTTCAACAGTATTTCAGTTATTTCTGGATAATTATGGAGACAAAATGTAATCGAAAGTTTACTGAGCAAGACTTGAACCCACTACCTCAAGATCATGGTTCCAGAGCATCAACCTCTCAGTCAACATGACGGGACTTTCACTGTTTGATATAAATACAGGAATTTCTGACAAATAAAAAGAAAATCAGACACATCTCTTTCAATCGAAATTGTGTGACCAGACATATTGAATTGTGGTTAAATTTCGGGACATCTAGAATAATTTTCTATTTTGGACAAATGAAAACTTGAATGAAAAATTATCTTAAGGTGTCCCAATATAGTACCTATGCACATTACGGTAAATGGGTTAACGAATCTGCTCAAACAAGAGTTGTCAGGGACAATACAGCATGCCTAAACCATGTCCAATCTACAGCTCAGTTTACTGTTGACTTTCAGTGCCCTACAGTTAGCCCTTGCAGCAAGATGAGATACAGATAGGAGAGATAACTGTCTTTCTGTCTGATGTAGTTAATCATCCATCTATCTCTGCAGGCCAACTATCTAACAATAAACATGACAGATGACTGACCTTTTCAATAAATATGCTGACTACAAAAGTCAAATCTAGTACACTCCATGTTTTACCATAATCACCCAGAATATTCGAACAGACCCTGAGCAAACAAATCAGATCCTGTTCAAACTGCTGTCGGATCACTTTGTACTGTTTGCTCCGACATCTGCAATTTTCTGACACGATGTTTTGCATTCTGATCTTCCAACCTATCTACTCAGCAAAATGGCTGTGGGGTTGCTGGTTTGAACCTAGCTTTTATCAACCTTTCAACAAAATTTAAATCAAGGACCATCTCTTTGTTAACACTGTGCTGGTGAGGTACTGAACATAGTTCATTCACCAGGCTACGTACGGATTAAAATTTTGGAGAGAACCCTTGCACCATCTACTATATGTATCCCTCTACGAACCTTAAAAGGCAATGTTTTTAATATCCTCCGACCAAAAACAAGTTTTAAAGTTCAGGTAAGCAGATTTGAAAAGTCATTTAACACATTGTTTAAACTCTATACAGGTGCGGCAATAACTTATTCAGCTAACCCAAAGAACCTATTATTATCGACAAACTGATACAAAGGACTCGCCAAGCAGCTAATTATACAACTGGTGTTTTGTTTGCCCTGATGACCCTAGATAATGGGACAGAAAAGCCGGAGCAAACAGTGAAGACCCACATCAGACTGCTCCTACAGGAGCAGTCTGATCAAGGTCTACACTGTTTGCCATTTTGCCACATGACAAATCATTTGACAATCCCGACAGAAAAATTAACTTGTAATTACAGTACCATATTATAGTGTCCAAATATTTACATGTAATTACGACAGTTACACACCAGAACAATTCTAAACTATAAACCTTGGCAAAGCTATTGAAATACTAAGCAGACAAAAATCGGCTCAACAAAATGTCAAAAGATACTAAAGTTTTTGTCAACAGTGAAATTTCCAAATTGTTAGCAAGTTTAGTCAAGCAAAAAGCTAAAATAAGCTCTTATCGACATGAACAAATTCTAAAGGGCATTCAAATAAGTTTCAAAGCAGCAAACAAGTCTTATATGAGACATGCCAAGATAAATGGCTGTTCTAGCATGGAAAAACAGCGAAAACTCAGCTCTCCCTAGGACTTCCCTGCTCACAAAATATATAGCTCCTATGGAACCTACAGCAACCAGCTAAGATACTGATCAGACTGAGTATAAGTGTACAAGCGAAGGCTCATCTGAGTCTTCACTGTTTGCGCAGGCAATAACGTACTTTCTCTCAAGGAGAGCACTTGCGAGTTGGCCACCAGCACAAGGTACCATAAGATGAGTGATGACAGCCAGCATAAACTGCCTAAACTGTTCACTCACAGTCAATGAACCTGGGTTGGGTAGGATGGGCGGGGAATATATAAATTGAAGACAATGATATCACAATACATGCTCATGCTCAGGCCAAATCTTTACTCGCTGCTATAAAGGCCTCTTTTTCTGTCGGCTGCCCTGACATTCCTTTTGTTGTTTGTTATAAGAGAATAATGACCTTAAACTGTCATTTCTTTAAATTTTTTATGACAGGCTCACATGACATTTAAAAAGTTATTTTAATTTAGATCTGTTGTTAGAACTTTGATACACATAGTATTTATCTTAAATATTAGGCCATCTTAACAGCTTATCGTGCATGGGTATACCTCCATGTTTTATCTGCCTTTATACAAAGGGGAACAACTTTTGTCACTTCCTGTTTGCTTCTGAACTTCCAAAATGGGGTCCACTCTTACAAGAAAGACATAAGCTGTGACACGACAAAACCAACAATGTGGCTGTGCGCCCAGCGTAACTCAGATCAGCATGGGCATCTGCCCTGTTTGATCAGACTCTTTGTTAAGTGCTCAAAGGGTAGCTAAGGGTCTCAGCTACCTCCATGCGGACAGCGAAGACTCTGATCAGACTGGGCAGATGCCCAGGCTGATCTGAGTCTGCGCTGGGCACACAACCACATTGTTGGTTTTGTCATGTCGTGGCTCACATGAGCCCAACTGAGAAGGGTGGCAAAAGATAAAATTGTATCTGACAATATTAGACGGAATGGCAAACTCAGACTGCTTCTTTATTTGGGTCAGTACCTTCCACCGACTGTAATTACCCTAAGATTTAAACATGCTGATTTTATTTTACTATTATTGTCGGCAATGGCAAACAATGCAGACCTTGCTTTGACTGTGTAGGAATCTGGTATCATGACTTGCGATTTTACATCCTTTTCAACAGTATTTCAGTCGTATCAGGACCATGGGACGATGATAATGAAAGGCTGTGTGGAATGGAACCCTGTTTACAGTAGGAAAGATTCTCGCCTCAAGCGGGGCTCGAACCTGGTCTGCTAGATCAGTAGGCCAGCGCTTAACCCACTGAGCTACCGGGGCTCCGCAAAGTGCAATGCCCACTGGGAGTGCAGTCGGTTAACTGTTTGCTTAGATACTTTTGTCTCATAATAAGCGACTTGATGCATACTGTCCTATCTGAACCAGCTTGAATCCCATGATCTAATTTAGCAGGAAGATCATCAATATTCAGAGGCTTGTCTATTCCAATTCCCAATAAGCTGTTCAATAGGACTTTTGTCTTGCTGAAGGGCTCCAGATATGGTAAATATTGGACAATAATTTTACAGCAAATTTTGACTGCTTCAAAACAAACGAACATATGTTGTGATCTCCTATTTGAACTGCCTCGCTGAGGCAGTTCAAATGAGAGATCACAACATATGTTTTCAATGAAGAATAAACAAAAATTGTCTTGTAATTATCATCAAATACTCTCCTTTTATAGAACTCTTATAAATGCCATTGCACTATATTCCAGAACTAAATTAGATTTTCCTAGAAAATGGGACTGCTTAGCTCCATATATATATATACCAGTTGCGGATGATATAGGCTCTTATAGCTGCTTTGACAGCTTTGTCAATGCATATAACAAAGAATCTGATGATGAATAGATGACTTGCGATGTTACGTCTTTTAACATCAATTCTCTGTAAGCACCAGAATATTTTGTCCACGCACCGAAAGGGATTTTGATGACACTTATTTCCAATGAAAGGGTGTATCAAAAAACGAAAAAGTTATACTTAGTTTTGCGATTCTTCTTTCCGTTGTCATGGAAACGGCAGATGAAAATAGAAAATGTTGAAACTGGTGGGAAATTAAAGTAGATGGATATCTGAAGATTTTAAACACTCATACTTTGTCTGAAACTGATTAATTTTGCAGTTTTTGTATAAAGTAGACAACAAATAAATAATTCAAAGTGGGAAGTGTATATTCTGAAACTGCTGTTTGCTCCAGTTATCACTTAAATGTGAAATTTTAGGTTTTCTTGGTGTACCATGGTCTCCTATTTAAGAGGGCAATGTGCAAAACGCAGTCTGATACAGACCGTGTGCCATATTCTAGTATATAAAGAAAAGCCTATAATACAAATTTCATTAAAGATCTGAGTGGGGTAAAGTAGTTTTCTGCATTAATTCTGGAGGTGGTTGGACCCCAAATCCTGAATTTTCTTCAATTCTATTCTGTTTTGGTTGCTACGCAGTAACTTCCCTTGTTAGCTCTTCAAAGTAAAACAGAGAAACATGTAAACAATTACATGCGGTTAATTAAAGGCGGTATTCCACAAGTTTGACAGAACTTTGTGAATTTGTATGCTGAGTTTTTATTCAGTTATTCATTGTAGCACCGTCTACAGATAATGTTACACAATTCTGAGGTCACTACATGTATTTGTTACGTGTGTTTATCAGATTTACCTCTTGATTGTTGGAGAAAGTGAAGTGCTGTAGAGTGATATGTTGCAGATTCGTACAGCTTGCAGATTCGTACACTGGGAGTTTAAGGGTTTCCTGCTGCATGCAATATCAATTAAAGACAAATTAATTACTTGACTATTAAACAAACAATCATGCCAGTCATTTCCAGTGCATGCTTGTGTGTGCCTTGTAGATTCAGTCGTTGTAGAGATTGTTATTTTCGACTCCGCTACAGCCTCTCTTATACAGCAGTTGATTTAAGGCCAACAATAAGACAAATAATATGTGGTGGCCCTCAATATTTGTTAAGTCATACACAAGAAAGGCAAGTGCCTCGTGGAGACAGGGGAATCACAGAAGAGACAATGTACTAATCAATGATGTTTCTGCCACTTTCTGGTGTTGTTTTTCCAGTTGCCATATGTAAGTAAAGGAGGCTCAGTAGCTGCTAGCGGCTGCAGTCCCGCTCCAGCTCTAGCCCTAAATTATTTCAGAAACAAGTTTCTAGTTTTAAAAAAATGAAAACGGTTTCTAGGTATTAGTTGTGTACAGATGATCAGGTGGTATCGATTAGCGGCGTGCTGGAAGCTCAGTCCCGATTCCGATAATCGATTTAACTTAGTCAAAATCGATCATCGTCATGAAATGGAGGAGCGGTATGCGAGCTGTCTCTGCACCGTCCAGTACTCCGGTACCGGGTTTTATACGTGGTGCGGTGCATGCCGCTGCTCTTGTCTTATCAATAGAGTGTGCCTATGTCTCCAATATGGCTTCCAATGACAACACTTTCCGACAGTTATACGATCAAATGGCACTAATTAGAAAATCCGACATGTGGAAATACTTCGGATTTTACAAAAAGAATGACGATCTGCCACCAACAAGAGACAATCTCGATATGAGTAAAGGGGTTTGTAGGGTAAGAATCTTTCGTCAAAAATGAAGTACTGGTTTTCAGTAAAAAGTGACGGCGTCTCTGTTATCTTACAACCAATTCATGACCACTACATTCGATCTGGGAATAATTCCATGCCATGATAAACAATCTGAATGAATAATTCTTGCTCTGAGTCTGAATATTTGTTTACATAATAATTCTGTCACCCCACCCACTCTTTCTTCATGTTTTTTTACCCCATCTTTCTGAGGCCTTGGTTATTATGGGTGGGGGGTTAGCGAATGTGGCCAGTGCCTAAGGGGAACCTCTGCTTGAATCTTTTTAGGTGTGGACTTAGTTTTTTTATGTGTGGGGTGGACCCTAAAAGAGCAGTGTGATCTCAGTGATCTGGGTCTACATTCTACACTGTTTGGCTAGACCTGTCTGTCAAAAAAAATTATTGATGCTATCCGAGCCTGGTTAATGGTTCATATGGACATGCATCACATCATCCACCATACTTAGGTGTTACTAAGCCAACTAGCACAAAGCAGAGGTGGTTAAGAACCAAAAGGTGCATATAGAAAGCAGTTGCAAAACTACAAAAGCTACTACACTACAAAAGCAGCTATTTTTAGTCTATAATACATGGATTTTACAAGGATTAACAGTGAAACATGCATGGAAAAGCAAATTTATCAAGAACCGATTAATAATCGGAAGAATCGCATCGACAGCAGCAACCGATTTCAACCGATGATCGATTATGATTTCCAGCTGATGTCCCAACACTACTAGGTATTTTCCAGCCCAGCGCTGGGCTACTAGTTGCTGGGGAATGTAATGGTCAAGAATTTTTCCATTAACAACAAACCTTATCAAATTCTGTGGAGCCAATTGCCAATGGAGGGTTTTATCAACAAGGGGCACACACACTTCATATATATATATATAGATCTATATATTTTTTTCTTTTAATAAACAGTGTACATGGTGTATTGTTGCAAAATGGGCACTGCAATATTTAATGTTTTTCTAATATTAGAGTGCCCATTTTGCAACAATACACTGTTTATTCTAGAATTGTGTTTTAGAAATAAACACAGTCCATCTAGGACAATGGAACTGTTTGTAGTGTATGGGTACAAAACGATGTATTCTGCCATTTTTACAAAGGGAAACAACTTCTGTGATGTCCTCTTTTCTTTCCTGAATGAAGACGCCCTTCCATAATGGAGTCTATAATGCGGTCTATTCAGAAAGGTAAAAATCTGGTCAGGGGAGGGGTGGGGTGCAAATTCTTTCCTTTATGAGTTGGCACAGTTGAGAAAAAAAGAAAAAAATGGTTTAGATTGCTTCATATGAAAGTGTATCTGTACACCTTAAATTTGCCAAGTTATAGATTTTACAAAACTTTTCAAAGAAGTTGAAAGAAACTTGATATAGTAAATTATATTGTCCCGACAATATATGGGTAGCACCAGGTACAGTTTTCAATGAATCATGAGAGGGCAGTGATATGATACAATTTCAGTGAACACTTTCACCTCTTATCTCCTGTTAACAGCGCTCTAGATAAGAGGGGTATTTGATGATAATTGAGGAATATTTTTTTCTTATTTTTCATTGAAACCATATGTTGTGATCCCTCATCTGAACCGTCTTGTCGAGATAGTCCAGATAGGGGTCACAACATATGTTTTTATGCAGAAATAACAAAAGTTATCCTTAACTATCATCAAATACTCCCTCTTACATTGTATAAAGAGCTCTGTGTTATGATTATGCATACTTTACATTATGCATGTATATGAACATTCGGAAAATCTTTTTATCTATTTTTAGGGACTGAAACATATGAAGAAAATGTAGTTGATTATGCCAGTGAAAGGTTAATCTGATGGTAGACAGAAATACCAATAACAATGTACTTTTGAGAATGAAAGAAATGAATCCAAAATACGCCATGTGTGCCACTTCAGCAACATGCTTGTGGGAGCAGAGAAACTTGAAATATGCCTGAAGAATACTGTCCAAATGTCTGCTGTAGGTATACTTTTAATAGCATTGCATTAAATAGAGGATCTTGTAGGAATGATCATTTCATATGAAATTTATGAAACAAGCCTTTGGCGAGTTTCATAAATTTCATATGAAATGACCACGAGTGTAAGATTCGGTTTATCATATTGCCCTTTAAAATGAGATTTTAACGTCTTCAAATTGAACAATTCAATAAGTAAACGCATTGTTGACGCGTACGTTGTCAATGACGTTGCATGTATGTGCCAAAGTGTTATTACACGTGTGGCCATACGATTTTTATGACAGGACATTATCCACTGAATAACAGTGATGTCATATGAAACAGATTTAAAGGAACCTGATAACTTATATCAGCCAGCTGCCTGCACATTTGTTGAGTCTTACCAGATTTTTAAATTCACTGTTTTTCATTTGCAGTCTGAATCTTTAAAGTGAAATGTAGAAACTGATATGTTTGCACAAATGTGCAGCACGATGTGATTATTTCTGTATGCATTGGTTGGTTGGTTGTTATGGCTTTAATGGCCCTTTGAGGCAGTATTTTAGTCTGTATCAGACCATCTCCCAGAGAGAGGGAGAAAGAAGAGAGAAATGATTGAAAGAATTTAAAACAATGCCCGCCTGCACCTACTGCAAGCACAGTAGGCCCTTGTCTTACTTTCTGTATTCACTTACCTTGAGGCAGCAAAAGGAAAGTGTTGGGTTATTTCTTTTTCATATTATATGCTGTGCCCAAGATACAGTAGGGCTCTAACAGCCTTCTTCCCCTACGACCACAAGACTCTGGAAAACCTTTTACCTTTACTTTCATAAATAATGGTTCCTTTCATACAATCGTCATAATTATTTATGTATTTTTTGGGACACATTAAATGCATAGCTCCAAATAATACAGGTCTCACTCACTGGCACTGCTCTTTTTAGCTGGCCTGAACGAAGTTCAGGAAGAGCTATTGTACTACCTCCAGCGTTGGCGTTAGCGGCGGCGGCGGCATTAGCAAAATGTTAAAGTTTTAAATTAAAGTTTTTTAGGTGATGGGCAAGGCACTGTCAGGGGAGCTATCCTCTCCCGGTGACAGGTCTTGTTAAAATTTACATTGGACAATTGTATTGCTAGTCTGGACTAGTCTGACAAAGGTGGTAGAATAGAAAAATATTGACATAATTCTGTGCACTGATACTCAGTCAGGGAGACCAGGTGCTCTAAACATAAATCAAGCATTTGTACTGATTTCTTCTATTCCAAGGGAAGTGTTTAAATATGTAATTTGTGCATCTGCTGTAAACAGAAGATCATGGATTTGTATGGGGTTTACGTGAAATTGATTTAAACACTGTGTAGGTATTGGTCAGCAAAAGCCAGCTTGAACATCTGGTTTTGACTGTGCTGATTTGCAAATGATTTTGAAGATTTTTTTTTTTGTCTAATAAGCAGGAAGGAGACTCTATGATTGGTTACTTATACACAGACTGTACCAGAGATGGCTCCCTGTTACTGTGTTACCAAACTAGAGACAGCCAGTATGGTGATCATGATGTCTGTTGGTTGGCCTACCAGAAAGGATGATAGAAAGAACCCAGACCTTTGATCTATGCAAATAACTTATAAGCAAGTTCTACAGGTAGTTATTCACTAAGGGCATTGAGGGCTGCATTTATTGAACAGGATCTCAGCCAAGGTTGATAATGGATCATATTGGACCATTAACGTTAATCAGTTATTGTCCCCCGCCTTTTCGAAGAAAAGCGGAGGGACATAGTTTTCGGCATTCCATCCATCCATCCTTCCGTCTTTCCGTCCCCCTAAAGTAGTAGGTACCTTGTGTGTGCAACTTCTCCTACAGTTTTATGCCGCTTCTTTCGAAACTTTACAGATATATTTGTCATGGTCTGAAGATATGCATGTGGTTTGGATACAAACATACTAAGAAATGTACCAGTTTCTGTGAAAGATGAAAAAAAAAAAAAAAAAAAAAAAAAACTTCAGCAACATGTATTGAGTTTGTACTTCAGAATCCCTTGCTACAATGCACTTTACTTATTTCATGCAGTGTATTTTATTAAGTATTCCAGTATGTTCCATGTTGATTTTGATCAAATATGAAATTACACTTATTACAGTAATTCAGAGCTCTAGATAAGAGGGGTATTTGATGATAATTGAGGGATAATTTTCTTCATTTCTCATTGAAACCATATGTTATGACCCCTCATCTGAACCGTCTCATCAAGGCAGTTCAGATGAGGGGCCACAACATATGTTCACAACATATGTTTTTATCCAGAATTTACAAAAATTATCCCTAATTATCATGAAATACTCCCTCTTACCTAGTGCTCTGCAGTATATGTGTACACGTCCATGTTTTTTTTATTTTTTTATTTTTTTTATTTTTTTCATTTTGACAAAAGGGAACAAGTAAGTGAATTCATGTTTGCTTCCTCATGTTCTTCCAACATTTTTACAAAGGAAAACTGAAGTGACTTCCTGCAGTTTGCTTCTTGGGATAAGGAGGACTTTTCAAAATGGAGTCTACTTGTTAAGGAAAGAATTTGCTCTTGGGAAGCAGATTCTTTCCTTTAAGAGTTGACCCCCATTTAGAAAGGAGATAAAACAAATTCTAATGCACTTACAAATATAACGCGACGTCTGATTGGATAACATCAAAAATTTGCAACAGTATATTCTGCGATATACTGTCGCAAACCCGATGTTATTAAGTAACGTCGCTTCTCATTGGCTGACGTTTGGTTTTACGTTGCTGACGGCGCTTGAAATGGGTGTAAAATAGTCCATTATGAAAGGTGAAATGTGGAAAAGTGCATTAGAATGGGGATAACTGTATTGAAAATTGTCATTTTGGGAGGTAAATCATCGGTTTTATGGTCGCAAATTGCATTTTACGGCGACGCGCAATCATCGGTTTTATGGTCGCAAATTGCGTTTTACGGCGACGCGCCTGCGGAGCCGTAAAACGCAATTTGCGACCATAAAACCGATGATTTACCTCCCCAAATGACAATTTTCAAGATAGTTATACCCTAATTGGCAGAGTAACTTCCCCTTCCCCCAAAAGTGGATCTATGGACCTTAATTAGATTGAGAACAGATTACATGAGTACATATTACTCTTTGAGAAAATCTGGCTTTTGATTACCGAAAGTACAAGTATTGTATGTTCCATTTTCATTTTTTTTCCAAGTATGAAATTATGAGGTATGGGTATTTGAATGTTTACATCTCTAGGAACAACTTAAGTTACTTCCTGTTTGCTTCCCTCAATTTTTTTTTCACCATTTTTACAAAGGGGAACAACTTTAGTGACTTTTTGTTTGCTTCCCTCATGTTTTCCACCCACCATTTTTACACAAGGAACAACTTGAATGACTTCTTGTTTGCTTCCTGGGATGATTACAAAATGGAGTCTACATGTTAAGGAAAGAATTTGCTCCTACGGAATCAATTTAGATGGGAGGCAAAAATGAAAGTGGGAAAGTTGTTGTTCCTGAGAGTGAACCCATTCACATTTGATGATTTAAGTAGGTAAGTGATATGGGGTTTACTGCACAGTTTTAAAGTATACCTGTGTATCCCATGTTGATTTTTTTCAAATGTGCAGTTAGGATGTATGGGTAGATCTTTATGTTTTCCCTTCTTTTTACAGAGAGGCGCGGTAGCAGAGTGGTTAGAGTGGCTCGGTTATTGTGCAGAAAGTCACCGGAAGGTCATGAGTTCGCATCTCACTGTCGCCATCCGACAAATGGAAAACTCTCTCTGTCAACCCAGCAGTAAATGGGTACCTTTTTGGAATTAGGGAAGGATAAGGCAGCAAAAGAAGAGAGATGGGCTCTGCCTTTCATCAGCTGTGCCCAAGATACAGTGGGTCTCTAACCCCCACTGCCCCTACAGCTGTTAGGCTATAGGAAACCTTTACCTTTGCTGTTTCTTTTTACAAATTAAGTGACTTACTCTTTCCTTTCGTCATGTTTTTCCTCCATTTTTACAAAGAGAAACAAAATCATTGACTTCCTGTTTACTTCCCTCATGTTTCTCATCCATTTTTACGAAGGGGAACAACCTTTGTGACTTCCTGGTTGCTCCCTGAGATGAAGAAGCTTTCAAAAATGGAGCCTGCTTGTAAAGGAAAGAATATGCTGCAGGGGAGGCAAATTCTTACATTTAAGAGTTGGCACTTGTAAATTTAGGAAGAAGGCAAAAATAAAAATGATAGAGTTGCTGCTCCTGAGAGTGTACCCATTCTTTTTTTCTGAACGTCCTGAAGAGTAGACTTTATTGGAAGAGCTCTGTCCTCCAGGGAGGCAAACAGGATCTTGTGATGTTCATTGTTGTAGGGCTGGTGGAAAAACCAGATGAAGACCCATCATTTGCTTCCCCCTCCTGAGGGGATCAGCCCTTGTGGGTAGTTTGCTCCTCTGGGAGCAAATTCTTTCCCTGGGGTGTAGACTTCATTTATTTGAAAATGAGGTCCAGAGAGGCATACAGAACTTCATGAAGAGATGCGTCCTTCAGGAAAGCAAATCAGAAAACAGGGGTTCTTGTTGCTCCTCTTTGTAAAGTTGACAGTTGCTTCCCTTTGTAATTCGGACAGAAAATACATAGGTTGACTGGTCAGTATAGCATAATCATTAGCATAACTCTAGCTTATGGCATTTCTGAATTTGCCAAAGAGACGACTTCATTTACAGAGCTGTGTCCTCCAGAGAAGCAAACAGGAGTTTATGATATTCACATTTATAGGGATGGTGGAAACCCGAGATGTTGACCCGTTAGTTGTCTCCCTTCTTTAGGGGGTCAGCACTTGCTGGGAAGTTTGCTCCCCTGGGAGCTAATTCTTTCCTTTGGGTGTAGACCTCAATTAAAAGGCTACGTTTTCCAGAGAGGCATACAGGAAGTGATTAGCCTTTGTAAAATTGTTGGAAACACAGAAGTTTGAATAAGTGATGGGGTGTTTGTTGGGACAAATGGGATTTACATTATCTGGAGATCTGTTTTACCACTCTCCGAGTGTCGACAGTCAGTCTTACCTGGTCTGCTTTGAAACTTTCTTCGAATTGTTTTTGTTGTTAATTATTTGTGTTGTGGTGACATGTTACATTGTGACTTGGTACCTTGGTTAAGGGTCCCGGTCATTGAATAAAAACCTTTAAACTTTCTGACATCCGACACAAATAAGTCCTTTGGAAAGCATTGCAACAATATATCATTTCCTGTTTGTATCAAGTTGGAATAATATGATTTTCTTTACTGTGATTTATTGCTGATTTGAATATGGTGTTTTTGGGCAAAGGTTTAACATTGTGATGATTAATCCAAGGAAATGTCAGTGAACAAACCTCATTATGGCAATTTACTGGCTGATGTTGACGTTGATCCATCAGAAAGTGCTGCTTATAACACATGACTAAACTGTTTAATGGTATGTTAGTATGCAACTATTAATTACCAGTTATAATTGATATAAAGGATCTATAATTAATATAAGGGATAAAGGATCTTGCACAAGTGTACATTTTGTATGGAATTTATGAAATGACCCCGACAATAAGATTCTATTTATCAAATGACTGTTTGTTATAAGAGGGATCAAACATGATTTTCCATTCTTTAACTTTGCAAGGTTCCAAGGGAGGTTTTTGATGCTTCCTCATGAACCTTTCAAATTTGAATGAAAGACAAAATCATATTTGATCGCTATTAAGTTTAGCATTTTTATGCCCCCATGACAATAGTCAGGGGGCATTAAGATTTGTTCCTGTCTGTCTTTCAGGCAAGTTTTTGCATTGTGTGTAATCAACTTCCTCATTTTAAAATGGATATTTTTTAAACTTTGCATACGAATTGTAGACGTAATGAAAACGTGCATGTGGGATTTTGTCAGAGCTAGAACTAATTTTCACAGAATTATGACCTTTTGTACTTAGTCATTATAGGCAAATGGTTGTATTGTAGGTTGTGGACTTTATGTAATCAATTCCTCTCATGATTTTCAATGTGTAATCAACTCCTCTCATGATTTTCAATGGATCTATTTCAAACCTTGCATGCATGTTGTGAACATAATGAAGATGTGTATGTGGCTTTTTGTTGGAGCTCAAGTTAAATTGACAGAAGTATGGCCTTTTGAACTTGGCCCCAAGGTTATAAAACTTTTTTCATGCTCAACTCAGCTGAGCATGAAATTTTACCTGCTAATAAATAGCAAAGTACTGATATGTACAGTTGTTTTCTTGTTAAGTTTAGCTGAGTATCGAACTTTCTCTGCTGAAAAATATGAAAATGCCAACATAAGTTGGCATTTTCATAATTATCAGCAGAGGTAATTTCATGCTCTGCTGATTTGAGCACGAGAACTGTTTTATAACCTTGGGGCTTGGTCATTTTAGGCAAATGTTTGCATTGTTGGGTAGGTATTTTGTGTAATCAGCTCCTCCCACAAATTTCAGTGGCTGTTTTTCAGACATTGTATACTTGTTGTGAACATAATGAAGATGTGTGTGTGGGTTTTTGATGGAGAAAAATTTAAGTTTGAAGGAATTATCATTTTCAGCGGCATTTTTGCACTGTTGGGTAAGAAGTTTTTGTGTAGTGTTTCCAGTGGATTCTCTTTGCAGACAGTGTTTGTGCTTAACAAGTGCTTTAGGGATGTACACATGTCCTGTGACAGGCGCTGCATGGGGACACCATTTTCTAGTTATTTTATGCTTAGCAGTGAATTCAATGCATATCTAGAAAAAATAAAGGTGATATTGTCTGCAGTAAAATATATCGTATCATTTCAGTAGTGACTGATATGATTCATTATTCCCCCTACATACAAAGTATGTCAGGGGGTATATAGTTTTTGTCATTCCATCCGTTCGTCCATTTGTTTGTTTGTTTGTTCGTTCGTCTGTCCTTTCATCAACTTTACATCAAAGTTTTGCTTTTAACCTTTATGGGTTGCTCATATCTCTAACCACACATCAGATTCTTTTCATATTTGATTCATATCTCTATAGCATTACTTTTGATGTGAATTAGCTAAACCCCTGGGTCAGGTCCCAGGGTGAGACCAGGGGTCAATAATTAGGACTTAGGCATTTTCATTATGTCAAAGTTTTGCCTTATAACCTATCTGATTACTTATAGCTATGTAACTGCATTGAAGATTTCTCCCATATTTGGTTCATGATATCCATGCATCATTGCTTTCTTTATGGACTACCTAACCTGCAGGGTCAGGCTCATGAATGGGGCAAGGGGTCAGTAACTAGGACTTAGCCATATGCTGTATTTACTTGGCAAATAGTTATATCCAATATACTTCAGTGGCACCTAATGATACATGAAAGGCTTATTTCATACTGGTTTACATCATGTGGATGCTGCAGCTGTCCTAGGGTCAAGGCCACAGACTTAGAATTTTGTACATGTATGACATTTGCATTGAAGTTGTGTGTTAAAGTATGCTTTCATGAGGCGGTGGCACTGGTCATAGGTAAACGTGAGCCTCTGCTCACTTGCTGTAGTAATTTTTCACTGCAGTAAACTGCAGCCGCTTCTGACAATTTTGGACTTAATTTCTTTCCGAAAAAGTCTGAAATGTAGCATTCTGACATTATGCTACAGATGTTAGCATGCCAAATCAAGTAATGACGTCACATTTGATTTCAGGTTTTGAGCCGGTGTATAACTAATTTGCATGTGACATCAGTCTGACGGCAGCTGCAAAAGCTTTCTTAAATTGCCAATTTCTTTTTATTCGTTCTTTCAGATGGCCTTATTAGCCATTTTCTAGGTGCAAACTATAATTGCACCCAATATTATACCCACTAAATGTGCTAAGACAAGCAAAATTAACAAGAAATGACTATAAAAAAAAGTTGTTTTTATTTTCGAAACAGAAAAAATGAAAAGAAAATTCTATTTTCGATAAATACCCAAAATATTTCATGTGATGAAAATATTAGAATTTCACTCGTGCTACGCACTCGTGAATTTTTTTATATTTTCAACATATTCCATGAAATAAATTTGGTATTTACCAAAAAAAAAGTGTTGTTGTGTTATTGTTTAATGCCCACAGTAATCAGCTACGGTTGAGTTCATTTTCATGCGTTTTCTATTTTTTTTTTTTTATGCTTTTTCGTCAAAAATGCAGAGTTATTGCCCTTTAGCATCACACACATTGATAAATTTTTAATTAAGTTCAGTTTAACATAATGCTGAATGGATATTTACACAGTTAAAGTCATTTATTAAAGAGTCTTCCTTTTACGGTTGATATTTTGCTTTTGTTTATTTCCCCTACCCCCTGTTTTCGACATATTTTCCACTTAGAAGGCGTAAAATATGCATTTTCTTTGGAGACAAGGAAATGTTTGATACAAATTCAATAAAAACTGACCTGTAGTCATAAATTATCAGCAACAATATATGCATAACTTACTACAATGCTAACATAGAGCCAAAATGTTTGCTTACCTGCTCAAAACCATTTTTTTAAATTTCTGTAACGGTGCAAATTTAGTATGCTTATTTTTCCACAAAGATGCTCTTACCCCACTCAGTTTTTTTCATAGTTACAATCATGATACTTAGTTAATTCAAGAGTAGCTATGTAAATTATTCATAGAGGCCTGCATTTTTTTTTATTCCTCTTGAAATATTGTCATTTTTTGCATTTTTCACTTTTAATGAAATTCGCCAGAGTATGTATTGTCGACAATGAAGGTACTATTAGTGACATTAATTTATTCTTAAAGTCTGTTGTGAAACATGCTAAATAAAACTCAAATATTTTACAGGTTTAATTGTTTTTCCTGTCCACCTGTTGATTAATATGATTTTTAAGGGTGAAAATATGCCATTTTTAATATAAATCACAAGAATTTTTAAGTCCAAATTTCGCTGAAATCGACACTGACGGTTACCATGGCAACGGAAGTAGATGTCAAAGTTTGAAAGGTTATTTTCTTATACCTGAGTGGTAAGGACCATTGTGTGAAAATTTCAGCCAATTCTGAGACGGTGCGTGGAACGCCCCCATTCAAAAATTCTGGTGCTTACAGAGAATTGATGTTAAACAGTATTTCAGTCATATCAGGACGATGGGTGGGTGATACATAGATAATGATAGGCTGTGTGCAATGGAACCCAGTTTGCTTTGAAAAGATTCCCGTCTACAGCGGGGCTCTAGCCCATGATCGCTACATCAGCAGGCCAGTGCTTAACCTACTGAGCTACCGGGGCTCCCTAACAAAAACTCTGAGAATCCACAAGAAGTTGTACTGTAAACTGTAGAGAACCTGAATTTTTTCCTCCTCATAATTTCGAAACCAAGAGCCCTTAAAGCATCACTGTCTGCCATAATGGTATCCCCTGGAGAAACGGAACAATAATGACAGAGAAGTTTTTTTACTTCAGGTCCTAATGGACAGCAATAAAGGGGCATCATCCTCTCTCTCTGTCTCATTCAAACAACCTTGAAACAAGACTACAAATTTCACAACTGGGACATAAAATCCAGGTAAAATAACAATAAAAATTTAATGACTAACTTTATTTACGGATTCCAGGTAAAATAGCAATAAAAATTTAATGACTGACTTTATTTACAGAAGGTAATAAACTATTAAGGTGTATGCATACGCCTTCAAGGTAGATAACTTTGACACAGAAATATTTGCCTTTCTTTTCATAGGGGACTATGCTTTTAGGTGTTTGGGTCAACTCTATGTCTTTTTTTTTTTGCCATTTTTTCCAAAAAGGAACAAGTGTCATGACTTCCTGTACGCTTCCTCGCATAATGATCTTTTTCTGTTTTGCTTTTATATGGGTTTTATGGCCATGGATGTTATAAAGTGGATAAATTTAATTTTTGGAGAAAACTTCTACCAGAGCCCCTGGAGCTCTGTAATTGAACACAAAAGGCTGATAATTTTTTTTTTTTGTAACAGCTTGTAAATTGATATATAACCACATAAGTCTGACATTGAGATTTCCCCATCTTGAAAGTGGGCGTAATCACAAACAGTGTCAGAAATAGTGGATATTTTCAAATGATTAGCTCTGATAAAGTTGAGCTGTTTGTAACTAAACATTTTGGTGGTGACACTACTCATATTGTACTGATATTTTATCTTTAATCTATTTCTCTGCAAGGGGTAATAAAGAGGGAGCTTGTCCAATTCTGAATAATCTCACAGAGGCAATTCTAAAGAGATGCAGCCAGAACATTATGTTTAGATGTACTTTTCTCTTTTTCGCACGAATATCTTGGGCTAATATCTATAGCTACTAAATTAGCATAACAGAATTCATAAATTATTTTGAACAAACAGTTAGTTCAAGTGCATATCAGATGGGGATGACCTTTTTAGGTATTTCCCACCGAGACAAGGACAAATTAAGCAAGAGTAAAACATTCAGCAGATCTGTAGATAAGAGGAGTATTTGATGATAATTGAGGGATAATTTTTATTTATCTTTGAAACCATATGTTGTGACCCCTCATCTGAACCGTCTCGACGAGACGGTTCAGATGAAGGGTCATAACATGTTTTTATTCAGTATTTACAAAAATGATCCCAAATTATCACCAAATACTCCCTTTTATCTAGAGCTCTGATTGAGACAGTGTGGATTCTTATTTCCAAACTGAACTTATAAAAGAGCCACTGCTTTTGTACTTTTTGACCAAATTTTGGTGGAAGCTGTTTTTTTTCGAAGCTGAAATTCGAAAACCAATTTGTGACTCCCAGACAAATCCTGTCTTGCTTTAATCTGGATAAGACCTGACAGAAATACCCAAGAGGCTAAATGACTTATCTCAGGCCACCCTAACACATTAAAGAACAACAGATAATTTACAAGGATTTGCCCTGCAGACTTTCATTTTTCAAAACTGGTTTTACAGCGTAGATAACTATTTGTCCTAAACTCCGTTCATTAATTCTGAAAACTGGGGTTTTCGCTGCTCATACTTTTATAATCTAATCAATCCAGGTGAGACTGTGCATAGTGATTTTTACATGCTATATGTTTGTATACATGTATGTGCATGCTCTTATGCCACCTGTGTGTGGCCTGAGTTTTATATGCAATAAAGTTCTGTTCTGTTCTGATAAGGCTCTACTTCCGCCAATTTGTCATTAAGGTCCCATGTATCTCAGTTTGGCCACTAATGCTGCAGTTATGTGCACGAAACTGCAAAATTCGAAAACCCGTCCACAAACTAAGACCATTTGATGAAAATTGACAGCCTAAAGTCATACATATTGACATACACTCCATGTGGATATCACGCTGGTCATTCGGGTAATAAAATTTTGCCCTCCAGCAAAGTTTCCAGGAAAAATGCGTTTTGAAGATCGGCTACTTTATAGAAAAAAAAAAGACACCAAGTTACTGCATGAGCTACATTGTTACGCTGGATTTTAGGATCGAAACCCTGGTTAAAGCACTGGTTCAAATCTAAGGTAAATGGGTACATTGTCAGGGGAAGCAATCTCAATGACTGTAAGCAGGTTCTTTTGCACACAGTCTTTCAATATGACTGTTACATCTGCCTGATATAACTGAAATACTGTTGAAAAGGCTGTAAAACCACAAGTTAGCCATCCATCAGAGTTTGATTTGGTTTTTGCCACAACCCTAATGGGGGATAACCCATAAACCACAACCTCAAACTTAGAAGTTGACAGCCTGGGCTAAAGGTAGCCTGGGGCTTATTGGACTTTACTTACTTTTACTTGGCTCTGTCTTCTCTGGTTCTGGTGTGGGTGTCACGCAGACTGGTGGTGGCGGTGGTGTCTGCTGTGGTGTCCGTGGCTTCCGCTGTACTGGTGCCCGGCTCACTGTAGGAGTCTGGTTGGTAGTCACGGAACTAGTCTTCACCTGAAATATATATGTTAATTTCTACTTAAAATATCAGCAGGTTAGATTACTGTGTCCAGCTTAAGGTGTATGGATACTAGAAGAGATACAGTGGTCCAGATAAGGGGTAACAGGAATAATTCAAGGATAATTTTCCATACTTCTCTGTAAAAGCATACACTGTGACCCCTCTTAAGAAGTGTCCTGCCAGGACAGATCTAATGAGGTCACAACATATGTTTTCAATGAGAAATAAAGGACTATCAATGTGATTTTCCTTTGCAGTTAATGTGGAGCAGGGTTTGTTATGCGCTAGACTACCAATGGTTTGGCCCAACGGCTCCTCCAGTCTTTTGGATTAGACTTTAAACTGAGGTCCCATCTCCGCATGGCCTATGCGTTTTTCGGACGTTCTTTCCCACCTTTGACTGTATATCAAATTATTCTTGAAATACCACATGCACACATTCCAGCAGGAATCAAACCTGGGACAACTAGATCAGCAAGCTTAACCCACTAAGCTACCAGGGTTCCTTCAATATATTACCCAAGAAACATGGCACATTAGTTGTTGTTTCCATTCTCACATTATAACATTATGTTTTCTGGATAATAGGGAGTATTTGGTGATAATTTGGGATAATTTTTGTTAATTCTGCATAGAAACGCATGTTGTGACCCCTCATCTGAACCGTCTCAACGTGACGGTTCAGATGAGGGGTCACAAAATATGCTTTCAATGAAAAATATGAAAATTTATCCCTTATAATTAAGTTAATTATCATCAAATACTCCCTCTTATCCAGAACTCTGCCACGAGGCTCAGCGGAATGGAATGTATCCATAGCTGCACACTCCTGGCACCTAGTTATTAATAACTCTTGAACCTAATGAAAAGTGCATCGATTTTCAAACTGAATAGACTTTATCACCCCAAAAGATTAGATTTTCATTTGAAATAACACATAAAAAAGAAGGGCAAGAACATTCAAAGATGTAATTTAAATACTTGTTTTGCATTGAAATACACATTCTCTATAATTACACTCTTTTCACTGAAATATCCATTAATCCATCTTAAGGTTGAATTTCAAAAGTTACCATTCAAAACCTACTTATTCCGGTGCTAATCAATTCAAATCCATGTTTTGTGCTGGTTAAGTTGCAAAATAAATTGAGTCCCCACAGGTGAGAAAGCGCCTGGTCTATTTGCCAACAGTGAAGGCTTAGACTAGCCTGTGCCCATACTCCTTTCGGTTAAAACCCATCACTTAACAACTCTACATTATTCTTACTCCATTTAATTCGACGGACTGTGCAACAGACAAGGTTCAGACAGGCTCTCATCAGCCACCTTGTCAGCTTTACCTGTTTGAGCCCATTTTCCGAGCTGCAGCCCAATCAGCATAATAAAGTGTTGTGTAATAAATACACTGTAATAATCCTAGTTCTAGTTATCTGAATGTATTTGCATAAATTACAATCCTATTAACCTCTAATCTCTCTCAAAATCTTATCTCAAAAATATCAGTCAGTCAATACTGTTTACTTGGGAAAATATCAAGACATAAGACAAAGAGCACCCTCCTGGTTGTCTGAGTTCTGGCCTGATACTCCACCAGGAGCAGTAGTAGTGTAGTGGATAATGTGCTGGACTACCAATCCTGGGGTTGCCAGTTTGAGCTTCCACTTCTTAGGTCTTTCAGATGAGACTTTGAACCATGGTTCCATCTCCACATGACCTACATATTGGTAGGAGTTAAACCCTAGTTCGCTCTCTCAAAGTCAACAGTTCCAGTCAATGGTCTTCTATGATTGAAATCATCATTTTCGCCCATTTCCCCAACCTCCTGACATGACTGAAATGCTGTTGAAAGGCTGTAACAGTATAGCTGACATGCATGCTGATGCACATCACTAGGGCATACCGTATTAATCCTAGAGCAAATTGTAGGTTGTCTATTCCATTCCATTTCAACCCATTCTGTTCCAGATTTTAAAATATGCCCATGTTTCATCCCCCCCCCCCCCCCCCCCCCCCCCCCCCCCACCACCCCCAATCCCCGAAGTATGGATGTTCAGGCCCTTTATTAGTACCTGCCTCATCAAAGTGGGCCTAAATATTGGCAACAATGTATGTTGCATGCATGATGCACAAGTTATCTCAGATCCACCATTTGTTCATATTCAGAGAGAAAAATCGACCTACACATAGTCCATATGGTTTGTAAAAATATAGTTTTCCACCGAATTTCTGCCTGTTAATCAGACATGACATCCTGCCAAGGGCCTCTCACTATTTACATGTGTCTGAATATGTTATTTCAACATTCTCTGGCCTGAAGCCAAGTTAATATATTGAGATTGATAACAACTTGGTATTAAAGTTCACATACACAGGCAGACTATTTTAAGCCGCAAGTAGGTCAAAACATGAGAACAATGGCTTCTATATATTTCTGTACTTCAACAAAAGGCAAACTTAAACAGTTACCTTCCTGTCCATCAAGAGATTAACGTTTGTCATTGAACGACCTTCAAAACCATATGTAATGCAGTGTAAGTTTATCTAAAGACTTTGTTGGGCGATATTCTTGTGCGAGAGGGAAAGGCGGGAATTTTCACCACATGCCCAGTTATATATATGATGGGTGACTTGTGATTTTATGTCCTTTTTAAAAGTATTTCAGACAAATCATGACAATAAGGGGGTGATAATGAAAGACTGTGTGCAACAGAACCCAGTTTACGGTTTGTTAGATTTGAACTTGGGACTGCTAGATCAGCATGCCAGCATTTAACCGAATGAGCATCCACCCTGGGCTGCTGATATGTCCAGTAAGCATTGTAAATGGCTGTGATATGGAAGACTGGCAACAAATGACTGTCGGCATACAAACAAGAGTTTTGGATACTGAGAACTTGTGTGCTGGTACACATTCTAAAAAGTTAGAAAAAATTATCTTGGTCACATGTGTAACTAAACTGGTTATTTTAGTTAAACCTGCACCTCCCCTCCACCCCCTCTCCCTACAGTCAGTGAAAGGCCACCTGTGACAAGCGAACTAGGGCAGACATGCTGTGCTGCAAAATACTTGTCCTCCATGTTTATTTTCTAATCCCTACCGTAATCACCCTAAAATTTCAGACACCCAAAACTTGGAAATTATTGTTCCGAAATTCTTAAAAAGTGGATCCAAATGATGCTTAATGCATGGCAACCGTTGTAGAACCTTGATCAAATTGCTCCATAAGAAACAGTTTGATCTGCGTCTACAATGTTTGCTCAGATTTGTCCATCCATTATTTAGGGTCATTACGGTAATCATCCTGGGAGCCATTTCTGTTATTTGCAGGGATGTCCCAACATTTGGGATCATTATGCTAATCCAGTACACCTGCCGCTGGCAGCACTATCTCCTAATTACATTTGCAGACATTCCTCTCACTACAACACAGGCATTATCAACAAGATGTACTCCATTAAGATAGTGCCATAAAAAAACAACTCCCTCAAATCACTTTTCCAGATAAGACCAAAATTAAAGTGGCAGTTTCCAGAGTCAGGGAAATATTGCTGCAGTACCGTAATGAACCTAAATATTCAGACAGACAGGTCCGAGCAAACATTGCAGACCCATATCAAACTGCTGCTGATCAGGATCTTCAATGTTTGCCATTCACTAAGCATCGTTTGGATGCATTAACCTAGAATTTTCGAACAATAATTGTCCAACTTTTGGATGTCCAAAATTTTAGGGTCATTACTCTATGTAGTGGGACAAACGCTGATGCTCAAACTTTGTAATCCCAGAGGCCATTCAAACAGCATATATCCAGAGAGAAGAGGTGGCTCATAATGAACTCGTGACCTCATCTCATCGTAACTTGAGAGTGCAAAACTTTTAATTTTTCAGATATATGACAGGAATTAACCCCATCTTTTGAAATCTGCTATAAGATGGGTTGTTTTGGAGGAATGAGAAGACCCCTCACCCATATAGTCCCCTCTCATGTAACTTAAAACCAAGATTTCACAGTCCCCACAGAACTGCAACCCTTTTGATAATGCATATTGAAGGTACTGACAGTGGGAATCATTCTCTCCATCATTTTATGACCCACTTTTGCATAGTTTCCTGAAAGAGCCTCCCTTTATGCGCATTCATGAGGATAGCATGTCAATAAATCACAGACATGTGCTGAAAGTGCACAGAAACTGGCATATGGCATGGAATATCAATTTATCCTGCTGACTAATGCACCACCAATGCCTCTCCTAAGCAAAAAGAACAAAGGAAGGAAGGAAGCTCAGATACTACAGCTTGCCCCGCAGAAAAAGGTGCCTTAGAAACCTACAGAGAGGGCTCAAATTACAATAAAAATTCTACAAAGACTGGGACACCTGAAATAATTACTGGGGGGTGGGGGTTCCGAAAATGGAACAGTTTGGTTATACAATGCAGTAAAGCAGCCAAAAGATGCAGATGAAATGGCAAACAGTGTAGAATTTTATAACAGTCTGAAGAGTTGGGTCTGGACTGTTTGCACAAACCTGTCCATCCCCAATATTAAGAATTTTAAGAAAACCTTAAAGTGCTTAAGTATTGAGACACCTTAAACCCATGTCCCAAATGGAAAATTAATGGTTTTAAGGCATCCCAACATTTAAGCAAATCAGGGTAGTCATGCAAGTCAGCCCTTAAAACATATACTGCTTGTTTTGAACCTGACCATCTGAAAAAGATTTTTTTTTTTTGTCTCAGTATAAGTGGGCACAAATGCAAACTAACTCTCTTTTTTTGACAGGATACTTCAAAACCATGTAAATGTTGACCAAGAATCCCTAATGTCTTGGGGTGAAAAAAATGTTTGTTCTGGATCTATATCAATGTAGTACGCAAAGAAAAGAAAAAGCTGAATTTCGCACAATGATGAAAAAAATAAATATATAAACAAAATCACTTACCAAAAAAATCCCTGTATCAGAACAATGAACAAATGTCTTTTAGAATAATCCTCACAGAGAAATAAACTGCTAACAATGATCACCCTTCTGTTCACAGTTTTAGTTAGCAAGTTCTCAGTTTCCCTCCAAACACTATCTGAGAGAGCTTTAATATCTACCACACTAGGTAATAAATACCAATTTGATATCAAACCTTGAATAGGGATAAAAAAAATCTCTAAATCTTTCTATACAAAGTCCAGCCTTGGATTTATCATAATAAAATCTGTTAAGACTGATTGTGTGCCCCTGCAGGCAGCCGTTAACTATGAAATGCTGGCTGATCTAACCTGCCTTGACAGAAACTACTTTTTAACAGCGGAATTATACTGGGGGTCATCTCAGCGTATTCCTAATCATAAAGTTTTAACCGTTTTGCACTCAGACGAAAATGAAAGCATGTTTGTTCCCTCCCTCCCCCTCCCCTCAACGCACAATCAGTGACCTTGACCTTTAAATAAACTGTCTCCCCGGAAACTGAGAGTTGTGTTTTTTAAGAAAATCTTACATATATGTATCAGAGGTAGGGGGTAAAGCAGTGTTTATTCAGGTAATGCATGACTTTTCAGCATTTTACCTCAAAGGGTGCATATTCTGATCTGCTGACTTGATCAAGTTGCTTGCAGACGTTAAGTTTTAGGCTGAATAATAAATACGGATGCACAAAATACCGAGATGTCCCTTTTTATCAATAGGTTATGAACCCCACCCACACCTCCCCTGGTTTCAAGGTGCAATTCTCTATTCGGGCTGGCAAATTTCATTATCATACATTATTGTAAACATTGGGACATCCATAAAGAACTGCTTTATAAACAAGCTGGCTTTGTTATACATGGAGGGGTCAAATAATTGATGGACTGACAAACATTGCTGACCTTGGTCAGACTGTCCTTCTCATAGTGGCCAGATCTGGACTGTACTGTTGGTTTGGGCATGTCTGCCCCCATACTTCGCATCACTGTAGTACCGCATGGTTCATAACTTGACAGAGTACCGTGCCTTCAGGGGACGTTATATGATAGATGACTGACAGTGAGACTTCCTTCTATCAGTCTTGTAGGTCATGTGACAAGTGATTCATGTCAAACTTTCAAGTCTAAAGACAGAGGAATTAGCAACGTAAAAAGAAAACAATACAATCTTGGTGCTTCCATAATATGCTCTTGTTCCCGATTATGGGTGACTCACAAGCTATTCAAATGCATGTAATGAATAAAAAATTTCTTGATGTTCGGGCAGAAGTCGACTCCTGACTGAAAGCTTATTTCTCCAGTTTGCCATTCAGCCAAGTTTTATATATTTCAGTTGTATGGATACACAGCCCTTTTCTACCATTTTTTCTAAGGGAAACTAACCTGTGTGACTTCCGGAATGCTTTGCTCAAGAACAAATTCTTTTTTTTTTTTCAGTTAGAGTTGACCCAAATGGAGTAGAGAGAGAGAGAGAGAGGGGGGGAGGGGGGGGGGGGGCAAAACAATGAAAATGACAGTTTTTCCCCTTCAAAATTTATCTATTCGCCTTATATCAACTAATATTCAAAAGTGGAAAGTAGTGACTGGTGACTCAGGCCTGGGTCCTCGTCGTGGTGCTTATGTGCACTCATAAGGCTGTGCAACGTTTCTGACTATAGTTTCGTCAGATTATTCTGACTCCTCAGAGATTTTCGTGTTTGAAAGAGCCTGTTGCTGGCTTGTTTATATTGTCCCGCGCGCCGCTCGCGTGATCCGGGCCGAAAACGGCGCTCCCTGTCACGTGAACGGCCCACTCACTGGGCCGCTCTAAACGGCTCTGAATTAGCACGTGAGTGGTGCTCACTTGGTCACGTGAGTGGCCCCATTGTTGTGTGAGCGGCCATAAGCCTCCCACGTGAGCGGCGCTGGACCGCTGAAAGTGAAGCCGGAGTTTTCCAGTCACTCCGAATTTTTCTAATATTCAAAAGTGATTGGGTCCACAAAAGACTGCAAAATTGGATAAGAGAAGTAATGATGCAAATTCCAGATTAATTTTCGTTTATGCACGCTGTGTTCCATTCTGAAGAATGTATGTCACTACATTTGGTTTTTTTTGTTTGTTTTCTTTTCTCTGGCATAATTAGAAATATCATCTTAGGAAAATTAAATCTGTACAGAAACCATTTATTTCTGATTCCTAATTTGCATTAACCTGGCTTCTTTATTAGATTAGGAGTGGCCAACAACATTAGCTTGCATACTTGCTGACCCAAGTATAGTTTCCTCACAAACTTGATTAAAACAAGGAAAAACAGCTAACCCAGTATCATGTGACAGTTTGTATTGATTAGCTATATTTTCTCTAATTTGTCAACTTCTGCAGCTGCTTCTGAATCCAGTATAATTATTTCACATTTGAGCGGCAACATGGCAAAAGGATGCTTAACAGCTTCAAGCAGCACATACTCTTACCAGCCTAATCCGTGCAGTTCACCTTAAAGCCCTTGTTTCTGTGCAAATAACAAACGGTCTGACGAGGCTGTGTACATGCAGAAGCCAATCTCTAAGCCTTTGCTGATCATATATCCCACTGAGCATGCCACTGGGTTGAATCAATATTGAATCAACCTTGATTCAACATCAAACCTCGATTCAAAGTCATGTTGTGGAATCAAGGTTGAATCAATACTGAATCAATATAATATTGTATCAACCTTGATTCAAGGTTGAATTAATGTTGATTCAACCTTGTGTGCCTGCTGGGCATGGGTTAAGCTTCCTTTTTAAGTGTGTGAAAATCAATTTTAGAAATATATAGAATGGAGTTACAACATGCTAAAGGCAAGTGGCTTAATTGTCTCTGAACAGCATCAACCCAGACCAACCTGCTAATCCATAAAGTAAAAAATCTTTGCTATTCACACAAATCCCCTGAAGTATCCAGAGGTGTAGCTAGACTGTATGAATGAACCGGATTGTCCAAGTCTTCACTGTTCGTAGATGAAGAAGTAACCTTGGAGCATGTTCTGACTCAATTATCTCTTCCATCATATCAGAGAGACATATCAATGTAATATTAATGAAAGCAATCTATTTTTCAGAGCTCTTGATAAGAGGGAGTATTTGGTGATAATTAGGGATAATTTTTGTTATTTCTGCATAAAAACATATGTTGTGACCCCTCATCTGAACCGTCTCATCGAGATGGTTCAGATGAGGGGTCACAACATATGGTTTCGATGAGAAAATAAGAAAAATTATCCTTAATTATCATCAAATATTCCCTCGTATCTAGAGCTCTGTTTTTGCAAATACATGTAATGATCCAAAATATGGGGACATAGTACTTGTACAAACCATGCAGGTCCTCATTAGCAGTGCGCAGTAGCCCGCTCTGCCATCAAATTTTTGACACATCTTCTGACAGCAAAATAAAAATTCACTGCTTAAAATTTCAGGAAACTAATCGGAACTGGTTTAGGCATCCCTACATTCAGCATAATAACTGTACAACTGCTGCTAGGCTGTGACCTCATTGTTTGAGGAGACAACCAGCTGCCTACCAAAGTTTTTCCTGACCCACCTTTCTACATGTTCTAAGCCAAGACTAGACTGACCATGTTCACACATTTTGGAACTTGCACAGATTATGTCAGGATAATTTTCCACGTTTCTCCACAAACGCAAACGTTGCAATTACTCAGAATCCTTTGCCAGTCTGATATAGTTGAGGCCAATGCCAGTGTTCAGTGACACTGCATCGACTGCCACAATGCCAGTGTTCAGTGACACTTCAATCACCGACTTCCATCTTGATACCAGTTTCCCAGCTCAGGGAACGCTGGATGTAGATTTCTGGGTCTAGAGGCTTTAAGCGGATCTGTGCCGCCCACAGGCAGTCAAATCCAGACCCTTTGTGTGAAAGGTGAAAAGACAAACCACTGAGTCAGGTGTTGCACTGACTCATACTTGTGGCAATAAAGGCTCCATAAACAAAAGCACTTTACTGGCAATTGGTTTTAATATCAGTGTTCTAGATCTTGGAGCCCAAGGGCTCACTGCAGCCTCCCTGGAGCCTTTGGGAGGAACTTGTTAGGAGAATTTGGAATGTTCTAGGTTACAAAAGAGGAGTAGCTCTACACAAACCTATATTTTAAGGACCCTAATAACTGGACCACCCCATTAAATAATAAATACTTTTCGACCAAATGTTGTACCTTACATCAGATTTTGGTCATTTTCATTGAAATGTCACATTCAGCAAAACATCGCATCCGCGAGATGTCCCAGTCGGCCAGAGGTCCCATCGGTGAAATGAGCGGCAACGTCAGAAAACCAACAAAGTGGTTGTGCACCCAGAGCGGACTCAGATCAGCCTAGGCATTCACCCAGTCGAATCAGACTCTTCACCAAGCGCTTAAAGGGTAGCTAAAGGTCTAAGCTACCACCATGTGGACAGCGAAGACTCTGATCAGACTGGGTGGATGCTCAGGCTGATCGGAGTCTGCGCTGGGCGCACAACCACTTTGTTGGTTTTGTCGTGTCGTGGCTCAAATGGTTTTCAGAGTTGTGCAGCCACATGGATTATCTCAGGAGCTGTCTGGAAAGTGAGTCTACTTTGACCTTTGTTATGTGGGTCAATGTCATGGCACTTAAACTGTCAAGCCCCAATACATGTTTACTTATTGTAGCTCCTAATTACTTTGCATTCATTATTAGAGTAGCTAGCAGAAGCTTATTGATCAACAGCAATCAATGAAAGCCTGAGGAAATTGAAAATCCTAAGTGGGAGTAATCAATTGAAACTGATGTAAAGCAAGTTCTGAAAAGTCATTAAACTGATTACCGTAGACCCTACATTGTTGCAACACAAGTGTCTGAGCAATATTTGTGCTGCCTTGCAGTTAAAACAGACTGACATGACTTGTATCATGACTGACACTGATTGGATCTGTTTATATTAAAATATAATTATAGGGTTACCTTTTGAAGTAGTACTGTGTAAATTCAGAAAATTGGCACATCTTGAATAATTACCAATACTGTCAAAAAAACAGAGACACACTCGGCAATGTGACAAGAAGGTGTAGATCAGTCTGGTCTAGGTCTGCACTGTCTGCTAAGACACCTTTCTGTCCCAATCAGTTTACAGCTTTTCTGGTAAATTGCATGACAAAAAACTTCATAAAATTTTTGTTTAATCTTGTGTAGGCCATTCACCATATCACAGACCTTGAATTACAGGCCCAATAACTGTACGAAAAATTTTATCAGAATAATCGCAGTTTAATCCGAAACAAAATATTAACAGAAGGCAAACTGTGGCCTTATTTGTAATGTAATGCTTTATCTCACGATCTTGTCACAGGGCTGACTTCAACCCATTTTATTCATTTGTAAATGATTCATGGAAAAATATAAAATCGATAATGCACTCAAATTATAGAAAACCAAATTAATTAGACATATATTGCTTCAATGAAGAGATGAGTTGGTTAGGGGCGCCTTAGCGCTAATGACACACTGTTACTTCACTGATTATCCTGCTTTATCATAAATTAATACAAATTTACAGTACTTTGGATGCCTATATTCAAACCCCACACTTTCTTCTACCTTTGGCCTCCAGGGCCCAGGACTACAATCATGCCTTCAAGTTAAGGTCACCTTAACTTTAAGGGAGGTATTTTTGTGTCATGAAAACTAGCATCTTATAACAATTTTTAGAAATAGTTTTGTATTAAACTGATTAAGTACACCCCAAACAGTATCACAAACATAAAACTTCTTAACTATTATGAATATAAAACACAACCAGAAAATTTCAGACAACCTTAACTTTAACCCATTTCATTCGAATATCCCTTTAGGGGGTATCTGGGCGAAGAGTTTGGATCAAGATCAGGCCCCACAAACTCTGAGATTCAAACTGTTTGCTCCCTAGACATCATTTCTACACAAGTTAGTTAGACCAATATTGTCAAAATAATCTTGATTTTTGATGCAGACAACAAACAAGAGGGCCATGAGGCCCTGAATCGCTCACCTGAGTATGGTGGCCATGTATGTCATGTGACCTAGAACGCTTGAATTAATTTTCGTTCCGTCAGCCCCTGGAGGCTGTGTATGAAATTTGGTTACAATTAGCCCAGTGGCTTTTGAGGAGATGTCTTAAATTGTCAAAATATGAGAAACATGGGTCAGAGGTCAAAGAATGACCTTGACTTCTTGTACCCATAAATCTTCCATGTACTAACTAAGACAACTGTATATACCAATTTTTAGTACAAAATCTTCTAACTTACCATGAAATCTTATGTTCTTATTTTCCCATATTTGACCTTGCCTTAAAAAAGGTCAAGGTCAGCCCAAGGTCATCATTTGAACAATCTTGATAGTGCTCAACTACCTGATGCTATATACCTAGGTTTCAAGGCCATTGATCATTTTGGTTTTGAGAAGAAGATTTGTAAAGGTTTGCGCCATATATGGGCATGATGGCCATGTTGGTCATGTGACCCAGACCGTTTGAACAAATCTTCGTTCCCTCAGCCCCTAGAGGCTCTATATGAAATTTGGTTACAATTGGCCAAGTGGTTTTTGAGGAGATTGTTTGATATTGTCAAAAAATGAAAGTTCTGGGTCAAAGGTCAAAGAATGACCTTGACCTCTTGTACTGACAAATCTTCATGTACTGATTAAGATGACTGTATATACCAATTATTAGGCCTTAATCTTCAAAACTTCCCATGAAATCTTATGTTCTAGCATTTGCCCATATTTGACCTTGCCGTAAAAATGGTCAAGGTCAACCCAAGGTCATAATTTGAACAATCTGGATAGTACTTGGGTACCCAATGCTACATACTAGGTTTCAAGGCCATTGGTCACTTGGTTCTGGAGGAGAAGATTTTTAAAGGTTTTTACCATATATGGGCATGGTGGCCATTTTGGTTATGTGACCTGGACCGTATGAATAAAATTTCCTCCCCTCAACCCCTGGAGGCTCTATACGAAATTTGCTTTCAATTGGCCCAGTGGTTTTTGAGGAGATTGTTCGAAATTGTCAAAATATGAGAGTTCTGGGTCAAAGGTCAAAGAATGACCTTGACCTCTTTTACTCATAAATCTTCATGTACTCATTTAGATGACGGTATATACCAATTTTTAGGCCTTAATCTTCAAAACTTCCCATGAAATCTTATGTTCTAGCATTTTCCCATATAAAAGCACCAGAAAGCAAATTTGACCTTGCCGTAAAAAGGTCAAGGTCAACCCAAGGTCATAATTTGAACAATCTTGGTAGTACTAGCGTATCCGATGCTACAAACCAAGTTTCAAGGCCATCGGCCTATTGGTTCTGGAGAAGAAGATTTATAAAGGTTTTTACCATAATATGGGCGTGGCAGCCATGTTGGTCATGTGACCAAGACCGTTTGAACAATTTTTCGTTCCCCCTTCCTCTGGAGGCCAAACATGAAATTTGGTTACAATTGGCCTAGCGGTTTCAGAGGAGAAGACGTCTGAAATTGTTGGCGGACGGACGACGACGGAGCCTTTCCATCCTATAAGCTCCCCCGGAGCCACTGGCTCAGGTGAGCTAAAAATACCCAGAATGCAATGGGTTAAGGAATGATTGTAATTCTGGGCCCAGGTGTCAGTACTCAGTCTTATGGCATATAGGGGCTAAGCCTATCAATGCTGGAAATCCTTGAAACAGACTCTACCAACTTGTCTATTACTCTCATATCTATTACTCTCATAGAAGATGATTTAGACGCCTTGTGGTGGACTATGTAGAGCCTGATCAGATATTTTAAAGAATTTCAGAGGTGGATGAGTCAGTATATAAATTAGTATTGTAATGTTTGTTTTGTGGAAATAGATAGGGTCAATAGGTTGAGTAACAGTCTAAGTACTATCAATTTCAGATAACTTAATCCAAATAAAGTCACTATCAATAAACCTCACAGCAAGTGAAAAAGCATTTGTTTTCAGATGATAAGTTTGAGATATTGTGATTCCTCATTAGAACTGTCTCACTTTCACATACCTCTAGAAAAGGTCAAGATTAATGCCATCTGAACCATGACACTACAGATCAATGCCGACATTCTTTTCTGAGCCAAGGTTAGATGGCACCTTGTTCTGAGCTCAGACTGACAATCTTACAAGTCATACTACAATCAGAATGAGCTGAAATTTCACCCTCCCTATCTCTTGACATTATCTTGGTAAACATGCAATCCAAGCATGTTTAACCAGCACAGACCTACAACCTTTGTCTTATCCTCAGAGTTCTTGATAAGTAAAACATTTTGGTTGTAAATACCTTTGTTTTTGCTAAGCAAACCGTGTTTCTTCAGGTATAAGATGGAAGTTTTCCCCTTCCAAAACAATCCTAAAGATCTAGATCCATCTTACAAGATGGATCTAGATCTTTGGGATTGTATTGGATGATAAGATGGATCTAGATCTTTGTTTGTTTTTGGCTGTCAAGATGGATCTAGATCTTTGGCACTGTTTTGGAAGGAAAAATCCATATTAACGCAAATTTTTTAGACATTTGTGGTCATCTTAGAGATGGGAAAACCCACCTTATAGCCGAATAAATACAGTATATGTCATGGGATCTTGTCAGTTGCCAAATTTGGACAACACATACAATTTATTAATAATGAGGTCCCAAACACTGTTTTGAATAAAATATCAAAACTTTATACCCTAATTTTTAGCTCACCTTAGGCTCAGGTTTCTTAATAAAACACCTAAAGATGGAATGCATATCAGGTGATAACAAAGAACATGGAAGACCAGATACAAATTAAGATTGCATTACTGTGAGATATTACTTTACAATGTGTCACAGAGGGAAGTTTGTACTAAGCTCTTACAGGGTCGAGGCTACCAAATTTATTTGGACTAGGGCATGGGGGGTGGGGGAGGTTCCCTTCCAAAATGACTGTTTTGGATGGGGAAACAGTCACCAGATCTTTTCCAGGCGGTCTTAGGGAGCAGGTTTGAAGACTCAATCCCTTTGCAGCTAAACACAACAAGTGAATATTTTTTTCTATCTTCAATGATCCTTGAAATACAGATCATGGCCAGATATGCAACACTGGTTTCAGTAGACCTTCCACTGATGTATCTATGGAGCACGTTTGAAGACTCTCTTTTGGTTATTTAGAAATTCAGCTAAAACTGATGAATATTTTCTTTCATGTATAATGATCCGTGACATGACCCAATATGCATCCCTGGATTCAGTAGCTCTTCTCCAGATGTGCTTTTAGAGCAAGTTTGAAGACAAGTAAATTTTCATGGCCTGATATGCAATCTGGTTTCAGACCTTCCCCAAACATATTTATGGAGCAAGTTTGAAGACTCTATCCCTTTTGGTCACTTAGAAACTGAGCTAAATGCAACAAGTGAATATTTTTCTATGTTCAGTGATCTGTGAAATATAGGTCATGGTCTGATATGCATCACTGCAATTTCAGAAGATCTTCCCCAAATGTACCTTTGAAGACTCCATCCCTTTTGGTCACTCAGAAAGTGAGCTAAACCCAACAGGTGAATATTTTTTTCCTATGCTCAATGAGCTTCTGTCAGTAGATCTTTTCCAGATGTATCTATGGAGCAAGTTTGAAGACTATCCTTTTTGGTTACTTAGAAACTGAGCTACGTATACACAATAGGTGAATATTTTTGCTAATTAATGCTAATGTGCATGAAGATGCATGGGCACACACACATAGCGTATTGCATAAGCACTACTTTGCTTTGCAAAGTCTCGCTGATAAATGTTTAGACAGAAATTCCAGAATAAACGTTACAGATCCCACTTAGACTGCTCATCGGTCTATACTATTTGCTAAAACACTTTTGATGGGCCTCTATGGCAAAGGAAGAACAGCAGTGGTCTAGCAGTTTACACCCTAGGCTACTAATCCCAGGGGCATAAGATGGTTGCCCTGCTCCTCCAATCTTGCAGATGACACTTTAAAGGTCCCCATCTCCATATCCAACCTTTGTGTTGGTACCACGTTTAAACACGAGTTCATTTAATCACTCCATGGCAAAGTGCTTAAGAGAGCTGACTCTTGAAATCACTCCCAAAATCACTCCACTCCAAGGCTCCACTCCAAAGGTTGACCCCATTCCATGTTTTAGTATATGCCCTTTTTTTATGTGATGGGTATTTTACCTAAGAATATTCTTTTCTTCTTCTCCTGGGGTTTGCTTGTTAATCCACCTGTATAAACATGCTGCATACCTGTATAGTAAAGGACAAACATTCCACATCCATACCTTCTGTAAACATGGTAAAACTTTTGATTTGACCTGAAAAGTTTCAGCCCGACATATAAAGGTCACTTCTATGGCAAAAGGTTGTCCTTTTTGTGAATAAATTTGGCGTAATCACTATGTGATAAAGAGAATGACATGGGTCATGTGCCTAAGGGGGTAGGCTGCTGCCCTTGATTTGGAAATATACTATTCACAGATCTAGGACACAATTGCGACAGCGTTAGTTTGAAACTGTCTGATCATGAACACAGTATTCACATCATACTTGAAAAATAATAAAATAAGTAATATTCTTACCACAGAATTCTGCTGCTCTTTCTCTTTGTTTACAGCTCTCGGCCGTCGACGTGGGGTGATTCCGATTTCTACTCCTCGAAGTATTGAATCAACAACTGCAAAATACACAGAAAAGTTTTTCAGAATTCACAGAATTTTACCCGAGTCTTCAAGGTGAATGGATTTTCTTTCAGGGGAGGCAACTCACAATTTCATTTTTGCCTCCTGTCTCCATGTAAGTCAACTCTTAAAGGAATGAATTTGCTCCTTAAGGGCAAAATTCCTTCCATTTAGAGTAGACACCATAGAGAAAATTGAATGCCACAAAAACAATTCCTCTTTTGTTGTCACAAAGAGATACCTATACTACTAACAGATTTAAGTTTATGCCGCCTACGCTGATGCCGAAAAAGCAACACCTGTCTCACTTCAGTGGCAGGCACGACACAATGGGGAAAGACATGATGGTGCGTCCATTCACCTTAAAATAAAGGAACACTGTAAACCAAGATTAGAGCCCAAGTGTTTAAATATAACTATGTCTTTAATTAACATGACTTTAAAATTTCAGACGTATGCCAACCAATATTTTTTGTTGAAAAAATGTGAGAAGCTTTTGCAATGCAAAAGCTTTTCACATGTCGTCAACAAAAAATATCAGTGTATTTTGGCTATAAAGTTGTAAAACACTTAACCAGTTGCCCTCTTAACAAGCTCGTTAGGCTAAGATGCTAAAAATGAACAACTTGGCCTAGGCTTTTTCTACCATCTTACCATTCAGCCAGATTAACAATTACTACAGTAATTCCTGATATTTACTGTAACACCATAATTCCAAGGCTCTCATTAGTCCTTGACTGTGACACAAGAACTTGCAAATAACTTATTGATTCCCAAAGTAACATTGCAACAGGCTTCTGTTTAATTAACACTTTCTGACATAATGTTCTTAGCACTCATTGATTAATTTACCTGTTAAGTTAATAAATCAACTTGGTAACACTGGAATTTCCTGCCTGATAAAGAACCAATCAAATAGAGCTTTTCTAGACTTGCTTCAAGACCTTGGCCATTTCAGCGAACTCTTCAAAAATGCTTTGAGCAGAAAGTACAGATCCAGACCAGATTGCTTATATAAGCTCTTAATAAAACCGTCTGATCTGAATGAATAGTTTGTAAATGAGCAAGTTTGAACAGATCCATGAAAGACAATAGTGGAATAAGGGTTAACGAGTCCCAGTCGAGGGTGAAAACAGGGGATGGATGCATGGTGGATGCCTCGGGATTATACGTCCTTCTTAGCAGTATTTCTGTCATATCAGAATGATGGGAGGGTGAAATGCTGCATGCAATGGAACCCTGTTTAAGGTTGGAAAGAGTTCTGCCTTCAGCAGGTCTCGAACGAGGGTCCATGAAAATGGGGGACAAGTACTTCGGATTAGTGGGTGTCAAACTTAAAACACAATAGAAATGTGGCACACAGCGCACACAACTGAATGGACAAATGGATGGATGGATGGACAAAACCTGTAAAGAGTACACGTGTGGGGATTTCGTTACAATTTCTTTTCAAGGACAATGAAATCTAAGTTGATTGTTTTCGACATTCGGGATTTATTCAGATCAAGTGGTTTGATGACGCACACCAAGTTAATACCTGATAAGATTAATTTACAAGTTTGCCACACACTTGGTAAACTTACCTGGTACCGCAATTATCTATAATATCTGGAGAACCGCACAGCGCCTCAGTGCTGCGCAATTTCTGAATACAGTATACAGAATAAGCTCTGTGTCACAAAACTGCTGGTACTTAAACAATATGTGGCAAACAGTGCAGACCCTGATCAGACTGCTCCTGATTTTGGGTCTACGATGTTCGCTCAGGCATATCTGTCTCACTGTAATGGGTCATTATGGCAGTCCAAAAGTTACCGGGTACTCAGCGGGGTGAATTTTATCACTGCTGAGATACAATAACCCAAATTGCCACCCCTTGAGAAAAATGCTCTTATCACATGTACACACAAAAAAGACAAAGATCAGGATAGTCTGACCCAAGTCTTCTCTGTTCTCATAAGTGATGATGTATCTATGTCAAAAGATGGACAGTCAACTTGTGTTTCAACTGTATTTCAGTCATATCAAACCTACGGAAAGATGATACTGAATGGCTGTTTGCAATGAATTTTCCCAGTTTTGTAGTTGAAAAGAATTCTACCTCCAGCAGGATTCAAATCCAAACCACTAGCTCAGCAGGCTAGCACTTAACCAACTGAGCTACCAGAGCTCCTTGCTGAATCAATTTTGGCTCCAGTAGGACTGATCCCTGACCTCTAGCATGGCAAACTTAAGATCCATCTAGTCTCATCATCTGACCCCTGATTGCCCAAAATGACTGAAATTCAATAGTGCAGACAGAAGCACCAGTAGAATGGACCAGAAGGGATTTTGCCACTTTCGAATCTGTGGTAACATCAACCAACTGAAAAGCTCTGAATCAGCCTTTGCACTATTTCAACAGTCTCTGCAACTCTAAGACCAACTTAAAGCGATATGCCATATGAGGGTTTGACCTACAAAAATTACCCTGTTGCTGAGGTTGATATCCCTGGTAAGCAGTCGGCTCTGTCAAGGTATCGCAAGAATAACAATTGCCACTATAAGATGGCTGCCAGTCACTGGGGTAGTTTATATAGTTTATATTCTGTGCAACCGTGACAGGGTAATATCCCCATCCTGCTGTATGACCAATAAATGATGAATCCTGTTGATCCCTGAGAGATCTGACGAAGAAATGGGGGTCATGATATTGACCATATCCATATGGTGCTATCTCTGCAGCTCCAGTCTGAGCTATGATTGAAAATGAAGGATTTGTAGTATAGTCACAAAGGTACTCCATTATGTTACCGCTTGTGTCAAAACACTGATCAGAGTCTACACCATTTGTACATGATTTGTTTCTGAAAATTTATCTCCTCTTACGAGAATTGAACACATCACATTAGTCATGATTTCAGTATGTCAAGTCCTTGTTGTCTACTTCAAGTCCATATCAGAATCTGGCATCTAAATATTTCAAAGTAACCAAACAATTCTAATAAATATCCTCATCAATTGAATATCTACGAAACAAAACAAGACCCTTAAAATTCAAACTTCCATCCTCATGAGCATTCAAAATAGTAAAGAAATGTACGAACCAACCTACCTTATGAGTCAATTAATTCTCCTTAACCACAGACCTCAAGTAGTGAAAACCTTGTGATTCATTAAACACTAACTTGTAATTTTCAACTTAAGCTTTGTATACATAAAGCCTATGTCACTTCACCAACAAGAGACCTCAATTGTTGACATCCGATCCCATATCCTGTTCGACGTAAGCGAAAATGTAATTGTACTATCTTAACAGCGGCCTTAATCGCTTCACCGACACTTGAAAACAAGAAACCGACCTTGCGGCAAAATGTGGGCGAACAAAGAAATACAGGTTATAATCGTACAATAGTCCAGATAGAAAATAAATTACTCTATCGAGGTCACTGAGCCATGAGAAGGTATAAAGTAGGGGTGCTACAGAATTTGACAATGTTTATACGCACAGCAAAAATACAATCACTAACTTGATCCCCATTTACTTTAAACCTTTTTATACTGGAAACCCGTTTTGGGGACATAATGCAAACAACACAGAATGTGGAGTCTAATCAGGGTCTACAATGTTTGCTTACCAAAATTTCAATGCAAAATACAATAGATTATGTCCATAGTAAGTTTAATGTTAAGGGTCAATAAAGTGGAAATGGCATTTTCTAGTGGTGCCCAAGTTCTACACTTTAACCAACACAAATCCACAGTTCTGCAAAGCAATTCAGTTTTCATGCCAAGTGGTATAAAATCCTTGGCATATTCATCAGTCTAATGAATGATCATGCCAACATGTTACCGTTGCAACCCTACACAGACAGACAGATGCACCAGAACAAACAGTGCTGACCTAAGATCAGACTGTTCCTACGAACAGTCTGATCATGGGTCAGCACTGTTTGTCGACAAGTAATAAAAAAAATCCTGATAGGTAGATCAAATGTTGTCCAAATTGATGACAGAACTGACTGAGGTGTTTCATATATTTCAGGTAACTACAGTACATGTGAGAGAGGATGAGTGTCAGACATTGTTTGGAAAACCACTTCACAAGTTATTTTCACCAATGGGAAGGCTGCCAAATACCTTATACAACTTTCTGCAGGTGTACATTGATAACAAACCGAAACTAATTAAGTTATCACAAACATTCAGGGTTGTTGCTACTTCAAGTTGATTGAACTCAATACATACATGATCTGGCACCAGTCCTTTCACAGGTCAACTCCAACCTTGCTGGGAGGCAATCTCTGCTTCTTTTTAGTCGACAACAAAGAGGTGAAGGACATTATCATTTACCTTACCATAAATTACCCTGAATACTGGGACAAGTTAATGTAATTATCCATAATTTTCACTGGCAAAACAGTTTCTTATGCAGAAATGTGGAAAAAAATAAAATAAAATGAACTCAGAGTAATCAGGGGAAGTAGGTTTTTCATTTTTGCCTACTATCTCAGTAGGGGCCAACTTTTACACCAGCAGGAGCATTTTTTTTTTTTCAGAGTAGACCCCTTTTTGGAAGGGTTTTGTCACACAAGGAAACAGGGTCACAAAAGTTGTCTCTCTTTGCAAAAAAAAAGGAGTTCTAAGAAAACATGCTGGTGTACCCATGTACAGTCGAATTTCGATGGCTCGAACTCGCCTGGACCATCCAAAAACGTTCGAGCGATCGGTAGTTCCAGCCATTGAAGACCAACTCACAAGGTCCAGCCGTATGTATAATGCTTTTCTATCATAGCAAGGGTGACTTCCTGTTTATTGATCGGTCATAATTTAAGACACTCGGTGCCAGCAGAAATCTCTGATTTGGATATACCCTCCCCCCCCCCTTCCCCCCCCCCCTTGCCGGGTCCTTCACCAGATTGCTCGGAAGCTGGCGTACTCTCTGACATGACTGCAGGAGTGAATGATGGGCCCTAATTTTTGTTAAGGCAGAGACGTAAATTTTGGCACGTTTTACTCAAGTTCAGTGTAAAATTTTAATTGAAGAAAAATATTTTACCTTCTTTAATTTTCATATGCCGCCTCATTAGCCAAGGGTGATAATACGCGTTTAAATAGATAAGACCAAGCTATACTATCAGTTTAAATTGACAACAACTCAGCATTAATCGACTGACCAGTTGATCAAAGAGCGGCTTTAATTGAGCTCGCGCCAGTCAAGTATACCTGTGGTTTCGGCAAACGCTTTGTCAATATCAAAGCATCTTATGACAATGTTCAAACTCCTGAGTGACCGTTATTGAAATGAAAATTATTTACAAGGTAATTAGTGCGAGCCATCGATGGGTTTTTACATAGAAAATATACCCTAGGGACCGGGTTTGGGGTTCGAGCCATCGTAGTTCGAGCCAAAGGTCGCAGGTTAAGTTAAAATGAATGGGAATTTTGCCGGGACTGGGAAGTCAGTTCGACCGAAGCATGGCGTTCGAGCCTTCCGAGTTCGAGCCAGTGAAGTTCGACTGTACTTTAAAATATCCTCCTATATATCCCTTCATTTATACTTCTTCTCATTTCTTAAGTATAGTAGGTCAGTGATGCACTCCACTCCCTTCTGAGATTTCCTGGAACAGCCCTAATCTAGTGATGCTAGCCACTTGTAAGAGTTTTCCTGGAACAGCCCTGAACCTAGTGAAGAGTTTTTCCTGCTCTAACCTAGTGATGCTAGCAACTAAGTTTTTCTGCCCAAACTTCTCATAAGAGTTTTCCTGGAACAGCCGTAATTTAGTGATGTCCTCCACCCCCTTAAGAGTCTTTCTGGAACAGCCCTAACTTAGTGATGCCCTCCACCCCCTTAAGAGTCTTTCTAGAACAGCTCTAACTTATTGATGCCCTCCACCCCCTTAAGAGTTTTCCTGGAACAGCTCTAACTTAGTTATGCTCACCACTTATTCGAGTATTTATGGAGTAGCCCTAAGATGGTGATGCCTCTACTCCCTTGCATAACAGTATTCCTGGAACAGCCCTTAGACAGACTAAGCAAAGCACAGGCAAAGCTGTAGCACAGAAAAAGCTGTATTAATTTAGCTGTAAATGTCAAGGTCATTTACACAATCAGCATGGACTTTTCAGGACAGAGAATTAATTGACTCCAGCATAATTGAACTCTTTTTAATTCTTTCAAAGCAGCTGTGACAGCTTTAATAAAGCCCCTGAAATTAGAGCTCTAGAAATTTAATCACTCACCTCAAATCAATGACAACAGCTGATGTATCAGATTGAAATCCCCACAGAAATTACAATTTTTAATGGAATATTGAACTGGAACACACTGTCTCTGTTCAGCTATGAGCTATAAAATGCCTGTGTTATCTCTAATCAATACCTAAGTTTAGACAAGCCTGTAGATCAGGAGGTATGATGTGAGACGTGATGAGGTTAAAACGTACTTAACCGGAAAACAGAAAGAGATCAGCCCATGTTTCCAATCAATGACTGAGAGGCATCCAGACCATAACTTTAGTCCTCTGTCTATCCATTGAGTATGAACAGCAAATGGCTCAGATCAGACTGCACAAATGTGCAGTCTGATAAGAGCCAATGCTGTTCTCATATGCCATATGTGCCCTAAGGACTCACTTTCCCAGTCACAGCTCCTGAATACATTGCCAACTTAATGCTAACAGCAGGTCAGGAAACCAATAAAACATGCTTCAAACACACCAGGTATGCCTGTACTTTCTATTACCTGTGCCACAAAAACTATTGTTTTCATTTCTCTCTTCATTTCCGAACATTTTACATGAACATTCAAAACAGCTTCAGAGAGGTCTGTGGCAGAAGCAACCCTTGGGTTCCTGTAAAACAACATCCCAAGAAGCCACTCCAGAATCAGGTGAAGCAGCATTCACAAAGAAGCATGGTGTGAAGCAACATTCTGAAAAGCACCCATGGGTTGGTGTGAAGCATCCTTCTGAGAAGCACCCCTCTGGTTGGTGTCAAGCAGCATTCTGGGAAGACCCCTGGGTTGGTGTGAAGCATCATTCTATGAGGCACCCCTTGGTTGGTGCAAAGCAGCATTGTGAGAAGTCACCCCTGGGTTTATGTGAAGCAGCACTCTCAAGATGCTGGGTGTGAAGTCAACCCTAGGACAGTGTAAAGCAGCTGCTTCCAAAAAGCCAAGCTGGGGTTGGTGTGAAAAGTATTCCCATAAGAAACCTCTGGGTCATTGTGAAGCAGCATTCCCAGAAGCCAAACTTAGGTCAGTGCTGAGTAACATTCCAAGAAGCCATCCAAGGACTGATATGAAGCAGTATTTGGGGAAGCCACCCAGGTTGTTGTGAAGCAGTATTCCAAGACGCCACCTCTAGGTCAATATGATGCAGCATTCTGAGATGCCTGGTGTGAAGTAGCCTTCAGCGAAGCCACCACAGAGAGAGTGCGAAGCAACATTCAGAGAAGCCACCCCTATGAGAGACTGAAGCAGAATTTGGAGAAGCCACCCCTAGGAGAGTGTGAAGCAGTCTTCAGAGAAGCCAACAGTATTCAGAGAAGCCACCCCTGGGAGACAGTGAAGCAGCATTTGGAGAGGGAACCTCTGGGTCCATAACATGCAGAATTCCAAGACTGTGGTGAAGTAGAATTTGGAGAAACCTGGTGTGAAGCAGTGTTCCAAGAAGTCACCACAGGGTGTGTAACAGGATTCCAAGAAGTCACCGTATGTCAGAGAAACCCAAAAGCCACCCCTGCCCTGGGTGTAAGACAGCATTCCAAGAAGCCACCCCTGGGTGAGTATCAAGCAGCGTTCCAACAAGCCCAAAATGAAGCAGCAATCCAAGAAACCAAATATGAAGCAGCATTCTATGAAGCCACCATAGGTCAGTGAAGCAGCATTTCTGACTAGCAACCAGGTTGGTGTGAAGCAGCACATTTGAAGCAGCAGTCTGTAAAACAGTGTGTGTGTGAAGGTAGCATTCCAAGCTGCAAGCCCTGTGGAAATGTTAAGCTTTAGGATAAACGTGATGCCTTTTGGTCTAAAAACAGCACCACTGAGTAACCGGTTTAATCTGGCCAACCTCCACAGAAACTTGATTATGACTTCAATGATGTTTAAGAGTAAAGATAGGTCATCCAAAACAAACCAAAAACCAACACAATGCAGTGTTTTTGTGCATCTTTGGGTTTATATGAAACCATTTGTCTAAATGTCGGCCTGTGCATCAGTGTGATCAATAACTTCACATGCTTTTCGATTACTTGTTTTAAAGTCAAACTCCCACAAGGAGTGCTTCATTGTCTTCAGTCAATTCTTGTTGTTTTTTTTTAACCGAGAAATTTTTCCTAGAACCAGAACATTTTCTGATTAATTAAGCAAATAACAGCAGGCAGCCTGCACTAAGATTTTGATCACTCCAACATTTAATGGATATTACAAAAGCCTCTTACAATTTGGATCCATTACCAGACATCATGATCTGAGCTTTGCACTTTATGACACTGATTGTGTCACAGCATTCTTGGCTAAAATGATTTTTAATGTATGGATACCAATACCTCAATGGTTTGGCCCCTAAAAAGGAGGTGAAGCCCTTCTCCAAGGAGGGCTACTCTGATAAAGCTTCCTCCCAGAGAAGTAACAGCTTTCTTGTTTCTAGGTTACAAGAAATGGCCATACTGCTGTTTCTGGGTTAGAAGCCATTTCACTGAAATGTTTCCCCCAAGTTGGATTAGAAGCCACTTCACTGAAACCTTCCCTGACTGCTGAAGGGTTTCTGTTGCATATACCAAAGCAAAGCAATAATGTGTATGGATACACCTACAGGGAAGATCAATTCTGATTGTCCCCTCTAAGTTTGACCTGTCAGCACATTAACTGCAAACTAAACAGGGTCCAGATGATGCAGCATTCCTAGAAGCCACCCCTGGGACAGTGTGAAGCAGTATTCCATGAAAGAATAATTCGGTAGCATTCCATAAAACGAAAGTTCAGTCTACAACATAACTCTGTACAGTGCACACACACTGATAATTTGATACGACAGTCCTACTTTACAGAAGCTGGATGCCCTTTTGCCTAAAAAACAGCACCACCTGGTCCACTGACTTACTGGTTACATCAAGCCTGAGTGGGCAGCGAAACCTCTTAAGAAATTAAATTAAGACTTCAACCATGTTCTAATATCTTTCAGGGGAAATGGTTCAACAAAGTGAAGCTTCAAGCCCAGGTGTTAAGTCTGAGCAAATCTGAACAAAATGTAAGTGTTACGCAGCCATCTCAAAAGAAACCCCTGAGTCAGCATTCAAATTAGTCACTCCTGGGTTGGTTTGAAGCAGCATTCAGAGAAGCCACCCCTGAGTTGCAGTGAATCATTCTGATCTAGAAGTGATTGTCCTCTCTGGGTACGACCTGTGAGCATAGAAAACAGAAATAATGATCAGACAGTGGATTCCTGATACTTGTGTTCAATAATTCTTATCTCATTTATCATTTTCCATGAGAACTATCAGACAATGGTGCTTGTTAAATTCTTTTTTCAGAGCTCCAAATAACAGAGAATCATGTAAAAGCATAATGTTGCGTCCCCTAATTTGAAACCTTTCAGCAAGGCGGTACCAATGAGAGCAACAATGTACATGTAGGTTCTTTTTTGCTTGTTGAGTATACTGTCAAAATTATCTTGAAATTATCATTATCCAGAGCCCTTATATTTCTCTCAAACTGACAGCTCTACGAGTGCAAGTTTCCCCGGAAAAAGTGCAGATCCATCATATTAACTTTGCATGCTAACTCTCACATCTCCAAGAAAAACTAGGATTATATAAGGCAAGATGATATTGATTTTGCAATCTAGTGGATGTTTTTTAGAGATTGGAGATTACAAAAGGCTTTTTCAGACAAAGCGCATTACCAAGCACCAGGAAGAAGCGTAATTGACAGCAGAACTGAATTAATGCAGGAAAACTGCTCGCTTTGAGTTCAACATCTGCACAACCTTTCTTTGTCTTACAGCTTCTGCACAGCAAGGCATCAGTTTCAATTTTAAAAATCTGATTTATGAACTGTGTTGCACTTTCGGATGCAGTATCAGGGATTTTCACTCATTTACAGCTGGAAATGACAATGAAAAAGAGGTGTTTCAACTGCTGCTGTAACAGTCAGAGATATGAACCCATATGGGAAGACCAGGATTCTTCCTTCAATACCATACACTGCCTCTGCATCTGGATCAAGTTGTTTGAATCATTTGCATCAGAAACTTTACTTTGCGTCTTTGCAACACTGTTCTGTACTTGCAGAACACTGTGGCCTTCCTACTTATTGTCTATGCCCATGGGTGTAGACAATCTTAGGAATGGCTTTTGCTCCAGAAGCATTTTAGAAAAGGCCATAACTGGTTGAATATTATCTTCTATTGACTGGTTATCACTGTTATTTTGCACCAGTTTGATCAGGTCCTCAAGTACCAGAAAAGGATCCACATGGACACGGTCTAGTCGTATCACTAATTGCAAAACATTAATTTTCTAAACACAGGTCACTCCTATTTGGTGACCAAACCTGCTAGCTAACTGGCTAAATACAAGTTAGGCCACATTGTGCTTCAATGGCAAAGGATGTAATCAGGAGATGGCATAGCTTACTGTCAGATCCTATACCATTATGAGTTATATTATCATAATATTTTCTATGAAACCAAATGGATAACCTGTAAAGCATAGGGTACAGCACAGACTGCACTGCAGAACAAGGTTGGCCCAGAGTACTGCAGTCTTCCCCGAGTCTCACTCATCCCTTGCTTTCACTAGGCAATCGGAATAGACATTGCAGGTGTTTTCCAAACAACATAACTGACATGAACACTGAATTTCCCCTCCCACACTACATGTATAGCTTGTCTTTGATGGCCAACAGGGACAATATAACAACATGTACAAGGGCAGTCAGGTCTTATGTCATTCCGGTGACCTGGATGGCACACACATGTAAACAGCTAATTAAGCATAAGGATGACAAGTGACAGTACATGTCAAACATGGCCATAATAATCACTGTACAATATTAGCTATGTCAGTTACAGGGAAAAAAAGAGCATGAACATCTTAATGAGTTCATACATGGTTTACAACTGGAATACTGCATGAACTCTAGGCAATGGGACAGATAGGCTTTGGCAAACAGTGTAGACCCAGAACAGACTGCTCCTAAGGAGCAGTCTGTTCTGAGTCTACACTGTTTGCGATTTAGCCAAGTGCTTTATAACATGTCTCGAGATAGGGCCTGAATTTGAAAGTGGAAAAAAATCTGTATGTGTTCAAATATACATAGTTTTTACAGAAAGAAAAAAATCTGATGAATAAACAACAATGTTGAAGGCTAGAATGATGAAGAGGTGATATTACTGTAAAAGGTGTCCTTCTTAAGTAATGGTAAGTGAGGAACAAGGCGAGCCCAAATCCTGTGGGTCAGTACAAGCATAACCAATCTTATGATGTTTAATTATTTCGCTGCACACAAGTACAATTTACAGAACTTTGCCATAATCTTTGCTGGATGGTTGGAAAAAAGCTAGACAATTATGTTAGGTGCAACAGCAATATGTTTTTTCTTTCACTAACAAGCAGCCTGAAGCCACTGTTAAGCTACAATACTAGTCTGAAGCCTACATTTTATCATTTCTCCATTTGCATGAAAGTAGTGATTCCATCTGATTGGATACGAAAGAGTGAGTGAACTCGGGTTTAACGTCCCACCAACAACGAGGTCATATGGAGAGGGGACCTCGGTTTAAAGTCTCATCCGAGACGGAGAAGCGGGGGATCGAACTTGCGACCTCTGGATTGGTAGTCCGGAGTGTTATCCACTGGATACGAAAGAAGTTAATGACAGACATTTTTAGTACACATGAAACAGTTTGTTGAGATTACAGCAAGTAGCAAATCTTTTTCATCTCGCATCATATTGAATATCAGCATCATATTTCATAAAATTTTATGACTGCATTAATGGAATAAGAGAATCCACTGGTGACTCAGTCTCAGATCAATAAGATGACATTATTTGCATCAAACAGTTGCCATAGTAACAGAGAATAAAAAGAGAAGAAATTAAAGAAAGTAATTAGAAGCCGATTCTGAAAAACAATCTGCACCTGTGTTGTTGTCACATGAAACCAGCCTCAGCAGGAGTAACGTACCATAGGGTATGTGCAACAGCGATAACTTTGATCAGACTGCGCATTTGCGCAGTTGAAGCTGAGCCTTTCCTGTTTATATCAACAATCTATGGATCCTGACAAATGTACCTGGTGAACAATGAAGAATGAACAGTCAGTGCAGATACAAGGGCTGATCTGTGCCATCCCTGTTTGCAATTTGTATTCTACTATGGTATTTTGCCTATGGCATGACTAAAATGTCAAACAACTTCTGGATGTCCGAGCTCCATTTGTATATATTTTATTTTTGAGCCCCGCCACACACAAAATTCTGGCAAGACTTTTCAGCCTGTGTTTCAACAGTTGAAGACTTCGATCAGTTTCCACGTACTGCTGATCTGAGCATTTTCTTTTTGCTTCAACATGCCACAGGAGCTTAGTGACAGTCTAGATGGTGGGGTAGGCTTATTTTGAGAAGGCTCACCTAATTTTGTATGTTTGGCACCCTATGCCAACTATCATTATGCTCTTCTCTAGTTTGGTATGTCTAATGTTTTCTGGCAGTAATAGTAAGGTCATATCTAGAACAAGTGGCAGAGCAAACATAAACAGGAGGTAAAAGAAGCTGGCTTCCTCTGTTTAGAGAACAGTTCCTGGAAATTAACCAAATGCCACTTATGTTCTTGGAAGATAACAAACATCTCTCATCCCATAATACTCAGCTGTGAGACGGAGTCTTCAACTGTTCAAAGCTAGTATCAATGTAATACAAGTATAGCTTTCACAAAAAGCTTGATCTACACTTTGCAAACCATTGATAGTTTCATTACAACCACAAATATCTGGAATAAAACTTCTGTTTTTTAAGTAGAGTGTCCATGGGCATAAGACAATCACAGTTCAAATTCGCTCTTTGACCAAACTGAATGTGATCCTGCTTTGCAGAGTCTGCAATTCCATCCACTAACCCCCTGTCATCGCTGGAGTCTGCACACCATCCATATAAAAGAGTATTTAGCTCTTATGTAATTGGAACTGAGAAATGAAAACAAGAGCTGTTATATGTCAGCAAAGCTCAATGCTGGTCAATCATCCCTGCGCGGCTGCTATCAAAAGGCTGAACACCAGGTCTTCCAGTACTTTAGTATGAAAGAACCAGAGTCGCTATTTTACGGGCCTGTGGGCTGCGGGCCACGGGCCATTGTTGATGTTACATGTACCAACTTTTTGATAGTAAATCAGAATATGACCTATACGAGTTTAGACCTGATCACTCAGAAAGAACTACCAAGAATTCTGTGGAATGCTGTCTCACATGTCTGCAGACTGTCATAGAAGAGAGTTCAACCACAAAACTTTACATAAAGTTAACGCTGCTGCTGTAGACACCGGAACAGTAATGCCTATGTCTGCTTCTGGTTGTCACAAAATTGCAGGGCATACTGAGTTTTAGGCCCATAATGGCATGAAATAGGCCTCAAGGTCAAACTGCCTCAATGTCGAAGTATTAGCTATGTGAACCTTGATATACTTTCAATATTCACGATCCATGCATTTTGACATTCACATAATAGACAAAATTATGCAAGAGAGTATATAGATACCATTACCTCTAAATTATATCTGATCTTCACAAAAAACTAGCGTGGGAAAATGTTTACCTTCAATACACAACACTTATCCATATGGTTCCAATAAAATGATAGGATCCACACTCCACATCTCAAATTAGGGTGATATATGTGTTGATATACAGGCTGGAAGCCAAGATAATTACCTTTCAACTAATGCAACCAACAAGTTCCTGTTCAACCTGACCCCATGTGCTGTTTTATCAGGCTCTTAACTGTTTGCTATATAAATTAACCAAATTCCACCGTCAGTGAAAGGCTCTGTAGACAGAGTCTGCACTGACTGATCACAGTGTTCTCTCAGCTAACAATGTGGATAAGGTATCTTTTGTACTCACTGCCAGCTCACATGTGAACTGCCATTACCACCCTAAACATTGGAGCAGAACCACCAGAGATTAAGTAGATGAGTAGAACATTGCAGGTCCTAGCCTTAGGAGCAGTCTGATCAGGGTCTTCACTGTTTGCCATTCTACCAGCATTTTTTTATGTACAGCCCGACAGTTTAAAATCAACTTGTGTCAATTTTACAATCTTTAAGGTATTACTGTTCCAATATTTATGGCAACCAGCTATCTGCAGGTCAGAGCCATTAGCAGGGCTTCAAAATTTCTTAGCTCCAGATATAGAGAACTGAAGAGCTGGAGGTCAATGGTTCAATCTCCAGTCCTGCTCAACATTTCCTCAGTCTTTTTCAAACCTCCTCTGGTTAAGTGGCCTTGGGTTCGAAGATACTTCTGTGACCATCATGCCAGATTTTATTTTTATTTTTTTATTTATGTTTTTTCTTTTTTCTCCATAAAATTTAATATGTTCGGTTTCCTGAAGCATTATGTTTTACAAATCATAAAAGAAATTTACTTGCCTGTTAGAATGGGGGATTTATAATTTGAGTATGTTCCCAGAAGTGATCTTGTTCTTTCCCCATCCCTGCTCTCCTCACTTAGTATCAAGGTCAATTCAGTTACAATGGACAATAGCAGGATAATGAAGAAAATATTTGCTTATCATTATTGATCTATTAGTATAGCCATTTGTATTAATGAGGCCAAGAGAGATAGTATCAGAGACAACTTCAAAGCTCTCTGATCAAGGCCATTATGGTTCAGCTCTCCAGTCCATAAGAAAAAGAGGCTTATGGTAACTATGTGCTACTGGAAACAAAAACCATCAGCTGGCACATCTGTGCAGACAAATCATAGATTTCCTTTTTCTACAGGATCGACCAGCACTGATGCAAATGGATGTGCAGACTGATATGGATCTTCACAACTAGCATATATACTATAAGCACAATCAATTAGGTTTAGGGGCCTGGATAGGCCATTTTAGGATATGTCTCTCGCTTATCACCAGTTACAGTGGCTTATCAGCCATCTATGTATAAAAAAAAATTTCATGCTGAAAAGTTCATCAGAATTTGAATGTGTAAGCTGTGGACAAAAGTGAACTCTGCATTTCCATTTTTGCCTCCCTTCTCAATAATTTGGGTCGATTTTAAGACCTGACCCACTTTTGGAAGATATCTTGCCTGACAGCACCTTGCCCTCTTTTGGAAAATAGCTTGCCTTGCCCTCTTTTGGAAAATAGCTTGCCTGACAGCGCCTTGCCCTCCTTTGGAAGATAGCTTGCCTGACAGCGCCTTGCCCTCTTTGGAAAATAGCTTGCCTGACAGCACCTTGCCCTCTTTTGGAAGATAGCTTGCCTGACAGCACCTTGCCCTCTTTTGGAAGATAGCTTGCCTGACAGAGTTTTGCCCTCTTTTGGAAGATAGCTTGCCTGACAGCGTTTTGCCCTCTTTTGGAAGATAGCTTGCCTGACAGCGCCTTGCCCATCACATAAAACATTAACCTGAAACATCTGGACACGGATGCTGGGGTGACAACCTAAAACATCCAGACGCGGATGCTGTTGGGCAAATAGTTCTTCCTGAACCTTAGTTCAGACGAGATAAATATGGCGGAAAAACGTGGTGTACCCAAATACTTTAAGACACTTGCACTCAACTTTACACAGTATGATAAACAAGAAGCAAAGTCCAGTGAGATTTTCTTTGTCTGCGCACATGACCTTTTCACTCAGATCTGGATCACTTTGAGATGTTCCCTGGCCTATTTGAACTGATGACTACCATATATAACTACAGCAATTTGTGGGACCACCTGCCAGTAAACTATCAAATGTCATCTATGATGTCTGGCCTGTGTATTGGGAGGGAAATCATCCTCTTGTCCTCCCATTTCCACCTCCCCACCCACCACTCCACATACAGATACACACACAAAATATGGGCTGAGTTTATCTTTTCACCATAACAGCGGGTCATTTTAAGAATCAAACCCCAATATTTGAAATTAACAAATTATATCTGAGATCCCTGCCATCCACCCCAAGCTCTTCTATAAACAGAGACCTGTATCACCATCACAAGGCAACAACGAATCTACTGAAGAAATATAAGGCAACCCCCCCCCACCCCTACTCTTATCTGGACCTCTGCTCACCTATCTGTTCCCTATTAATATATATCCCAATCAAATGGTAATAAAAACATTGTGAAGCATGCACTGCATTTCTTCAGTAATATCAAGGTTTTTCCCGTCCAAAACAATCCAACAAGACCTGTCCCGCACAGACAGTTTGCCTGACAGTGCCTTGACCATCAAAAACTTTGTCATAAAACTTTCAAGTGTGACGCCCACGCTAAATCCCACGCCAGGGTGACAACAATAGCTCCCTGCATTTTCGTACAGGTGAGCCAAAAATCTCTTTTCGGATTGTTCTGGACGGGAAAAACCCATATTATAGCAGGATTTCTCAAGATTGATTTAGATATTGGGGTTGTTCTAAAGAGAGGAAAACCTTGTCTTAAAGCCTAATAAACAAGGTTCTTATCTCCTATATATAAGCCGCGACACGTGAAAACCAACAATGTGGTTGTGCGCCCAACGCAGACTCAGATCAGCCTGGGCATCCGCCAAGTTTGACCAGACTCTTCGTTAAGTGCTCAAAGGGTAGCTAAGGGTCTAAGCTACCTCCATGCGGACAGCGAAGACTCTGATCAGACTGGGCGGATGCCCAGGCTGATCTGAGTCTGCACTGGGCGCACAACCACATTGTTGGTTTTGTCGTGTCGCGGCTCATATACCTAGTCTGACCTGCAGCTCTACTAACCCCTTCCCATAATACACCCAGAATGCAGCCTGTATCAGGACAACTCCACAAACTATTGAGAATATAAACTTACCCCCATCATCAATAAGTTGCATCTGAATGAGGGTTGGATCTTCATTGTGTTCCTCAAGGACTGTGTCGTCAGTAACTGTCAAAGTCTGAAAATAGAAAGAGAAGTCTTAATGACAATTGGGTCTTCATTGTATCCCTTAAGAACTGAGTTGTCGCAGCTCTCAGACAGAGACTACCTTAGTGTTCATCACATGCAAGGTGAGTGGTTGCAATACTGGAAGACTAAGCACTTCCAGAATATACAAGTCCAGGGGCCGTATTCATAAAGCCACTTCAGTCGTTGCTATGCGGTTGCTAAGGCTAAATATCTATAAAGGAGATTCCCTACAACTATGAAATTTGGTCTGGAGGAACAGTCTTACAAAGACTGTTCCTCCAGACTAAATTTCATAGTTGTAGGGAATCTCCTTCAAAGAAATTTAGCCTTAGCAACAGCATAGCAACCACTTAAGTCGTTTTATGAATACGGCCCCAGGACTCATATACTGCAGAGGTACTGGGTATACTCAGGACTCATATAATTCCAGAGGTAGTGGAAAGGTCCTGATTTTTCTCTTTAATTATTGTGTTCATCTAAACCATCCATATTCCACTTAATTTCCAATCAAATTCTATCATTCCTCATTTCATAACTGCAAATAATTTCCGATCTACCATTAGTACTAAATTGGTTAGTCCATATTCACCATATACAAGATACAAGCTCTATATAAATACTGACCTTTCCTTTTGGCTCTTAACTTTGGAATTTCAAACTTCTTCAAATTAACTGTCAACGTTTTGAAAAAGACGAATTTCAAGGTGTTCCAGTTACAATTTTCTGAACATGTGGCTGGCAACGTGAAGTCTCCTCGTCAGTCTAAAAACATCCTACCACCAATTAAGCTGCAGAAATGTCTCTTCGATTTTCGCTTCAGCAATAATTCTGTCTCTTTTTCTTGTAATTGCAGACTGAGATCTAATGGATGCCAAATCAATAGTAAGCCTTCGGGAAGTAATAATAAGATTGACTGCAAGCTTAATTCCTCGAAATTTTTGTGTCGCGGCAAAGTCACAAAACACTTTGTCCTATAAATAACATTATGCACGCAGTGGTAAGACTGAGCGACCACAGTAAACAGTTTGATCAGAATATGTTCATTCCCAAGCATGTTCTGGCCTTATACAGTCTGCAAAGCAGCGGAGCCAGAAATCAAAGCATGCGTACCTGTTTTAACTACAATGCTATGCAAATTTCTCTTTTTCCTCTATAAAACTTCTATTGTGGCCCCTCGTTAGAACTGCCTCAGTGAGGCAGTTCTAATGAGGGGCCACAAGTAAGTTTTAATGTCAAATCAAATGAAACTTCTCAATAATATCCTATAAATTTCCTCATATCTTGAGCCGCTTCAGCCACTTTCTCGTTTTCTTTTGAGGCAGCTCTCGTGATTCTATCTAATGACAGTATCAACCTACTTTTAGTGCTTGCTTTCAGCCAATTAGACAGAAATGTGGATAGAAGGGTGAAAACACTCTCAGAAAGTACATGAAAATAGCAGAAAACAATATTTTGCTTTCAAATCATGAAAAACAAGAACTGACATGCTGTATGGGCACTCAAAGTAGTATTAGAGGGCCTCATGGAAGATTAGCTATTGCTAAATGTGTCACCCTCTGAAAAAATAAAGACTATTATTATTATTATTATTTTTCAAAATATTGTTGTTGTTGTTTCAATTCTAGAAATAATGTATAACAGGAACTATATACTGGTTTAAGAGTCAGGTGCACCACAAAAATGTAGCCCTATTTTTTTGACAAGCCAATTACAGTGGACTTCTTGATATACTGCTTCTGCAGAATTGTAATCAGAATCATCATACACCAATAATTTAGATTCCATAATCAGAAGTACCAAAATTTTACTCCAAAATTGTGATCTGGTGAGTGAGCAGCAAATGGAACTATTTTACAAGGGAAAAAACCAATTACAGAAAGGAAAGCAATATCTAATTGCCTCCCTTTGCAGGCTATTTCTGTTGTTAGGATGTACGTGAATGGATGACTTGTGATTTTACGTCCTTTCCAACAGTATTTCGGTCATATCAGGACTATATGTTTAAGGATCTTGGTTGGTTGACTTAATGCTTAACGTCCACGGTAAACAACTAAGGTCATGTCGGGACGGTCAGTTAACCTAACCACACTATTCCTGGGCAGGCTTAGACCTCCTAAGCGGTTAACCAGTACTAAGTGCACATACTTTCGCCAGTAACTGACAACTGCCCTTCTTGAATCAGCGGAAGGAAGAACGAAAGTATGTGGCCAGACCGGGATTCGAACCCAGGACCTCTGACTTACGAGTCAGGTGCCCTACCGATTGCGCTACCCGGCCCGGCTGTTTAAGGATCTCTCCCATTTGAATGGGATTCAGTACTATCAAATGCAGAACATGCTCCCCCACTCCTTGATAATTTGTGGGTACTCGTTAAAACCAGGATATTTTAGCCTTGCTTGTCTTCCCAGCCGTTTCCTAATGGTATTATTAGGAAACGGCTGGAAAGACGAGCAAGGCTAAAAACTCCTTTCGTCGGGTGCCTGTGGTTAAAACCAACTTAGGTATTTGTTAGAAGAATCGCCTGAGTCACAATTTTTTTGTGGTCAAATTATCCCCGAATTATTTGAGTCCCTGATGTTTATCTGTCCAGAGTGCAAGGCCTTATAATGCTGGTCATAATTTCTGCCCTTGTAGTCTTCCTGTCTTCCTGATTCTCACTGCCCTGCTCTCCTCTCCAATCATTATCATGTTTGACCCAGAGACAGCTGATTAGAGGAATTTTGTGAATGACAAATAAGGAATGTGGAGATATGAGTAAGATAACCAAATTATTGCCCAGTCCAGCTGTTCAGCTCTCAGACAAAGAAAATTCCAATGCATTAAAGTACCACAACTGCCCTAAATATCCATACATATTAACCCAGTGCACTGCAATATTATCCTAAATCTGCTTTCTGGCAAGTGTCTTAGAATTGGCTGACAGGCAAACTGTGTTGACCCTGATCAGACAGCCCTTAAAAGAGCAGCCTGATCAGGATACACTTTGTTTGCTCAGGATTTCATGTCTATTGTTTAGGGTCATTATGATTATCATAAAAGGATGTGGTGAAGGGTCAATGAGAACATGGTGACAATATGGATAGCTAGGTTGGTCGGTTGGTTGTTTTGGATACAGCTCTTTGAGACAGTATCAAGCCTTCTCCCAGAAAAGAGAGATGACAGGGGAGAGAACAAGACCTGTCACAGGGACAGGATAGCTCACCTGACAGTGCCTTGCCCATCACATAAAAAACTTTAACGTAAAACATTAACATTTTGCTAACACCGCCGCCGCCGCTGACACTAACACCAACGCCGACGCTGGAGGTAGTGCAATAGCTCTTCCTGAACTTTGTTCAGGCAAGCTAAAAATGTCCAAACAATACTGCAAGCACAGTAGGCCCTTACCCTGCTATTATCCAAATTAGTAGGATGCCCTGGCACTGAAAGTTACCCAGCACCATTGCCTGTCACCAAGACCACCCCTGGATAGCTAGATGGCTGCTACCTAAACTTAGTCAACTAGCATGTTTGAATCTTTTAACTCACTATGGCTTAAGTGGGCTGAGACTGAGTGGCCCTGAAAATATAACCTAACCCAAGATACTTTTAAAATGTTGCTAGAGCATTGGCATGGACTAGTCAGTCTTCACTTTCTGCTACAGAGTACAGATATGTATGTCAATCTCGGTATTGCTGTCAACGGTGAGTTTACAAAGCACAGGATCGGTGGACAGCTCAAGAAAGTACATTATTTCCCCATGATGATAAATAAGCTGAATTCTGACCAGACTGCAAGGAAAACGCTATTCAGACTGCAAACATGCTAAGGCTCACGTTAGCCTTTATTATTTACCTCTCCAGAAGGTGCAATCTCTTCCGGTGAGGCTAAATTAATCTGCATAATGGAAGTGTTACCTCTCCAGGCAGACAGACAGACAAACTGATGGATACAACAGAAATTAGTTACTAAACTTAATATCATCTGCAACAAGAACCTATTTTTATTAACATTTATAGATATTGGCAATTATGCAAATGAAGAACGTTTTCAGAATGACTCAACAGGCCCAACCAACAACATTCAAGGTCTTCATGTCATTTGCATTTTAAGCCCTTACCACAAAGATACTAAATAAATAAGGAAACAAAAATATTTCAGTGAACAGTCAACATGACAGTCTTACTACTGTAAAATTCTTAGTACTGGGGCCGATAGGTCTGAGCAACCAGTGCAGACCCAGATCAGACTGCTCCTAAAAGGCTGGTCAGAGTCTACACTGTTTGCCATACACTCTTCATATTTTGGAGGTACTTCTGATTTGTTCCATTTGCAGGTCCATTTCCAAAATTGTCCCACTGTTTCAAATTTTTTCAGTAGGAAAATATGTTAGCAGAAATTGGGACAGTCCAGATGACTGTCCCAATTTCTGCTAACAAATTTTGATATATCTGATAATGAAAGCATCTTTTTTAAGGTGTCCAACTATCCCTGTAATTACGGTATCTCTGGGGCATTCCTTATGAGAAAATCAATAGGGTTGTCTTCTCCAGCTGAAATGATCTAATATTCCTGCAAACTAATTTTTTCCTCATTTTTTTTTCTGGAAAGAAGATATCAGAAAATTGGTACTGTAGTAATTGCATTCATTCAAATCCTGACTGCAGATCAATGAACTTCAGCAAACTTAAACAGAACGATTTCCATTCCCTGCCCAGTCAGCAATGCTGGCAGCTCAGTGGGTTATGCCCTAGCCTTCTAAACTAGCAGTATGGGGGTTCAACTACTGTTCTAAGCAGAATTCTTTTTGACCATAAACGGTCATTAATCGGCATCAAACTATGAAATCATAATAATCCACTTTACTATAAGCAGAGTTCTGACTTGTCTTTCTGACTTGTCTCTTTCTTCTCTCATCTAAAAGAGAAGAGGAATCAATATCTTTTTCATTTCCTCAAATCAGATCAGACATGCTAGGTCAGACATAAATTGAAATTTCCCTGAGGAATCGATCCGGTGATAGCACTCCCAGAAGCCTCAACAATCCTTCCTGTTTTAGGAGATGAGTATGCCACAATCTCAGGAGACTTCTTTTTGCACACTTGTCATGGGGATAATAGTGTGCTGTAGTATGGTGCATTTATTCACTGCAGTAATACATCATACTTAGCCTGTTCAAGATGACATTTGGGTCCAGTTCTAAAATTATGAACAATTACATTTTCAATGTTTTCTTTGGGAGACATAATCAGCTGTCAGACAGAATTACACTAACCCTGAGTATGAATTATGCATTTAAAATAGTTTAATAATCAAATATTTATGTCATAAATTCACTGAAAAAGATATCTTGCCTGTCAGCTCATTGTCACAGAACAGAGCTGAACCAGACAAGAGGGCCATGAGGCACTGAATTGCTCACCTGAGTATGGTGGCCATGTAGGTCATGTGACCTAGACCGCTTGAATAAATTTTCGTTCCCTCAGCCCCTAGACTATGGCTGTGTATGAAATTTGGTTACAATTAGCCCAGTGGCTTTTGGGGAGATTCTAATTTGTCAAAATATGAGAGACATGGGTCAGAGATCAAAGAATGCCTCTTGTACCCTTAAATCTTCCATGTACTAATTAAGACGACTAAAAAAAGGTCAAGGTCAGTCCAAGGTCATCATTTGAACAATCTTGATAGTACTCAAGTACCTGATGCTATATACCAAGTTTCAAGGCGCATTGATCATTTGGTTCTGGAAAAAGATTTGTAAAGGTTTTTGCCATATATGGGTATGGCGGCCATGTTGGTCATGTGACCCAGACCGTTTGGTCAAATTTTTGTTCCCTCAGCCCCTGGAGAATCTATATGAAATTTGGTTACAATCAGCCCAGTGGCTTTTGAGGAGACGTGGGAAATTGTCAAAATATGAGAGACCAGGGTCAAAGGTCAAAGAATGACCTTGACCTCTTGTACGCAAAATTTTCATGTACTCATTAAGATGACTGTATAGACCAATTTATAAGTCAAAATCTTCAACAGTTTCCAAGAAATCTTATGTTCTATGTTTATGTTATATTTTCCCATATAAAAGCTACAGAAAGCAAATTTGACCTTACCATAAAAAGGTCAAGGTCAATCATAGGTCATAATTTGAACATTCTTGGTAGTATCTGTGTACCCGATGCTACATACCAAGTTTCAAGGCAATCCGCCTACTGGTTCTGAAGAAGAAGATTTTTAAAGGTTAAATTACTATAGATATATGGGCATGGAGAAGTCATTTGAAATCACTGACAGACGACGACAGACAACGGATGCTGGAGCCTGTCAATCCTATAAGCTCCCCCAGAGCCTCTCAGACCCGTAAGGCTGATGCCTGCAGCAGAAAAGTGATGTAGATGAGACAAAAACCTATGAGACAAATGTGTATGGGAGGTGAGTTTTAGCAAGTGAATTATCAATGGCACTGACACACAATTATGCTCTTAGTCTCTTGTCCAGTAGCTTGCACATCAGTGTAGACTTTGCATATCAGAAGACTTGTACTGTGCTGCATCAATTTATGTAAATTTTTCTTCTGAAGGAAGTTCAAGGAACAGCCATTAATATGTTGTGTCTCCATTGACATATTGTTTAAATTTTATATCTAAATTAACCATAATTTTATACATGATTATTGTACTCTGTAATTAAAACAGTTGCCATTTACTTGTGGCGTGACAAAAAAACTGCGAATAAAATGCATACCGTAATCGACCGATTTACCGCACATGCCCCTATAACCGCACACAAGGCCATTTCCGGACAAACTGCACAAGCGCACACTGCTTTTTCTTTGAAACTCTCACAAAACCCAATAATTAACAGGGAACTCATGAAAAGTATAAACACAAAGTATTTCCAGTCCTACCCATGTTGCCTCTTTCCAGTCACCCTGCATTTCATTGTTCTGAGTGTGCGGTTATTAAATACATTTTAACCACATCTTTTTGTTGCAATTTTGAAAAAGTTAAGCGCACGGTGCGGTAAATGGGTCGATTACGGTATTTCATAAATTAAGGGTTTCTTTCATTAAGTCATGTATAAAACTTCAAAAGAGAATCATGAGCTGTTTTCAATATCTGAGCCGCTACATGACAAAACCAACTGATTAGCATGTGTGCCACGTGAAGACTCAGATCATCCTGGGAATTTGCCAAATCCGATCAAACTTCGCTGGGCGCACATGCCCCTTTTTTATTTTTTGTCATGTCGCAAAACATTTCTCCTAAGTTTTTCTTTTTCTGCCATCAACTTGAGTCTCCTATTTAGGAGTCATGAGTGACTAAGAGAGATTATCCCAATGGCACCTTTGCATGGTGGAGTTTGAGGGGGTGCATCGATCTGAGGACAGAATCATTTGCCAAAAATTTTGTATTACATGTTTGGGTTCCCCATAACCTTGTGAGCTTGTTGGGGTACAGATAACTCTGCAACAATTTCTCTCCATCTGGTCATTTTCAGTTGCCCTAGTTGTGCCTTCCACTTTTTAATATTGCCATCCCACTCTTCTGTCCAGCTGTCTGCCTCTTTTCCTTTTCACTGTTCCCTGTAGGTTTGTCTTTGTTAAGCCAAACCAGCTTGGTTTCTCCACGGTGGTCAGCAGTTTGTAATGCTCTCAAATGACCGCATGGATCATTCTTCAAACAGCCTCATAATTAGTTATATTGCAGGCATAAGCTTCTGGAAGGCTGTACTACAGTGGGTAAGATACAGGACTACCAATCCAGGGTTCAGGGTTGCAAGTTTGATCCCCCACTTCTCCAGTCGTTTGGATGGGTCTTTAAACCGAGGTCCCACATGGGGGTAATACCAATTTGGCTATGTGCGCTTTTGACCGAGTTTGTCCTATACAAAGTAGCTTGTGACCTAGAATACGATCGTAAGCATTACTAATAACAGTAAGTCCATTGTCTTGGTCGACAGCCACTTTTGCATGTATGGTAATTGACTGACTCAGTCGAAAGCACAGGTTAGCCAAATTATCCGGAGTCCCATCTGCGTATGATCTTTGTGTTGGTGGGACGTTAAACCCATGTTAACTCATTCACTGAAGTGTAAATCTTTTGTAGGTCAAGAGCCATAAAGCTGTTTGAGTTTAGGGTGAACACATTTCTGTATCTCCATATTAGAAAGCAGAGCTCCACATAAGGGAATATTTGAGGAATTTCTTCCCAAACATACTTTGTGACCCTTCAAGAGAATCGCCTGGGTCAGAGGCGGTTCTCTTGAGGGGTCACAATGTATGTTTTGACAGGGTACAAACTGAACTTATCTCAGAATCCTCCTCAAATATGCCCCTTATCTGGAGCTCTGAATTATCTTGGATGTAAACATTTGTCAATCCCACCTAAAAGCCAAACTAATCAATCTTATATCTTCCTTTCAGACAGTTCTTTATTAGTTTGGTGTTCAATATAAATCCTATGTAAACTTTGCCTAGGGGAGATAGCTGTTACTACATAAATATTCCCATTTCTGTGGGGAATGTCTCAAAATTTTCTGTACTATCACGGAGATCACGCAGCACTTAGCTGTCTAAACAGGAGAGAACCATCGACTGTCCATAAGCAGTCTGTGCTTTCTCACTCTAGTCTTCTTTCACCTCAATTTCCAGGACCCTGCCCTACTAACTGTATACACAGTTCCGAGAATAGCCGCTAAGCTCCGCCTGTTTAGTTACTGTTACTACGTCTCACAAGCTTACACAAAGATGGCGGAAAAACAAATGACAACTGCAAGTGCCTGCTAAATGTTGGCGATCTATGGAGAAGAATCAGCCGCCTCATGGCCTACACATGGCAGTTGGCGCATCATACATTTCCGATGCGTTCTGTTCTTGTAAAGCAGGGTAAATTTATTAAAAGTGGTGTTAGTTTGTTTTCTTTAAACAGGTGTACATCCCTTCATTAACTAAAAGGAAAAATCACGGACTTCTGTTGGTATTGACCACGTGCGATTTGTTTGTGAGACTATGTCACGTGCCAAGTTGTCGTTGCATTGGCCAGGTATACGATATCATGTGATTTTGTGTGACATTCTGGGTGTGGCTCGGAACTGTGTATTACTTTACCCAGGCACACATTCCAGCCAAAGAGCAGCGCTAACTGACAAGATAATTAAAACAACAAATGAATTTAACTAGCAAGTGACAACAATGTCGAGTGGTCTTAATTCTGCCGAGGATGGTTTTTCCCTTCCAAAAACCTAGCTATGTCTTATATGAAGGATCAAGACTTTTTGTGTTGTTTTAGATTTTAGAGGGAAAAAACCCTAATAGTTGAATAAACTGCGGTAAAAAGAACACTGCAAGGGGGGCAATATAGGCCTGTCAGTGTCCTCAGGCAGACCTATAGCCCTGACAATCAGCCACACACAGGCACTAATGTGCACACAAGAATAGTCTGTACCAAAAGCTGTCGCCTGACAGCACAGCTCCCCTGAACTGGTGCTTGTCCATCTCAAAGGCACTGATATAATGTGACCTTGCCCTAAAGGTTACTATGGGGGTGTGGCTTGCACTACATAAAACTCCATGCAAGCATGTCCATATTTTATCAACATATTCATAAACAAAATCTTTAAGATAAAATTCTATATCAACTAGAAATGTTTTTTGATAAAAACAGATGTCCCAGCCCCCATCCCACCTGCACTTTCCCAGCAGTATCATTTTCCCCAAATGGTGCCAAGTGAAGACCTACTGTGACCTTGGGTCAAGGTCACCAAAATTTAATAAGTTCTTTTCCACCTCCCAATTATACACTTGTCTAAGTTTGGTCATAATCCATCAATCACGTCAGGAGATATGGTGCAGAAAAGTCATTTTTCAGTGTTTTTTGACCTCCTATGACCTTGAAAATGAGATCAAGGTCACTAAAATCTAATCAGTTCTTTTCCATCTCCCAGTGATATATCTGTGAAAGTTTGGTTAAAATCCATCCACTCAGGTGATATGGTGCAGAAAAGGCACTTTTCAACATCTTTGAACTGTGACCTTGAAAATGAGTTCCAGGTCGCCAAAATCTGATCAGTTCTTTTGCATCTCTCATTGATATATTTGTGCAGGTTTGCTTCAAATCCAGCCATCCATTTAGGAAATATATGGTGCAGACAAGCCACTTTTCAACACTCTTTTGTGACCTGTGACCTTGAAAATGGGGTCAAGGTCACCAAAATCTAATCAGTTCTGTTCAATTTCCCAATGATATATCGGAGTCAGTTTGGATTAAATCCATCCAACCATTCAGGAGACAGAGTGCAGACAAGGCATTTTTCAACAATGTTCGACCTCCTGTGACCTTGAAAATGGAGTCAAGGTCACCAAAACCTAATCAGTTGTTTTTTTCATCTCTCAATGACATATCTGTGCAGGTTTGCTTCAAATCCATCCATCCATCCATTTAAGAGATATGGTGCAGACAAGCTACTTTTCAACACTCTTTAATCTGTGACCTTGAAAACAGGGTCAAGGACACCAAAATCTAATAAGTTCTTTCCTCCCACCCAATAATGTATCTCTGCAAGTTTGGTCAAAATCCATCCATCCATTCAGGAAAGTGCAGACAAGAAGCTAAGCAGACGCTAACACCGACAGGATCCACACCACAAACAATATGCTCCCCCCCCCCCCCACACACACACCCTGCATGTTGTAGGGGGGGGGGCATCCATCCATTCAGGAAAGTGCAGACAAGAAGCTACGCAGACGCAAATGCCGACAGGATCCACACCACAAACAATATGCCCCCACACACACACCCTGCATGTTGGGGGGGGGGGGGGGGGGGGGGATGTAGACATAATGACCTTGGCTTCAGGGTCACCCAGTGGGGTGGGCGTAGTATTTTGTAAAGACTCAAGCCAGTATCTACCAGCAGTTCAAGCATACACTAAATCCATCCCAAGAATTATGAAACAGTATGCCACCAAAATACTTTAACAAAACTCAAAATTTCTAAGTCTATGACCTTGACCTCAAGGTCAATGAGTGGGGTGAGGGAGGTACTCTGTTAAACTCTGGACCAATATCCAACTACAGATCAAGTATCAAAAGAATCCATTCATGAACTAGAAATGTTTTTCAGAGAAAAACGGATGTCCCCCCACCAGCCCATTTCCAACCCCCCCCCCCCCCCCCCCCCCCCATGAATAAAACACCTGTGCAAGTAAAATACTAGGCAAGTTTGGAGAAAATCCATCCACTGGTTCTAAAGATATCCTTCATAGATGACTATGTCCTTGCAAATGAAGTCAAGGTCACCAAAATCTAATCACCTCTGAAAGTTGACCCGATGATGTATCAATACAAGTTTGGTGAAATTCCATCCACTGGTTCAGGAGATATAGTGAGTACAAGAAATTGTCATCTAAGTCCGCCAGTGACCTTGAAAATGAGGTCAAGTCACCAAAATTTAATCAGCTCTTAAACTTGTCCCAATGATGTATCCATGCAAGTTTGGTGAAATTCCATCCACTGGTTCAAGAGATATAGTGGGTACAATAAATTGTCATCTAAGCCCTCCAGTGACCTTGCTAATGAGGTCAAGGTCACCAAAATCTAATTGGCTCTTAAACCTGTCCCACTCATGTATCCATGCAAGTTTGGTGAAATTCTATCCATTGGTTCAAGAGATATCATGGGTACAAGAAACTGTCATCTAAGTCCTCCAGTGACCTTGAAAATGAGGTCAAGGTCACCAAAATCTAATGAGTTCTTAAGTTTGTCCCAATGATGTATCTAGGCAAGTTTGGTGAAATTCCATCCATTGGTTCAGGAGATATAGTGGTTTCAAGAAATTATCATCTAAGTCCTTCAGTGACCTTGAAAATGAGGTCAAGGTCACCAAAATCTAATGAGTTTTTAAGTTTGTCCCAATGATGTATCTATGCAACTTTGGTGAGATTCCATCCATTGTTTCAGGAGATATAGTGGTTTCAAGAAATTGTCATCTAAGTCCTTCAGTGACCTTGAAAATGAGGTCAAGGTCACTAAAATCTTCTCAGCTCTTAAACCTGTCCCAATGATGTATCCATGCAAGTTTGGTGAAATTTCATCCATGGGTTTAAGAGATATCGTGGGTACAAGAAATTGTCAGCTAAGTCCTGCTGTGACCTTGAAAATGAGGTCAAGGTCACCAAAATCTAATCAGCTCTTAAACTTGTCCCAATGATATAGCCATGCAAGTTTGGTGAAATTCCACCCATTGGTTCAGGAGATATTGTGCATACCAGAAATTTTCAGGCCATGTAAGTCCTCCTGTGACCTTGAAAATGAGGTCAAGGTCACCAAAATCTAATCAGCTCTTAAGCTTGTCCCAATGATATATCCATGCCAGTTTGGTTAAATTCCATCCATTGGTTCAGGAGATATTGTGCATACAAGAAACTTTCACGCCATTTAAGATCTCCTGTGACCTTGAAAATGAGGTCAAGGTCACCAAAATCTAATCAGCTCTTAACCTTGTCCCAATGATATATCCATGCAAGTTTGGTGAAATTCCATCAATTGGTTCAAGAGATATCATGCATACAAGAGTGGGACGCCGACGCCGACGCCGACGCCAACGCACCGGCAACTGCACTGAAAACAATATGTCCCCCCTCACCTTTGGTGGGGGGACATAATTAAGGAGATATGGATCTTTAAAAAACTTTTACCAAAACATCTAATGCAGACCAAAACAAGAGCTGTCGCCTGACAGCATAGCTCGCCTGAATTGGTGCTTGCCCATCGCACAGTCGCTATGGTGGTGTGGACTGCTATGCATATAACTTCAGGCAAGCATGTCCATAATGACAACACATTTATAAACAAAAGCTATCTGAGAAACAAGTATTAAAATTAAAATAAAATTAAAATAAAACAATTCACATGAAATTTCAAAGTCCATGAGCTAGCAGGTAGCGTGGGGGGGGGGGGGGGGGGGGGGGGGTAGGATGTATCAAAACCCTGAACCATTATCTAACATCAGCCCAAGTATTAGTATCAACTGAGTCCATAGTAGCACTGTGAACCATTATCTAACATCAGCCCAAGTATTAGTATCAACTGAGTCCATCGTAGCACTGTGAAATTATGTCTTCATAAATATAAATCTTTAACTAAAATCTTTAAGACAAACTTCTAAGTCGATGACCTTGACTTTAAGGTCATCCAATGGGGTAAGTATATAGTGTTTTGTAAAAACTCAAAAAAGTGTCTAACATCAGTTCATGTGTAAACCATATCTCTGCCAAGCATTATGAATCAGTATGCAATTAGAAAACTTTAATAAAGACAAAAATTTCCTAAGTCCATCAAGGTCACTGAGCGGGGTTGGGGTAGTACTCAGTAAAACTTTGAACTAATATCTAACTACAGTGCAAATATCAAAAGAATTCATTCATGGGTTCAGGAGATATGGGTCTTTAAAAAACTTTAACCAAACATCCAATCAATAAAAAGACAATTTTCTAAGTCCATGACCTTCACATCAAGGTCACTGAGGGGGGTGGGGGTAGTACCTTGGAAAACTTTAGACCAATATCTAACTACAGTGCAAGTATCAAAGGAATCCATCCATGGGTTAAGGAGATATTGGGCTTTAAAAAACTTTAACCAAAACATCAAGTCCAAAAAAAATCCAATTTTCTAAGTCCATGACCTTGACATCAAGGTCACTGAGTGGGGTGGGGGTGGTACCCTGTTAAACTTTGGACCAATATCTAACTACAGTGCAAGTATCAAAAGAATCCATCCATGGGTTAAGGAGATATAGGTCTTTAAAAAACTTTAACCAAAACATCCAATCCGGACGCCGACGCTGACGCGGACGCGGACGCTGACGCCGACTTCAAGGTGACAACAATAGCTCTTCCTGAACTTTTGTTCAGGCGAGCTAAAAACACACAAAATTTCCAAGTCCATGACCTTGCGCCTGGTCACTGAGCAGGGTGGGGGTGGTACTCTGTAAAACTAGGACCAATATCTAACTACAGTGCAGGTATCAAGAGAATCCATTCATGAGTTCAGGAGGTATGGGATCTTTACAGAAAAACTTTAGCCAAAACATCCAATATGGACGAAAAAACTCAAAATTTCTAAGTCCATGACCTTGACCTCAAGGTCACTGAGACGGGTGGTTGTGCTATTCTGTAACACTTTGGACCAATGGGGTTTTTTTTAGATGTACCGGTAAACAAAAGATTTATCTCAGAATTTTATGGTTGCAATGGTTTATTTGTTGAGAGTCAAATATTAATGGTTGCTGAGGGTAGACTAAGCTTTTTGTGAAAGCTATACTCGTTTTGTCTAAAATTGTAGTAGAGACCTCCCCTTTAAACCAGAGTGAATGGCTTATGGCCACTCACAACATCTATGGGAACAGCGCTCCGCCATATATGTGAACAGTTGCATGAAGGTCAAACTGCACTGTGGGTAACTTATGGCTGTACTTCCATGTCGAAAGCAATTACTAGATAGTCTATGCCCATGGGCTCAGACAATAACCTGGATTCCAAAACATTAGCTTATTCCCTTCATCGGTTTTTGAGAATATGACAGCCTTGGATCACAGACCATACATCTAACTTTTTTTTCTTCGAACTCAAAGAGGCTCTAAACTCCAATAAGATCCAGTTTTTTTAAAATGCTGACAGACAACAACAGACAATGGGGCCTGCCTATCCCATAAGCTCCCTGCAGAACCTGAGGCTCAGGAGACCGGAAAATACATTTTTTGTACATACAAACAGGGAAGATACAATCAGCCTGTGCATCTGATTAGACTTTCTTCCGCGCAAAACAATCAATGTCTACTGATTGCAGCAAAAATCCATGGATCCTGATCAATCACACAAAAACAGCAAGTTCATTCAGAAAGTGTAGGTGTGCAGGCTGGTTTGAGTCTTTGAAGTGTCCCCCCTTTTTTCATGGTATGATTCTTTTTTTTTTTTTTTTTGAAAAGTTTCTGGTTGGGATGGTTTGCAAATACTATACCTTTGATGTATGGTTGTAGGATTGTATGACTGCTGTGTACCACTGAGTAGTGCCCTCTGCTCGATATACCTCCAGCCTATAGCCCATCAACACTGTCGGAGTCGTCAGCAGGATCTTCTGGCCATCTTGGTAGTCTAACCATGCTTTCAGACCTAGTCGAACCTCCTCACGTACACACGCTGTTGGATGGCTGGATTCATCACCCTCCTGAAACATAGGAAAAGATTTATATGATAGACCATTGTTTGTCTGCCTGTATGGTGACCAACATTTAGCTCTTGAGTGAAAGACCCACAGAAAGCCCTCAGAACAGTGATCCACATACATGTGCTTTTCAATGGAATTATCAACATGTAGCTCCACAGGAAGCTTTCAGTGGAATGACCTATATGTAGCTCTCAGTGGAGTGATCCTGAGATAGCTCTCACTGGAGCGATCCACAGGTAGCTCTCAAAGGAGAGACCCACTGGCAGTTCTCAGTGGAATGATCTTAGTGGAGCTATCCACAGTTAGCTTTCAGTGGAGTGATCCACAAGGAGCCCTCAGTGGTTTTCCACAGAGAGCTCTCAGAGGATTTATCAACAAGTATCTCTCAGTGAAATGACCAAAAGGTAGCCAGCCCTCAAGGATATGACCTACAGGAAGCTCCTAGTAGCATTATCCACAGATAGCTCTCACTGGAGGGATCCACAGGTAGCTCTCAGTAGTGATCCACAGATAGCTCTCAGTGAGTGATCCACAGGTAACTCTCAGAAGAGTGATCAACAGATAGCTCTCAGTAGAGTGATCCACAGGTAGCTCTCAGTGGAGTGATCCACAGGTAGCTCTCAGTGAGTAATCCACAGGTAGCTCTCAGTGGAGTGATCCACAGGTAGCTCTCAGTAAAGTGATCCACAGATAGCTCTTAGTAGTGATCCACAGATAGCTCTCAGTGGAGTGATCCACACAAAGCTTTCAGTGGAGTGATCCACAGGTAGCTCTTAGCAGAGTGATGCACAGGTAGCTTTCAGTGGAGTGATCCACAAATAGCTTTTAGCGGAGTGATCCACAGGTAGCTCTTAGCAGAGTGATCCACAGGTAGCTTTCAGTGGAGTGATCCAAAGATAGCTTTAAATAGAGTGATTCACAGATAGCTCTCAGTAGTGATCCACTGACAGCTCTCAGTGGAGTGATCCACAGGTACCTCTCAGAAGAGTGATCCACAGGTAGCTTTCAGTGGAGTGATCCAAAGGTAGCTCTCAGTAGAGTGATCCACAGATAGCTTTCAGTTGAGTGAAAGACCCACAGATAGCTCTCAGTGGAGTGATCCACATGTATCTCTTAGTGGAGCTATCCAGTTAGATTCCAGTGGAGTGATCCACAGGTAGCTCTCAGTGGGATAAACCACATGTAGTTCTCAGTGGAGTTAAGCAAAAGTAGTTCACAGTAGAGTCTAAGAGAGCACAAAGACTCCACATGCTCTCAGTGAGTGACCCATATGAAGTTCTCAGTAGAATGACCCTCATGAACCTGGATGGAGCTGCAACATTTGACTAAATGGGGTGGACACTACTTTTTCAGCAGAGAACTTAGTGAAATGTTATTATGTACTACTGTCTGAAGTTTTATGTACTACTATATAATACTATGGTATTTTTGCACACCAAAACTTGATTAGAATTTAAACCACAACCTATTTCAAAGCTTTTGTTCCCATATTTGATCTAAGATAAAATCAACCTTGAACTTAGTTTTCAATTCAAATTACCATAAAAACTCAAGTACTAAGCCAGCCATGCCTTAACAAATAGTGCAGACCCAGATCAAACTGCTCTTCAAGGAGCAGTTTGGCCTAGGTCTGCACTTCTGTTAATAGCTGCAACAAGTGGACGTTTACATTATGGAACTCATGGAGGAGCATCACAAAAATTAGTTATGTGTTCCAATACATAATGCTGCTACAGTACTCTAAAGTCACTCTCCATATCTTGACAGTTTCATCTTGTTTACTAACCTCTTGAGAAGTGAGTCCCCTCAACTATTATTAGGTATTGCTATCATAAATCTGCAATATGAGCGGGCTTTCATAACCAATGATGCGTTATCTTAAGCTTTATCTATGTAAATAGACATTTTTAATATGTGAACTTTTTCAAACATATAACACCATTATGCTAAATCTATAGCATTACAATGGATGGTTGGTTGTTTTGTGTTGAGTGGCCCTTTCAGACAGTATTTCAGTCATTATTAAGCCTTACAGTATTACAAAACAGCAGCATTGTAAAACTGACCAGTCATGAGAACAGGCAAGACTGGGTGGGATCAGATTGCTTTCCAATGAGCCTGAATATGGGGTGTGAATTTGGTTTCTTGTCAAACTCTGCATGATTTTGAAAAAAAAATGTCTACAAAGTGGGTGTGAACAGAAGGCTGTGAAGGGGTCATCAGCATTTGTCTCTCTTCCCTCTGACGGGGCCTGTCATGGATCACGGACATTCTACTACCCTATGGTTGAATGGTTGTGATGCTATTAAAGTTTAATTTTTTTTTAGCTTTTAGCCCCATAATATTCAGCCCGCAAGGATGGATTACCATTTACGTCCTGCTTAACAGTATTTCAGTCATATCAGGTCAATGAGAGGGTGATAATGGAAGGCTGTGTGCAATGGAACCCCACTTATACAGCTGAAAGGATTTCTGCCTCCAGCTGGGAGCTACAGATAAGAAAGGAAAACACTGATAATTTAGGGATAATTTTCCATATTTCTCAATAAAAACAAATGTTATGACCCCTCATTAGAACCATCTCAGGGAGACGTTCTAATGAGGGGCCACAACATATGTTTTAGTTGAGAAATAAGAAAAATGATCTATGAATTATCCCTGTTACCCCTTCTTATCTGGAGCTCTGAAACAGGGACTGCTAGCCTAGCATCCTCACCCCGCAATGCAGCCTGTTATGTCTGTATAAATTTTCAAGTCTGGATAAGAAATTTTTAAGTCTTTCAAAGAAGAGGTATTAATCTTGTGTTTGCAAAGTATTAAACCATGGGTAAATTTGCTTTTGCCAAAACTGAAAACACTTATTTGAAACTAGGTGATTCATGGATCAAAGCCCCGCCACAGGCATTCAAATCCACTGACAAAGCCAATTCATACAGCCTATCAAAATCTTTGAAGTGTAGATAAATATAGGCTTTAATAAGTACCTGATATGGCAGTCCTCACGCATAACTCATTCTCTGTCACAAATTGAATCTTGCCGCTAGCATTTCAGCGGCAACAAAGCGCCTTTACAGTTCTACTAAAGCGTAAATTTCGTCCTATGTTTACATTTGTATTCAAATAAGGGTTGAAAGACACAATCATTTTCTTGTAACCTTGAGCTAACAAATTTAAGCTGTTTTGACATTAAATTCAGGTAATTGTACAATGAGCTGTGAATGAAGTCATTATCCACCTCTGTGAAAAGCCTGAAGTTTTAATTAGGATTTGGTGGATTCATAATATCCCTAACTGTTGGGCCTTAGCAAACTTAAGATCAGTCTGCAGTGCTCCAGATAAGAAGGGGTAACAGGGATAATTTAGGATAATTTTCTATATTTCTCCATAAAAACATATCTAGTGACCTCTCATTAGAACCGTCTCGTCGAGATGGTTCTAATGAGAGGTCACAAGATATGTTTTCATTGCAAAATAAGAAAAATTATCTTTGAATTATCCCCAATTCCCCCTCTTATCTGAAGCTAAAGGCTAGCTGCCAAGTCTGCCATTTCACCAGCACTAAATGTAAAGATGGAAGGGTGCGCTTCCATATCTCTTTTTTCTGCCATTTTTACAGAGGGCGTCTTATTGTGACTTCCTGTCAGTTTCCGTAACTATCGCAGCCCTTTTCAGGGGGCTCTGCTCTCGGTGGAGGAGTTTGTTCCTAGGGGAACAAATTCTTCCCATATGAGAGGATTGGCTTTGGGAGGGGAAGCAGCTGCCTAAATGACAAAGTTTGTCCCCCTAAGGGGTGCACCCTTTCACCTCAAATTGTAGTTGTAAGTACCTAAGCGTGCATATCAGTCTTTTTGTTCCTGATACGATCTGTCATTTGGATTTCTTGCCTTGATTATATTTAGTTACTCCATTATCTATTACCCTTTGTAGGTGCTCCTATGTGGGCCGAAAATTCGTAATAAACTTCTTGTATCTTGTATCTTGTAAAGTCCACTTGGATAATTAAGAAATTGGTAAAGGAGTCCTTTAACAATAATTAGAGTACCTTCCATTCCATCAACCTTTCTAGACAGTACTGACCCCTATGCAGCAGATTCAGACAATATTTAGCCCTTACCCTATGATCAGACTACAATCAGGCTGCACTCTTTATTGGATCAACAATGTGGTTTTAGCCCAAACATGGTAAGGGACACAACTCTAGTACCTAACGGTACTGTATGACATATATACACACTTATAAAGTAGAAATGGAATTTTTTTAGAGTGTTGGCTTTATTTCAGCTCCAAAGAGCACAAGATCTAGCCTCAGCCCACAGGACTGGAGCACCTCGTGTCACATGGTTAGCATGATAGGAGTCAATATGAACAAAATATATACTGTGTTTAACATTTCTAGACAGCAGTGTGATCTGGGTAGGCTCTGTTTGCTTTAACAGGCTGTCTGGTAATTTAGGTGAAATGAGCCGTGGAACAAGAAAACCAACAAAGTGGCATGTCTGCCAAGCGAAGACTCAGATCAGCATCCACCCAGTTTGATATGAGTCTTTGCTGTGCACTTAAAGGGTAGCTAAGGGACTAAGGTACCTTCATGCCAACAGCGATGACTGATCAGACTGGGTGGATGCTTTGGCTGATCTAAGTCTTTGCTGGATACACATGCCACTTTGATGGTTTTGTTGTGTTGTGGCTCGAATATTAACCATATTTGCCACACAGTACGACCATGCTCTAATGCCTCATTAGTGTGTCTGCTTTGCCAATGACTAAAAGGAACATCACTGATCTATTAACTCTTTCAGCACCAAAAAGCAGACAACAAAATTTACGTCTGCAAAAATTAAAAAAATGCCTTGTCCTAGACATTTCATATTGAGAATTCAAAGACTAGAGGGCAAACAGTGTAGATCTGGATGAGGCGGCTCATGATGAGCCGCCTCATCAGGATCTATGCTGCTTGCAAATTCTGCTAAATTCATCACTGGTGCTTAAAGAGTTAAATGCCACCAAAAGTGCTCCACACAGGGATAATTTACCGAGAATTTCATTATAGTGCTATGTTTCCATTGAGAAATAAGAAAAATTATCTCACAGAATTATCCCCTAAACCCAGGCCTGTGGAAATAGAAAAATCTCTTACTTGTCCAGGGACAAGTAAAGAGTCAAATGCCACTTGTCCGGCCAAAAATTACTTGTCCAAAACCTTTAATTTGATGTTTGCATATCTTAAGGATTATTCAGTCATAATCATTAATGTCATTATTATTTTGACAAATCCCATCTCTCATTTTAAATAGCCTCACACATCTTATTCTATATTTTTTTTTTCGAAGGAACTGTACAAAATGGAATGGCAAACAGTGCGGACCCTGATCAGACTGCTCCTGCAGGAGCAGTCTGATCTGGGTCCCCACTGTTTGCTTAAGTATTTGTCTAAAATAAAAATATAGTTGTTGTAATTGAAACCATATACTTTTTCCATAGTTCTCCCAGGGCAAGTACATTAAAAATTTTTCACTTGTCCTGAGTGAAATGGGACAAGTAGGACAAGTCGGGCATGGTATTTCCACAGCCCTGCCTAAACCCACCTTATATGAAGCTCTAAGCCATTTGTTGAAAAACTTTACGAATTTCTGTATAATGTTGAACATCTGTAACATTTAGAAGGGTTGTTAATGGAATAAGTAGCAGTAATTTCAGTTGTATGCTAATTATATTACCCTGGTTTCTCCGCCTGAGCAAGTGGATTATCTCCCCTACAGGTAGACAAATTTAATACCACCCTCTTCAGTGTAAACCTTGGTTGGTTGGTTGTTTGTTTTGGGTTTAACAGCTCTTTGAGACAGTATTTCAGTCTACATCAAGCCATCTCCCAGACAGAGAAAAAGAAAAGAAGAAAAGAGTTACCATAGGTGAGAGAAAATATATCCAAAGAACCCCACCCACACATACTGCAAGCACAGTAGGCCCTTGCCCTTTTGTTGTCCAAATTAGTAAGATGCCCCGGCACAACCAATGCCTGACTGCAGCCACCCCTGTGTAGACCTTGCACATTACAAAATATGTTGTGCTAAACTGATTGATTGATTTGTTGCTTTATGTCCACAGTAAACAGCTATGGTCATGTCGGGACGGTCAGGTAACCTAACCACACTATTCCTGGGCAGGCTTAGACCTAAGCGGTTAACCAGTACTATGTGCACATTTTTTAACAGTAACTTACAACTGCCCTTCTTGAATCAGCGGAAGGAGAAGCGAAAGTATGTGGCCAGACCAGGTATCGAACCCAGGACCTCTGACTTACAAGTCAGGTGCCGTACCGCCTGCGCTACGCGGCCCGGCATGTTGTGCTAAAGTTTGCATTTTCTGGTATACCGTAATGACCCTAAATATTCAGACAGACAGGTCTGAGCAAACATTGTAGAACTGCCCCTGAAGCAGCAATATGATCAGAGTCTACAACATTTGGATGCATTAACCTTGTGAAACCCGCTTTCTTAGAATTTTCGAACAATAATTGTCTGACTTTCGGTTGTCCGAAATTTTAAGGTCAGTACAGTAATTTGTTGAAGTTGCTTGTTTTATTCTGCAAGCAACATAATTTTTGCTATCCACTAGACAATTTCAAAGCTTTGCTTTTTACAACAGCTTGTTAAAACACCACTTTTATTTGACCCAGCACTTACATATCCCAGGAAAATGATTTCTATGATTGTCTGAACTTTTTGCTAATGGATTTCCAACATTGTATAAAGAGCTTTCACAGCATGGAGGATAAATCACAGAACTGTGTATCTCAATATTGAGACACTTTAATAATTACCATAAATAACCTAAAAATTGAACATATTGATTTAACTATTCCACTAGCATATGTCATTAATCATTAACTGACTAGCAAACAGTCTAAACCCCGATTAAGCCCCTCCTAATAAGTGGAACAGTTTGATCTGGATTGAGGCTGTCTGTCCCAACATTTTAGGATGATAATGGTATGTATACTAATGGGATTTTATTTTCTTTCATTTCCCTACTAGCAAAGCAATAAAGTTGATCCAAAATGGATTTATCATCTACCTCAATGACACAAGCATAATGGTAGGCACCCCAAGGTATACAACTGTTACAAAGGTCATAAATCCATAGGGATCATCTCAACACTTTTTCTTCACAAAGATATTGAAAGTCCAGATCCACCTGCCCAGCCAATCATTCTTCAGAGGCAGCAACTCATAAAGATTAGATTGTTGGTTACATAAAAGTAAAGGTCCCCCCCACCCCCCTAATGGCCATTGGGGCAGTCAGAGGCCAATGTATCTTGGGCACTGCAGCATACTGAAGGCAGAGCACATCCCTCTCCTTTTGCTTCCTTTAAATTCTTACCGGTACCCATTTGCTGTTGGGTTGACAGAGTTTACCAGTTGCTGGATGGCCCAGGTTTGAACCCACGACCTTCCAGCGAACTTCTGCACCATAAGCAAGTCGCTCCAACCACTGGACCTCAGTGCCTGTCTAATCAACTGGATCAGGATCTACGCTGTTTGCTTAAAGAGTTAAAGGAAAGAATCTGCTCAGGACTATACAGGAAGAAATTCTTTCCTTAAAGAGATGATCCCCACTGAGAAAGGGAGGCAAGAATGAAAGTAGCACAGTTGGTTCCCTTGTTCAAAAGTATACCCATTTACTTTAACTGCATAGTCTGCAGTTTGAGGATGATTCATATCTAAGAGATGACTTTTTTTTTAACCACACACATAACATACACATGAGATTTTTTTTTTTCAATGAGGGGTCCCAACGTTGTTTTATTGACAAAAAGAAAGAAAAATCTTTGAAACACCAACACCTTACGGGACCTCTGCGTGTACTGCACATTGTTATAAATGAAAGATCACATTAAAATGAATGTGTGTTGTCATGCTAGGAAACACTGTCATCTGTCATTGTCAACTCGATGATAAATGAACCTCTGGCTAAAATCATTACCATACACCAGAATCAATTCTGGAATACCATCATTAACTTACACACTGGGACAACTCACATTAGGACCTGTCTTAAAGCACCAAAAAGCAGACAACAAAATTCACACTAGCAAAATTAAATAGCTATTCAAAGACTAAAAGGGCAAACAGTGTAGATTTAGATGACGCGGCTCTTTTTGAGGCTGTTTGCTAATTCAACTACCGTATTAATCCTATTAAACGGCCCGGGGCATTGCATTTTACGAAAGGGGGGCATAACTTAGGGTACAAATTCAAACTAATCAGACATTGCCAAAATACCTCTAACAAACAGTATAGAGGTCAATAGGTATACTTTCTATTTTTGCCTCCCTTCTCAGTAGGGGTCAACTCTCAGATGAAAAATTTTGCTCCTCTAGAAGCAAATTATTTCTTTGAGAGTAAACCCAGTGTCAAAGAGCTACCTCATCCATAGAAGCAAACAGAAATTTATACAAGCTGATGTTACATGATTTTGGGAAAAGAGGCAGGGGGCATTTATTACAGCAGGGGTGTTTATTAGGAGTATAATTTATATTAACACAATAATAATAATAATAGTAATAATAATAATAATCGTCTTTATTTACAGAGGGTAAACACATTTAGCATACATAGCTAATCTTCCATGAGGCCCTCTATTATTTACAGTAAATATTGTGATGCAGCTGCTGTAGTCATATGGATGTATGCCCCAAGCTGCTGTAGTTTGTAAGATACAGAGTTACATTGGTTCACCTGCGGGGAAGTTGATGCTAGTAACTGCATACTCAGACTATAACGCTTGGGGTATAGCATAAGCTCTCCTTTGCATTTGCAAAGGCGCGCTTAAAGGGTAAAACATCATACTAAGGTCATCATTTGAACAAACCTGAAAGTTTGAAACTGTGAAAATATGAAAGATTCTAACAAAAATTCATGAAGATTGGATCAAAACTGTTCCCTCTAGAGTGTCTATAAAGCTTTTTCTAACATCTGACCTAGTGACCTAGTTTTTACCCAACATGACCCAGTTTCAAATTTAGCCTTGATAAAGTGGACAAAAACTCAAAGTTTCATAACACTGGATCAATTTGGTTGGTTGATTTGATGCTTAACGTCCACGGTAAACAACTAAGGTCATGTCGGGACGGTCAGTTAACCTAACCACACTATTCCTGGGCAGGCTTAGACCTCCTAAGCGGTTAACCAGTACTAAGTGCACATACTTTCGCCAGTAACTCACTGGATCAAAACTGAGCCCTAAACAGCAGACACAAGTTTCCCTAGGATTTGACAAAGTGACTTAGTTTTTGACTCAGCATAACCCAGTTTCAAACTTGGCCTAGATTTCACAGAGATAAACATTCTGACAAATTTTCATGAAGGCTGTATCAAATCTGTGCCCTCTAAAGTGTACACAAGGTTTTTCAAAGATTTGACCTAGTGACCTAGTTTTTGACCCTACAGAATTTGTTTCAAACTTTGCCTATATTTCATAAAGATTAACATTCTAACAAGCTTCATGATAATTGGATCAAAACTGTGCCCTGGAGACCGTACACAAGGTTTTTCTAAGGTATGACCTACTGACCTAGTTTTTCTAGTTGGTCTAGATTTTAAGGAGATAAGCATTCTGTCAGTTTCATGAAGATTTAATCAAAACTGTGCCCTCTAGAGTGTACACAGGGTTGATATAAAATTTGACCTGGTGACCTAGTTTTTGACCTGACATGAACTGGTTTCAAACCTGGCCTAGATTTTATAAAGATAAATATTCTGATATAGTTTCATGAAGATTGGATCAAAAAAAGCATGCCCTCTAGAGTGTAAACAAGGTTTTTCCAAGATCTGTGATTTGACCTAATAACCTAGTTTTTGCCCTGACAAGACCAGCGTTCTTCCCAGGCCATTAAGGCATGTCGCTTACAACATGCTTTCTTCTTCAAATTACCTTTACAACATGCCTTAATTTCCAATGAAAACTTATAAAAATGCTGGTATTTTCATTTTTTAGAGAGTAAAGTTGTTTTAAATGAAATAAGGTTCATCAAAAGATTATTTACAATATAAATTTAGGCTAATTTTGACAAAGCATTGCTATATAAAAGGATTTAAAAAAATTTCACTAAGTCAAAATCTGGTTTTTGGGTTAAAGCTACATGCCATCTGAAATTTTTGGGGAGAACACTGCAAGACCCAGTTTTAACCTTTTCCTAGATTTCATAGAGATAAACAGTTTGACAAAGTTTCATGAATATTGGATCAAAACTGTGCACTGTAGAGTGTACGCGAGCAAAGCAGATAAACTAAATCTCAGACATCACAATATCCCAAAAGCTTCAAGCTCAGGTGAGCTAAAAAACTAACCCATATTCACACAAAAAAGTCAGGATAAACCCCTAAGATGTTGGAAGTGACATGATCCAATGGCATGGGTTATCTTCCCCTGTTATATTGGCAATTTTTCCAGTGGCAGTAACAAATTGGGTTCAAACTACCTGCATAAAGCTTTTTTTTCTCTTTTTTAACCTGGAAGCCTGCCATCTAGTTTAGCAGCAGGCTTTTATGATTATACAGAGATCTTTCAACAGATGTTTTTCTGCTCAAATAACAAGAAAAACATTAATAACTGTGCTTTAGCTTTTCCCACACTTTCTCAACTGAAAATTTCAAAATAGTTTATATCCTGCTTCATAATTATGATCTTTTTCAGGGAAGAGACAGTCCATTTTGAGATTAGTGGAGATCGGTTATCAGGTCAAACTGCCACATTTATGTTATCCCATCATGCTCTTAAAACATGGATTCACAAGACCAAAACTAAGATAAAAAGCCCCCATGGTTTTCTAGCCATTTTACACTGGTGGCAACTTGAGCCAAATAGCATTTCCTGATAAAAGTCTGAGCAAACAGTGCAGGTTCTACAGTTTGCCATTCCACCATTCTGCATCTTTTGCCAGCAAACCAAACTGTTTCATTTTAGGACAATTACAGTAATTATTTTAAGTGTCCCAATTCTTAGAATTTTTAAGTAAAAATTCTAAAAATTGGGACACCTAAAATAATTTCTGTAATGGTAATTACTGTTATTGTAACTGTAATTACTGTAATTTACAGATGTAAATTCCATCTACAAGAGAGGCTTATTTTCCAGGAAAGACCTCTATCTAGGGAGAGCAATTCTTTCCAGTTTAAGAGTAACCCCCTTATGAAAAGGGAGGCAAACACTTTATTCCCAGTCAGAGTGATCTCTCTTGGAGGTGCCTACATCATAAATAAATACCTGAAATATTTGTATCTCCTTCTCTTCAACCAAGCCCAGGAACCGGTCCACTAGAAACTCTACTGGCTTCCTCCTGCAACCACTCAGACCAACTTTGTCCACTACAGCCCGGAAACTCTGAAACATACAGAAATGAAATATTTCAAATAAAATATATTAAAAGAGAAATAAATATTTACACAAAGTCAAACAATATCCCTGTCAGCTTCTGTAATGACCCTAATATCAGAGGTCCAGATAAAAAAACCCACATCATTTGGAACCAGGAAATCAGAAAAAAAAAACCTCTCACTCTTTGTTAGGTTTTCCTGTAATACTGTATTCGACCAAATTACCACACATGCTTAAAAAGTGCACATTATGGGCATTTTCAGTGAGATACCCTTTCAAGTGCTACTATTTCTACTGGTTTATCACTTTGCTTTTCTTTTTTTTTTTTTTACAAAAGCTGAATAGACTATATAATCGTTCAAGTTTCATTTCCAAAGCTTCTTCATTCATCTCTGAATGTATCTGATGCTGCCCACAGTGCACCAGTTAGGTTGAATATGGTAATTTGTTATATGAAATGAATCGCAGAGTGTGTGCAAGCATGTATAGTTTTTATTGTTTTTTTTGCATTTAATCCGCGCCCTATCTCCAAAACAGAAAGTATGCCCTGGTGTTCTTATCTCTGAAAATGCATGAGGAATAAACACAAAATGTACAGCAGTCTTGCGATTAGTCTTCCCTCTTTGCCAACAGGTTTATCACATATCCCAACTGTTCTCATCCGAAATCTGGAAGGCTCATTGCTTAATTTACGGGGACTAGATTTTTCTGTGGAAGGCTTTCTCTGCATTGTCACAAAACAGAGCTTAAAGACAGGACTTCTCTGCCTGGGGGTCTGGTTCCCATCTTACACCAGATTTACCTGTACAGGTAAAGGTGTGAAAATTTATTCAACCAATCAGTGGACCAGAATCACCAGTTCTGATCATTTTATTGGCTGACTGGAGGTGTTGACACTATGTGATCAAGAGACAGAATGACACTGTTCTGTTCTGTTCTGTTCAATTCTCGTATCGACGTTACCCAAGTGGCTCAACGGTACGTAACCATAGTTGCACACACCTGGGGCCGGGTGTCCGTCCATTTTCACACCATTACCTGTACAGGTACCTTAAATGACACTGTTGAAATTAATCCTCCTTATATAGTACTACTCCTGTCTTTAACACTTTAAAGACAGGACTGGTACTATATAAAGAGGATTAACTTCCACAATGTCATTCTGTCTCTTGATCACAAAGTGTCAACACCTCCAGTCAGCCAATGAAATTAATATAACTGGTAATTCTTGCCCACTGATTGGTTAAATAAATTTTCACACCATTACCAGTCCTGTACAGGTACCTTAAGCTCTTGCTGGGAACCAGACCCCCCCCCACCCCCCCGGCAGAGAAGTCCTGTCTTTAAGCACCAGTGACGAAAACAGCAGAATTTGCAAGCAGCGTAGATCTTGATGAGGCAGCTCATAATGAGCCGCCTCATCTAGATCTACACTGTTTGCCCTCTCAATATGAAATGTCTTGGGCGAGGCATTTTTTTAATTTTTTGCAGACGTAAATTTTGTTGCCTGCTTTTTGGCGTTTAAAGAGTTAATCTAAAGTTTATGCCACCTACGCTGCCACCTGGAAAGTAATATCTATGTCTTTTAATTCTGTTATAAGTGATAACCCATACTGTTTTTGGAGATACAAATTAATCTTATGCAAATCAAGATATAATTGCCTGAGAGTAATTATGGACAGCCCACATGGATACAAATTCAATATTAATGCTAACTGTTTTGTGATTTTGTATATAATTTATGGTTACCATAAAGATCCAGAAAAATTAGGACATGTATAATAATTAATTGTCCTTAAAATGGAACTCTTTTTGTGCAACAGATGCAGATGAGGTGGCAAATGGTGCAGCCCCTGAGTGTGATCTGGGACTATACAATTTGTTCAGGCCTACCTGTCCCAATACTTAGATTTTAATGGTAGTTTGTCCATTAAAGTTTAGTGGACTCCTCCACCTTGCAGTTAAGGTGGTGATTTGTGGTATATACAAAAATCGCAATAAAATGCTGAAAATACAACAGATCTTCCAAAAACTTAGCAGATGCCTTCTTTATGTTGTTTCTCACAGATTAGAATACAAAAATGCAGGACATATTGATATTAATAAGGATTTATATAAGAAAAGATCAAAGGGTAATTTTGTGCGAATAAATCTAAAAAATGACCATCATTATTGAAAATGTAACTAGGTCTGAACATAAATTAATGTATTATGAAGAGCGTCCTAGCAATTATTTATTCCACTTTCTTTGCATGTTATCAGGCTGCGCAGATAAAAACAGAAGCCTTTTCCTCAAATGTCTGACCATGTATATAAGTGCATGTATAGTGCTTGCATTCATTAATACAGGTAGGTCAGGTATACCTATATCATACTCACAGTATAAATATTACATTACAATGACCAATACAGGTATATTATTGAAATTATTCAACCTTGAAAACAGACTCTGCTATGTATTTTTGAGACAAATATTTGGACACAGGCCACATCTTTTTTTATCTGCGCAGCCTGAAAAAGTGCAAAGAAAATGGAAAAAATAATTGCTAGGACGCTCTTCATAAGACATTAGTTTATGTTCAGACCTGGTTACATTTTCAATAATGATGGTCATTTTTTAGATTTATTCGCACAAAATTACCCTTTGATCTTTTCTTATATAAATCCTTTTTAACATCAACATGTCCTGCATTTTGGGATTCTGAATTGTGAGAAACAACATAAAGAAGGCAACTGCTAAGTTTTTTGAAGATCTGTTGTATTTTCAGCATTTAATGCAGATTTTTGTCTTTGCCCCAAATCAGTGAAAATCACCACCTTAAAGAGGTTTTTCAGAATGACAAGTGTTTACTGCACACAGTGTTGGCCCTAATCAGATGCCACGGAACATGGCAGCTGATCTGGGTCTGTTCTGTTTGCCATGAAGTCTGTTATGGCACACTAGGCCTTACAGTATCCCATGGCTGCATTGCCTTGATTGTAATTGATTTAGTATTCATAATTAACTTTCATTACATAAAGTATATTTAGATAGCTTTTTTTGGTCATTATTGTTGTTTAAATATGTTTTATATACTGTATTGCTGTTGTATTCCTGTATCACTATTTGAATCTACTTGTATATTCCTGTACATTGTGTATGTAATACTTCTAGAGGGCCTCATGGAAGATTAGCTTGTTATGCTAAATGTTGTCACCCTCTTTAAATAAAGTCTTTACTTACTTACTTACTTACTTACTTGCTTCTCCTAGTTGCAGGCGAGACAAAAACTGTAAGGCCATGTTTTATGGGGAAAGTCATTTTTCACAAAGCCATTTTTCAGTCTGAAAATTATCACTGACTTGAAATAAAGTATGTTTTCACAATGCAGTAACTGGATCTGAAGTTTGAAGAATCTTTATTTCTGATACACAAATGATAACATTTTCATTTTCATAGAAAACAAAACAGAAAGGCACAATGGTGTCTTGTAAGAAATTTCCAGTCAATTTTGAGATGCCCCCTTCTCTTGATAGGCAATATATAGGTCATAGGTATTGTGTATTGAGTGGCTTTCATAGTTTGTACATGTATGACTAAATCCTGAGTATTAGATAGGACAAGTTTTACCAAATCAAACAACTTGGGAAGGTGTGATTATACAAAAGGTGACTGTTCAAACATGTATAACTGAAAAGACATTATATGAAAAGGGTACCGTACTGACCCTAAAATTTCGGACACCCAAAAGTCAGACAATCATTGTTCGAAAATTTTAAGAAAGTGGGATTTCACACTCCTGGAAGAGCAGTTTGATCTGACCTGTCTGTCCGAATAATTAGGGTCATTACGACATGCTGGATGGATGACTTGTAGTTTTATGGCCCTTTACTCACTATTACAGTCATATCAAGCTGATGAACAAGTGACAATCAAAGGCTATGGAACCCTACATGCAATGGAACCCTATCTGTGGTAGGGAAGAATTCCAACTGTATGATTCATAGCTGGACCGCTAACTTAGCAGGCCAGCCCTTAACCCACTGAGCAACTGTAAGGGAAACAACCTATGTCATAGCCCGCGTGTAGGAACTAAACATTCAATGGCCATTTTAAATAACTCTGATAGATTTTCTGTTCGTAATATATAAGAGACAGGATTGTAACACAGGACATTCCCGACAATACGGCCATAAGGTGCCTACATGTACATAATTATGGTCCGGATATACAGGACATGACTCTTCAAAAGGTGAGAAATATAAAGTACCTCACTACACCTATGACGTAAGGTGGTCATCCTTGTACTGGGACTTGCTGTGCTGACACATCAACTCATTTCAGAATTTGCTGTTATGATGCACTGGGTCCGTTTTTATGCGAAACCACTCAGCCATATGCAGCACAGTCCCAATATGATGACACAAATCTTATCATAGTCGCATCCATATTATGTAATAGTTATCAAGGGCGTAGCTACCTATACGGCAAATACGCAAGTGCGTATTGAAATTTTGTCAAAATTGACAAAATTTCAAAACGCACCTGCATATTTGCATGCTGAATATTTATAAATTAGACAAGATTTCAATACCAATTACCAAAGTGGCTGAAATACAAGCTTTCCCTTCTAGAAGTAGAGAATAAAACATGGTTGTGCGTATTATGAAATTGCCCCTAGTCACGCACCTGGTTATACCATGGTTTGTCCGCCTGTGCCAGGAGATAATCCACAAGCTTTAGTGACTGGACCATGGTATAACTCTTTTATATCACCCTCGTCAGTGTAGACCTTGCATATTGTGTAATATTCTGTGCTAAATTGGCATTTTCTGGCAAGGGTGGTATAATGTAGTAAAAGTCGGCATACTTTTTCTTAGCCTGCCAATTATAATTTTTTTGCATGCTTTTTATTTCACACTGGTATTATTATATCATTGTTTATGTTTATATAATGCATTATGTCTTTTCTTTTTTTCTTTTCTGTATGTACATATTTGTAGTTTATAGTGAGGGCCTCATGGAAGATTAGTTTTTGCTAAATGTGTCACCCTCTAGAAATAAAGTCGATTATTATTATTATTATTAGTTGAGGAAGTCTCTGAACACTGTACTTGATAATAGCTTGGATGAAACGTTTTTTTAAATTTTGCAGATGTAAATGTTGTCTGCTTTTTTGTGACAAATGACCAGTCTACACAATGCTGTAGCATGTATCAGTGTCTGACACACACAACAATGAAATGAGCCACGAGACAAGAAAACCAATAAAGTGGCATGTGCGCCCAGTTCACTCAGATCAGCCTTGGCATCCACCCAGTCTGATCAGAGTCTTCGCTTTGCCTTAAAGGGTAGCTAAGGGTATTAAAGCTAGCTCCATGCGGACAGTGAAGATTCTGATTATACTGGGCGGAAGACCAGGCTGATCTGAGTCTTTGATGGGCACAAATGCCACTTTGTTGGTGTTGTCGTGTCGAGGCTCAAATGTTGATGCACCATCATGAACGTTCATCAACTCTGATACAACATTGTTTCATAACTGTGCCCTCTATAAATTTCATGACCCCGATAACTGTGTGTTATGTGCTGGCCTTCTAAGTGAGGGTAGGGCTCCAGGTTCGAATCCTACTGCAGGTGGAATACTTCCCAAAATACAGTTCCACTGCACACACAGGGATAAAGACTAACAGGGACTCAGAGTTGTAAATTGGAGTTTAAATTTTGGATGGATGGATGGATGACTTGCGATTTTAAGTCCTTTTCAACAGTATTTCAGTCATATCAGGACGATGGGAAGGTGATAATGAAAGGCTATGTGCAATGGAACCCCTTTTACGGTAGGAAAGATTCTCGCCTCCAGCGAGATTCGACCCCGGTCCGCTACATCAGTAAGCCAGCGCTTAACCCACTGAGCTACCGGGGCTCCTTAAAACTTTGGACTGGACCCCCTAAGTTTGAGATAAAATGCCATTACCTTTAAGTAAAGTTCCAGATTTTGGCAGTCTGGCCTCTAAAAAAAAAAACACTTTGTCTTTTTCCCTGGACACAGCCATTCATATTCACCCTTCCATCTGCAGGGTATGACTGAAATACTGTTGAAAGGGCCATAAAACCAGATACTAAGGTTCAACATTTTTTTATTTTTTTTTTAAATACAAAGTAGAGACACTTGACACCTAATTCTGCTACAGATGATTACTCAGTAATGCTCCATATCAAAATTAGACAATTTTGGTTATTTTCAAATATAGATACCATATTTATTTGGTTATAAGACTTTTGCTTATCCTTGCAAAATAACCATAAATATGTTAATTCACCTTGCATATTGTTTAGCTATAAAATGGGTTGTTCTCTTCCAAAACAAGCCCAAAGATCCTGATCCATCTTACAAGATGGTGCTAGATCTCTGAGATTGTTTTGGAAGGGAAAAACCTGTCTTATAACAAAATAAATTCTGTAACAAAGAGCTAGTTTATAATACACAGAGTCAGCAGCTCTGCTGATTTTGTTTTCTCTTAATTTTGACCATCTTAACCACCAGGATAATTTTTGCAATCCATATAAAGCTCATAACCAGCCCATTTGGGAAAAGAAGTTATCTGAACAAGTGTTTACCCATGAAAAGCGATCAGCCGATCACAGAGCTATGCCAGTTTGCCGAGGATTAAACCAAGATTATTACAGTTAAGACAAAATGTACCTATTCTTCATTTTTGATTATTTATCTATCTTTTCAGTTCAAGCAATATGACCTCTGGACAGTTTCATGCAAGCTGGCCTTTAATTTCAAGGCAATGGTTTGTGTGTGTGTGTGTGTGTGTGTGTGTGTGTGTGTGTGTGTGTGTGTGTTGGAGGGGGGGAGGGTTAATACACAAGCTGATTAGAAGGACAAAAATAATCCCAAAGGCAAAAGCCACAGAAGAGGTGAGCTCATCTTCAATCACAGAACTCTAAAATGAAGAGTCCAAAAAAGCCTTCTAACCCCAAGCCAACAACGGATCACTAAAAAGATGAAAGGCAAACACTGCCTCAACCAGACTGCCCAAAAGCAGGCTGACCTGAGTTTTCTCTAGCATAAAATTTATGTCTGACTAGTTGAAGTGATAGAACATGGTCTGTCCGACTGTATGGGTGAGCTAATGACCATATAGGCAAATAAATCATGCTCTATCTCACTTATAAGCATGATACCCAGTGCAGACCTTGCACATCGAGGGGTATATCATGCTAGACGATTCGGTATCAGGGGATCATGCTGCAAGTATTATTATCAAACAGTCTTATCACATTTCTGCAACACAGCTTAGAAAAAAAACCTTTGAAAACGGAACCCCTAAATAATCAGACTGCGCTCCTAAACTAAGTATAACTGCATCCCTTTTCTCTGTTGATGACAAATGGTGAATGACCCTATGCAAGAAAGTATGTTACATTTCAATACAACTCTGCAAAAGTATGTTACTTTTCAATACCTCTGCAATCAGAGGCATATATAATCATTTACAACAGGAACAAGCAATCTTATAATAAAATTTTCAACCAATTCTGCCTTCAGCCTACAATGGATTGTTTACATTACAGAAAATGATGTACTATACATGTATGCCAGTAGGTCATTAACACTGCCAGCCAGCTAGACATGCAGTGTGTATTGAGACAACCCCCATATTGCCGGAACTACTTTCAGTGGTGTAAACCTTCTGATGTGCAACACACAAAAGGAATGTAGGCTATAAATAGCAAACTCCAATTTACAACACAAACAGACTTTGGAGTTCTCTGAACTAAATCATGATATAAAGACATTTTATACTGCATGCATCACCATTATAAAGACATTTTAATGCATGGCCATTCAAGAGGAAGTTAATCACATCATTTGTTTTAAAGATAATTTCTCAAAGCTGGATTCTAAAGAGCCCTTGTCCCCTCATTTATGTTTCCCCCACCGGATGATCCTATCCCATGCAGAAAATTACAATTTCTTTAACTTTGTCTTAAGTGGCTTCATAGAATATATGAATATTGATATTCTGTGATTTATTCTGAAAATAATATGTATCCTTCAATATCCTTGTATATTTACTGTATTTTAGCATCTGAGGTTTACTTAGTGTTTGCCCCAGATAATAATTCTACAAATGTAAAATATATCTCTGACAAAGGCAGAAAAGTATTTCCTACCTATTTCTTCTGTCATAAGACCCTTTTTTTTCTCCCCTAAAACAATCCCAAAAATCTAGATCCATCTTATTAGATGGATCTAGATTTCTGGAAATGCTTTGGAAATGAAAAACCCTTTCTATAGCTGAATTACACACCATACTGATTTGCGTCATACTTGCAGTAATTTTCGAAGCTGAGAGAGTGAGTGAAATCAGGTTCTATGTGTTACGTTACCAACATCTAGGTCATAGTTTTACAGACATGGGACCTAGTTCATTTTAAGCCTCATCCGAAAGACCGGAGAAGCGGGGGATCGATCTTGCAATCCCTAGATTTGTTGTCCAGCATGTTATCCACTACACTACCGCTACTCCTAAAGTTTGGAAGGGTAAACTCCAGTCATAAACTTAAATAAATACCCAGTCTAATCAGACTCTTCGCTAAGCGCTTAAAGGGTAGCAAAGGGACTAAGTTACCTTCATGTGGACAGCGAAGACTCTGATCAGACTGGGTGGATGCCCAGGCTGATCTGAGTCTGCGCTGGATGCACGACCACATTGTTGGTTTTCTCGTGTCGTGGCTCAAATATGGCAGTGTTAGAAATAAGCACTTGCCCGCTTGCCCAACACGGGTTAAATTTGCTGGGGGCAAGCTGATAGTCTTGGAAGGTTGCCCCCCTAGGCAATCTGAAATTCTGGGAGATAAAAATCTGGAAAATAATTTTGTTTCTTGTCATTTTTATGAAGTTTTCCAGGAGAAATTTGAAACCCACCAATATAGGGTTTTGAAGGAGAAAAATCAAAAGAATACCAGTCAAAGTAGCGCTGTGAAAATAATTAGGCAGCTGTGATCAAAACTGATGGTCATTCATCTTTGAAGTTCATGAATTCATGCTTAAAGTCTTAGAAAGGGAGAGCATTTTTGGATTTTGTCTACTTATGTGACTTCGGAAGAAAATGACATGTAAACGGTTTACAGGGGGGCAAGTTGAAATCTTGGGGGACAAGTTGAAATTCATTTCAGGTTGCCCCCCGGGCAAATTGCTGTCTGGGCCTTATTTCTAACACTGATATGGTATGTCACTGTGTCACGCTTTCCTTCCTACCTGGGCCTACAGTTATCCGTTTTTACTGAAGGAAACAAAAAATCAATGGTTAAGACCAGCTGCTGCCACAAAGATAATTAAATTGCTAGATGTTGACAAATTTCTGTCATAATAATGTTGCATAAATTATTATACTTTCTCTCAAACCAAAACATACAGGCCAGGCTCTAACTATGCACAGATGTGCCGAAATGTTGTGGGCCAGAGTTTTTTTTTATATATTTTTTCTAATTTGCCCCCAAAACTTGAGTCAAAGCAATAAGATCCCACAATATTTGTTTTATAATGAACCATGTTTTCTGCTGACCAAGCCAGTTTTCAAGTGTTGTCGTTGTCATAAAGTTTGTTCAGGTATACATGGACATGTTAATTTAAAAGTTGGAATAAGCTATGAAATAGATGGGTGAGTAGAAAGCACAGTAGATCCAAATCTGGGTGTAAATGTTTGCTCACTTAGGTCCCCATGCTTTATGTATATGGGTTTTCCCAGGAAGTTATACAAAAAAGAACAACTTCTGTTAACTTCTTGTTTGCTTCCCATGTACATGAAGCCCTTAGTTTAATACCAAATGGGGTCAACTCTTTAAGGAAAGAATTTGCTCCCCAATTACTGAAAGAGGAGAGCAAATTGTTTCCATCAAAAGTTGACTAATTTAGAAAGGAGGCAAAGATGAAAATGACAGAAGTGCTACTGATACAACTATTTTTTTTGGTAAATGAGAGCCTCATCAAACTCAAAACTGTTAACAAGGCATGAAAAATCTCAAATATGCCAATGTGTTTTGCTGAAAAAAGCTTGTCACAGTTTTAAAAAAAAAAAAAAATCAGCACATTTGGTTATAAAGTTGTAAAACACTTAAGGAGTTGACCTCTTAACGAGCTCGTTTGGCTAACGATGCTTTGAATAACTGGGCCCAGGTGTTTTGTACATACATACTAAAAAACATTGCTTGACAGAACCTTTACTCTATAGTCTTGTTCTTGCAGTGCAGAAAGCTGTGATAGCTCGGTGGATAGCTCAGTGGATTAAGTGCTGGCCTGCTGACCTAGCTGTCTCCCGGTTTGATTCCAATTGGACCCAGTATTCTTTTCATCCGTAAACTGGGGTCTGTTAATTGCACACAGCTTTTCATTATAACCCTCCCATCATCCTAATATGACTGAAATACTGTTGAAAATGACATAAAATCAAGTCAATCATTCATCTAGCCATCCAAAAGTGCAGATATCACAGAGAGCAACATCTAGGTCATGACCAACATTTGAATGATAATGATTGTGTCCATCTGTTTATGTTGCATTGTAGTGTGTGAGAAAGTGACATCTTAAGAAAGCTGATACATGTAATGCCATAATGTGGTGTTAAACAGTGTGCCCCACAAAAAAATTTTCTTAGGAAAAACGATTTTATGGAGAATCAATAAACAAACATAATCCAAGAATTATCATCAATAACCTCTCTTGTCTGGAGCCCTGGTGCAGCTTGCTACCCAATGGAAGAAACCTAAGACCCCATGAGTAATTGTTGTCTTTTAAAGCAGAATTTCATTGGCAGCAGCTTTTTATTTGGTTATTAGATGGAGGTTCTTCCCTTCCTAAACAATCCCAAAAATCTAGATCTGTCCTACAGGGATTTGGCTAAGGACTGAATGACTGGTGGTCCACAGGACCAACTTTTCCACAATTTAAGTGGTCCTCCCGATGTTTTAGCTATTCTTTGTTATGTGTTTTCATTTAATTTCAAAATCAGTTGGTCTGCAGGACCAGCTACCAAAGACATCAACTGGTCTTGCCCAAAAATCACTGGTCCAGGATCAACAGACTTATGGTTGATAAAACCCCTGGTCTTACAAGACATATCTAGATTTTGGGGCCTGTTCTGGAAGAGAAAATCCTAAATAACAGCCAAATTACACGACTGATTTACATATTTGGGGTACGTTTGGAGAGAGAAAAGCCAGTCTTATACCCGAATACATACGGTAGTTATGTACGGCAGTTATCTCCTTTAACCAACCAATGCCACAGAATGTGCTATTGACCAGAATTGATTTTTTCCCCTGGCCCAATTCTCTAGGCATCAGCGTAATTGACAACCAAGTGATGTGACAATCAATAGGATACAGGCGATCAATGGGGATATGTTTCCAAGATCTGATGCTATTAGGAACGTACATGAAAGTCATCACATCCATGTGTATGTCTCCTGACAACAGAAGTCAGATCTACACTCAGTGCTGGAAACTCCCAAGATTATTATATGGTGGCCCAAAAGCCTAACAGTCCAAACTATTTGTGGCCAAATCTGCCCACTAGCTGAAGATCCCATTATTATTGCCAGAAAGATAAATTTGGGCCACAAAAGCAAGTATTTTGGAGATTGCTGGTGGCCTCAGGAAAGAATTAGGTGTATTTGGCCACTGGCAGTTTCCAACACTGACCCTTCAGTTAAGCTTTGGTGTGATGGGTAGCAACTTTGCCCATCACACCATAGCTCCTGTAAAAAGTTCTAATAGAGACTATGTTCAGCCCTGAAAATAGAGAGTTACGAGTACATGCAATATTCAGGGCCTAGGGTTTAATATTTATAAGTAAAACAGTAAGGACAAATATTAACTACACAATAGCTCTGCCCACTTTAATACAGTACCAAACAGGTAGCTTAACCTTTGTCTGGTGGCTCAGGATCTAGGCCTTTGTAAACATCTGAATGACCACAATCACAGTAATGTGCCTGCACCATGCGACCTAACCACATGATCATCCATATCCCTAAGTTTTCTTCTGGCACTATTGAGTCACAAGATGAAGAATGGTTGGATGACTGGCCTTTTTATGTCCTTTTTGATGGTATTTCAGTCATATTGATCAGAATGGTGGGAGGGTGATAATGGAAGGCTGCATGAAATGGAACCCCTGTTTACGGTTGAAAAGATTTCCGTCTCCAGTGGGATTCAAACCTGGGACCACTAGCTTAGCAGACCAGCACTTAACCCACTGAGCTATCATAAGGAACCGAAGTTCTCCTTCTTAATCAAGACACACTGCCACTAGTTTTATAAACAACCCACTCTCCCTCCCCTATACTAGGACATACAGACTTGCGTCTGTGGGGTTAGTGTATAGTGTCCCACTCAATCAGGGTCCTCTTTATAATACATTTCTTTCAAAAACTTGACCCCAAGAATGCCAAGAAGTTTTCTATTAACATTTTACTATAATCCATAAATAAATTATGTACAGTATACAGCCCAATCAATAGGAAACTCAAACATAAGGTTTTTTGAAGACAGATATCGATTCTAACTCTCGTCAAGACAAACAGCTGTAGAACAACAAGGCACTATATAATGTATAACCTCTGTATATACCGAAACACAGTTACAGATAATAAAGTGATATTTTGAAAAAAATTCTGAAGAAATTTTCATAAATTCTTGATAGAAACGTAAGCTGTTACCTCATTAGATCTGCCTCAGCAATTCTAACTTCAAAAGTCACAAGAGTCCCAAAGCAGCAATTCTAATGAACACAGGGTATAATCAATTCCGCCAATTTTCGCTTCCTACAGAGACTGTCTGTCATATTTGGCTTCTGCCGAGACTGTCAGCAAACTCTTGCTTCCTGCAGAGACTACTGTCCTCGAGGAATGGCTTCCTGCCGAGACTGTCCGCGTGATTCTGCTTCCTGCGAGAGCCTCGGCAGGAAGCAGAATCACACAGACAGTCTCTGCAGGAAGCCATTTATCATGTACAGAAGTCTCGGCAGGAAGCAAGTGTTCGCGGACAGTCTCGGCAGAAGCCAAATATGATGTACAGTCTCTGCAGGCAGCGAAAATTGGCGGAATCTATTATACTCTGTGATGACGAGTCATTAGAGTCAGTATGTACTATGGTTTAATGGAATCAAGTTACAAAGATAACCTAGGGATAACTTCCCATATTTCTTTATAGTTGGTTGGGTTGTTGCCTTGTTGGTTGGATTTAACAGCCCTTTCAGACAGTATTTCAGTTTATATTGTGCCTTCTCCCAGAAAGACTGGGAGAAAGAAAACAAAATTAGAGCAAGTGAGCCCCTACCCCCGGCCAGTGCCTTGCACCACTCATACCAGCAACAGACTCAGTCACATACAAAAGGTTGCATCCATTTGGCAATAAGCAAAGCGTGTGATCTTGACCTATGGGCAGCAGCAGCATCCAAATTATGTCAACTAAACTGTTTCAAGTAAAAGTAAACCCAGTTGCATATCAAAAGGTTCCATTCATATACTGATGATATATGTAAACAGATATAACTTAATGCAAAACTTTATTGCTAATGTAATACAAATGTCCAGATCTGTGACCTTAACCTTAGCTTTGCAGCAGCATCCAGATGTTGCAAAATAAAATGTATCCATCCTGTACTAACACTAAGAACAACTGACCAAATTTTAATTGAAGCTTTCAGAAAAATAGAATGAAAACAAAAACTTAACACAAAACTTTAAGCAACTATATAAATTCTAAGTCTGTGACCTTGACCTTTGGCCAGCAGCAGCATCCAGGTGACACAAACTGATCAGTATCCATCCTGTTGTAAAACAAAACACATATAAACCAGTTCTAGTAAAAACTTTTAGGAAAACAGAGCAAAAGCATAAACTTAACACAAAACTTTAACACAACTGTTGTACAAGTTTCTAAGTCTGTGACCTTGACCTTTGGCCAGGTATCCATCACTGGAAGTTTTGGATTTAATTTTTTGGTACTTTTTCTTCACAAACCAGCCACTTCCTTAACACTCAAGTCAGGTGCAATTTTGATTCAAATGTCTCAATCAAGGGATGTTTCCCATCTCACAGGCACTAACCCTAAAGGAGCATTTTTTTCCTGTATAGAGTGGCCCAACTTAGAGAAAGGAAAGAATATGTCCTTGTACCACCCTTGCCAGAAAATGCAAACTTAACCCTTTAAGCGCCAAAAAGCAAGCTATATTATATTGAGAATTCGAACACTAGAGGGCAAACAGTGTAGATCCAGATGATGTGGCTCATTATGAGCCACCTCATCTGGATCTACACTGTTAGCAAATTCAACAATTTTTCGTTTTTGGCGCTTTTTAGAGCTAATTTTTAATGCCAGATCTGCACTGATGAAGCTTGTAAAAAAAATAGTAACTGATATTCAAGGATTGTCTACCTGTAGGGAGATGATCCACCCGCTAAAGCTTGCCACTTATCTCCCTACATACAAGAAGACAAATCATGCACTAATCAGGGTCTGCATTGTTTGCCAAATCATCCTGATTGTTCATAGTCTAGGTCCATGAGAAAGTTGTGACTAAACCCACTCATGCCTAGGGCCCCATATATAAGACTTAGGTAAACAGTGCTGACCCAGAAAAGATGCCGCAAAGTAATTTCCTTAAATAAAATTAAAATTATACAAATAGACTAAACCAGATTGGACTTATCCATTTTATAAGTTAGCATTTTAATGAGAAATGGCTGAGGTATCCAAATGTGTACATAGATTTTGGTGGGATAAAATGAAGAAAATACACCAAAATGTCAAATTCCAAAGCAGTGTTAGAAATAAGCAAATGCCCCCTGGGTGACACGGGTTAAATTTGCTGGGGGCAAGCTGATAGTCTTGGAAGGTTGCCCCCTGGACAACCTATAGTTCTGGAAAATAACTTTGTTTCATGTCTTTTTTGAAGTTATGCATGAGAAGTTTGAAACCCACCAATATAGTGTTTTGAAGGAGAAAAATAAAAAGAATCCCAGTCAAAGTACTTAGCACTGTGAAAATGATTAGGCAGCTGTGATCGAAACTGTTGGTCAGTTATCTCTGAAGTTCATGAATTCATGCTTAGTGTCTTTAGCCCCGGTCCCACGGAGCTTGCGACCGCGCCGCGACCTATCCGCGACTAAAAAAACTGACAGTCGCAGAGAGGTTGCAGAAGTCGCGGAGAGGTTTTATAATGGTCGCAACAAGGTCGCCGAGCAGTCGCCGATCAAAATTAGTCGCAGCCAGTCTTTTGAACATGCACAAAAGACTAGCCGCGACTGATTTTGATCGCCGACTGGTTGCAATGGTTTTCTGGAAGTCGCCGATCAGTCGCCGAGCAGTCGCCGACCGGTCGCCGATCGGTCGCCGATCAGTTTCATCAACACTTTGGTTCTGAAATGCTGCAACCTTGCTGCGACCTATCGGCGATCTGTCGGCGACTGTTCGGCGACTGATCGGCGACTGATCGGCGACTTATCGGCGACTGACCACTGGTGAGACGGCGACTGATCGGCGACCGATCGGCGACTGGTCGCCGACAGGTTGCAGCGTGCCCCGATAGATCGCCGAACGATCGGCGACAGGTCGCCGACAGGTTGCAGCGTGCGCCAATAGATCAAGGTTATCAGTGCATTATTTTATTACCTAGGCTCAAAGTGCTCGCATCATGGTACATAGAGGACCCCCCCCCCCCCGCCCCCCACCAAAAAAAAAAATCGTCGCCAAACCAGACAGCAGAAATGACTCCCGACGTTCGGACGCCTGCTTCAGATGAGGAATCTCAACAGTCAAAGGAGGAATCTCAATAAACTGCGGCCTTTTTGAAACCAATGTCTTATCCAGTACTGTGTTCTCCTCCTCCGTCTTAATCGCCTGTACACCATCATAGACAAAAGAGGTGCATGCCGGTTGTTTTGTTGCAAGCAATGAACTGAATCTGTAGCTGTGTTAGTTTGACAACTTTCACTGAAATGATTTCATTCTTGTCACCACATTTCCATTATTTTTTTTTATCGCAGAACGGTGGCCAATCAGTCTCCGACCAGTCGCCGTTCATTTGAAACCAGTCGCCGAAGAGTCGCCGATTGGTCGCCGACTGGTCGCCGATCATTCTGAACTAGTTGCAATCCTGTCGCCGATCCTACGGCGACCAGTTGCAATGAGGTCGCCGATCGATCGCCGACTACATGCGAAAGCTGTCGCCGACTGTGCGGCGACTGATCGGCGACCACATTTGAAGAGGAAAAGAAGTTGCAATGGTCGCAGAGGTCGCAGGTCAGTCGCAAAGCGGTCGCATCGCAGTCGCAAGCTCTGTGGGACCGAGGCTTTAGAAAGGGAGAGCATTTTTGGACTATGTTTAAACTATGTTTACTTATGTGACTTCGGAAGAAAAAATGACATGTAAATGGTTTAATTGCAATGAAATACAGGGGGACAAGTTGTAATCTTGGCGGACAAGTTGAAATTCATTTCAGGTTGCCCCGCGGGCAAGTTGCTGTCTGGGCCTTATTTCTAACACTGCAAAGGGACCTTATTATGGTTAATCTCAAAACGTCATTGCATATAAAGCACATCGACCCTTAGGTACAAAAGTATGTTTTCTAATACTTCCAAATAAAAGTTTAGAGATAGATCAGTCAGTGACACAAAAATTAATTCATATTTCCAACAATAACAGTTTTGAAACAATCCCCACCAATCTTATCACAGCCTGGGCATTGAGCCAAAACCTATTTTGTAAACCTATACAAATCTGAGGGAATGTTCAATGTAGAAACAAATTTTATAGTATGCAGTGTTCGCAATCATGTACAATACCAAACATACCAGATTTCAACATCAGAGTAAACTCAATCAGTATTCAAAACAATGTTGAAAAACACAAGGACCATGCAATTGTAGAATCTTCTGTTGTGCTTCATCTGGTGGTAGTCTGGCTTTAGACCCAATGTCCAACATATCCTCGGCAAAGGAACATAGTAGGATCTGACCACCAGAGTAACATACAGATTCGACTGGAGCCAGGTATGTGTGTAGAGACAAAGAACTAAAATTTATGCGACAGCCATTTGGAACTCTGTCTATCCCAGGGCTGGGGAATAGCAGGGACTTCGACTTTTCTCTCTGCATATCTGAAGCAGAGGCTCTGCATTGCTTGTCAAATCCCTGGTAAAAGCACTCCCCACCCTTGGGGTACATAGGGAACAATGTGGACTTAGTACCCTTGGCTTGCCAAGATGATGCAGAACTTGCATTTTGCATTTTTGGCACATAACCTTGCATAGCTCCAGATTTATATAGGGTGAATTTTCTCATAAAATCATGTGATTTTATTCTCATTCTGGAACAGTAACTTGCCTTGGAAAAAAATAGACAGGCAAAGAATTGCCAAAATCAGGTAAAAATTGGGAAAACTGGCACTATCACAAAACAGATCTAGACTTTTGAGAAATTGTTTTGGAAGGGAAAATTGTAGCAGAATTTCATCAGATTGATTTAGATATTTGGGGTCAACTAAAAAGAGAGGATCTCTGAACATCCTGTTTTACAGCCAAAGAAATTTATACGAAAAAAAAACAAAAAAAAAACACTGGCCTATGTTGTGGCCCCACATAGAAGTGACAAAGTGATGCAACACTAATATGTTGATGGCCAGTGGCCGCCTAATTTTTCTCTTGGGCCAACAATATTTTAGGTTGTTAAGCTTTTGGGCCACCATTTTTAATCTTGGGAGTTTCCAGCACTGAATGCAGTGCAAGAGGGGCCACAAGCCCACATTTGCAGGTTTTAAAGAGAGTAAGATCTAACAAAAGTACTAATGCAAACTTGAACTACAGTTCAATTATACCATGTAGCTGCTTGAAATTATTAACTGCATCCAATTTTTTAAAGCTCAGCTTTTCAGCCTTGTTTCATTTCAAGAACTACAGCTATATTGATGTCTCTGGATAATTACAAAAAAAAAGACCTACCTACCTACCCCAAATTAGGGGGAGGGAGGAGAGGTCAAACAAAATATTTTTTAAATATGGAACTATTTGTCATGTGTATGCCACATATAAAATTTCAAGATCCAAGCATAAGCGGTTCTTGGGTTTCCCAGCTGCCAAAAAGCATAACAGACGGATGGACAGACAGACAGACAGGCCCAAACCAATATGCACCCTCAACTTCTCCGATGTTGGGGGCATAAAAACCCACATCAAGGTGAATGGGTACATATTTTGGAGAGACAACTTGTTTGCCTCCCAGGACATGAAGCTGTTCCGAATGAGATCTGCTCTCAATTTAAGAAAAAAATTGGCTCCTAGAGGTGCAAACTATTACCTTTAACAGTTGATCCCCATTTAGAATGGTGGCAAACTGAAAATGGCTGAGTTGCTTTCCCTGAAATACAGTGATTTTATCAGGCCATTTTTCATTTGGGAATGGCTCCCGTAACAGGAGGTAAAACTTGCCAAATAAATCACTGAACTGGTACCCATTCACTTTAATTGGAGCTCTGCACCATAATCCACTGGTAGGAATAATCCTGCAAAGATTATTTTGCAAATCCAAAAAGTATCAATAGGAATTCTTTTAAAACTGGGAACAAATGATATTCCGATCGATAATCCTGTATTATGTCTTTTCAAAAGCCATCTTTTGTTAATGAAATATATAGGTCTTACTTCGTCACTGCAGCTTAAAATACTGTACAAGTGCGCCCTAATATCTACTGACAAGAGCAAAGGTAGCATGTAATAGGAAGCAAGAGGGGTGGGGAATGATTTAGTGAACTTGGGTTAAGACTCACGGTCCCAGAGTTTAATGCATGTATCTTTTTGTACAATTATGTTTCAAATGTTAATACCAGTGTTGGCAATGATCAGTGGCTCAGTGGCCAAATGCCCTAATTTTTGTCTGGTGCCACCAAAAACCTTCAAAATATGAGCTTTTGTGGCCCAAATTTATGTAGCTGGCAATAATAAACGAATGGGATAATTAGCTAGTGGACAGTTTGGGCCCCTAAAACTACCAGTACTGCATAAAAGTACTACAATACTGGCAGTGCAGGGATCTCCCCAGACTATTAAGGCATGTCGCTTGCAACATGCCTTCCTCTTCAAATTACCTTTAAAACATGCCTTAATCTTTAATGAAAAATTATCAAAGTGCTATTATTTTGATTTCTTAGCCAGTAAAGTTGTTTTAAATGCATCATGGATCATCAATAAGTTATTTATAATGTGAATTTAGGCTAATTTTTGACAGAAAATTGCTATATTAAGGATTTTGAAAATTGATCAACTAATCAAAATATGATTTTTGTGCTAAAAGCGACATGCCTTCTGAAATTTCTGGGGAGAACACTGCAGTGTGTGATCTCTGTAGTCTGTATGTGTTTGTGTGCGAATGCAGCTTTTGTTGTGACTGAAACTATTATACAGTCAACTCTCGATATAAAGTTGCAATTTATCCCAAACTACTGATATCTCAAAGCAAATTTTCTGATCCCAGAGAATTTGCTTTGTCATATCAGTAGTTTGTGATAATAGGAGTTAGAAAGTAAATAAAAGTAGGAACTGTGTCCAAAATATATTCTTTGATAGATAAATAATTATTTTGAGATATCAGTGTTTGAGATACTGAGAGTTGACTCAGTGTATTACTTTGCTGTCACACCTAATGATTATAGAAAAGGAAGTGGCTATTGACAACCGGTTGTCACTAGCCTCACAGGCTGCTGACAACCGGTTGTCACTAGCCTCACAGGCTAGTGACAACCAGTTACTATAAATCCTATTGTTTTCAAATAATAAAACTCAAGATATTTTTAGAATATTAGTTTCATGGTATTACTATTATATCATGATATTTGTTGAAATTTGTTTCCACTCTGATCAAGTTTTAAGTTGATTGTATAGGTCTTATAAATACAAATTCTAAGAACAGGTCTGAACCATAATGGCCAAGTCCACTTTTCGCTAAGGCTAAGGTTGACTGCCCATTTTAGCACAATTTAAGCCTTTTCTGCTACAGCTGACTGCTTACTGATATAACACCTTACCATGACAGCTTTAATTTAACATATTAAAGCTATCTCTTGCAGCAGATGCGATTGTAAACCGAAACTAAGCTGATTTGACTTTCACTGATTTAACTGACAATTATTAATTTGACACAAAAGTGCTGACAGAATGGGAAATACTACTGCAGTCTCTGAACAGTCTGACCTTGGTCTACAGTGTTTGCTCAGACATTACTGCCCCAATATTTAGTGAGGTGGTACAACTTTTGAAGACCATTTTAGAACATTTATGTGCTTGTTAGACCAAATTCCCACCTTTGTTTGTATTATATCTCTGGAGTGAAAATCCAAGTATATGCTTGTACAGGATATACAGTAAAATGAATAAAATGAAGAGGGAAAGATGTCATATTATGTCTATGCCGAGAGGTACATCTGGATAGCCTAAAACTGTCTTGATGAAAACCGGTCAACAAGTTATAGTTTCAAACCTGTTGCACAAGACCTTGTATTGCCCTATGCCATTTATTCAAGGCCTTCTAAATAGCAGTTTCCCCAAATCTTTAGTTTTTAGGTCCAGTTTCTGCAAATTTTTAGTTTTTGTTAAGAAACAGGATTAAGAAGGCAGTGAAGAAAGCAAAGGAGGACTGGATAGCTAGTCAGTGCGAGGAGATCGAAACTTGCCTGAACAAAAACAACAGCAAGAAAGCATACCAGCTGGTGAAGGTTGGTTGATTTGATGCTTAACGTCCACGGTAAACAACTAAGGTCATGTCGGGACGGTCAGTTAACCTAACCACACTATTCCTGGGCAGGCTTAGACCTCCTAAGTGGTTAACCAGTACTAAGTGCACATACTTTCGCCAGTAACTGACAACTACCCTTCTTGAATCAGCGGAAGGAGAAACGAAAGTATGTGGCCAGACCGGGATTCGAACCCAGGACCTCTGACTTACGAGTCAGGTGCCCTACCGATTGCGCTACCCGGCCCGGCAGCTGGTGAAGGAGAAACAGGGTAGATCCACAACTATCCAGGACAAGTCTGGGAAATGCCTTACAGAAGAACAAGAGATTCTCAGCAGATGGACAGAATATTGCTCAGAATTGTACAACCATGAGACTGATGGTGACAATACGGTTCTGGACTGCAGTCAACCCCCAGAAGAAGATCAACAACCGATCCTTCGTGAGGAAGTTGAGATTGCAGTAGCAGCACTGAAAAAGGGAAAATCTGCAGGAGTTGATAATATACCAGCAGAACTTGTTCAAGCTGGAGGGGAGACCATGATTGATGTTTTAACAGATATCTGTAACAGGATCTGGAGAACAGGAGAATGGCCTACCCCATGGACTCAGTCGCTGATTATTACTCTCCCTAAAAAGGGCAACCTACAGCTCTGCCAGAACTACAGAACCATCAGTCTCATCAGTCATTCAAGCAAAGTCATGCTGAAAGTTATCTTGAACAGGCTTAAGCCACAAGCCGAAGAGATAATCGCTGAGGAACAGGCTGGGTTCCGAGCAGGAAGGAGCACCACAGAACAGATCTTCAACCTTAGAATCCTGTGTGAAAAGTATCTCCAACCACAGCAGAATCTGTACCATGTCTTCAATGATTTCAAAAAAGCCTCTGACAGGGTATGGCATGCAGCCCTATGGGCCACCATGAGGAAGTACAATATCAATGCAAACCTAGTTCACACCATTGAGCAGCTATACGACAAGGCTACAAGTGCAGTCCTGATAAATGGCAGCACAGGAGACTGGTTCAGAACAACAGTTGGAGTAAGACAAGGATGTCTTCTGTCACCCTCCCTCTTCAACATTTTTCTCGAACGGATCATGTCTGATGCTCTGGAAGAACATGACGGAACGGTTAGCATAGGCGGCAGAAATATTACCAACCTGCGGTTTGCCGATGACATAGACGCTCTTGCTGAGGAAGAGCAGGAACTAGAAACTCTAGTTGACAGTCTCGACCAGACCTGCACAAGGTATAAGATGGAGATCAGTGCTGAGAAGACCAAACTGATGACAAACAGCGCAGATGGCATCCTGAGGGAGATCAAGGTAAAGGGGCAGAAGCTGGGTACTGTAAGCAGCTTCAAATACCTTGGAGCAGTTGTCTCAGATGATGGCTCAAAACAGGAGGTTCTCTCAAGGATAGCACAAGCCACTTCAGCTCTTGCCAAACTGAAACCAATTTGGAGAGATAACAACATATCTCTTGGATCAAAGGTGACACTTATGCGCTCCCTTGTCATTTCCATATTTCTGTATGCCTGTGAATCATGGACCTTGACAGCAGAATTAGAGAAAAGAACGCAGGCCTTTGAGATGAGATGCTACCGAAGGTTACTGAACATTTCGTACAAGGACCATATAACCAATGAGGAGATTCGCAGGAAGATCCAAGCAGCCATTGGAGAATATGATGAACTCCTGACGCTGGTCAAGAAACGGAAACTAAGGTGGTTTGGTCACGTCTCAAGGTCTTCTGGTTTAGCAAAGACAATTCTTCAGGGCACAGTGAAAGGAAAAAGAAGAAGAGGTAGACAGAAGAAGAGGTGGGAAGACAATATCAAGGAGTGGACTGGAATGAATTTTGCCAGCTCAACTAGGGCAGCTGAAGACAGGACAAGGTGGAAAGGGATTGTATTGAAGTCAGCTGTGGTGCCCCAACGACCTAGTAAGGTTATGGGATAGAATAGAATAGAAGAAACAAGTTCAAATATTTCAACAGCATAGTCTAAGCATTTGAATCAGCGGAAGTCTAAAATTTGACCTTTTCGATGCTTTTATTTTAAGGAGACATACGGATGACTTCTAACCATGTATTTACGCAAAACTAGCCAGGTGAAAGACTTTGAACAGTGCACTGATTGCACATGCATAGTATGCTAAATCTTACAGGTGTGACATCCCTTATTCAGTGAATTAACCCTACCACCACTGAACTAGAAAGTGTAAACAGTTTTAAAATTCACAGAAGATCTATAGAAAGCAAGAAACTATTAAAAGAATCAGATGTACATGTACATTTCTGTGTTTTTTTTATTATCTACATTATTATTGTCTGGAAGTCATTGGGTTATTCATACAAATAGCTAAAAGAATTTAAGCATCACATGCACACAAATTATACATTTACCTTGATGGAAAAAAGGTTTTACATAAATTTTCCAGTTACCATTACATGATCTTCCCTATAGTTCAGCCAAACAAATTTGTTTATTTACTGATTCTATCCACTAGGAAAAATAAACTACAAATTTATAATATGAATTCAAGTATAACTACTATGATCATGGAGGCAATTGTGCAAACAGAATTAGCACATAAACATTCAGAGAAAATTTTTAAGTGGTATTTTGAGTTATTCCCTTACAAAGTATGATTTGAGTTACTTCCCTTGGAAAATCTATTTTTAGAAGATATCTCTTCTCCAGGCCTGTGGAAATACCACGCCCGACTTGCCCGACTCGGTACTTGACAGCTCCGGACAAGTACCGTTTTAAGATCAGCTTGCCCTCGGACAAGTGAAATAATCTTAAATGCATCTGGTCAAAATCTACTACAATCAATAAAATGTTTTAAAGATGAGTTATTTCCAAAATTTCTGATGTTTTTCCTTCGCAATTTATCAATTTTTCCTCTCCTAATCAATTAAATTTGACCCGATTATTTTTTTCTACCGAGTTGAAGGTCGGTAAATATTTAAGTAGCTAGCAACAGAATACATGTATATAGCATTCATAAAACAACTCCATATAAAAAACCCCACCAAAATCACCGCCTTAGAATGGTCAGTAGCAGCAAGAAATTTTGTAAAATGAGACTAAGATTCATAGAGATGAAGTACAATGCAGGGCTTCCGTTAACGGGTGTATGGCCGTATATTACGCCCGGGATTTGCTCCCGTACGTCGAGAAATGGGACCTCTGGCGTCTGCCATACGCCCGATAATTGTCACATACGGCCGTTTGATCTTGTCCCGACGAATAAAATATCGCCACTGTCTTTCAAATTCTAGCACGTGTCATAATTAATCGGATTACCGCAGGTGTCAGCCAGACGAAAAGACCGCCTACGGGCCAATCGAGATTGTCCGTATGGAGCACTGAACCAGGTAACGCACGTCGGACCGCCTACCTGTCAAAAACGATTATCAAAATAACGCCCACTCGTAGATTCAAACTCTTACGGCAGTCTGCAAAACAACTAATCAAATCACTGTGACTGAGCGTTTGGATGAAAGGTGTCCGTCTATTTTTACGATCGCGAGAATATAACTGACCTGTATGTGTAAGGCGTATTCCGACTTCAAAAGTTTGTGAATGTATCCATAATTTTGTCATGATCCATACTGTCGTCAATGGAGTTTTTAGTAGTACGAACCTCTTCCGCGAAAAGTGTTGATTCAAAGCGTAGATACACTGTTAATATTAATAGTCGCTATTTCCGACGTGTTATGGTCTACCCTCTGGTACTATACATTGTTTTGATTAATGGTACTGAAACGTTCATTTCACTTTCCTAGTTGTATCGTCATATCCACATGCAAACCAATGCGAAAATAATGCCGTACAGTGTGCACAGAAATAGCGCATTCTGATCAGGGTCTACGCGATTATATATGCGGTAGCACTGATACACAATTACCTGCACGTTTATGGGTCAAGCATGTTTTCTCTTTGATGTAAAGATCAAAGACGCCGCTGCGAGAATATATGCGTGCTGTACCCAGTGTCATGCCGTGAGACAGGTACCTCAGTACACACACCGATAACTAACAATCGTATCAGCCAGCGCAACTAAGCAGTCAGACCGGTCTTTCTTGTTTGCATCTAACATGAATAATAATGAACATCGACCTAGCGACAACCGAGTTCTTTGGTGGAAGCGTGTCATTATACGTTCCGTAAGTCACCGTATTTCCGACGCGGCCCATTCGGCGGCATTATACAATAGCAGACAGTGCAACGGCGAGTCTTCAGTTTTTAGAGTGCTCAGGACTTGCGTATAGTTCACAAACAGGAATGACTCTGATTAGACTGCGCAAATGCTTAGGCTTCCCTTCGAAGAACAAAAAGTTCACTACAATATGGGAGAGAGAGGGATGTGTAGGGGGGGGGGGGGGGGGTGGAGGTAAAAATAACCATTCATGTCATTCCTAAAAACTTCGGACTTCCAAAAAATTCTCTCAATACGTCCAAATCTGACACCATGGAAGTCTGGACTTCCAAATTTTGAAAGTTAGTGGAAGCCCTGTACAATGGGATGAACCTGACATCAAGGTAAGAACAAAGTCATTTTTCTTTTATCTTTTGTATGTGCTCAAATAATTTATAAAAAGTCGGACAAGTACCTTTTGGTCAGGACAAGTGAATTTTTTTAGTGTACTTGTCCCTGGACAAGTGGATTTTTTAAATATTTCCACAGCCCTGTCTTCTCCATATTTTTGCTTTTTTATTTGCAGATATTTTGTTGTTGTGATTCATATGTAGCTTGATTTAAAGCATAAACCTATTGAGAATTACTTGTGATGTTTTTACAATTAACCAATGCTTCCTGTCCTTTAAAATGCATATTAATTTATTAGCTGGTTGTCTCTAGCCTGTGAGGCTACTGACAACCGGTTGTCTCTAGCCTGTGAGGCTACTGACAACCGGTTGTCTCTAGCCTGTGAGGCTACTGACAACCGGTTGTCACTAGCCGTCGCCTATAGAAAAACATAGAGGGAACTATCATCCACAGTAGAATGGTAATCATCCAGTTGTTCCCATGTCATTCTGATTGAGACTCAAGGAGCCAGGATAAAAGAGGCAGATCAGTAAATGCTTCCCAGGATTTTATAATTTTGATAAATTAGTCAGAATGACTCTGGTGTACATGTTACTTATTGGTCCTTACTACTGCTGCTCCTGCATGGGAGAGTGGAGCCTAAACACACCGGGTAGGAGGCAATCGAAAACGCTCATGCAATCGACGAACGCAGATCAAAAACAGTTAGAAACAGCGTTTTCGATTGCAAATTGGGGACAATTCCATTCGAAAATGCTGTTTTGCAATCGAAAACGCTGTTTTTGACCCGCGTTAATGGATTGTGAAGAGCGTTTTCGATTGCCGCCTACCCGGTGTGCTGAACATCTTACAAGAACAACTGGGTTGAGTGAACAAACACCTTTATATTAAGCTTCCTTCTTTCTACTTAACACCATGTTATGTTTTAAAAGAAAAATATTGAGGAGATACCATTCAAAATCTGGGAATGTAATTCAACCATTATTCTCTTTTTCTTCTTCTTTATTTAAATAAGAGTTTGATTTGAAATATATACAATATACAGCAGAAAATCTTTTTTTTTTTTTTTTTGGAGACAGAATGGGTCGTCAGTTTTTTTTTTTGGTCATTTTCCCGACATCACCTTCATGATGTTGTGTACATCCATCACCATTTCAGCACCTATATTTGGTTACTGCCCGAAGCCCAGAAAATGAATAATTAACTGAGTTTTGTGAATGAGGAGATTGGATGTGATTAAAGGTACAGGTAGTGATTGAGGAGACCCACAAAACTCAAATTATTATTTTCTGGCTGGGGGAAGTAAGAGACAATTCACATTTCCTCAACATTTTTCTTTACACAACATGATGCTGCGCTGGCAGAGATAAGCGTTTCGATTATTACAAATTTCTTAAGTTGAAATTATTACTCTGGCTTTCCAATCTGTCCCGCGGGGTTAAAATAACACTAATCTGTTGGTCGGGACCAGTGGATTTTGTTCCGGACCAGCTGAATGTATATAAAAAATATGCTATCACAGACCTATCATAATTGAGCTGACATAGACTATCAGTCAAAATTTATGCAATGACAGGAACCTCAGTTTAAACTGGAGAAGTGGGGTAAGGCAAATGAAATTTAAGGCAAATGAGCATTTAATGCTGATTTGCCTCACAGTCCTTTTATTGTTCTCAACAGGAGCTAGTGTTTTATCCCACATTCAGTTAAAATGAACAGCACTATAACAGAGCTCCATATAAGATTAAGACGGATAACTGAGATCATTCAGAGATAATTTTTCTTATTTTTCAATGAAATTATACATGTACATTGGAACCCCTCATTAATACCGTCTCGATGAGACGGTTCTAATGAGGGGTCACTATGTATGTTTTTATGGAAGAATACGGAAAATTATACCATAATTATCCCTGTTACCCCTTCCTATCTGGAGCTCTGACTATAATTAGGCTCTACTAGTAGTATGGTAGAATAAACAAATACTTACAAGACCAGGCCACGAGATGGACTGTTTCGGTTTATCCGGATCTGGTCTCTCTGCCCAGACCAGCGTATGCTCAACTAGAAACAGTTGAAATATGTCATGGACACGGATCCATTCTCTACGAGTCCAGTCGATATCATCAAACTCAATCAGAACCTGAAAGCAGATCAACATTATTTTACTGCCTGTCACTAGCCTCACAGGCCAGAGGCAACCTGATGTCACCAGCCTGTGAGGCTGCTGACAACCAGATACTATGAATCCTATTAGTTCCAAATACTATAACCTAAGATTTCTAAGAAAAGTTTATGATATCCTACTTTTTATTTCATGACATATATAAATATGATCAAGAATTCACTGTCCAGGAACTTCAGTTAGGTCACAGAAAAATTCGATTTTTTTTCACCCTAATATGAGATGCTGACAGTTAGACTTAATGCAGTGCTTCGTGTATAAAAAAATAACTATCATAAATTCATCAGCAGGAGAAAAGTTAGCTGTATTTGTCACATTTCTGAACGCGACCACTGACTTTTTTGACTTGAGATTGTCCTGAAACTTGCTATCAATTATCGGTCTTCCAGTGTTCCCATTCAAATAGAATTGTGCGTGAATCACACGAAAATCATTCTAATCATGCATAAATTTTGGGGCAAGAACGTGCATTCACGCGCATATGTTTCTCTCAAAAATATAAAAAAATCATCATTTTTCTTCATTCTATTGCGAGTCTGCCAGGCCAGATGATTTTTGTAGCCAAGAAGAGAGTCAGAAGTCGCTGTTTTGATCTGAAATGTGGGCCGTAGTAAGATACCATGCTTTCATTCATGTCTGTCACATCCGTTCTATGGCCAATCAAATTCATTATTGGAAAACACTACCACTAATCGGCTGCATTAATATTAATGACATGCGCGGTCATGTTGCACACTAGAACTGTCATCATGTCCGACAGAATTTGTCCGTATTTTTGCGTTTATTTTCGCTGCTTCTGTTTGGAAACGGCACTTTATATTTTTTATTTGGAAAGGAATCCATCAAATGATTAATATTGGATAAAACGAGGACTGGAAAAAGGCATGACAGCCGTTTTCTTCGTTTTTTCAGGCTTCAATTGGAAACGCATCGGCACTTTAGTGTTTGTAAAAGAAGCGGACCAAGGGTTCCGGGTCATTTCGGCCCATGTCCATTTCGGCCCATAACTTTTTCGAGATAAAAAGTCATACCCGTAAATTTTACTTCATACCCGCAAATTTTATAGATAGGGGGTATAAAAACCCTTAGTTTAAAATTTGAGTGGGAACACTGTCTTCTTATGATGATTTAATTGTTGGTTGGTTGTTTTGGGTTTAACGGCCTTTTGAGACAGTATTTCATTCTATATCGGGCCGTCTCCCAAAGAGAGGGAGACAGAAAAGAGAAAGGACAGGCGAGAGAAAAAATGTCCAAACAACCCCCATCCGCACCTACTGCAAGCACAGAAGGCCCTTGCCCTACTATTATCCAAATCAGTAGGACGCCCCGGCACTGGAAGTTATACGCAGCACCATTGCACCACCCGATCACCCTCTATTTAATTGTTAGTTTCTACATTTGAAATCTTGAAATGAGACTGCTCATATTTTGGTCATTAATGATTTGTTCATACTGATGCTTTCTTTATATATATTTAAATTCATTCATTGTGTATGCATGCTCCCTTGAGAATGGAGTCAAGCTTACCAAAATCTCATCATCTCTTCTGTCATAATCTGGGGTGTCATTAAGAGGCAGGAGGCGCTGATTTCCACCTTCAACCCAGGCCTAATTCCCCACCTATATTTTGGAATTTTATAGGAGTTGTATGGAAAACATATGAATTCCCCCGCCTACTTAACCTTGACCCCCCCCCCCCCCCCCTACCCCACTCCCTCTCTGCGCCAAAACTGGGAATAAGCCTAACATTCTGGTGACATTTCAAATTTCCTGGATTTTTCAAATATCTTAGTCCTCAAACCAATCAGCTCTTAAGCTTGTCTGATTTATCTAAGTGTACGCAAGGTTGAAGAGAATTCATCCACAGGTTTGAAAGATATCCACGGGTTTTATTAACCATTAGACCGTTGGTCTGGGGACCAGTGAGTTTTGGGCAGGACCAGCTGGTTTCTGTATCAGCTGGTCCTCCAGACCAACTGATTTTTATGTTTATTGCATAAAGGTTATAACGAAAACCAGCAGAAACACAGAGAGGACCAGTTAAATCACATCCATGCTGGTCCTGTGGACCAGTTGGGTTTTGGACCGTAACATAAACCCTGATATCCACTTGTCCGCTCGCCATGGCAAGTGCCTCAAGCTACAGGACGAGCTGAATTTTTCAGCACTACCAAGGTTACTTATTAATTTCACTATACATTTTGTGGTGCAGGACGAGTGACAACTTAAGAATTTTCCAACCCTGAAGCAGAGATATGTAGCCAATCCACAGCCAAACCTCACTTACAACTGGGCTATCAGGCATGTACTTGAGCTATCTGGGTCTCCAGTCCATTGAGTCATATAGACAATCAGTATATTGTGGGTAAACCACAATAGCTTCAATTAAATTCTTTTGAGGGGAGATGCCCTAAACCCCACTTATGACAGCAGGGATACACACTACGTCATTTTTATACTACAGGGGCAAGCTGGGTCTCTGTAAAATGAAAAGTAGGAGCCCAGCCAGAAATTTAAGGGCCAACATTTAAAATGCAAGAGTTTTTTTTTTCCAAAATCTATTCACAACACAGCAGCAGGGGTTTTATGAACCATAAGTCTGTTGGTCCTGGACCAGTGATTTTTGGGCATGACCAGTTGATGTTTGTGGTACATGTAGCTGGTCATGCAGACCAACTGATTTTGAAAGTAAACAAAAACACATGATAACAAAGAATAGCGGAAACATCGAGAGGACCACTTAAATTGTGGATAATGGATAAGTTGGTCCTGTGGACCATCAGTCATTCAGTCCTTAGCAAAATCCCTGCAGCAGCTTCAATATCCCCACATCTTAAAATTATCTACCTTCTCCTGATACTGTCAAGTTCTAGTAGTTACTGTCAAGCTTATAGGCTTTGCAGCAGGCATAAACGAATGTTCTGTCTTTTCCAAATTCCGCATGAAAGGAACAAATAAGATGGTTTTCAGTGTGTCATGACTCTTTAAAAAATCTCAAGCCCCGGCCAAGGATCCAACCTGGAGCCCTTGGATCTAAAGTCAAGCACTCTACCACGTCGCTATACATGCCGGCTTGTACCAAAAGGCAGTACGAGTGTATGATAAAACTAACCTATACCCTGTGACACTCTCCCCCTCCGTACTGAATTTGTCCTTGAATTCTCAGGAGTTACAAGACTCACTTGAAATGTGACTTAAGGAGTTCTATATGCACATGTGGGTCAGTTACGTTAGGCGCCATTTGTCACGGACGCTTAAATAATCTCACGCCGCGGCCGAGGACCGGACCAGAACCGTTCGATCTGAAGTCGACCACTCTACCACGTCGCTATAAAAGCCAGCTTGTACCGCAAGGCAGTACAAGTGTATGATATATCTAATCTATACCCTCTGACATGTGTCTTATAACCACGGCCTCATGGCTTTCCAATCCTGAATGACCTCTTCCTTGCGCCATTTTAGTTTCTGGTTTTCATAGGTTTTGTAGTAAACCCAGTGTTAGAAATAAGGCCCGGACAACAACTTGCCCCTTCAACTTGTACCCCTGTATTTCATTGCAATTAAACCTTTTACATCATTTTCTTCTGAAGTCACGTAAATAAGCATAGTCCAATAATGCTCTCCCTTTCTAAGACACTAAACATGAATTCACGAACTTCAGATGTAACTGACCAACAGTTTTGATCACATCTGCCTAATCATTTTCACAGCGCTACTTTGACTGGGATTCTTGTTATTTTTCTCCTTCAAAACATTATATTGGTGGTTTTCACTTGTCATGCAAAACTTCAAAAAAGACATGAAACAAAGTTATTTTCCAGAATTATAGCAGGGCTGGAAAAATCCACTCGTCCGCTCGCCATGGCGAGTGCCTCAAGCTACAGGACGAGTAGAGTTTCTCAGTACTGCCAAGGTAACTTATTACTTTCACTATACATCTTGTGGCGCATTTAAGAATTTTCCAGCCCTGTATAGGCTGTCCTGGGGCCAACCTTCCAAGACTATCAGCTTGCCCCCAGCAAATTTAACCCCTGTTGAGCAAGTGGGCAACTGCTTATTTCTAACACTGTAAACCCTCTGCAGGACACCTGGAACCACCCAAATCACCTGGGTCACCCATCCATTCCAGGCACTAACCGAGCCAAATTTTGCTTACTAGCAACAACAGTCCACCACTCTAACCACGTCGCCATAAAAGCATGCTTCTACAGCAAGGCGCTAGTAGTGGTATTTATACCCATTCTCTACACTACTCCCTCCTTTTTCTTGAATACCTGATGGCTATCTCAACTGGCAGGAAGTAGTGCTCCGTGTGCTCATTCCTACGTTCCTACACTTCTGACACCATTGCAGGACACCTGGAACCACCCAAATCACCTGGGTCATCCATCCAGGCACTAACCGAGCCAAATGTTGCTTAACTAGCAACAACAGTCCACCACTATAACCACGTCACCATAAAAGCATGCTTCTACAGCAAGGCGCTAGTAGAGGTATTTATACCCCTTCACTACACCTCTTTCTTTCGGGATTTGCTTTCTTTTTGCTGCAGGTTGCGAGACACCAGCAATGTAACGCCCCATTATGCACAAAAATCGACAAACATTGCGAGTTTTAGTCACATGGAGCAGGGCTCGAAATTTTTTTTTGACATACTTGCCCTGCAGGGCAAGTGCTTTCAAATTTCTACTCGTCCTTTCAAAAATCTACTCGTCCTTCTTGACTGGAGTTCCTCGAACATATTCTACTTTCACTTTCACTCGGTTATTTCCGGTACTTTCCGTAGGTAATATGGTTTCGTCCCAATTCAGGATCGTACTGAGCGGTTTTGCAAAAGAGGTTTCGTTTATAAAGATTTCTGCACCAAAGTAGATTTTTTTCTGCTGTATTCAAGAGAGGACTTGAAAGTAATGTCCTATACAACTATTTGAGTTGAATTATGCATTTGTAATCATGCAGTTATAGAGCGCAAAAAACTTAGACGAAACCGCGTTGGTGCGAATCCTCATAGGGTCGATGTTTGATATGCGCAGGCGCACTGTTTATTTACAGTTTGCCATTTCCGTTTTCGTATTTTTGACAAAACGATGCGGAAATCTATGGGATTTCATGCTTTTTGCGTTACAATCAATATTTGTTTGCTGTTTTTTGATCGATTTGTAAAGTGCTTTTCCTGAACGGCATGATTAGACAATTTTCATGGAGGAAAAACCTACTCGTCCGGCAGGGCAAGTCAGTGACAATTTCCACTCGTCCTTACCGACCATCTACTCGTAAATACGAGTGGTTGTTGATTTGATGCTTAACGTCCACGGTAAACAACTAAGGTCATGTCGGGACGGTCAGTTAACCTAACCACACTATTCCTGGGCAGGCTTAGACCTCCTAAGCGGTTAACCAGTACTAAGTGCACATACTTTTGCCAGTAACTGACAACTGCCCTTCTTGAATCAGCGGAAGGAGAAACGAAAGTATGTGGCCAGACCGGGATTCGAACCCAGGACCTCTGACTTATGAGTCAGGTGCCCTACCGATTGCGCTACCCGTAAATACGAGTGGACGAGAGGAAATACGAGTGGACGAGAGGAAATTTCGAGCCCTGATGGAGGCTGCATGTTTGTTTTGCGATGATAGTGTGTAAAATCCAACACAAATTAGTGCAATGCAACACCGAATATTCACAGCAAATATTGATGTGGAAGTTAGCAATGCGCTTTGACAGTTTGAGGTGACAGACTTTACTTTGACAGCCGCAACCTGAGTGACTTGGGCACCCAAACGAAGTTTTACTCTCAAAGGACAAGTCTGCAAGTAGGCATCGGCTAGTCTGTATCGCTGGATGGGGGCTATCCTCTTGTGCTCTACCAATCCATCTTTGATATGGCAGGACCACTAACAAGTTTGTAACCAAAGCATTAATGGAGATTTTGAAAAGCTTTCGGTAATGGACTCAAACAAACATGACTGCGGTATGAAGCTTATCGACAATAAGCTGAGCTAAACCTAAACCACGTCTAGGCACACTTATATTCATGAAGGTACGCTTTGTCAACAGAACTGAACACGCCCCTGTCATTCTGTACTTGAAATGCCTCGAGCCAATACACAAAATTTGGTCGATTTCGGGAAACAATTCAAACAATTTTATCTCTATTTTCTCAATGAAAATTCAATAGAAAATATTTCCTTATGATAAAACTGCATTTCTTTAATAAAAATTTACAGTATTTAAAGTTAGAGGGTTAAAAGATGAACCAGGAACAGAGTGAAATCTCACCGTTAAATCAAGACTGCTGGTGTCCCTACTGGAAATGGCTCGTACAATGCCAGACCGCCATTCCCATTCGGAAATCTTGCCAATTTTCAGTTTAACCGGACTCCGCACAGATATGAAACGTTTGCCGACAAGTTCTTCTCTGTACTTGCAAGCCATAGTTTCACCACGTATCCATTTTAAAACAAAATAATCCAAAATTTACGAATAAATTAGACAAAAATCCCACGGTACGTCTACTCACATATTACGCTGAGCGTAGGAATATTGAGTACACCTTTGACATCTGCAAGGTTATGAGGTCTTGATCTTAGGCATTCACGAGAAAAATAGTTTTAACGTGTGCGAATTAGGATATTATTGAAAAGTATTTTTTCTACCAAATGGATTCTTATACATTTAGTACAATTAGTAAAGAATATTTATGGTTCATCTAATTATATTTTGATCTTCCTTCCTGCGTTAGAACAAGCACCTGTCAACTGTGTAAAGAATGTTTTGTCACATGACTTTCCTTAGTGACGTCATTGTGCAAAATGGAGCCTCACTGAACAGTTGAAAGAGACAGAACATTATAATGAATTTATAATTAGAGTGTTTGATTCTGGATAAATAGATATGGTTTCAGTAATTCTGTCAAGACTGGTGATGTAGGTATATTTCCAACAAACTTTCAAAGTTTGATCTCCTCCTTGTCAATGAAAATTACTATTTTCTCTCTGCACCTGTGAAAATTTACCCCACCCGTCCCCTTACACGGAAACCGCCTTTACAAACGGTTTTACAGTCTGTTCGCGCTGATTCATAGGGTTGTGTGTAAAGATCACTTATTTGCAGTGTTTTTATGGATCCGTAACATTTCGTCTAAAACCATTTCTTCTAAAAACCTTTTCATCAAAGAAAACAGGTCGTTTCGGTCCTGTTCCCATTCGGTCCTTTTCCCTTTTGGTCAGGTCGTTCGGCCTGATTTCAGGAGTGTGTCATTTCAGCCAAATTTTATAAGTATAATTAATAAATATCATCATGTCACAGGGTGACCGTGTAGGTAATTAGGTATATATACACTTGTACTGCCTTGCGGTACAAGCCGGCTGTTATAGTGACGTGGTAGAGTGCTCCCCGTTAGATCGAAGGGTTCCGGGTTCGGTCCTCGGTTGGGGCATTGAGGCATGACATGACACTGTGACATGATGATGTTTATTAATTATTCTAATCATAATTTTTTTTTTCTATCTATCTATGCATGCATATCTGATTTGTCTGAATGCATACCCTATCCGTCTCTGTGAGTGCAGTATATAGGTGCCTAGCTATCTAGCTACATGTATTTGTTTTTCATCTGAACCCTGATTTTCCTTTGATGACTGATCATCTTTATATCACTTCAACTTCAATGTGGATTCTTGTCAAAATCCGCTAAGCAGACATCTCGACAAGGGTTAGAATTTGTGCACGCGTGACGTCAGACGTTCCAAATCAATATAAAGAAACTCGGGTGTGAATTTTAGAATCTCAGTTGCCAATTAAAAATTACATGTGTGCTTTAAGTGCCTATTTTCAGAATATATACACTCTTATGTTTGCGAAGTGTGAATATTTTAGAGGTGCAATTATTTTTTTTTTTTATTTTTTTTTTTTGTTTTTGTAAAAAGTTGAAGAAAATGCAAAACAAACAGGTATTAGGGTGAAATCAACCTATTACCTAACCCATTTTTCCCGAAAAAATTAACAGGCCGAAATGACTCAACCCCAAAATTAGGCCGAAACGACCAGCCTTTGAAATCGAGTCGAAACAACCCACCCCAATTGGGCCGAAATGACCCACAATTGAAATTTGGCCGAAACGACATGACTGAAAGGGAATAGGGCCGAAACAACCCAGATTCATTTGGTCAAATGGTCATTAAGTCAAAAAAAAATTTGCCTAATACCATTTTGGCCAAAGAACACTTTGTGGAATGGCCATCTCATGATCGAACTTCACCGAAAGATGTCTAAAAGTCAAAGAAACATTTCTGAGTTAAAAACTAAGCTGTAATAAATGAGCCTCCTTCTTTTTTCAAAAGTAATAGTATAACTAGTGACTAGCAAAATTATACACATGGCAACATCAGGTACTGTCACATATTCACCCCATCAGTGTCCGTCAGTTATTTCATGCAACTGTCACTTATTTACTGATGACGTGCAGCTATTATTCTTTCATGGTGTAAATGACCTTATACCTATTTAATTATTGCATGAGTATCAGTGCTACACACTTTTAATAGGCATGTTTTAATAAACACAAACCAATGTATTAACAAGAAGATTCACCTGCTATGATAACCGCCTTCGCAGCTTTTTTGTATCCAATATTTAGGGCAATACTCCATCAATTCAAAAGCAAGCGGCAAGTTTGCGGTTGCAGATATCGACAAAAGACTTGTACTCAAGAATTAATTACAGATTCGGATATTATAAAAATGAAACTGCAGGCAGCACACAGTGAAAAATTTTGTAAAAATGATTTTGACTTAAAAGGCTGGACAAAAATTCATGATAGCTGTTCATGGCAATGGATAGTGCTTGTAGGAATCAGCACAGTATGAGGCCGAATCTATCTACCTGCACAGGTAAAGGTGTGAAAATTTATGCAACCAATCAGTGAACCAGAATTACCAAATATGATAATTTCATTGGCTGACTGGAGGTGTTGACACTATGTTATCAAGAGAAAGAATGACACTATTTCAGTTCAGTTCAATTCTCCTAACAACCTTCCCCAAGTAGCTCAGCAGTACCCAACCATAGTTGCACGCACTTGGCGCCTTGTGTCCGTCTAAAGAATGACACTGTGGAAGATAATCCTCCTTATATAGTTCCACTCCTGTCTTTAAGCAAAATGCAGGGGTTAAAATAAGCACTAGTCCATTGGTCTGAGACCAGTGGGTTTTGTGCTGGACCGGTTGAGTTTACTTGTGGTTGGTCTTTTAAACAAATAATTTACCGTATTAATCCTAATAGATGCCCCTGGTCTAATAAATGCCGCCTGCCTCTTTTCCCGAAATAATGTTAAATTCTCTCACATGGATTTTTGTTTGCATTTTTAGATAAGATAGATGTCATTATGGGTTTTTCTCTGAAAGAATTTGCTCTTGGGGGGTGGGGGGGGGTGCAGATTCTATCCTTTTAGAGTCTACTGACAAAGGGAGGCAAACAAAAGTAGTGTTGCTTCCTCAGCAATTTACCTTGGACAAGATCATGTTTCAGTGTTGTAGATCCAAGGTCACAGATGCTGTTTTAGGTAAAACTTTGTCTTGGTTGTCGGGCCTCTATTTGTGAACTGATTTTGATTTAACTTCACACAGATGTTTAGTGTGACAATATCTTTTTCAAATTTGTGATCCAGCATTTAAGAGGCAAGGTCAAGGTCAAAGTTGATTCTTTTGAAGAGTCTTAGTCATCCCTCTATAGATCTTTTACAAATTTTAGGTGGTGATTTATGGTAAATGTAAAAATCTGCATAAAACCATAAAAAAGTAAGGTATCTCGCTGAAAGTTGCAGACTTCTTATTTTTTTGTTGTTCTTTACAGTTTAGAATACAAAATAGATGTACATGCTGCTTAAAAAGGTGTTTTTATAAGGAAAGATCAAAGGGCAGTTTTCTGCGCAATAATGAAAAAAATTAACATTGTTATTGAAAATTTACGTAGTACTGAAGGTGCGTTATTGCATAATGAAGAGCTTCCTAGCAATTATTTATTCCAACTCTTTCTCAAATTGTAATGTAGACCAGATGAAAACGGTAGCTTTTTCTCAAATGTTCAACCATGTACAAGGTAATGTACACTGGATGCATTTATTAAATATAGGGTAGGCAAGCATACCTATGTAACACCTACAGTATAAATAATACATTACTTACATGATCACTGGTGTGTAGATGAAATTCTTCAACCTTGTTAAAATAGTCTCACCTGTCTCACTTGTGTATTTTGACAAAAATTTGGACACAGACCGCATCTTTTTTCATCTGCTCAGCCTGATAATGTGTGAAAGAGTTTGAAAAAATAATTGCTAGCACGCTCTCCATTATGCAACAAGGAACCCTCAGCACTAAGTATATTTTCAAATTTAACAATATTATTTTTTCAGATTTACCCTTTGATCTTTCCTTATAAAAACACTTGTTAACATTAACAAATGCTGCATTTTGGGAGTCTGAATTGTCAGAAACAACATAAAGAAGGCATATGCTAAGTTTTGGAAAGATCAGTGGTATTTTGAGTGTTATGCAGATTTTTGTCTTTGCCCCAAACAGTGATTATCACCACCTTAAAAACTGTTTACACTTTCTAGTTCAGTGGTGGTAAGGTTTATTCACTGAATAAGGGATGTCACACCTGTATGATTTAGCATACTATGCATGTGCAATCAGTGCACTGTTCAAAATCTTTCACCTGGCTAGTTGTGTGTAAATACTTGCTTAGAAGTCATCTCTATGGCTCCTAAAAATGAAAGCATGGAAAAGGCAAAATTTTGGATTTCCTGATTGGAATGCTAAGACTCTGCTATTGAAATATTTGAACTGGTTTCTTAGCTAAAACTATATATTTGTGGAAACTGGACCTAAAACAGCTATTTAGAAGGCCTTGAATAAACAGCATACAGGCAATACAAGGTCTTGAGCAACAGTTTTCAAACTGTAAGATCTTGTTGACTGGCTTTCACCAAGGCAGTTTAGGCTTTCCAGAAACTGATGCTAATTAAATATCTCTTTGCATAGACATAATTGGATTCTGATAGCTTCTTCGTCTTATTCATGTTATGGTATAGCCTGTACATAAAATTGAATATACCGTAAAAACTCTATATATTGGGACAGTTAGGTCTGAGCAAATAGTGCAAACCCAGATCAGACTGCTCCTTGAGGAGCAGTCTGATCAGGGTTTACAATATTTGCCATCCCATTTTCATGTTTTGGACACATTACTGCACTGTAAAACCAAACTGTTCCAATTTTAGGACAATTATGGTACTTATTTTTGGTGTCCCAATATTTAGAATTTTTACGGTACTTGGATAGTAATATGTAAACACAGGTTGGAAGCAAATGTTCCAAAATGATCTGTAAAAGGTGACCACCTCACTAAATATTGGGACAGGAATGTCTGAGCAAACCTTGTAGACCAAGGTCAGACTGTTCAGGGAGTGCAGTAGTGTTTCCCATTCTGCCAGCACTTTTGTGTCAAATTGATGATATTCAAATCAGTGAAAGTCAAATCAGCTAAAATGGGCAGTCAACCTTAGCAAAAAGTGGACTTGACGGTTTTGCATCAGACCAGTTCTTAAAATTTGTATAAGAGCTATAGCACCTTTATTTTGGACTGATTTTGAAAAAACTTCACACAAATAGTCTAAACACACTACTCTTTTACTCTAGTGCGGCGTATGGCGGGGCATTCATCATCTTTAGTGATTGTCTAATTTTATATAGGGGGTATGGGTGGTTGCAGGGGAGCTTTAAACAATAATTGGTTATATTTCCTGCCTCAGGTGTTTAATAGGATCAATACTGAAATAATAGTGATTAAGATTTTACAATACAGTTGAAGATACCTAGTAGGCACATGACTTTTATGGGACGTCATCAGGTCACAGTACGACATCATTTCAACGTCAAGTGCCTGCTGGGTATATAGTACAGTATTATACATAAAGATGGAAAAAAAATTGTTTTACAAAGATATGTCTTTTTGTTCAGTTGTTCCTGAATATTATTACCGTTATGTAGTAACAGTTAGCTGCTTACAAACAGGTTATCATTGGTAACCATGGCAACATCTGTTATTTTCATTTCCAGGAAAACAGAACCTCAGCTGCTTGAGTACTCAGCTCTATTTTTTTCAAGACCTTTGTAGAATCATCTACCCTTATGTGCTTAAATATCGGGACACTAAAAAACATAATTTTCTCATTTGGGACAAAGAAAAGTTAATTGTTTAAGGTGTCCCAATACTTAAGGACTTTAGAGGTACATACATTTAATCTGAGCCATGCTTCAAGAAAAGGGATCTTAAGGTGTATGGATACACAGCCAAGGGAGAACACTCAGATCTGGTGTTTTTTGTCTCCCTTTACCCAGTGCAGGGGGGGGGGGGGGGAGAGGGCTATTCTGGTCAAGAGTAGTACCACTAGCAACTAGTCCCATGGATTCACATACCCTTGATGGAGTATCATGTATCCCTGAAGGAGAATGACTACACCTCCAGGAGATGCTTCCCTCAAGACCTACCGTTTTAATCCTAATAGACACCCCTGCAGGGTCGTCTTAAAGGAAAGAATTCGCTCCTACAGGAACAAATTCTTTCCTTTAAGAGTTGACCGGGGGCAAAAATAGACTTTGCTTCTGCTGAAAGTATACCCATTATCTTTATAATGCTTATTATAGGTATTTTGGCAGTGACTGTTTCACTGTTCTTTTAGGTTCTAAAAAACACCATCATTTCGTAAAATGCAGCACCCCCGGAGGGTTTAATAGGGTTAATTATACCCCCGGCATACGAAGTATGTCGAGGGGTATATAGTTTTTGTCTTTCCGTCCGTTCGTCCGTCCGTCCGTCCATCTGTCTGTCTGTCCGTTCGTCCGTACGTAAGTTAACATTTGCGTTAAAGTTTTGTGTTAGGTTTTTTTCTTTTGCTTCTGTTATCCAAAGCTTGTTCATAAGTGCTTAGTGTTACTACAGGATGTATACCAATCAGTATGCATCACCTTGATGCTGCTGCTGGTCAAAGGTCAAGGTCACAGACTTAGAAATTCTTATAACATTTGCATTAAAGTTTTGCGTTAAGTTTTTTAGCTCACCTGAGCCAGCGGCTCCGGGGGAGCTTATAGGATGGTAAGGCTCCGGCGTCCGTCGTCCGTCCGTCGTCCGTCCGTCCACAATTTCAAACGACTTCTCCTCTGAAAGCGCTGGGCCAATTGTAACCAAATTTCATATAGAGCCTCCTGGGACCTTAGGAACGAAAAGTTGTTCAAACGGTCCTGGTCACATGACCAACATGGCCGCCATGCCCATATATGGTAAAAACCTTTAAAAATCTTCTTCTCCAGAACCAATAGGCCGATGGCCTTGAAACTTGGTATGTAGCATCGGGTACGCGAGTACTACCAAAATTGTTCAAATTATGACCTTGGGTTGACCTTGACCTTTTCTACGGCAAGCTCAAATTTGCTTCCTTGTGCTTTTATATGGCAAAATGCTAGAACATAAGATATCTTGGAAACTGTTGCAGATTTTGGGCTAAAAACCAGTATCTACAGTCATCTTTATGAGTACATGAACATTTATGACTTTAAGAGGTCAAGGTCATTCTTTGACCTTTGACCCAGAACTCTCATATTTTGACAATTTCGAACAATCTCCTCAACAGCCACTGAGCCAATTGAAACCAAATTTCATATAGAGCCTCCATGGGTTGAGGGAACAAAAATTTATTCATACTGTCTAGGTCACATGACCAACATGGCGGCCACGCCCATATATGGTAAAAACCTTTAAAAATCTTCTTCTTCAGAACCAATTGAACGATGGCCTTGAAACTTGGTATGTAGCATTGGGCACTCGAGTACTACCAAGATTGTTCAAATTATGACCTTGGGTTGACCTTGACCATTTTACTGCAAGGTCAAATATGGGAAAATGCTAGAACATATGATTTCATGGAAAGTTTTGAAGAGTAAGGCCTAAAATTGGTAAATGCAGTTGAGTACATGAAGATTTATGAGTGTAAGAGGTCAAGGTCATTCTTTGACCTTTGACCCAGAACTCTCATATTTTGACATTTTCAAACAATCTTCTCCAAAGCCACTGGGCCAATTGTAACCAAATTTCATGTAGAGCCTCCAGGGGTTGAGGGAATGAAATTTTGTTCAAAAGGTTCAGGTCACATGACCAACATGGCCGCCACGCCCATATATGATAAAAACTTTTAAAAATCTTCTTCTCCAGAACTAGTTGACCGATGGCCTTGAAACTTGGTATGAAGCATTGGGTATTCCAGTTCTATCAAAAGTGTTCAAAATGATAACCTTGGGTTGACCTTGACCATTTTACGGGAAGGTCAAATAAGGGAAAATGCTAGAACATAAGATTTCATGGAAAGTTTTGAAGATTTAGGCCTAAAAATTGGAAAATGCAGTCATCTTAATGAGTACATCAAGATTCATAAGTACAAGAGGTCAAGGTCATTTTTTGACCTTTGACCCTGAATTCTCATAGTTTTACAATTTCAAACTTCTTTTTAAAAGACAATTGTAACCAAATATATAGAGTCTTCAGGGGTTGAGGAAAAGGAATTCTTCAAATGGTCTGGGTCACATGACCAACATGGCCACCATGACCATATATGATAAAAACCTTTAAAAATCTTCTTCTCAAGAACCAGTTGACCGATGGCCTTGAAACTTGGTATGTAGCATTGGGTACTCCAATATTATCAAGATTGTTCAAATTATGACCTTTGCTTGACTTTGACCTTTTTATGGCAAGGTCAAATATGGCAAAATGCTACAACATAAGCTTTCATGGGAATTTTTGAAGATTTTGGCCTTAAAATTGGTATATACAGTCATCTTAATGAGGTCATGAAGAATTATGAGTACAAGAGGTCAAGGTCATTCTTTGACCTTTGACCCAGATCTCTCATATTTTGACATTTTCAAACATTTCCTCAAAAGCCAAAGGGCCAATTGTAGTCACATTTCATAAAGAGCCTCCAGGGGTTGAGGGAACAAAAATGTGTTCAAATGGTCCAGGTCACATGACCAACATGGCTGACGTACCCATTTATGGTATAAACATTTAATATTTTTCTTCTCCAGAACCAATATGCCTATGGCCTTGAAACTTGGTAAGTAGCATGGAGTACTAGAGTACTTCCAAGACCGTTCAAATGATGTCCTTGGGTTCACCTTGACCTTTTTTGCAGCATGGTCAAATATGGGAAAATGCTAGAACATAAGATTTCATGGAAAGTTTTGAAGATTTTGGTGTAAAAAATGGTATATATAGTTGTCTTAATGCATATTAGCACATGAAGATTTATGAGTACAAGAGGTCATGGTCAGTCTTTGACTTTTGACCCTAGACTCATATTTTGACAATTTCAGACATAAGAAAAAGCTTTGCCAATTGCTCAGGTGAGCGGATCAGGGCCTCATGGCCCTCTTGTTTCTTTTGCTTCTGTTATCCAGAGCTTGTTCATAGGTGCTTAGTGTTACTACAGGATGGATACTGATCAGTATGCATCACCTTGATGCTGCTGCTGGCCAAAGGTCAAGGTCACAGACTTAGAAATTCTTATAAAATTTGCGTTAAAGTTTTGCGTTAAGTTTTTTTCTTTTGGTTCTGTTATCCAGAGCTTGTTCATAAGTGCTTAGTGCTACTACAGGACGGATACTGATCAGTGTGCATCACCTTGATGCTGCTGCTGGCCAAAGGTCAAGGTCACAGACTTAGAGATTTATATAACAGTTGCATTAAAGCTTTGTGTTAAGTTTCTGCTTTTGCTCTGTTTTCATGAACGTCTTTACTCGAACTTGTTGATATGTGCTTATTGGTACTACAGGATGGATACTGATCAGTTTGCACCACCCTGATGCTTCTGCAGGCCTAAGGTCTCAGACTTAGAAATTTCTACAGCAGTTGTTTTAAAGTTTTGTTTCAAGATTTTGCTTTTGCTCTATCTTTTTGACAGCTTCTATTGAAATTTGTTCAGATGTGCTTAGTATTACTACAGGTTGGACACATATTAGTACCTAAGGGCAAGATCACAGACTTAGAAATTTATATAACATTAGTGTTAAAGTTTGTATTGAGCTGTATCTGTTTGCTTATGTTTTTGATATACTTGAATGGAACCTTTTGATGTGTGACTAGGTTTACTGCGAGGTTGAGACAGTTTTGTTGACATCATCTGACTGCTGCTGCTGATTGTAGGATAGGGTCACAGACTTTGAAATTTATATAACCATTTGTGTTAAAAATGAACTTTAAGTTTGTATTGTTTTGATTATTGTGAAATCTTGAGATGTAGCCTAGTGATATGTGCCTACATGGGCATGCAAAGTTTATTTCCTATAGGTGGTGGCGCTGGCCGGGGGAATACGTGAGCCCCTGCTCACTTGCTCTAGTTCGGTATGTCCGTATGCAGTCAGTCTGCACTGGCTCAGACTTACTGATCCCTTGTTTTTTTCAAGTCAGGAACCATAGACTGTTTGACCAGGTTGATAAACTTTGCAAATGGGTCAAGTCCTCACTACTCACAACAATGTGTTGTGCATACATCCTTTTCTCCTGACACAACTGAGAATAAAACATTATCCTGGACACCAGGCAGAGGTCTGCACAATCAGTGTGGCTACTGGACACTGGTCAGGGAAAAGTCAGGAATTTTATTTCTAACTTAGGGTAGCCATCCTGACAGTCGTCCCCGATAATCCCAGGATGACTTCAAAAAATCTGTTTTGCAGTGACCCTAAATACTAAATTCTATCCCATAACAATACTAGGTCGTTGGGGCACCACAGATGACTTCTAAACAATCCCTTTCCACCTTGTCCTGTTTTCAGCTGCCCTAGTTGCTGGCAAAGTCCATCCCTGTCCACTCTCACTCTTTAATATTGTCTTCCCACCTCTTCTTCTGTCTACCTCTTCTTCTTTTCCCTTTCACTGTGCCCTGTAGAATTGTCTTTGCTAAACCAGAAGACCTTGAGATGTGGCCAAACCACCTTACCGGTAGTTTCCGTTTCTTGACCAGCGTCGGGAGTTCATCATGCTCTTCAATGGCAGCTTCGATCTTTCTGTGAACCTCCTCATTGGTATGGTCCTTGTACGAAATGTTCAGTAACCTTCAGTTCTTTTCTCAAACTTTGCTGTCAGTGTCCACGATTCACAGGCATACAGCAATACGGAAATGACAAGGGAGCACATAAGTTTCACCTTTGATCCAAGTGATATGTTGTTATCTCTCCAAATGGGTTTCGGCTTGCTAAGAGCTGAAGTGGCTTGTGCAGTCCTTGAGAGAACCTCCTGTTTTGAGCCATCATCTGAGACTATTGCTCCAAGGTATTTAAAGCTTGTTATGATACCCATCTTCTGCCCTTTTACCTTGATCTCCCTCTGGATGCCATCTGCGCGGTTTGTCATCAGTTTGGTCTTTTCAGCACTGATCTCCATCTTATACCTTGTGCAGGTTCGGTCGAGACTTTCAACTAGAGCTTCTAGTTCCTGCTCTTCTTCAGCTAGGGCGTCTATGTCATCAGCAAACCGCAGATTGGTAATGTTTCTGCCGCCTATGCTAACCTTTCCGTCATGTTCTTCCAGAGCATAAGACATGATCCATTCGAGAAAAATGTTGAAGAGGGTGGGTGACAGAAGACATCCTTGTCTTACTCCAGCTGATGTTCTGAACCATTCTCCTGTGCTGCCATTTATCAGGACTGCACTTGTAGCCTTGTCGTATAGCTGCTCAATGGTGCAAACTAGATTTGCACTGATATTGCACTTCAGCATGCTGAATACATACAAACATACGCCTCCTGAATACATGTACATGTATTGAGACAGAAAAGCAGGTTCAGACCCAGTAACGATTGTACCAATATTTGTCATTCAGATCCCCTGTGTGACTGCAAAAATTGTGTTCAAATCATGCTATATGTGATCAAGGTATTTGCTGCGCTGTTTTTTTTTTTTTTTTTTTTTGCAAGAACCAGAAGTAGTAATGTAAACATACATGTACATGTAAAGAATGAACATGAAACCCTGTTTACAGTTGAAATCCAACCCAGACCACTAGCATATCTGGCCAACTTTTAACCCACTGCGCCCTGGAAGTCCTTTAAATGATTTAGCCAATTTGCTTCAGAGCTACAGAGATAACAGTATCCTGGGATTTCTCAATATAGAAATCATAGTAATCCCTTTACACTTTAAGCACCAGTGACGAAAACAGCATAATTTGCAAACAGAGTAGATCCTGATGTCTCAGGTGGTTCATTATGAGCCGCCTCATTGATCTACACTGTTTGCCCTCTAGTCTTTGAATTCTCACTATAAAATGTCTTGGACAAGGCATTTTTAGCTCGCCTGAACGAAAGTTCAGGAAGAGCTATTGTTGTCACCCTGGCGTCGGCGTCTGCATCCGAATTGGATGTTTTGGTTAAAGTTTTTTAAAGACCTATATCTCCTCACCCCATGGATGGATTCTTTTGATACTTGCACTGTAGTTAGATATTGGTCCAAGGTTTAACAGGGTATCACTCCCACCCCACTCAGTGACCTTGATGTCAAGGTCATGGGCTTAGAAAATTTGGAGTTTTTTGGACTGGATGTTTTGGTTAAAGTTTGTCAAAGCCTAATATCTCCTTAAGACCTTAACATATGTTTGGATTCCTTTGATTCTTGCACTGTAGTTAGAGATTGGTCCAAAGATTTCCAGGGTACTACCCCAACCCCCCTCAGTGACCTTGATGTCAAGGTCATGGACTTATAAAAATGTCTTTTTATTGATTGGATGTTTTGATTAAAGTTTTTAAAGACCCATATCTCCTGAACTGATGCATGTATTCTTTTGATATTTGCATTGAAGTTAGATATTTGTTCAAAGTTTTACATAGTACTACCCCAACCCTGCTCAGTGACTTTGATGTCAAGGTCATGGACTTAGGATATTTTTTTTATCTTTTTTAAAGTATTCTAATTGCATACTTATTCATAATGCTTGGCATAGATTTAGTTTACACTAACTTGAACTGATGTTAGTCACTTTTTTGAGTTTTTACAAAACACTATACACTTATACCCCATTGGATGACCTTGACGTCAAGGTCATGGACTTAGAACTTTGTCTTAAAGATTTTGCTATAAGTTTTATATTTATGCAGACATAATTTCACTGTGCCACAATGGACTCAGTTGATACTAATACTTGGACTGATGTTAGATAATGGTTCAAGGTTTTGATACATCCTAGCACCCCCCCCCCCCCCCCCCCCCCCCCCCCCCACCTCCCCTTAGTTCTTTGACCTCAAGCTCATGGACTTTGAAATTTTATGTGGATTTTTTTTTATTGTAATTTTATTTTTAGACTTATTTCTGAGATAGTTAAATGTGTTGTCATTATGGACATGCTTGCCTGAAGCTTTATGCAGAGCAAGCCACTCCACCATAGCGACTGTGTGATGGGCAAGCACTAATTCAGGCGAGCTATGCTGTCAGGCGTCAGCTCTTGTTTAATTTTTGCAGACGCAAATTTTGTCGTCTGCTTTTTGGTGCTTAAAGAGTTAAGAACTGCCTTCTGATGTCACCTCATGGACTGGTCCCCATATCTGATCTACTCTGGAGGTCAGGGCCCGGTTGTTCAAACCTTTGCATGTTGTTAACTCCAAGCACCAAAAAGCAGACAACAAAATTTACGTCTGCAAAAATTTAAAATACCTTGTCCAAGACATTTCATAACGAGAATTCAAAGACAAGAGGGCAAACAGTGTAGATCCGCTGCCTCATCAGGATCTATGCTGTTTGCAAATTATGCTGTTTTCATCACTGGTGCTTAAAGTGTTAAAGAGACATTACTTTTTCAAATGTATTTGTATGCACAAACACTGCCATTTTTTGACGAAAAAGTGTGGAGCTTTTGCAAAAGCTCCCATAAATAATAGCACACTTGATGTAATGTGTACTATAGAAGACTTTACGAAGATCAAGATTCAAGATCAGTGTAGTTACACTTGAAAACGCTCATGCGGTTGACAAAACGCGGATCAAAAACCATTAGAAACGGCATTTTTGATTGCAAATTGTCGCCAATTTGCAATCGAAAACACTGTTCCTAATGACTTTTGAGCCGTGTAAATCTATTGTTAAGAGCGTTTTTGATTGCCCCCTATCCGGTGTGTAGTTAGGACGAGTATTTGAGGGAATGGCAGTGTAAATCAGTACTGTATTTGGTCTGTTTGGTTTACATCAGGGTTACCATTACTTTGTGTAATTAGGTATTCTTATGCCTGTATCATAATCTGAAAGTAACCACCTAAAATTTGTTGCTGTGTACCTGGAGATATTTTACACTCATTGGTAAATGCCTGTTTACCTGGAATCTGTATAGCTAATATATGATTTTGCCACTTGGTGTAGATTCTCTTGCCGACATGTACATGTATATGTTACCTGGGAAACCCTCAGATTGATTTTAATGATGAATACGCTATCGTCTTTTGTTCAAGGATTAAAATAAAATAAACTTTAAAGTCTGGTTTGGGCGGTAGATAAAAATGACAAAGGATGCATAACCAAAAAACATGAAAACAGAGATATTTGGATATGTAATTCTAACAAGAAAAGTGATTGGGCGGAGCAATGGTTTTCATAGAAAACAATGTTATGATCTAAGATGTTGTAAATTATTCAAATTAAATGACAATGATAGTAATTAAAGTAATAAGTCTTTTAATTACAAATGAGTTTACCATGGGTTTTAATAAATTTCTGGACTCTCAGATAAAGTTGAATTAATGTTACAGACAAATGCTGAAAGAATGATGTCATTTCTTGTGAAAGGATATAGTCTATTTCATAAAATACCATTTAGAAAAAGACTGGTGATCACGGTAACGGCATTGACCTTGTACCTTCGTAGCCATGGTGATTTTGGAATAGCCTATCTTGGACACCTGGTGCATTATTATCTGAAGCAAACTCTTTTATGGCTGGTTCTCATTTTGACCCCTGTTGTGTATGTCTTTTGCAGACTGGTCTTCGGACTGTTGTATCCAGCCTATGCCTCCTACAAAGCAGTGAAGACGAAAAATATTAAAGAATACGTAAGTAGCAGAGTAGCAGGTATGGTTGTGTGAGCTTTAACATGAGAAAACCAATAAAGTGGCATGTGTGCCCAGCGAAGACTTGGATCAGCCTGGGCATTGGCCCAGTCTGATACGGGTCTTTGCTTTGCGCTTAAAGGATAGGGTATAAGCTAGCTCCATGCAGAAAGCAAAGACTCTGATCAGACTGGGTGGATGCCCAGGCTGATCTGAGTCTTTAATAGGCACACATGCCACTTTGTTGGTGGTGTTACGTTGCAGCTCAATTATGAGAAATGTTTTATTACTGCTCATAAAGGGTACACATTCAGGGGTAGCAAATCTGCCATTATACCCCTGACATGTCGAGTGGTATATAGTTTTCGTCTTTCCTTCCGTTCGTCTGTCTGTCTGTCCTTCCATTTGTCCGTCCCCTAACATTTGTGTTAAAGTTTTGCATTAAGTTTTTATCCTTTGCTTAGATTTCCAATATCCTTCGATGGAACCTTTTGGTATGTGACTAAGTATACTTCTAGGTTCATGCAGAATAGTTGACATCAGCTGGATGCTGCTGCTGACCTAAGGTCAAGGTCACAGACTTTAACATTTGCATTAGAGTTTTGTGTTAAGTTTATATTCTTCTTTTATATTTCCAATATCCTTTGATGGAACCTTTTGACATCTGCCCAGGGTTACTTTAAGGTTCATACAGAGTAGTTTGACATCATCTGGATGCTGCTGCTTGCCAAAGGTCAAGGTCACAGATTTGTATATTTGTGTTAAAGTTTTGCATTAAGTAAGTAAGTAAAGACTTTATTTAAAGAGGGTGACAACATTTAGCATAATTAAGCTAATCTTCCATGAGGCCCTCAGGAATATTAACAAGATTATACAAGATGTAAAATGGAAAGTCAATATAAAACAAAGTACTCTAAACTACAAAGTATGACAAAATCTGTGAGACATGGAAGATAGTAAATACCTAAAGACAAAAAAAAAAAAAGTTTTTATTCTTTGCTTATATTTCCAACATCCTTTGATGAAACCTTTTGATATATGATTAGGTTTACTTCTATGTGTTCATGCAGATTAGTTGACATCATCTGGATGCTGCTGCTGACCAAGGTCATGGAAACAGCATTAAAGTTTTGTGTTGAGTTGGTACTTTGTAATATATACTTCGATGGAACCATTTAATAGCTGACTAAGTTTACTTCTAGGTTCATACCATATATAAGATTGGTTTCATTAGGCGGTGGTTTCATTAGGCGGTGGCGCTGGTCAGGGGTATACGTGTGCCCATGCTCACTTGCTCTAGTTATTTGGGTCTTCCTTCTCAATAGTGTCTACTGTTGAAGGAAAGAAATAGCTCCTTTTACTTACCCATGACAATTCACATCTGCTAAATCAGAAAAAGAAGAAAGACTAGAGGGCAGAAGTGTAGATCGAGATGAGGCAGAAGCAAGACATTGGTATCACTTTTCTGTTTTCATAAACTTTTTTGAGTTTTTCTGGTTTAGCTCTTCTAGTAGAACGTGTGTAAGGGAGGCTTTTGGCCAGATTTTGGTGCCTAAATACACAGGGTATAATCGAGTCCGTTAATTTTCGCTTCCTGCAGAGACTGTACATCATATTTGGCTTCCTCCGAGACTGCCCGTGAACTCTTGCTTCCTGCAGGGACTACTGTCCTCGAAAATTGGCTTCCTGCAGAGACCGTCCGCGTGACTCTGCTTCCTGCCGAGGCTCTCGGCAGGAAGCAGAGTCACGCGGACAGTCTCAGCAGGAAGCCATTTATCATGTACAGAAGTCTCGGCAGGAAGCAAGAGATCGCGGACAGTCTCGGCGGAAGCCAAATATGATGTACAGTCTCTGCAGGAAGCGAAAATTAGCGGAGCCCATTATACCCTGTGAAATATGAGATTATGAATATTGCTTTTTCGGTTCTTGTCCTGGCTCTCAAGAATTTCTTTGAGCTATTCTAGGCCATGATTTGATTTGTTGATGTGGATTTTGTGACTGATGAAATCAATTTCCTTTCATGTGTGTTGAATGAATACCATAATCCCTGGTAATGTTATGACGCCTTGACCAGCTAATTTTGTTTTTGAAAATGAACAATTTGATATTACTCTCGATAACAGTGTGCCAAAATTAGATACCAGAGATTTGACAAACAGTGCAGGTCCTGACCAGATTCCTGTGTTTTGATCTGTATCTACACTGTTCATTAACTTCTGACCCATTAGTCAGGGTTATTATGGTACTGTTAAATATGGTTATTAATACCTGTGACAGGTATCATAAGACATGGATACTATATTTGGACTCCATTTACATACGTTTAAGAGCCGCTTAATTAGTGTATCTGTGAACTGCAAAAATTTGAACCAGCGTGAATTGATGATTTGCATTTTCTGGGCCTGTAATATGGAACTGCATTGCTAACAATGTTAAAAGTGCCCCTTCTGTTGAATCCTTTCATACCAGGTGTTTAAGATGGATGAAAAATTGATTCTGTGTTCCAACGCAAGTTTAGATGTGGTGCTTTTATGCACGTGTATATATGTATTTATAAATTTGTTAGTTTTTTTTTCTGCTTGTGTGTCTCCTTTGTAGAAATGAGAACATACTTTCTTCCTTTAAATTTGTTTATCATCTCGTTTATAGAAATTTATGTGTGTTGGTATGTGTGGGAACCTGCATGTAAGGTCTGTTTCACATTTTGTATAAACCTGTGCACTTTTTCTGTATAACTTTCAGGGCCTTGTTCTACATATAGCGCCAATACAGGATTTTTTTTTTTTCTTCTTCTTCTTGTTTTATCACTTACAAGATAATATTTTTCTTTTCTTCTTTTTTTTTTTTTTTTCTTTTTATTTTTATTGTCTCACCAGCAACTAGCAGAGGTGGTGCAAACTTTAATGAGTTTCCTGCATTGTGACAGTGCACTTGTTTATAATAATGATTCAGTCAACATCTGTATTATTCTGTATATCTTTTAAAGCCTACTTTTCAGACAAATGATTCTTTTTTACATAGCAATATATATCACAGTATTCCTGTTGTGCTGTGAACATGTATCATTTTGTAGATATGCTTAATGAGTGTGTGCAGTGTGTAAGTTTGTTTAAGTTTTGTTTACTGCTTTGTTTAACTTTGGGTCTGGTAATGGTTGTGTCCCTAATGAATTGAACCCTTGAATTACCTTAATCATACCATGGAAATTTTATGGTAGAACATTTCCATGGTATGTCTCCTGGTCCTTATAAATACAATAAGTGTTTGATTTATTATGGACATTGCCTAACCAGTGTCCTTTTGTTTACAGTAGGTGTTTGATATATTTAATTTGTATATATTTGAGGGCCACAAGGGAGATTAGTTTTGTACTAATTGTGTAACCCTCTTTAAATAAAGTCTTTATCTTATCTTATCTTATCTTATTTTGTTTTGTACTTGTAGATTCCTCAGAGTTCATATGTACATGGAGTGCGTGAGCAGCAAAGGCTCTGACCAGTCTGCGTGGATACACAGGCTGGTCTTTGCATTTGCTCTTTGCATATTTGTGTTCACAACTCATTTCTGTAATTTACTTTTTGCACCTTTGACTTCTGCTTGCCCTTGCAGGAAGTTTTTCAGAGCTCCAGATAGGAGGGGGTATTGAGGGTAATTCGAAGATAATTTTTCTTATTTTTCAACGAACACATAATTATGTTGTGACCCCTCATTATAACCATCTTGATGAGACGGTTCTAATGATGGGTCACAAAATATGTTTTTATTGAGAAATTTGGATAATTATCCCTAAATTATCTGTTACCCCTTCTTATCTGGAGCACTGGTTTTTGTAGTGTTCTGATTCGGGGCCGCTTATTCAGGTGTACCAGTAGAATTGATCATTTAGGGGGTTCTGGCGATGATAAGATAATCCAAATATGAAAGAAGACTCTGGATCTGAAGACTGATATAGAATGTTTAAGATGTGTCATCAGCCAAAAGTATGGCTTGACAGTCGACCATACTTTATGAGTGACCTACATTTAAGTGACCTACTTTGAGAGCAATAACTCAGATTTTGGTGAGAATTCTCTGTTTTCTCTTTCTTAACCGTTTTCGCCCCTAAACAGTTAGACTTCAGTAGTGACCCTAAGTGTTTAGACAACCCACCTTAAGCAAACAGTGAAGATCCAGATTCTGTTAAGGCAGGTTAAGTTGCCACATTGTGTATTCAGAATCTGTATGTAATTGCTTTACCAAATTTACCATAAATATTGTGACAGGCAGTGAAGACTAGATCAGACTGTTTCTGAGTAGCAGCCTGACCAGGGTTTCCAGTGCCTGCCAACAATATTGCAAAATATCCCAGAATGGTCGGAACAGTCTAAATGGAAAAAAATCCATCAGAGAAAATGTTGAGGTGTCCAAATACACATGGTATGTATGGTAATTGATCTGGTTTCTAGTGTTTACCAAAGTCTTATTGCTTTGTCTACAGACCATCAACTTCAACAGATCAATAAGAATTAATAGATTTTGCTGTTCCCAATAATTTGTTTCATATAGGGTCATAGAAATACAAGTCATTGACATGTGATGTATTTGCTCTCCAAAGTGCAGATTCTGAAATCTTTGTCAGAATAAATAGGTCACTGACATTGAAATCAATTACTTCCCATATCTTGGAACTGAGCTCTTGGAACAGAAATTACCCAAAGTATTTGAACATCTATGTCAGTTGCTAATATTCAAATTAAACTCTGCAAAACTGATCAGACTTTTCCAGGCTGAATTCCCTTTATCACACCTGGTAGGCGGCAATCGAAAACGCTAATGCAGTTGACGAACACGGAGCAAACGTTTTCGATTGCAAATTGGCAACAATTTGCAATCAAAAACGTTGTTTCTAAAAGTTTTTGATCAGCGTAAATCGATTTTGAAGAGTGTTTTCGATTGCAAATTGTTGCCAGTTTGCAATTGTTGCTAATTTGCAATCGAAAACGCTGTTTCTAAAAATTTTCCATCCACGTTAATCGATTATGAAGAGAGTTTTCGATTGCCGCCTACCCGGTGTGTTTATCTAGGATGCAAAATTATTATAGTCTTCATACTATGTTTATACTCTTCCTGAAAATTGAAATTCTGTAGACATGCAGATGTCATCAGTGACAGCATTGTTAGTTAATGGGAGCTGAAACACTGCCGTTTTGGGCTGAAAAAATATGAAGAGCTTTTGCACTGCAAAAGCTCTTCTTATTTTGTCAGCAAAATTTTAAGCACATTAGATTTTACTAGAAGACTCAAAGAATCTGGGACTAACAACTTTGTTACCCTAATGCCCGTTCACACATTTTAACATGACACACCCAACACATTTTCTTCCTAAAGTTGCATTATCCTATTCCAACTGTTGTATATTTTCAGGTAAAATGGATGATGTACTGGATTGTGTTTGCCTTGTTCACAGCTGCCGAGACTTTCTCAGATGTCTTCCTTTCATGGTGAGTTCAAATGAGAACATCCAAGCCTAAGCCATGCACATTTGGGAAAGCCAAGTTCTGCTTACGGAAGGTCCTATGATATTTTCCACAAAGTTTCAGTTTTCATCCACCTCTACCTATACTTTATAAGTGAAATATTCTTGAAATATTTGTGTAAGGGCAGTAAAACCAATATTGAAAAAAAACAAAAAACCCTAAACAGGAAAAATTGGAAGTGATGCCTTTTTGGTACAGTTGTATAAGAAAATGTCCAACAGTGTGTCAGTGTGTAAGGTAGGCAGAAGTCCAATCAGCCAGCTTCTTTACCATTTTCAGAGGTCTAGATAAGAGGGAGTATTTGGTGAAAATTAGGGAAAATTTTAATTTTGCATAAAAACATATGTTGTAACCGTCATCTCAACAAGACGGTTCAGATGAGGGGTTCACAGAATATGGTTTCAATGCGAAATAAGAAAGCTTATCCCTCAATTATCATCAAATAGTCCTTATTTTCTAGAGCTCTGTTTTGTACCTTGATACGGTTTGAAGTTTTTTTAACCTTTATTGGTAAATATTTAAGGTTCTCATGCCTTGATAAGGTTAGCTGGTGCATGTACCTTGGTACGGCTTGAAGGTTCTTTGCATAGATAAGTTTTGAAGGTTTTTGTGCCTTTATAAGTTTTGATTTTGCCTGTGCCTTGATAAATTTTGAAGGCTCGTGTGTCTTGTTAAGTTTTGAAGGTTCTCATTAGAACTGATAATGTTTCATGATGCCTGTACCTTGGTAAGTTTTGAAGATTCTAGTGCCTAGATAAGTTTTGAAGGGTCTTGTGCCTTGATAAGAGTTGATAGTGCTGGAACCTTGATAATACATTTTTGAAGGTTATTGTAGGTTCTAGTGCCTTGGAAAGTTTTGGAGGTTCTAGTGCCTTGATAAGGTGTGAAAGTGAAGGTTCTTGTACAGTGATATTTTTCAAGATAAGATTTGGTTTAAAGGTTCTTGTACATTGATTAAGTGTTGAAGGTTCTAGTGCCTTGATAAGTGTTTTTGTACCGTGATGTGTTTTCAAAGTTCTTGTATCTTGATATGGTTTGAAGGTTCTTGTACCTTGATTTTGAGGGTTGATAAGTTTTGAAGGTATTTCTACCTTAATAATGTTTATTGAAGCATCTGTTTAGCAAAAAAAAAAAAAATCAAATAAAAATTAAAAAAAAAAGTCAGTCTTTTCAGTTTTCAGGCTAAACCTAGCTACACTTCTAGCTGTTGACTCAAATTATGGAAATTATTCTTTCTGTTGTACTGGTAAACTCCTTCAAATGGCCTGTGCAAGATAAGATTTCTTTTGAAAATACCAAATTCAAACTTGGCCTCATGCATATAAAAGTAATAAACCATGGACATAACAAATCAACTGCATTTTCAATTTAACATACTGTATATCCATGGGAACAGTGAACAAAAGGTTTACTGCCTAGCAACGAAAAACAGGAAACTGCACACATCATAACTACATTACATTTCTTTTAAATATGGCACCACAAGTTTCTTTCAAAACAATATTTGTACATCATGCAGAATATTTACCCAAAAGCTGATTGATCAGAATCAGACCCTTTTATAGTAGATTTTGAGTTGATGAGCAATACAGGCTTTTATTCGCTACTCATAAGAAATTGAGTGTTGGCCCTACCCAGCTTATGAAATTTGATAAAAGACATGAAATTTAATAGCATACAAAGATCTTGGAAATACAGGAAATACATGGCATGTACATGTATGTATTAACAGCTAAAGCCTTTAGGTGTCTGTGCATCTGTACAGCCTGATCAGTGCTGCAGTCACTCAACTATTTTTTTTTTTCCAATGATATTTCTAGACGGATGAATTTGTTGTACATATGAGTGTGTGAAAGGATATTATAATGTTCATGTTTATTTTTGTTGTAAATAATTGTTAGAAAAGTAGTATTAGAGGGCCTCGTGGAAGATTAGCTATTGCTAAATGTGTTACCCTCTGAAAATAAAGACTATTACTATTATTATTATTATTAGCTCACCTGGCCCGAAGGGCCATAGTGAGCTATTGTCATACCAATGCGTCGTGCGTCGTCCCGAAATTTGTCCGTCAACATCTAAAAACAAATATTCAGACATCTTCTTCTGTAAAACTACTGGTCCCATGGTTCTCAAATTTCACATGGAGCATGACCTGACTCCAGGGTCTCAGAATTGTAAAATTGGGTCAGGTTGAAAATCCAAGATGGCCGCCATTACTAAAAATAGCAAAAACAACAAAATAAATTTCTTCTCCAGAACCACTGGGTATATTTGTCTGAATTTTGGCATGGAACATCAGTGAAACGTTGGTATTCAAAATTATAAAAATGAAAAAAATCTGTAGCGGAGTTTTGTCACAGTAACCTACTTTCTGTTTACAAGTGTAATTTTGCTCAAATGCCAATGTCAAAAAACGACTTATTCAAACAACTTCAAACAACTTTTTCTCTAAAACCACTGCACCCATGGGTCTCAAATTTCACATGGAGCATGACCAGACTGCAGGGTTTCAAAATTGTAAAATTGGGTCAGGTCAAGAATCCAAGATGGCCACCGTTACTAAAAATAGCAAAAACAACAAAATCAACTTCTCCAGAACTATTTGGTATATTTGGTTGAAAATTTGCGTGGAACATGAATGGGACCTTGGGATAAAAAATTGTAAAAATGAAAAAATCTATAGCGGAATTAGGTCACAGTGACCTACTTAGCGTTTACAAGACCGATTTTGCTCAAATGTCAGTATCTCAAGAAAACTTAATCAATTGTGGTCAGATTTGGTCAGAAATGGTCCTTGAAAGGAATTATTTCAATTTTGTGCCAGTTGACTATCCAAGATGGCCACCATGGGGGCCGTTACTAAAATTAGCACAAACATAAAAATGAAAATTACTCAAGAACCCTTGAATGGAATTCGACCAATTTTGTGTCAGAATGTTCCTTGCATGAAGCCATTTTGATAAATTGCAAATTGGCTTTCCAAGATGGCTGACATCTGCCGTTACTAAAAATAGCACAAACATAAAAATGACAATTACTCAAGAACCCTTGTATGGAATTTGACCAATTTTGTGTCAGAATGTTCCTTGCATGAAGCCGTTTCGATTAAATTGCAATTTGGCTTTCCAAAATGGCCGACATCTGCCGTTACTAAAAATAGCACAAACATAAAATGACAATTAGTCAAGAACCCTTGAATGGAATTGGACCAGTTTTGTGTCAGAATGTTCCTTACATGAAGCCATTTCGATAAATTGCATTTTGGCATTCCAAGATGGCCACCATCTGCCGTTACTAAAAATAGCACAAAACATGAAAATGACAATATCTCAGCAACCGCTGAATAGATTTTGACGAAATTTGTGCCTAAATGATTTTTGCATTGAGGTGTTTCAAAAGTAACTAAATATAGACAAGTTTTAATGGCCTTTGTTACTAAAAATAGAAAAATGTGAAAATAAGAAAATCTCAGTGAAATTGGACTAATTTTCTGTCAGAATGGTCCTTTCATTAAGCTTTTTTGATTTTCTGCATTTTGGCATTCCAAGATGGCCGCCATTTGCGGTTACTAAAAATAGCACAAAACATGAAAATGACAACATCTCATTAACCGCTGAAGCGATTGAGACGAAATTTGTGGCATGATTCTTGCTTTGACGTGTTTCAAAAAATAACAAATATTGACCTGTCATGTTGGCCTCTGTTACTTAAAATAGAAAAATATGAAAATTTGAAAATTGCAATGGAACTGGACCAATTTTGTGTCAAAATGGTCCTTGCATGAAAGCTTTTCAATTTTTTGCATTTTGGCATTCTAAGATGGTCGCCATCTGCCGTTACTAAAAATAGCACTAAACATGAAACTGACAATATCTCAGTAACCCCTGAGTGGAATTTGTTGAAATTGGTGGCAAAATGATTCTTGCATTGAGGTGTTTCAAAAGTAAATATATAAAGACCAGACAAGTTGGCCTCTGTTACTAAAAGTGGCAAAATTTGAAACTGAGAAAATCTCTGGAATTGGACCAATTTTGTATCAGAATGGTCCCGTTGCACAAAAGCCAGGTGAGCGATATCAGGCCCATTTGGGCCTCTTGTTTTTAACTAGCAGAAGCAAGACATATGCACTACTTTTCCAGTGCTGGCAGCGATGGCGTAAACTTTTGTCAAGATTTTGTGTTTAGTTCTGTTTTGTGGCAAAGCTCTGACAGGCCAGACACAGCACTCCGTGGAGTTACCATTTGTAAAACATGAGCTGTGACCTCATTAGAGCTACCTGAGACGAATGATTATCCCTTGATAGTTCAGTGTTCTCCCCAGAAATTTCAGAAGGCATGTGGCTTTTTGCATAAAAATCAGATTTTGACCTGTTGATCAATTTTTCAAATCCTTAATATAGCAATGTTTTGTCAAAATTAGCCTATATTTACATCATGAATAATTTATTGATGATCCTTACTGCATTTAAAACAACTTTACTGGAAACAATAGCACTTTAAAAAATTTTCATTGGCAATTAACGCATGTTGCAAAGGTAATTTGAAGAGGAAGGCATGTTGCAAGCGACATGTCTTAATGGTCTGGGGAGATACCTGATAGTTATTGTCAAATACATGTGCCATAATATGCTTAAGTATTGGGACACCTAAAATAATTAATTTTCCATTTTTCCAAAATGGAAAATTAATTATTTTAGGTGGCCCAAGATTTAGGCACATTTACCATAACTCTTAACATTTACTCTATCTGAGGCCCTGTTTATCTTTATTGTAGGATGCCATTTTACTACGAGATCAAGATGGTGTTTGTGTTCTGGCTGTTGTCACCGGTCACCCAGGGCTCCAGCTTCCTATACAAGAAATTTGTTCATCCACAGTTGCTCAAGAGAGAAAAAGTAGGCAAACATTTGTTTCATGTATGCCCAAATAAGTATTTTTGCCCCATAATAAAACGTGTTGTCAGACATTATTTTAGCCGACTCAATGGGGCAGTTCTAATAGGCATTACAATTGAAGTTTTTATTATAGGGATCAACCATGTTTTTTCATATATTATATGTAACAGTTGCCATCAGTTCTGATTATTGCAGAATGGCTGAGGACGTGAAAATAGATACAAATAGAAAAACACATCAAGGAAGTTTTTGGTCCTCTTTGTTGTGGAGTAGTCACACACCATCCATCTTTGCAAGCCTAGGGTACTAAGTTTACTTTGTTCCTTACTTACCCATGGCCAACAGGCTATTTGAAGATAGAATTTCCCACTGCACCATTTCATTGGATGCTAGTATCTTCCATCAAATCCAATCAAATTATTCATAACTAAACATTTTCCATATAACAGGTGCTGTTGTCGATACAAAAATGTGATGTTTACGTTGAACAGATATCAAAAAAGAATAGACGGTCAAGATTTAATCAGTTCTTCAGTGCTTTTGAACACTTATGAGAAGTTGTGAGCCGACTGTTTTATTTGCAACGGATCTTCTGATTGGTCTAAAAATAATATGCGCCAAGAAAAGCAACTCACTTTAGCAAAAAAGCGGCACTGCCGGAAATCTGACATGCAAGTAGTCAGCCAAGGGTATGTATGGAACAAAGTGGACTTAGTACCCTTGGCTAGCGAAGATGTACTCCATCAGGCTCTTCTTCCTGGTCAGCAGCTCTTCTTAGAGCCACAGTGTCAGACTGTATTGGCCGCCATGTGGCTGGCTTGCCTCAGGGCATTGTCCAACTAGCACAGTGTTGATGTTTAGTCTGTCCATCTTCCACAGAGAAATTATGGAAACTATACCAGTCAGGGCCCAGTTGTTCAAAGTATCGTTAGCCTAACAAGCTGGTTAAGAGGTCAGCTCGTTAAGTTTTTCATTATTTTATGACCAAATACACCCATATTTTTCGTTGAAAATGCAAAAGCTTCTCACATTTTTCCAACAAAAAATATTTGCATATATCGAGATATTAACATTATCGAGAAATATCGAGATATTAACATTTGAAATTTTAACGAAACGGTAACTAACAACATCGTTAGTTTTGAACAGCTGGGCCCAGGAGTTTATTACAGTGTAGCAGAATTCCTGTAAAATTCTGTATCATGCATGGAATAGCTAATATCACAGTTAATGAGTGACAAACATGTCAAGGTGGTATCTAAAAAATAAATTGATTTGACATTAAGAATCATAAGAATCTCTGTGATTGAATGCTTCATCAGTAGTGAAAATTGAGGTGTCACAGTACAAAATAAGTGCCTCATTAGCCTATTATTTTACGTGATTTGTGTCACACAAAAAGGTATCGCGTGGTGTGGGCCAACAGAAAAGTTCGAATCAGTCTCCACATCTGTTCAGTCTGATCACAGTCTTCCCATTTCAGACATACTATCTTTGAATCTCAGTGTCTGTAAAATGTGAAAAGTGATGACTGGTCAGTTAGTGCAGCTGTGCAATCAGGCCCTAAGGTTATAAAACTTGTTCCATGCTCAACTCAGCTGAGTATGAAATTTTACCTGCTAATAAACAGCAAATTACTGATAAGCACAGCTGTTTTCATGCTCAGTTTAGCTGAGTATGAAATTTTCTCTGCTTATGAATATGAAAATGCATGTACCAACATCAGTTGGCATTTCCATTTTTATTAGCAGAGAAAATTTCATGCTCCGCTGAGTTGAGCATGAAAAAAGTTTTATAACCTCGAGGCCTGATTTAAGTGTTTACTGTACACACATGGCTTAAGGTCCCTTTTCATGTGACGTCATCTAACATATATTGATATTTCTGCAGGAAATAGATGAAGCCATTGCTCAGGCAAGAACCCGAGGCTACAGTACAATAATGACACTGGGACACAAGGGCCTCACTTATGCCACAAATGTTGTCGTGAAAACTGCTATAAAGGTATGAACACAGAATATGCTTGTATATCTATAACGTTCTAGGTATAGTCCGTTTGCGCCCAAGTGCAAACGGGGTTTTGCTTATTTCCTCGAAAACGATGAAAGTTCCATCAAATGTTCCAATGTCCTAATGATTCCTATAACTATACATAACAGAATACGGAAAGTCCAAATTTTTGGATGCTTTTGTAAAATATTTTCCATTGACCTTAATGCCAAAACTGAGTAGTTTCACTAAAGGGCGTCGTATGCTTGTTAGAACAGCCAAAATATTGTTGATAGGCAATAGCGTATGCTCGTACTTTACTACAGGTGTGGGCGTATATGAATGAAGTAGTAAAATGTATTCATCTGTCCGCACGCGTAACGCATGATATCACTGGTCAGGTGATACTATGTTGTAAATAAATATTGAACTTTTATATTATTTTGCGAGTAAAAATTGTATGTTTTAAAATTTGATAATATATGGGTGAAACAAAAAGTAGAAAAAATGGATTTAGAATAAAATTTCAATTAATTATGCAAATTTTGTTCTAGGGATAGCATACATTGGTCACATGCTCTAACACGTAAAACTAAACGGGAATTCCAACAGCCAACTTTTACTCCCTTGTAATTAAGAGGTGAAAATGACATATTTTAGGTCCTGTTTTTGTATAGAAACTTTTTTATGCAAAACCTCACATTTCTGCAAAATTATGATTTTGTTATGTATAGGATGAAAATTAAGAATGAGCGATTCGAAAATCTTTTACCTCTCCCCAATTTTGAGAAAATATTGGGGATGCCGTTTGCATCTGGGAGCAAACGGACTATACCACCAAATTATCTGCATCATAAAGAAGATATTTTAAATCCACCAAGCATACATATGGAGTTTGTCAGCAAGCTGAATGGAACAGACTGTGACTTGAAATCACTTCAGTGAACGAAAAATCCTGTGACCATCCACTCTGTATGTTCTAGTATATTCACTTTGTGAGGCTAATTACTGTGCAAATGTGTCAAAGCTGCTCTAGTTTTGTTTGATGCCAAGTAGAATGTGACATCAGATATACATACATCCAAGGGATTTTAATTGTTAGAATTGAAATAGTTCAGCTATCAGTGTGATTTGCTGATATGTATATCACGTCTTGTAGGTCATTTGAGATGTAGACAACTGACTCGTTCTACTTTGTGATATATCTACTATACAAATCACCTCCAAACAGTGATATACTGCACAACATATCACTGATGTACGTTTTAAGGTGGCTGGGTGGATAAAATGAGGTCTACTCTTTAAGGGAAGAATTTGCTCCTAGAGGAGCAAATTCTTTCTTTTAAGAGTAAACTCCATAGGAAAGAAAGGCAAAAATGAGAGAGGTAGAGTTACTTCTTCTGAAAGTGTACTTGTTCAACTTAACACTTTAAGCACCAGTGACAAAAATAGCTTAATTTACAAACAGCGTAGATCCTGATGAAGCGGCTCATAATGAGCCACCTCATGTGGATCTACACTGTTTGCCCTCTAGTCTTTGAATTCTCAATATGAAATGTCTTGGACAAGGCATTTTTTTAATTTTTGCAGACATAAATTTTGTCGTCTGCTTTTTGGTACTTAAAGAGTTAAGGCTTTAGAAAAAAAAAAAAGCGTTAAGGCTTTAGAAAAAGTGCTACATTTTAGGGTCAGTCGACTCTGGTAGAGCGGGTTAGAAGTTATAGTACCAATGATCTCAGAATACAGGCAGACAGACGAAGAGAAGATGAAATTGACGCAAGATATATAGATGACAGTGATGAGGAATTCGGTAGGTACATACATTCTAGGGAACAGTTCAAGGGCAACAAGGGAGTGAGAACACGGATTTAAGATCTAACCAATATATTTCATATAGAGACAGGTGCCGCAATTTTAAAAGTCAAATCTGAAAGACTAGTAGAGTGGGGACTTCCAGTATGCAGATTCGTGGATTGGTAGCCCGTCTCATAATAACAAGAATCCTCTTACAGTTACAGGGGTTGTATGTAAATCAAGCATCATGTCAATGATAGCCGCTCTTTGTCATATTTGACAGTTGAAGAATCAGTTCAGCCATTTTATGTTATGGTGCATATAGCATTTAAGATGTGGCTGTAGAAATGCTGGCTGATTGTTAGCTTCTCTTTTTGCATGTGATTTAATGTCAAAATCATGTAATCTGGCTTATTAGTAAATTATTTACATGTATTTATAATTTTCAGTTTAACATCAGTGCACATGTTTGTGGTGTATTACCATTCTGGGCCCAGTTGTTCAAAACTAACGATGTCAGTAGTTAAAGAGACATTACATTTTCAAATGCAGTGTACGCAAAAATGCTGTCATGTTTGGCTGAAAATTTGTGAGGAGCTTTTGCAGTGCTTTTGAAATCAACAAAAATTTCCACTTCACTGCAAAAGCTTCTCACATTTTGTCAGAAAAAATACTAGCACACATGACTTTATGTGTACTTGAAGACAGAGCTCTAGATAAGAGGGCGTATTTGGTGATAATTAGGGTAGCTGGGTTTCCTCTGGTTTATTTGAGTTTGTAGACATTGCTGTCCTGCGGCTCAGTTTTCATTTAACATGACAGTTATTACAGGCATCTTAATATTTAGCTTGTGATAATTAGGGATAATTTTTGTTAATTCTGCATAAAAACATATGTTGTGACCCCTCATCTGAACCGTCTCGACGAGACGGTTCAGATGAGGGGTCACAACATATGGTTTCGATGAGAAATAAGAAAAATTATCCTTAATTATCATCAAATATGCCGTCTTATCTAGAGCTCTGGAAGAGTTAGTGAATCTGTGACTAACAACTTCATTATGCTAATGATGCTCTGAACAACTAGACCCTGTTTGTTTGCTGCAGCTTAAATGTTTGTTGAACCTAAAACAGCATTAAGCTGTTGTTTTATCTAAGGCTGCAGCTTTAGTGCATGCAAGGTCATTTTGTCGATATACAAAAAGTACACCTCATCCAGACAAGTTTTTAAAGATAAAATTGAGGATAATTGTGCTGAGGACTCCATAAAGCATATATTGCGACTGTATTGTGGCTTCTTACTACATTGGCAGCAAACAAATCTTGTTTCCACGTAAGAATCCAAGGGGCCACAACATTCATTATCATGGAGATCAGAAAAAATATCTATGAATTGTTGTCAGACATACACCATGTCTAAAACTGTGTACATCAGAGTAGTGGATACTTAGTTTGCGATTTGGCTTTGAGACGTGTATTGGGTGTTTGTACAGTGATGCTGAATTTCACCAATTTAGTGATCATCATGTATTATGCATGCTGGAAATGTGAAATATTGTAACATTTAGATTTTATCTGGACACACAGAGGCTTGGTGATAATTGAAGGGAGGTAATCTAATTTTCTGAACAATGTATTTAAACTGATACTGTTTTATTTTTAGTTATGTTGGACCTCTTGTTAGAATTGCCTTGTTGAGACAGTTCTTAAGTTCTTATCAGGGATCACAACACATATTTTAATAATATTTTAATTTTAATATCATTATTATCCCCAAAACCTACTCTGGTACTTTTCCACTGTTACTCATTGTTTGTGTGCACACTCAGAAATTGTATATGGAAGATGGTTGTATTAGTTCCAAATGTTAAGTCATAAAATGATGGTAGATTTTATATTTTAAGATTTTATATTTCACTATTGGGTGATGCCTATCTAGTTTATAAAAACAGTGTTAAGTCATTGCTGTTGATTAATGCATAACATGTAAGTGGGTTGTTGAAATTTCAGATTCTAATGAAACATCAGATTTAGTTGATCCATTTAGTAAAACAACAGGTAAAGTCCCACACATTCGGTTTAGTTAAAACCTTAGATTTTTAAATGTAAACCCAGTTTTGCAACCAGTATTTTCTGCTTATAGTACCTTGTAGAACTCTGTCAGTGACTTTCCCTGAACAACATTATTTTGGTGCTGTAGGGGAGAGTCGGGTAACTTCGGACAAGCGGGTAAATTCGGACATACTATTGCAAACAGTGAAAATCCAGATGAGACGGCTCATAATGAGCCGTCTCATCAGGATTTTCTCTGTTTGGCCAGTTAATTTTTGTTTTAGTTCCAAACAGCTGACATATAAAGGAAACAATGTCAGTGTCCGAATTTACCCGCTGTCCGAAGTTACCCGACTCTCCCCTATTGTGTCTTGTCTTGTGGTTGAATATGGATTTTGTTTATGGTGAATTGGTACACCTCCATGTTTTTCTGCCATTGTTTCAAAAGGAGACAATTTTTGTGATTTCCCGTTTGCCTAAACCAAGCTCTTTCAAACTGGATCTGCTCTTCAAGGAGGTCTAAGCCTGCCCAGGAATAGTGTGGTTAGGTTAACTGACCGTCCCGACATGACCTTAGTTGTTTACCGTGGACGTTAAGCATCAAATCAACCAAAAATCTTCAAGGAAATAATTTGGAAAAGGAGCAAGAGTTGACCTCATTGAAAAGGGATGCAAAAAAGAAAGTGGTAGAGTTAATTCCTCTGAAAGTGTACCCATTTACCTTATTCTTCACTGAAAAGATTGAACTTTCTTTATGATAACAACATCAACCATTTGTTCCGATTGTACCATACCACAACTTGTTTTGACAGAGATGACCAACTTGAAAGCAGTCTTCAAGAAAGTGGGCATTTCACATTTGACTGTTTCATTTTGCAGTAACCTATGAAAATTCTTTCCTCACGTCTTTAGTTACTAACATTACATGTATTATGTAATAGTCATTAATGTTTTCATTCTCAAATGACTGTTCTATCATTGTAAAGCACTCCATTTTGAGCTCACCTGAACAAAGTTCAGGAAGAGCTATTGTACTACCCTGGCATCGGCGTTAGCGCTGGAGTCGGCGGCGGCGTTAGCAAAATGCTAAAGTTTTACGTTAAAGTGTTTTATGTGATGGGCAAGGCGCTGTCAGGCGAGCTATCCTGGCCCTGTGACAGGTCTTGTTTTAAAAGGGTGTGATACAGACATTGGTTGCAATGGCAAACAATGCAGACATTTTACTCTTTTTGATATGGCTGTACTCTGTTTGCAAGAATCTCTTTTGAGGAATATAGGCTTTAAATCCCATAGAATCTTAACATATCACAAAAAAGTGGTACCTAGAGTTAGTCTACTAACCTAATAAATTCAGCATTCTACAACTGTATAAATATGCCAGGATGAAGCCATGAAATTTCTTTTTGCTTCATTTGATTATGCTAGAGCATAACTTCAGGTTTGCATGGTCACTAAAAAAAATTAAAAAAAACAACTGTTACTGCCGGAACACAGGTTTTGTTAGAGCAATATTTTATGACGTTACAGGCATTGATCTGACACAGAATATACCTCAAGAGACCACTGGTATATATTCCTCGTCTGTCTGCATGCCTTTATGTCACAGTGTTGTTTTGCATTGGTTTTGCATGTCCGTTATATCACCATTTGCATCAAGAACTTACAGTAACAAAATACATGTTGATAGTGTCTCCATGTTTGACCTTTTAAGATTTCAAACTGACAAGCATTTGGATCATGATGATCAAAAGATCAGCCATAATTATTCTAAAAATCTGGGGCATTGAGTACACCTCCATGTTTTTACATTTTCACAAAGGTAGGCAACCTTTGTGATTTTCTGTTTGCTTCTCTGGTGGATGAAACCCTTCCAAATTTGGGTCTACCCTGAAAAGAAAGTATCAGATTACTGTAATATGTGTAGGTATTGGGACACCTGAAATAATTAATTTTCCATTTGTCCCAAATGGAAAATTAATTATTTCAGGTGTCCCAAAATGTAGGTACAATACAGTATACCAAAATGCAAGAGCATGGTATACCTAACAGCATGCAAGGTCTTACGGTTATTGTGTAAGTTTAAGCGAGAGTATGGTTTGTTTGCCTGGATGGTTGATAATCCACTTGCTTTAGCATGTGGAATATCTCTCCAGACTAGCAGACAAGCCATGCTACATCTTCTACTTAGCAAACATTAATCCAACTGCTCATATTCCGCCGTCTGATCTGTGTCTACATTTTTTTTTCAAAATTCTGTGTGTCTCCACTTGTCTAAAGGTTTAAGATTGGAAGCACATTCATTTCTGAGGAAATATCTGTATTCTCCAGATTAAGGTGTTTGGGTACACCTGCATGGTTTGTTGTTTTCATTGCACCATTTTATACAAAGGGGAACAACTTTCATGACTTCCTGTTTGCTTCCGTGGACTATGGAGCAATTCCAAAATGCAACTGACAGCTCTTTCTGAAAATTTCAGATAGGTGGTTTCATGTTTATGAGGATTTAAAAAGTTTCAATATCTTGTTCATTTAGGAGTCTATATAGGTGAAAATTAAGCTTATTCATTCATTTTAAGCTTGTGCATTTATTTATACATGTGTATATGACTAGACCTTGTACTCTGACCCAGGAGTATAATATTTTGATATGCTTATAGTATATTAAGCTGCTATAATTTACGCATGTAATCTTTGAAGCATGTTATTTTATATGATAGTATTAGTATAAAAAGAATGATAGTTGTTGATATTCATTCAAAGGGAAAGAACTATTTGTTTTTATGAAGAAAATCGAGTTACTGTGTAAGACAGATTAATTTACAGTATCATCATAGTGCATGTCATACATTTTCTAATCCATTGGGTTCATTGAGTTCGCTTAGAATCATTTTGAAAATAGAGTTCTGCTTAAGCCAGTGCTAAAGGAAGTGACCAGTGTTGCTTGTTATTACTGGTCATCAACAGACTCATGATTAACTTACAGTAACTGAGTCTGCTATTTTTGTGCCTTTGATGTATTCCAAGCTTCCAAAGGATGTAACTTTGCAGAACTTGCCATTTTTACCTTGTAGGTAGCATCACAAAACTATTAATTCTAACATAGAAGGCTTTAAATTGACTTGTCCAGAACAGACATGCTGGCTGATAGGAATTTGTTATGGTCATAATGGGGCAATCATAGGATAAACTCGTCCCTTTTCCCATTCCGACGGAGTGTTCAGATGATGGTACTGTATCATTTTCAGTGCCAGGGCATCCTACTAATTTGATAATAGTAGGGCAAGGGTTGGCTGTGCTTGCAGTAGATGTGGGATGGAATTGTTTGGATTTTTTAGTCTCATCTATCCTTATTCCTTTTCTTTCTCCCTCTCTCTTGGAGATGCTCGATATAGATTGAAATACTGTCTCAAAGAGCTGTTAAACCTAAAACAACCAACCAACCATCCCATTTGAACAGGTGTTTTTGACTCATCAGGATATGTGTAATAAGACTACAAGTATTTACAAATAAACTACAAATATTGACAAATGAACTACAAGTATTGGCAAATAATGCAGTCCAAGATCAGACTGCTCCTTGGGAGCAGTCTGATCTTTGACAACATTGTTTGATCTGAAAGGTTATCCAGATGTTTAGAGTAATATATTATCTTATTTTCCCAGACAACAGATTACTAGCCGATAACAGAGAGCTGGAGGAGAGAGGGAGCAGAGAACATATACGAGCAACAAAGAAAGATGTACAGCGTAGAAAACCTCTTACTAGAAGTCATAGTGATGCCACAGAGATACGACAGCATAGATCTAGTAGAACACTTTCAGGTACCCACACTGAGGTTATAACTGCATGCAAAACAAGCAGCGGAGCGCAAATAAAGGGCTAATTAGTTGTAATTGTGAGATCGTTTTTAGCTTGCCTTTATGAAAGTACATGAAGAGATCTTATCTGTGCCTGCATTTAGATGTTTGGGTCAAAGCTAATTATATTATGGGAAAGTGCCAGTTACGCAAGCTATGCTGTCCTTAGATAGCTTTTGTTCTGATGCGAGTATAAAAATGAGTCGATTCTAATGAGTGATCACAACATTTTTCTATGACGAAAGGGTGAAAATGATCTCGGAACTATGAAACTCTACCCTCATATGGAGTTTAACTTCACACTTAAAAAGGGTCTGTGACAAAACGTCAAGACAAAACATCAAAATGTCAGTGCATTGAAAAGACAAACAATATCGAAAGGACAAAACAGTGAATGTGACAAAATATCAAATGGACATTAAATCAAATAAAAAACATTAAAAAAACATAGAAAGAAAATTGAAAAACTATAAAAAAAAGTTTTTTCATTGATTCTTTTGCTGTAGTAAATATTTCACTACATCACAAAACTTCAAATTGTTTATGCCAAGTTTGTCGCATCACTATTCCGTGTATTATCATTCAAATAGTATAGAACTAAATTGGTTAATACGATATGCTAAAGGCTACCGCAGACAAGTGAACAATGTTTTGGTTTGTTTTTCAGTCTACATCTAATATGTAAAAACATCCCTCTAAAGCAAGTGCAATTTTCCCTTTCTGAGATTGGCAAACTCCATTAATGCCAAAAATATCCCTGGAACCCTGCTGGGTAAAAAATGTTCTTCAGTCTTGATTGTTTGGTAACTGAGTAAATAAGAAACATAGCGGTAAACTTGTGGAATGCTACACCATTAACAGTTCGATCTTCTGTAATAACTGAAACCTTGTAATTTCGATATTTTGTCTTAGTTTTTGAATGCCATTTTCGATCTTTTGATGCTCAGTGTTATGTTGTATTAGATGTTTTGACGTTTCTATGTTTTGTTGTATTCGATGTTGTGACTTTTCGATGGAGTAATGTTTGGATGTATTGTCTTTCAATGTTTTGTCCTCTCCCGCTTAAAAAGTCTGATATGCATCTGATACTTTGTACAATATTGTTGATTAGCTTACTTACAGGCTGCAAATACAGCAGAGCTTCATATAATGCTATTCACTATAAGGCTGTTTGGTTAAAACACCATCAGATCATTACTCCCATTGTTTTATAATGAGCCTGTTATATGTAGAAATAATCGGTAGGGCACCTGACTCGTAAGTCAGAGGTCCTGGGTTCGAATCCCGGTCTGGCCACATACTTTCGTTTCTCCTTCCGCTGATTCAAGAAGGGCAGTTGTCAGTTACTGGCGAAAGTATGTGCACTTAGTACTGGTTAACCGCTTAAGAGGTCTAAGCCTGCCCAGGAATAGTGTGGTTAGGTTAACTGACCGTCCCGACATGACCTTAGTTGTTTACTGTGGACATTAAGCATCAAATCAACCAACCAACCAAAAATATATGTAGAAATCATGGGACCTTAGCACTGTAATTACTATGTTTTATCATATCCTAATAGCACCACTTAATTTCAGTGTAGCTATACTCAGCAAAAGAAGAAATTTGACAACTGATAGCTTGTCGTTGGTTTTGGAACACAAGCATTTGTAGAAACTCAAAATTCACACCAATATTTTGACAAGACAAGACAAGACTAGACAAATTTATTTCACTTAATCCATACAAATATGGCAACATGAGGAACATTGTTGAAATTGAAGATTGTGATTTAAAACAGATTAAAATTCTTTCAAAGAATTAGGGCACTTGAACAATTGAAAACAGTTTAACTCATTCTAAAAAGGATTGACAATTTTCAGAAAAAAGTCAAAACTGACATCATTAACAAATATTGATTTGAAAGGAAATGTACCAATTTTATCTTAAATGCATAAAAGCACCACATCAAATGAAAATGTTAACTTCTTCTTTCATTCGTATTAACTCCCAGGATTGGGACACCCAGAATGACTTCTGGTAATCATCTTCTTGAGCACATAACTTTTTGTTCTACCGTTGAGGGCTTTTTATTAGTTTAAACCACAGGGCGTATATACACAGGTAATAATAAAGTTTATAAAACCTCCACCGTTGATATTTACATCTACTGTGACGCTGTGAACTCAACTAACTTCTATCACTCCTGTTTTAATATCTGTATACGACACAGGTGAAGCCTATAGCATAACTCTGTAGTGGCCTTAGTAATTTCCTTGATCTGAGAATCGCTTTTGAAGACCGAGAATTTTGAACAATCGAGCAGAAGTTTAACAATATTTTGTTTCTCGTTAAATAGGATTTTCCATTGACCAATTCCTATGTAGTTAATAATGAGTGATCTGACTTTAGGATAGAACAGTTTCCTCTGACTATACAAAGCTGGACAATCTAACAACATATGCACGATATATCAACATATGTTAACATAATATTTAATTCAACTGTGATGTTGACTTCAGATTTTGATGTAGTGTTAAATAAACATACTCTCAGTCAAGGGGCCATATTCTGTGTGTGGTTGTTTTCATGCAGTGATTCAATGTCTCTGGCTGTCAAACATGGGTTTTGAGACTAAAGTTTATCTAGCAACTACAATGGAAAGTAAAATGTAGCTGACAACATTAACGTCAATGCACAGAATCAAAATTTTAGTACTCCGAATTTTTAGAGAAGTACAACATGATGATAATATGCAGAAATTGAAAATTTATGCAGGGATTTACTATTGCTGTCAGTATACAATGTCTGCATAGCAGTCTCTTAACAAAGGTACTAATGAATGTTTGTGCATGTGCAAATGTTGCATGCATGGGATTGTACAAGTTCAGTCTCTCGGAAAATAAATGCACATTGTGCAGATATTCAACAGCAATATACTGACAAATATCATTGTCTGATTTCTCAAAACCCAAGAAATGATTGAAAAATAAAAAAACACACATAAAAAACTCTTGTTTTGCCTAGTATATATACGTGCGTAGTTCTATGTAATAAAGTCTCCTTATAATGCTATTTTCTGATAACACTATATCTAATACTATGCCTATCAAAGGACCATGGTAGGCCAGAAGCTGACTGTTTTCGATCAGATGTCCAAAATAGTGGCCACTACAGCCCTTGAAACATTAAAGCATTTGATCTGAAATTCTTACTATTGCATCTGAGTGAGCACAAATGTAAATATTCAGTATTTTAATACAATATCATTCATAGGTTTATCTCGACTAGACGAGGTAGAACATGAGCACTCACTTACCTCAGAGAAACTGGATCAGGGAGAGGTAGAAGAAGGAGAAGACATGGAAGAACGAGTGGAGGAGGAAACTATATATTACAGTCCTCGCAAAGGAGGGCAGTATACCATGAAGGAGGTAATGACTGAATTTCTCTGAGTATGATAGACATTTTTGTGATGAAAGTTAGGATTAGAAATTTCCTGCATACTGTAGAAGTGAACACTGTTTAGACAAAAATTTCAGTAGGTCAAGAAAGCCCATGACACTGCCATTTACAGCTTTCCTGTCCTAGTACGGGGAGAGCAGTTATACTATCTTCAGCATTGGAGTCGATATCCACACCTGTGTTCAAGTTTTACATTGAATCTTTTAAGAGCAGATTACTTTCAAAACTGTATGATGGATTTTGTTTATCTTTGGCATGATGATAGATATAGGATATTGGTCCAAAATTTTACTCTGTATGATCTGAACCTCTGAGGGTGCTTCTGCAGAAGGTCTTGGGTTTGAGTCTCCAAGAGGCCAGCCAGGGACTAAAATCTCTCTTTGTCAACCCAGCTGTAAGTAGGTACTGTTTTTCAAATCAGGGAGGGTTAAAGGCAGGAAAAGGAGAGGGATAAACTCCCATTTTTCATATATTGTATAAGATATGGTGGGTCTCCAATACTCACTGTCCCATACAGCCACAAGGCTATTGAAAATCTTTACCTTCTTGAATTTGATTTTGATTTTGTTTATTATTGATATTATAATTCCATGGATTTTGTTGGGTTTGATGCATGTGAAAAAGAAATTGGCCTGCTATGGTTTGCTTTTGCAGGATGACAACAATTTTTTTTGTTTTTTTTTGTTGTCAGACTACTGTAAAACACTTATATTTGGCGGTCACTTTATTTTGGCGATAATGGCGGACAAGATGAAAATCGCCAAATTAAAATGCCTCCAATTCAAACTGATGATCGTGCAAGAAATAACTAGATCTGCCGTCGAGCATATAATTTATTCCCTCTACCATAATATCAAAGCCAATACACATCTACATTAGCGCAATTAAACAACAAGCGGGAGGAAAATGATTGTGAAAATGTTGATTATACATACCATACTAATTAGTACCTAAGCCAGTTTGATTAAATCAGAAGCAACACAAAAATCTGTTTACCGTATACAGTTTTATTACGCAAAATTCAACATGATTTCAGTAAGAATTGCAATTAATATACATGTATTCACAATGACAACGTTTAAGTCGGACTCAAGTGGCCAATATGACGTCAGCAGAAATTACTCTCTTTTTTTCGGAAGTCACGAATCTGCCAAAATAAAAATCCGCCAAAAGGTCCATTTATAAAAACTGCCAAATTTTGCTGCCACCAAATATAAGTGTTTTACAGTAGTTTGATTTATTTTCAGTGTGATGGATTTGTGCTTATAGTCTGATCAGTTACTGTTTTTGTTTATAATTGATACACTAGGTGGGTTAATCCTTCAACTATATTTATTAAGTTATAAGACAGATCTTTTCCCTCTAAATTACCCCAAATATCAGACCCACATCCCAAATACTGTAGTCCCACATCCCAAATACTGTAGTGTTACATCCCAAATCAGAATCTTAGCAACACTGCAAGCCTTGATGAGGTGGCTCATTAATGAGATGGTGCATTATGAGTTATCTCATCCCTATGTTAATCATGAACTGTTTTCCATTCTGCTTGTATAAAAGTGGACTTGAAATTCAAAGATAGAAGATTCTTTGTCAGATGTTCAAGTAGAAAGTTTCCGAGGATTAAATTAATTGCTTGTTGGAGGAGATAAGTTCTAATTTTAAATGAGCTAAAACACGAAGTATAAAGTTACTGTTTTAACTCCAGCTGTCACCAGCTTTTGAAAACTCTCATAATAGATCACAGAGCTCTAGATATTAAGGAAACAAGAGTTTTAGCTTACCTCAATAAAAAGGCATGAAGAGCTAATGCACAGCTTCTTGCCCTGACCTCCCCCCCACCCCCCACCCCCCTCTCCACCACTTTTCTCTGTCAGCACTGGAACTAGTTTTTACAAGTGCTTAAACAGCAAATTTAACAATTTTTACAAGTGCTAAAACACAAAATGTTTACATGTCTGAAATTCTTATATGTGATTGGGAGATGCAAGTTCAGGTGATCTATACCACATAGTGACAGATCTTGTAACTTATTTATTCATTTAAATACTAGAAGATTTTAAGGAAAGAAAGTGCTTATTACTCCTTTATACTTGAAGCTGTTCAGTAATTTCATTCAATGAAATGCCTTGTCTTATCTACCAGTTGTTTTAAATCAAATTGCAAATTACCATGATATTTGCTTTTTTAGAAAACTAAAAATAAACAATTTTTATCATAGTTTGGAATGGAAGATAATGGTGTTAAGGAAGCTGTACACTGGTGGTAAGCAGCATGTTAAGCAGGTGTCAGAAAACAAAACAACTCACTAGAGATCTTGTGCTACAAAGCATGACCATACCCACCCATCTTTTTTGTCATCAGTGAGCATTTCAGATAATGGGGAGATGAGATTTATGATAATTCTGGGACAATTTGTCTTATTTCTTCATAAAAACTTAGAAGCCCATGGGCAGTATTTATAAAACAACTTAAGTGGTTGCTATGCAGTTGCTAAGGCTAAATATCTATAAAGGAGATTCCCTACAACTATGAAATTTGGTCTGGAGGAACAGTCTTTGTAAGACTGTTCCTCCAGAGCAAATTTCATAGTTGTAGGGAATCTCCTTCAAAGAAATTGAGCCTTAGCAACAGCATAGCAACCACTTAAGTTGTTTTATGAATACTGCCCCCTGGAGGCTCAGTGGGTTAAGTGCTGGCTTGCTGATCTAACGTACCCGGGTACGATTCCGTCTTGAGGTGGAACTCTTTTCAACTGTGCTCAACATTGCACACAGCCTTTCCTGATCACCCTCTCATAGGGTAGAGTCTGGTAACTTCGGACAGGGGGGTAAATTCGGACATACCGATTGCAAACAGTGAAAATCCAGATGAGATGGCTCATAATGAGCTGTCTCATCAGGTTTTCACTGTTTGGCCAGTTATTTTTGTTTTAGTTTCAAACAACTGACATATAAAGGAAACAATGTCACTGTCCGAATTTACCCCCCGACTCTCCCCTAGTCTTGATATTTCTGAAATACTGTTGAAGAGGATGTAAAAACACAAGTCATCTATCCATTCATTATAAAAACTTACATTGTGGCCCCTCAGTAGCATGTCTCACTGAAGCTGTTTTCATGATGGACCATGGCAACATACATGACATACATTTGTATTGGACAAATAAATGAAAAATATACCTAAATTATCATCAAAACACATGCTTAATCTTGAGCTTTGTTCAGCCTGGTAGCATGCCTCCACAATATCTGGAAACTCAAAATATGTGTCTCACAATACATGAAAACGGGTCCTGTAGACCAGTTACACATTTTGGGGACAAATGCAAACAGTGCAGACCCAGTTCAGATGTCTCAGAATGCTGCACCTGAATAGAGTCTACACCATTTCCTTACAGGAATTTCTATGCAAAATGCAATAAAAATGAATACATCCACTCGAAACCTCTAAAACTAGAAACGGACTCATCCAAATGATAAGGATGGACAAGTCCACTGGTCAAAAAAGTGTTAGGAAAAAGGTGGATAAGTTACAAAATTACAAGTGATATGCTTTCTGTGGTATTTGATTTACGTAACTGTACATTCAAAAGAAAATGTTGATTATAAATTTTTCACATGAGATATGGAAAAACAAGTTGATGTTTGTTTTCTTCACCAGAATTTAACTCATCTGTTCTGTGCACCTGAACCTCTAGAAGTGAGTTCCATTTACAGTAGAACTTCATTGGCTCGAACAGGCTTGGGACCATGAAAATTAGTTCCAGCCAAGGGTAGTTCTAGCCATCCAGTGTTAGTTTCCATATAAAGTGACCTCAAGGGACCAAGAAAAGAGTTCTAGCCAGGCAGGGTTAACAAGCCATCAGGGTTCGAGCCATTGAAGTTCTGCTATATTTTACCAAACTCAGAATTAACTGCATTACCTTTCCCTGCTTACTATTTCTGCATTAAACCATTGCTTATTAAGCAGATTAAAGAAACTTGATTAAATGTCGGTTTTCAGCTCGCTTGTACAAAAGAGGAGCCCAGGTACCTCAGTGGGTTAAGCCTCGGTGCGCTGATCTAGCAATTCAGGGTTCGATTCCAGCCTGAGGTGGAAATACATTCAAATGTAAATGGGGTTCCATTGCACACAGCCTTTTAGTATCACCCTGCCATCATCCTGCTATAATTTAAACACTGTTGAAAAGGACATAAAATCGCAAGTCATTCATCCATCTGTATAAAAGAACAGGAAGAGCTATTGTATCACTATGGCACCAGCATCTGCACTGGCATTCCACTTTCCATTTAAGTTTTGATTAAAGTTGGCAAGACACAATAGGGTTGCCACGGTCAGGGAAAAACATATGGAAAAAAAAATTTCCATGTAAGTTTTGATTAAAGTTGGCAAGACACAATAGGGTTGCCACGGTCAGGGAAAAACATATGGAAAAAAAAAATTCCATGTCAGGGAAAAGTCAGGGAATTTTGTGGTTGGTCAGAGAAATTTGGAAAGTCAGGGAAAAGTCAGGGAATTTGAAAATAAATGGCTACAGCAGTCTTCAGAAAAAATATTATTCTGTTCAGGGGGGGGGGTGGGGGGGCACATCTCCTTCCTCATTGGGGGTTACTCTTAAAGGAAAGAATTTGCTCCTTTGGGGAGCAAATTCTTTCCTTTAAGAGTAACCCCCAATCTCCAGGTGATACAGTTAGCACTGTTGAAGTAAAGAGTAAAATTAAATTTTGTATCCGTAAAAAGGGTATGGAAAAATATAAAATGTCAGGGAAAAAATTGGGGAATTTTGAAGTAGAAGATAAGTAGCAACCCTGCACAGTCAGGTGAGCTATCCCGTACTAGAACAGGTCTCGTTGACAGGACTTTGTTTCTGTCCTAAGATAAAATGCCTAACGTAGTAATCCATTTTCATCAAATACTAATTTTTGAAATAGGCTTTCCCATCTTCAGATTTGGTTTGACCCATAACTAGTTCTGTCAAAGAATGTTTTAGAGAGCTATTGGCTGAATAACTAAAGTATATATTTCTTTTGATTGTCTATTTCTGATCTCTTGTATGAAGAATGAACCAGAGCTTTGTAATATGATACTTTTGCTTGCAAAGATTGTCAGGTGTCTTAATTTGAGCTTGCAAATTCTGTATTTTATTTTGTTTTGTTAATTGTTTATGAATCACTTTATTGTGAGAATTTATATTCTGGTGCAACAACTATAGCTATTCTGCAGATTAGATTATGCATCAGTCATTAGCAACCCTGGCTACCTCAGGGTCAAGGTACTGCCGGAAATAGTGGGGCTTGCCATGCTTTTACATAAGCCTTGACCTGCAGTGTCGTGTATAGGCTATTTCCTGTCAAAAGAGCCAAAGCAATCATTGCAGTTCCTGATCAGAAAGGAGGAGAAGCAGTCTGAACTTTGGCTACAGGCATGTCTGACCACAGTACTTCAGAGTTTTTGCAGTAATCTTGTGTTCAGAACATGTGTACTAAAATATTGAAATATTACGTAAGCATTAATAACTTTTTTGTCTTTCGTAATATTTGTTTTATGAAAGTGTTACATTCTTTTATTAACTTCAGCATTCTGAGTAGATATGAGTTGCATTTCTTGACACTTTTAGATTATGTGCATATTCCTATCTCAGTTTTGCACAGTTTGCTGATGGCTACTGTTATTCATTTATAACTTTAGAGAAAATTCTTGTCCTCTTGATAAAAGGAGTGTTATGATGACATTTCAGAGATAATTGCCTGTGCGTTCTGCATAAAAAGACGTTTGTGCCACCTCATTAGAACTGCCTTATTGAGACAGTTCTAATGAACTAAGAGAAACGAAAAAATATCTAAGATTTGTTAGCAAATATTCCTCTGTAAATGTATGAAAAAAAAAAAAAAATGAAATTCATGAAATGTAGTCTATAATGCTATTAAATGTACAGGATAACTGAAGACTTTGGTATGAACATTGAACACTAGATAAGCTAAACATTTTGAGACCAAACATTCAGCTGACTTCAGATCTCCTATACCATAGTGTAGTAAAAGCTATTGTCAGTCCAGCATCAGTGTCAGTTATGTCCTCTTAGGCATCAACATCAGAGATGGCATCCACAGTTGGATGTACTAATATGTTTAACATGATATCTTGTATGGGCTTTTATTTGCAGGTGAAATCTGATCCATATGCTACATTACCACGAACCAGATCAAGACACCGACCAAGACTCAATCAATATTGACCATTCCTGTTCACTAGGCGGAACAATAATCTCAAAAGTTTGTGTGGGTAGGAATTGTGAGTATTTTCAGGTTGAAGTTGTACCTACAGATTATATACAGGGTCTTTGCTGCTTCGATATGCTACCCAGATCAAAATAATATTGAATGCTGTATTCATCTACAAGATTGTGCATAATTATGGGAACAGAATGTGTAGACCCAGATCAGATTGCTCCTAAGGACAAGTGACAAGGTTAATGGTACTAAAAGTACACAAAATGATATGGGTTATTCTAATCTAAGGCTCCTGTTTTCACAGATGTTATGAACTTTTCATACATTTATCAGGTGAAATGAATGGATTTATGATAAGAACTTAATTTCACTCAACATTTGCAACTGGTGAAAATAAATATTTAATAAATATTTAAAAGTTATCAAGATAATCGAAAGTTGCAGACCTAATAACTTTAAAATGTTCAAGCATACTGGGAAAACACAAAAGTTTTGACCAGACTTTCTGCCACAAAGCATGAAAAACTGTCATAATAGTTCTTTCTGTCTAAGAGCTATAGGCTGAGCCCTGTTCAGTGGCAGAGTTCAATATTTATTTATAGAACAGAATCCCTGGCGGTTGGACTGAATGCCCAAAGTTCAGCCTGTGGGTCTTGGGCTGGATCAGATGGCAAATATTCTTTCATGAAATATTTTGCTTAATTGCAGTTCTTGGCCCAGTTGTTCAAAGCATTGTTAGCCTAACGAGCTGGTTAAGAGGTCAACACGCTAAGTGTTTTATGACATTATAACCAAACACCACGATATTTTTTGTTGAAAAAATTGATATTTTTGTTGAAAAAATATGAGAAGCTTTTTCAACAAAAAATATTGGCATATTTGAGATATTAACATTTGAAATTTTAACGTCTCGTTAACTACGACGTCGTTAGTTTTGAACAAGCGGGCCCTGTATTTTTGCCTTTTTTGTTAGCCAATGAAGTTATTGTTAGCCGATTGTTAGGCACCAGATGTCTTTCATTTATCATAATTTTCTGATATGTGTCTTCCATCTAATAGAATCATGTGAAAGGCTGTGAGTGATGTCATGATTGATTTGCTGTTATTGTTTTGTTACTAAAACCAGATTTATCTTAAGGTGATTAGATACACTTGAGGGGAAGCGGCTCTGCCATTTTCATTTTACTCCTTCCTTCTCAATGAGTTTAACTTTTTTAAGGAAGGAATTTGTTCCCTTTAGGAAAAATTCTTTATTTTAAGAGTAGGCCTTATTTGAGAAGAGCTTTAAAAGCTCTTCTCAAATAAGGCCTTCTCTTAAAATAAAAATATCATTCAGGGAAAGCAAACAGGAAGTTACAGATGTTGTCCCTCTTGTAAAAATGGCGGCAAAATGTAGGTGTACCTAGACACCTTAATATTGTTCATATAAAAGAAATACTGTATTTATTTGGTTATAAGGCAAGTGTTTATCCTTAAAAAGATACTGCAAAAGTATAAATCAGTCTTATGCAGTTCAGCTACAGAACAAATTTTTCTCTTCCAAGACAATCCCAAAGATCCAGATCCATCTTAAAAGATGGGGATCTAGATCTGTGATCCCCCGTTTCTCCGGTCTTTCGGATGAGACTTAAAACCGAGATCCCATCTCCATATGACCTCGTTGGTGGTGGGACGTTAAATCCGAGCTCACTCACTCACTAGATCTGTGAGATTGTTTTGGAAGGGAAAAACCTTGTCGAAGAGGTATGGTAAAGGCAAATAAGAATAGCTACAATCTTCGGCAATTTGCACTTTGTATAATCACTGTAATGTTACGTTTCATTTTGTGGTGCTTGAAAATGCAGGAGTGAGTGACAAAAAAAAATAATCTAGAAAGAAACAAAATACCCTTCTCAGACATATTTGGTTTAAACAATATTGTAAAGTGTACAATGTAAAGTATCAGGATCTGACAGTAATCTAGTGGTCATCTCATCTACAGGATATTTGAATACATGTATATTGGTGGTGCATTTTATCTCCATTGAGTGAAGTGGATGGGGCATTAATTACAGAATGAATGAAAAATGAACAAATTTAATTTGTCAGACAAATTTTTGAGTTGTGAATTAAATGTGCCAGTTATGAAAAACAGTTGATTTATTACGTTCATACAGATCCACACTAGTTAAATTCATGGAAAAATATAAAATTGTATGTTGGAAAAAAGAATTCGAGTTCACTGAGTATTGATAGCAATATTGTTGCTTGTGCAGTACAAGATAGACAGTTTTTGTTAAAGAGATCTTAATGCTAGTGTACAATGAACTTAAAAAGACATTTCTTATTGTTTTTTCTGTAGAAAAGCATAGCTTTTATTGTCAACATTGTTATATATACCCTATAGAGTCTTTCAGCAGTTGCCTTTAATATGACTAGATGTAAATATCTACTGCTTGTATAATGTGCTCTAGTTCCAAGCTGTATCTTTACCAGTGTGTTTTCAGGTATATTTAGAATTACAGGGTAGTCCTTGATCAAGCTTTGCATGTCTCTGACAAGCTGTTTTGGGCTGCTATCTTTTTTTCTGCATAAAGCTTTGCTTTGATCTGTACTTTCATCTTTAATGTCAGACCTTTTGGTATACTGTTTGGGGTATTTGTATTATAGAAACTGCTTTTGAGTGGCACATGCCGTCAATTCATTGCAGGCCACATATTATATGGCTTGTCAACACATTGTACAGACATATGAGCCACATCATTTGATTTTCAACAATGTGGCATTGGTAACAAGCAATGGTTCTTATCAGACTGCACATAAGTGCAGTCTGATCAGAGCCTTGGCTTATCACATCAGCCATCTATGGAAGTGATCGAAGGCATAGAGCCAACAATGAGGTCTCTGGTTACTCTGTATAAATGCGAAGGATGATCTGAATATCACATGACAAAATTGTCACATTGTTGGTAGTCACATGACGCAGCTCATATAAGTTCAGTAAGACATATAGGTAAAGCACCGACATCAGTAGTTGATGGTGTTTGCTTCTTTTAAACTTGGAAAAAAAAACTTCTAAAACGGTTAAAGTTATCCATTTGAGCCGCGACGTGACAAAACCAACAATGTGGTCGTTCGTCCAGTGCAGACTCAGATCAGCCTGGGCATCCGCCCAGTCTGATCAGAGTCTTCACTGTCCGCATGGAGGTAGCTTAGACCCTTAGCTACCCTTTGAACACTTAACAATGAGTCTGACCACACTGGGCAAATGCTCAGGCTGATCTGAGTCTGCGCTGGGCGCACAACCACATTGTTGGTTTTGTCGTGTCGCAGCTCATTTAAGTTTATAGTTCAAAATGTATGCAAGAACAAGAATTATTAATGTGTGCTCAGTGCAGATAGAAAAATCTGTCCATTGGGAACATCTTTTGACATATACTGCAAGCCTTGTGACCCTCAGGATGTATTTTTCTATTTACTCTTCACACCCATAATGATTCTAATATATACTCAGTTTGCAAATGTCTCCTTATTGGGTTACAGATATATTGGAAATGTACAGTTTATGAAATCATTAGGTGTATGTTTTTGTTGGACAGAGTTGCATTTATTTATCAAACCCCATGTGCAATTGAAAAAGTCACATAACTGTAGATTGAGACATATGAGCTTTCAAATTAAGGGTCCTTTCACAGTGTTGTTAACTTTGATAGTGTAATACTTGATCTTTGCAAAATGTGCAAAATGAATCTGGTTTCCACCGATTTATTGCCGGAAGATGACAAGATACGGTGGATTTAACAGTGCCCTGTGAAAAAAAAATATCCAAGCAGAGCTCTAGATAAGAGGAAGTATATGATGATAATAAAGGATAATTTTTCTTATTTCTCATTCAAACCATTCGATGAGACGGTTCAGATGAAGGGTCAGATCATATGTTTTTATGCAGAATTAGCAAAAATTGTCCCTAACTATCGCCAAATACTCCCTCTTATCTAGATCTCTGTCCGAAGCATGAAAATTAGAAATGGTGCTTTAAAGTGGTGTGATATAAACAATATATGCCCTAGTGTATACACATTGAATGGAAGTTTGCAATATGTCTGAATGTTTGTGTTGGTGGTGGTGGGTAAAATTTTAATATTTGAACTTTGTCATTATGTGCTTGTTTTTTGTGCCTACATATTTTTTCTTGTGTGCTGATGAGTGCTTGTGATTTAATTGTCATTTTGTGTGCTAATGTCACTGTTTTCATTATTGCCAAAAAATAATTGAGCTCATTTGATTTAATACTCATGTTTTAAATGATCTTAGAATGAATATGATCTTCAGAAGGAATACACAATACTAAATGAAATTTCCTATGGTAAAAATGCATGAATCAATATAGACTGCCAGCAACATCACATTTTGATTTGCACATAAAATATGCAGACTTCCACAGTGCTTGGCTGTTTTTCTTTTCTTACATGATTTTCCATTATGTTCAGTCAGTAATAAGTTACAGTACTAAATTTATGTTCTAGAAATCAATCTTTTTACATTCACAAAAAAAACCAGAACATCCCAGACTCCTGTATATTTCATATCAGTAATCAGCAGCCAGCCTATTTGAGGGTTGATGTGCTGCTCTGACTGCATAATTATTGCATATTAAGAAATGTTCATGTGTGAATGTCCATTAACCTAAATACGACCAAATTCTTCTCATGTTTTCTTTTTTTTATTACTCTCTTTACTTTTTTTTTTTTTTTTTTTTGCAAAGTTGCTTATAATAGACAACTTCCTGCAAGCACTGTGATTATTGTGGTTCTGCTATTGAAATATGTTTTATTTTCTTTGGGGCCCAGCGTGTATTCACTGCTATTTATATGTTATACAGTATCTACCAAATTTAACCTAAATATTCTGACAAGTTTTCTGTGCAAACCATGCAGACCCAGATCAGGATTGGCACTAAGAGCTGGATATAAGGTACCGTAATGACCTTAAAATTTCGGACACCCAAAAGTTGGAAAAGTCTTGTTCCAAAATTCTTAGAAAATGGATTTTACGCACAATAATGCATCCAAATGATGCTTAGTGAATGGCAAAAGTTGTAGACCCTGATCAGACTGCTCCTTGAGGAGCAGTTTGATCTGGGTCTACAATGTTTGCTCAGACCTGTCTGTCCGAATATTTAGGATCATTACGGTATAAGGGAATTAGCTGATGATAATTTGAGATAACTTTATTTCTATGTAAAATCATCTATAGTGACCCTCATTAGAAAAGTCTCTACTTTTCGGTTCTGATGAAGAGTCACAATTAAGTTCTAGAGCTCTAGATAAGAGGGGTATTTGATGATAAATGAGGGATAATTTTTTTTATTTCACATTGAAACCATATGTTGTGACCCCTCATCTGAACCGTCTCGTCGAGACGGTTCAGATGAGGGGTCACAACATATGTTTTTATACAGTATTAACAAAAATTATCCCTAATTATCACCAAATACTCCCTCTTATCTAGAGCTCTGATTATTAACACAAATTTTTTTTTTTGAGAACTAGGAAAATGTTTCTGTCAAGACAGTTCTAATGAAGGGTCACACCATGTTTTTCTGGGGAACTAAGAAAAGCTATCCCAGAATTCTCACCAATCAATCCCCTTAACTCCAGCCCCAGAACTATTAGCAAACTATTACAAGACATACCATGACAGGAAATATGGACTTGTACAAAATCAGAGTTGAAAGGTCCCATTGTGGAAATTCTTGTTTTGTTGAAATATTTAGGGAAATTAAGGTAATATTTTGTTTTGTCAATTCTCTCCTTGTCACATGTGTTACAGAAACAGGAAATTTTATACTAACGTAGAAAAAGGAAAATGTTTACTAACACAGAAAAGTGAAAATGTGTACTAACACATGCTCATATGAAAACTAGCATGCTTATGGCTTTATTTTTAATGTGATTTGTATTTGGCTTCAAGTGTTATTGAGTTTATTTTCAGCTGGTGCTTTTGCCTACCTCCACACGGGGGTAATACCAATTTGGCTACCTGTGCTTTCGACCAAGTCAAGTCAATTACTGTACATGCAAAAGTGGCTTTCGACCGAGACAATTGACAGGAGTATCAGCTGGTTTGATAGCCACTAACAATAGTACTATTTACTGATATTGGTAATGCTTATGATCATATTCTCGGACGAAAGCCACTTTGTATAGTACAGACTCGGTCGAAAGCACAGGTAGCCAAATTGGTATTACCCCTAACAGTAATCACATGAATTTTATATATGTGGCAATTACTTCCTGTGAAATAAAATAAGGATAACTGGTTTCCTGCTGACTATTCATACAAGTAATACTGGTAGCTTATGTAGAAATTATGTCTGGTATAATCTGAAGATAAACAGCTGTCGACTGAGTATCAAACAGTGCAGACCATATTAGACTTATCCTAGAGGAGCAGTCTAATCTGGGTCTTCACTGTTGGCTAAGTTTATAAGTAGAATTAAAGAAGAGTTGTGTTACTTTGATAACAACTTTAACCCCAGCTTTCACTCAGTATGTGAAAAAAGAAGTGTTATTAATAGAAAAAAAAGGGAAATATCTGCCATATGTAGGTTTTAAGATAGCTGTGCACCTGAAGGGAGGGGCATGGGGACAATGCCTATATTTGAAATCTAAAAAGTTTATCAGCCTTTGTTGGGTAGGTGTTGGAAGGGGAAATTTATGCACTCAGAAGTGAAAATTATCAAAAAATTCCCCCTTAACTTTTCTCCCTATCTTGATTACCTTATGCTCAAATAGGCCAATGCCTGAGAAAACCCAAAAAATTGTGCAGCAGTAAGGGCCCACACCAGTCAATGAACTATGAAAAGGACCTTTATCTGGACAGTGAAGTAAAATACATTGAATGTTATGATCAGACTTCGTTGATATGGGTTTTCTAATGCAAAGGCTAGTATTCTGATTCCATCCAATGTGTTCTGAAGTGTCATGTTTGTATACTGAGGCTGATGATGGGAAAAACATAAGGTGACATATGCAAAAAGCAATTACATATACCAGCCTGTGCATCTGGACAACCTACTCAAGGCTTTTCTTTGTAAGATGCAAAATATGAATAGCAAGGCCCTGATTGGACTGCACACATGGATAGGCTGGTCTAGAATTTGCTGTTTGAATATGCTACTCATGGGTTTTCTTATCCTGAGCCTCATCTTTTTGTTTATATAAAGCCAATTTTGTATATTTAAAATGTGCATGCTTGCTGTATTATTCTATATTTTTATTATTTATGATGGTTTGGGAGAATTGTATAAAAGCATACAGAGCTTCAGATAGTAAGAGTATTTGAAGACAAATTTGTGATAATGTTTTATTTCTCAAAAAAAAAAAAAAATCATTACGCGTGGACCCTCATCAGAATTGCCACACCTCGACCTAAGACAGTTTTGAAGAGGGGTCAGAATGTAAGCTTTTATGAATACCCTAATGTGCTTGAGTATTGGGACACCTAAAACAACAAATTTTCCATTTGTCCCAAATGGAAAATTCATTATTTTTAGGTGTCCCAATATATATGCACATCACGATAAACAACTATCAGAACTGATCTGAAATTATTAGCAAGTCTTCTTATCTGAAGCTTTGGTATAAATCACATGGCTATGGTGTTGGGTACTGTAGTGTGCACGATCTTCATAATACCTTTACAGTGTACATACATAACCAGATATGCCAAAATTTCAGTGTGGGAGCGAGGGGAGGGGGAGCAGAGAGGCTCATTGATTGTGGGGTAGCGGAGTTGGGAAAAATAGAAATTTCAAATGTTTGATATTAGGGGATGGGGATGAGGTTGAAATAAGAAAGAAGAAAAATCAAGATTTTGGCATATCTTGGTCCATTTTTACTAACAAGTTTCCTATGCCTATGTGCCAAGAAGCTTGTGCAATTTCTGTTATAGACTTGTTCCTGTTAGACGAGATCTGAACACTGATACAGTTTACAATTTTGATCTCAGTAACATGTATATGATGCTGTAATTCAACAGAGAATTTGATAATAATCTTTGATTTACCATAGTTTTACTTACTATTCTGAAAAATTCCTGACATATAACACAGACCTAGTCAGACTGTTTCTATCGGAGGAAACAGTCTAATAAGGGTCTGTACCATTTGTGGCCAGTTAAGAATTCATCTCCAGATAACCAGGGCTGTAGATAAGAGGGAGTATTTTGTGATAATTAGGAACAATTGTTGTTAAAGCTGATCAAAGCTGCATAAAACATGTTGTGACCACTCATCTGAACTGCCTCAATGAGGCAATTCAGATGAGTGGTCACAACGTGTTTGAAGAGAAATGAGAAAATTATCCCATAGTTGTCTTAAAATCAACTCATATCCAGAGCTCTGAGATAGGATAACTTGAGTACACAAAGACAACAACCTATGTCATTCGGAACGTCCAAAATTGACTCAAGAACGCTTTTCGGACAGTCATCTATTTGGGAAACCAACAGATCTCCTCATGTTAATAAGTTTTCGAGAAAAAAATGCAAGAATCAAATGTACATGTATTCAGAAAAGGACAATATTTCGTCATGAAAGTGACCTCCTAAAATGTAGAATTCGCAAGCACTTAGTCTAAATACATCGCAATATAAGGTGGAACATGTTTGGATGGGGTGTTTGCAAAATCAACAAATTGTCGGGGGCTGGCTTTCATGTAGTAAGGTTGTTGATTTATTAATGTTTTTTATGCACCAGCTAGCTTTTTAGAAACTTTGAAATGTACAAAATTTACAGAAAAATTTCGACAATTTGACTATACGAAATGGTGTAATTTTGAGAAAACATCACTTTCCATTGACGTAGGTTGTTAGGGGTGATACAAGGGATTATTACAGAAATGGTACTGAACAGTTCTGAGGTGTCTGAATAGTTATGGAAATCATGGTAACAAATCTTAAAGGAACCCAAAACTAACCATTAATAACCAAATGCATAATACAAAAAACTAAATTCTTTAACCGAAAAAAATCTAACTTGCTAACTGAATTGTGATTATTCATTGTGGCATTAAAGTGTCAGAATTCTTGTTGTATCTGAAACTGTTGCCTTGTTTACGTTGAAGAAGTTCTTTTGCCTAGACCTTAATTATGTTTTGTTCTTTTGGTTGGAGACGGTATATTGATATGTTGGTTTTAACATCACATTCAACAATATTTCAGCTATTTAATGTTGGTGCCTGGATGTGAAAGAACTCAGTGCTTGCATTTATACCATGACAGGGTTTTCCCTCCAAAATAACCCCAAAAATTTAGATCCATCTTGTAAGATGGATCTAGGTTTTTGGGGTTGTTTTGGAAAAGAAAACCCCCACCTTACAGTAGGATCCCTCTAGACTGGGTTAGATATTTGGTTTCATTGTAGAGAAGGAAAACCTCTTATCATGTAACCTAATAAATAGGGTTAGATATTTGGTTTCATTGTAGAGAAGGAAAACCTCTTATCATGTAACCTAATAAATAGGGTTATTGCTGGCACATTGCAATATCATGGCTCAGTTTGACATGATATCAAACTCAGCTACATTATACCAAGACCAGGCTGACCATTCCCAACTCAGCTTTCTTACCAGTAGTATACTGGGCACCAAGTGATGGGGCAGGTTGTACCAGTTTTGAAGGCTTCGGTACTGGTTGTCCACCATTGTGATTGAAACCACAGACTCCCACATGGCAAGCAGGTGCTTATGCTGAAGAGATTAATTATATAAAAGCTTGCATGAAAGTTACCTCAAAGGTGTGAAAATGTGATATTGTTTTGATAATGACTGCTGTCAGTGCACACTAACAAAATTAAACCAGTGAATATGCCACATTGGTATGTTATCTGCTCGATGTTGTCCATACATCATGGAAATTTCCTCTACATTGGGTTAGTGTTATCCAAATGTAGCATGCCCACTAGGGAATCATCATGGATAAACCTAGATTAGTTGCTTTGTCCTTGCAGTATGGTCAGGATCCTAGTTGTAAGTTTTACATTAAACAGGTGTGATACACCTGCAAATGCTGTGCACATGTACTTGAAAAACTGTCAACAAATTCAGATTCAAGTCAACAAATTAAGCTGGTAATACATGTAAAGCTGACAGCAGGGAAATCAAAACTGAATGTCAATAAAGGTGAGACAAATCAACAGTCAAGTCCCACGATATACCACCTTCAATGGCTGTTTGTTGAACAAATGCTGAATAGACCCTGACCATACTTGAATTTGTGATGATTGGACTAGGTGTACCTGTTAGTCTGTGACATAATGAAATCTATGACTATGATAAATTTTCTGAAAATTATAAACCCTGTATCCCCTACTGTCCTTATCGTGCAGTGAATGGGTACACTTCAGGAGAAGAAACTATTGTTTTTATTAGCTCACCTGGCCCGAAGGGCCATAGTGAGCTATTGTCATACCAATGCGTCCGGCGTGCGTCGTGCGTCGTCACGGAATGTGTCCGTCAACACCTAAAAACAAATATTCAAACATCTTCTTCTGTAAAACTACTGGTCCCATGGTTCTCAAATTTCACATGGAGCATGACCTGACTCCAGGGTCTCAGAATTGTAAAATTGGGTCAGGTTGAAAATCCAAGATGGCCACCGTTACTAAAAATAGCAAAAACAACAAAATAAACTTCTTCTCCAGAACCACTGGGTATATTTGTCTGAATTTTGGCATGGAACATCAATGAAACCTTGGTATTCAAAATTGTAAAAATGAAAAAAATCTGTAGCGGAGTTTTGTCACAGTGACCTACTTTCTGTTTACGAGTGTAATTTTGCTCAAATGCCAATGTCAAAAAACGACATATTCAAACGACTTCAAACAACTTCTTCTCTAAAACCACTGCACCCATGGGTTTCAAATTTCACATGGAGCATGACCGGACTGCAGGGTTTCAAAATTGTAAAATTGGGTCAGGTCAAGAATCCAAGATGGCCGCCGTTACTAAAAATAGCAAAAACAACAAAATAAACTTCTTCTCCAGAACCACTGGGTATATTTGTCTGAATTTTGGCATGGAACATCAATAAAACCTTGGTATTCAAAATTGTAAAAATGAAAAAAATCTGCAACGGAGTTTTGTCACAGTGACCTACTTTCTGTTTACGAGTGTAATTTTGCCCAAATGCCAATGTCAACTAGAAAATGTGTTTATGAAACACTATGCCCCCAACCTTATGCTTGCCTGTAAAGAAGATGTATCCGTTCATCTACATCTTAGCCTGTAACTGTATGCCAAATATATAAGGAAAATAGCAGCGGTTCTTCAGATATTTTGTTCACCTAATTATTCATATGCACATGTACATGTAGCTTCTTTGTATTCAAAATGCCTATTTCTAAATATGGGACAAATTTTACCAAAAATTTATGAAATAGGCTCAAAAGTTAATCAGGTCATCTACACCTTAGTCCAAACCTGCACGCCAAATATAAGGATCTTAGCTTATGCGATTCTTCAGATATTTTGTTCACAAGCTCGTTCCTATACAAAATGCCTATGTCCGAAAAAGGGGCATAACTCAGTCAAAAATTAACCAATATTTTTCAAAAGTTAATCAGGTCATCTACGCCTTGGGCAATGTCTGCCTGCAAAAAAACATGATCCTAGCATCAGGGGTTCTGAAGATATTTTGTTCACAAGGTTCCATAGGCTTACGATGCACTAAGTCTAAAAAGGGGCATAACTCGGTAAAAAATTCACGATTTTTTTTCAAAAACTAATCAGGTCATCTACGCCTTAGGCAATGTCATCCTGCAAAAGATCATGATCCTAGCATCAGGGATTCTCGAGATATTTTGTTCATAAGGTTCCATAGGCTTACAATGCACTGAGTCGAAAAAGGGGCATAACTCAGTTAAAAATTCACGATTTTTTTTCAAAAGTTAATCAGGTCATCTACGCCTTAGGCAATGTCTGCCTGCAAAAAATCATGTTCCTAGCATCAGGGGTTCTCATTATATTTTGTTCACAAGGTTCCATAGGCTTACAATGCACTAAGTCTAAAAAGGGGCATAACTCGGTCAAAAATTCACGATTTTTTTTCAAAAACTATTCAGGTCATCTACACTTTGGGCAATGTCATCCTGCAAAAGATCATGATCCTAACATTAGAGATTCTCGAGATATTTTGTTCACAAGGTTCCATAGGCTTACAATGCACTAAGAAGAAAAAGGGGCATAACTCGGTCAAAAATTCACGATTTTTTTTCAAAAGTTAATCAGGTCATCTACACCTTGGCCAATGTCATCCTGCAAAAAATCATGATCCTAGCGTCAGGGGTTCTCGAGATATTTTGTTCACAAGGTTCCATAGACTAAGTCGAAAAAGGGGCATAACTCTGGAAATACATGACCGGCGGAATAAAGAAAAAATACGGGTCCGCTTATTTTTCATGTACGTGCCACATATACAATTTCAAGATCCTAGCATTAGCAGTTCTTGAGTTTCCCAGCTGCCAAAAAGCGTTACGGACGGACTGACGGACGGACGGACGGACGGACGGACGGACAGGGCCAAACCAATATGCCCCCTCAACTTCTCCGAAGTTGGGGGCATAAAAAACGACATACATATTCAAACAACTTCAAACAACTTCTTCTCTAAAACCACTGCACCCATGGGTTTCAAATTTCACATGGAGCATGACCAGACTGCAGGGTTTCAAAATTGTAAAATTGGGTCAGGTCAAGAATCCAAGATGGCCGCCATTACTAAAAATAGCAAAAACAACAAAATCAACTTCTTCTCCAGAACCATTTGGTATATTTGGCTGAAAGTTTGCGTGGAACATTAATGGGACCTTGGGATTAAAAATTATAAAAATGAAAAAAATCTATAGCGGAATTAGGTCACAGTGACCTACTTAGCGTTTACAAGACCGATTTTGCTCAAATGTCAGTATCTCAAGAAAACGCAATCGATTGTGGTCAGATTTGGTCAACAATGGTCCTTAAAAGGAATTATTTCAATTTTGTGCCAGTTGACTATCCAAGATGGCCACCATGGGGGCCGATACTAAAAATAGCACAAACATAAAAATGACAATTACTCAAGAACCCTTGAATGGAATTTGACCAATTTTGTGTCAGAATGTTCCTTGCATGAAGCCATTTCGATTAATTACAATTTGGCTTTCCAAAATGGCCGACATCTGCCGTTACTAAAAATAGCACAATCATAAAAATGACAATTACTCAAGAACCCTTGAATGGAATTCGACCAATTTTGTGTCAGAATGTTCCTTGCATGAAGCCGTTTCGATTAATTGCAATTTGGCTTCCAAGATGGCCGACATCTGCCGTTACTAAAAATAGCATAATCATAAAAATGACAATTACTCAAGAACCCTTGAATGGAATTGGACCAATTTTGTGTCAGAATGTTCCTTACATGAAGCCATTTCGATGTATTGCAATTTGGCATTCCAAGAAGGCCACCACCTGCCGTTACTAAAAATAGCACAAAACATGAAAATGACAATATCTCAGTAACCGCTGAATAGATTTTGAAGAAATTTGTGTCAAAATGATTTTTGCATTGAGATGTTTCAAAAGTAACTAAATATAGACAAGTCATAATGGCCTTTGTTACTAAAAATAGAAAAATGTGAAAATAAGAAAATCTCAGTGGAATTGGACTAATTTTCTGTCAGAATGATCATTTCAATAAGCTTTTTCGATTTTCTGCATTTTGGCATTCCAAAATGGCCGCCATCTGCCGTTACTAAAAATAGCACAAAACATGAAAATGACAGCATCTCATTAACCGCTGAAGCGATTGAGACGAAATTTGTGGCAAAATGATTCTTGCTTTGACGTGTTTCACAAATTAACAAATATTGACCCGTCAAGTTGGCCTCTGTTACTTAAAATAGCAAAATTTGAAAATTAGAAAATTACAATGGAACTTGACCAATTTTGTGTCAAAATGGTCCTTGCATGAAAGCTTTTCAATTTTTTGCATTTTGGCATTCTAAGATGGCCGCCATCTGCCGTTACTAAAAATAGCACAAAACATGAAACTGACAATATCTCAGTAACCCCTGAATGGATTTAAATGAAATTTGTGGCAAAATGATTCTTGCCTTGAGGTGTTTCAAAAGTAAATATATAAAGACCAGACAAGTTGGCCTCTGTTACTAAAAGTAGCAAAATGTGAAATTGAGAAAATCTCTGGAATTGGACCAATTTTGTATCAGAATGGGGACCATTCGGATACAAAAGCCAGGTGAGCAATATCAGGCCCATTTGGGTCTCTTGTTTCTCCTCCCTTCTCAATGGAGGTCAACTGTTAAACTAAAGAACTTGCTCCTCTAGGACCAAATCCTTTGTTTAAGAGTTTAGCCCATTTTAGAAAGGCGTCTTTCCCCAGGGGAGCAAACAGGGAGACATGAAAGTTGTCCTCCCTTGTAAACTTGGCAGAAACTAAAAAGGTGTATCCCTTCACCTTAAATTTTTGTTCGGGCAGTTCTGCAGGATGCTTGGTGATTTGGCAGACAGTCAAGGCACAGATCAGACTGCTCCTAAAATAGCTGCCTGATCAGGGACTACATTGTTTGCCTATGCATCTTTGTTATCTATTCAGATGTTATAATGTTTGGGGAAAAAATACCATAAGCAGTTTTTGTCAGTTTCACATTTCTAAATGTTACTCTGTTCTCTTCCATGTTAGATCTTACTGTCTTTCCATTCCTGAAAGAAATGGGTTGTAAATATGCTAATTTGCATAGTTTTGTAAATAAAACAAATGTTATAATATTTACATGTTTTCTGTTTTGTTGATATTCACCCCTTTATTATTCTCAGAATTTTAAGAAGCCTAGAAAAGTGGTTGATCTTTATTAAATCTATTTTTTTGTTGAAAGCTGGCATGCCATTTGTGGTCATTTACAATCAGGAAAGTTTACTGAAAAGCTTGCAGTGGAATCTTATTATATCCCCCCACGTTAGTGTGGGGGATATAATAAGATTCCACTGCAATGACCTAGTAATGTTATGGAATAGAATAGAATAGACATGTTAGTGGCAGGGTATTATGTTTTCCCGCTGGCTGTCCGCATATCTGTCTGTCCCTCCATCATATGTACATCTGTCCGGCTGAGCATTTTGTTTCCATTCGATAACGAGTATTTATTGACGAATTTTTTCTTCAAACTTGGTATGTACATTTGCCTTAGGATATATCTCATTTGGGATTGTTAATGGGCAAATTTCGATTTTTTATAACAGATTTATTGCCCTTGTAAGTGTCTTAAAAGTGGTTTTTGGTCTGTAGTTCCTTTACACTTTGGAATATTTTGATGAAATTTCACAAAAGTGATTGTAATACAAGCTTTCTGTCACAAGCAGAATTTTGTCCACTTAGGTTGTCTGCCCCTACCCCAGAGGTATATACATGTCTTAAATCAGGAAAAAAAACTATATAAAGTCAGGGTTGAAAGGGATTTTTCTGAAACTTGCAACAAATTGTCAAAGTAATATAAGCTTCCTGTCATGGTTGAAATTTTGTCCCCAGGGCTTATCTTCACATGATATTTATATGTATGAAATCATCAAAAAAAAATCAAATACTGGGTATATCATGATTAGATTTTACAGAAATAATTGAAATAGCATAGCCTTCCTGTTACAAGCAGAATATAGTCCGTCAGGGTTATCTGCCCCTGCCATGGAACATTATACATGCATAAGATTATGAAAAAAATCCATACAAAATCAGACTTGGAAGTAAATTTCCTGGGGACTTGCAACAGTGACCAGGGCTGTCGTCATCAAAAGTTTGTCCCTGGGGATTTTCTGCCCTTGACACAGGGCTGTGTAGCGGGGTATCATGCATCATATACGAGGGATAGAGCATAAAATTGGTCAAAAATATTGAACCACTATGAATTTGTTACTTGTGTAATTCAAAGGTACTCAACAATTTGGACCAATTTTGTGCGCTAGATGATTTACGATGCTTTTATTTTTTACGTAAATTTACACCATAACGAACAGCAATGGAGCCTTTAATACTTTCCCCGATTACTTCTGGTACAGACTTGAACAGAACATCCACTAGCCACTTCCTCCCCCCCATATCCACCTTCTTGTTTTACTAGAGCAAGTGAGCAGGGGGATGGTATAAAATAAAACTTAGAACCAACATCTATCATCATGCCAAAAATAAACCCAACTCACCAAAAGGTTTGAATTATAGATCTTAAAACTACTTAAAACTTTAACATAAAGTAAAATCTGTGACCTTCACCTCTAGGTCACAGGCATGGGCAGGGATGGTACAAAATAAAACTTTAGACCAACATCATCATGCCAAACAAAAACCAAACTCAACAAAGGGTTTTAATTATATAGAGATCTTAAAAACTTTCAGGCAAAGCTTTAACATGAAAAGTCAAAGTCTGTGAGCTTGACCTCTAGGCCACAGGTATGGGTGGGGTAGGTACAGAATAAAACTTTGGACCATTATCTACCACCATGCCAAATATAAACCCAATCCATCGAAAGGTTTGGATAGTATAAGATCTCAAAAACTTAACGCAAAACTTTAACTCAAATGTTAACTTATGGACGGAAGGACGGACGGACATACCGCTATATACCCCTCATCATACTTTGTATGCCCGGAGTATAATTAGTCATTCTGGAACATCAAGAAAAGCTTAGCAAAACAAATCCATGGTCGCATCTCTTGGTCTAACCTTCCATTGTTTTAATTCTGGTATGGATGCTCTCCAAAGAGGCGTAGCGGAATCCACCGCAGCACCAACTGGCACTGAATCTGTCTATATCACCAATGGTTAATCCAATTCTCTTCACGATGGTCCCAAGGAGGCTCAACAGACATCCTCTTGGTTTGTCAAACAAGTAATTATTATTAAAGTTTTAGTTAGAAAATTGGCATATACTTTTTTAAGTAATACATCACATTCATTACCTCCCTTATAAACATGCATTTCCAATGTGATTTCTGTGTTCCGAAAAATACCAATAGCCCCATAAAACTCTAATAATTGTACAAACCTCTTCCAGATTTTACCCAAAGGAGTGGTCTGATCTTGTTCTACACTGTTTGCTCAGGATCTAAGCATCTATGGGATACATTTATAAACTTGTTTGATTACCATAAAAATTCTAAATATTGGGACACCTAATATAATTACCATAAATCTTCTAAAACTTGAAAGGTTTGGTTTTACAGTGCAGTAATGCGTCCAAACAATGCAGATGGAATGGCAAACAGAGTAGACCCTGATCAGACTGCTCCTCAAGGAGCAGTATGATCTGTGTCTGCACTGTTTGCTCTGTGCTATCTGTCCCAATACTTAGAATTTTTTACGGTACACATTTTCATATCAAATCACCATGGCGCACTGTCTAAAGAGAAAACAACTCTTTGTTTTCTGCTTCTTTATTTGTAAAAAAGATATATTATTTACATTATAAACAGTCTGTGCTCAGTAGTAAGTACAAAATGCAAGCTTGTCCATAAAAAGAAGCTGCAACATGTTATGCGGGTAAATAGATATATCTCCATGTTATTCAAACATTTGTACAAAGGCATACTACCTGGGACTTCCTGTTCGTTTCCCTGGATGATAAAGCCCTTCTTAATTTTGGGGGTAAAGGTAAGAGTGCTCCTAGGGGAGCAAGTTCTTTCCTTTTAGAGTTGACCCTAAGTGACATAGAGGATATTACATGAGTGCTCGTGTATTATTGAATTTATTAAACGAGTTGGGGAAAAAGATAAGATGCGAGGCTTTGCCGAGCATTTTATCGGTTTTCCCCAACGAGTTTAATAAATTCAATAATACAGGAGCACGAATGCAAGATTCTATTTATCATATGACACTAAAATCGCATTTTATTGGCAAATTTTGCACTAAAACGTCACGATTTTGCCATTAGAAAGCGCTACGTTTTTATGGACGTCAACGATTAACGTTACGACGTAATTTGCATATTTAATCCACTAGTGGATTATCGTTTTTAATGCATGGCTTTATTAAACTCTCAGATGCGACGTCATATGATAAAGTGGTTTAATACATAAGAGTGCAGTCTCTTAATGTAAGGTCTCTCACTGCTGTGGGTTGGAGCTTCAATTAGTGCGAGTGTGCAAAAAATTAATGTCATTAACAAGAATTTTTTTTTACATATTTCAATTTTCATAGTTTCTTAGTACCAGTAAAATAGTGCAAAAGTTTCCACATACATCTGAAAAAGTGATGATAACAAATGCAACAAAGACTTATTCAAGAGGTATTGTGTGTCTGAACTGGCAATAAAATGCACAAAAAAAATAATGCACAACCTTGGACAAAGTGATGTAAGCTAGAAAATTTTACAAGTTCTTGATGTGAGTTAATTGAATCGGTTAAGGACATAAGTAAGTAAGTAAGTAAAGACTTTATTTAAAGAGGGTAACAACATTTAGCACATACAAAAATACATGTAATAGCTAATCTTCCATGAGGCCCTCAAATACTTGAATTCAGCACTTTTATATATGTTCAAAGATCACATTTGGTCACACAATATTTTGTTTGTACATTATCAAATATACACTGCTCAAACTATTTAAAGGAGCAGCAGCTATTTTCCCATTGACACTACTACAACATAAATCCAGTTCAACTGCCCATAAATCTGACCGCCAGTGAGCAACAGTTCCTATCCTTTTGCAGCATTTTGAAGGAGGAACGAAGTTTAAGACAACAAGAATTTCAATACAAATGATGTGCTGCTCATTTCCATGGAACAAATTTTCCGATTTTCGAAATTTCTGAAATTGAGGCATTGTGTAGGAAGTCTATAAACTCTCATAAGCTTCATTTCAAAGTGATACTTTCAAATGGGCCACCTTATAAGACATCTAGTTTCATGGACACAATGAACGTTTTGATTTTGGTTGAAGTTTTCAGACTCTTCACCTGTTCTAAAAATTTACCAATTTTTAACAAAATTCCAATTTTACAAAAATCTCTCTATGGACATGGGGAGGACAAATATTGAATCAAAACTTGTGCTATCAGTAACAACGACCCTCTTTGAAAGTTGGCAAAATAAATGGTAATTCTTTGTTTTTGTTCATCGAAAAAAAATGATCTCAAAGTGAAGATGCATTACACTTTCAACTATGGAAAAATATTAGGCGCTCCTTTAAATAATTTGAGCAGTGTATGATACGTGGGTGAATGAACATCTGGTCATACACTCATTCTGAGCATTTGATCTGTGTCTACACTGTTAGCGTAAGTCCCTTTTCTGGGATCCTAGGCATTAACCCTTTAAACACCAAAAAACAGACGACAAAATGTACTTCCACAAATTTTCAAAAAATGTTTGATCCAAGCTATATCATACTGAGATTTCAAAGACTAAGGGCAAATGGCATAGATCCTGATGAGGATGAGCCACCTCATCAGGATCCATGCTGATTGAAAATTCTGCTATTTTCGTCACTGGCGTTTAAAGTGTTAACTAGAGCAAGTGAGCAGGGGCTCACGTATACCCCCGACCAGTGCCACGGCCTAATGAAAGTAAACTTTAACACAAAAGTTTAATGCAGAAATGTTATAAAAGAACAAATTCAATGTCTGTGACCTTGACCTTTGGTCAGCAGCAGCATCCATATAATGTAAACTTGTACAAGATAAAATTAGTCATGGATCACCAGATTCCATTACAATATATTAGAACAAGCAAAAATAAAAACAACAAATGGCCGAGTCCTAGTTATTGACCCCTGGCCCCACCCATGAGCCTGACTCAGAAGTCCCTATCGAAAGTAATGCTATAGAGTTATCATAAATAAAATATTGAAGATATCTGCAAAGCATTTACAGAGATATGATTAATCTAAAAGGTTTAACGCAAAACTTTGACATAATGAAAACGCCTAAGTCCTAATTATTGACCCTTGGCCCACCCAGGAGCCAGACCCCTGCGGCATAGACTCCTCATATCAAAGGTTATGCTTAAGAGATATCATGAACCAAATATGAAAAGAATCTGACATGTGGTTAAAGAAATATGAACAATTAAAAAAGGTTTAACGCAAAACTCTACATAATGAAAACGCCTATGTCCTAATTATTGACCCCTGACCTCCAGACAGGGGCCTGACCCAGGGGTCTAGATATATCAAATCAAAGGTAATGCTATAGAGATATAATGAACCAAATATGAAGAGAATCTGATATAAGGTTACCAAAATATGAGCAATTACAAAAGGTTTAACGCAAAACTTTGACGTAATGTTGACGAACGGACGGACGGAAGGAAGGAAGGACGGATGGATGGACGGACTAACGGACGAACAGACGGAATGACAAAAACTATATACCCCCTGACATACTTCGTATGTCGGGGGTATAATTAATGGAGTAAACACCAGGACAGAAATGCCGTAACAATTAGTGGAGACCTTAACCAGATTGCTCCTTAAGTATTAGTCTGATCACTGTCTTCAGTCTGCAATTTTGCATATTGTTGGCTAGGACAATATCAGGTTAAGGTGCATGAGTTCACTTTTTACCACCATTTTTACAATGGGAAACAACTTTTTTGACATCCTGTCTCCTTCCCTTGACAATCCAAAAATAGGGTCTATTCTTAAAGGGCAGAATATGCTCTTGAGGGAGAAAATTCTTTCCTTTCAGAGCTGGGAGGAAAGATACTCATTCAAAAGTGTACTGATTCATCTTGTAAATGGTCCAGTATTATGGTATCAAATCTATGTCTTAAGCAATCAGAAAACAATAAACTTATTTATCATATGATGTCACTGTTATTCAGTTGATAATGTTGTGTCATAAAAATTGTATGACCACATGTGTAATAACACTTGGCTCATACACATAATGTCATTGACAATGTCCATGTCAGCAATGTGTTTTCTTATTGAAATAATGTTCAGTTTAAAATCCCATTATAGGGCGTCATATGATAAACAGAATCTTACACTTGTGGTCATTTCATATGAAATTTATGAAACTTGCCAAAGGCTTGTTTCATAATTTCATATGATATGACCACTCATGTTCCACTGAGAATCATTGCAACAGAACATAAAATCATCATTTTTCTTTGGTACAGGTAAAACCAATATTTGATTTGATTATGTTTCTAGAATGGCTGCTTTAAAATATTTCTTATATCTCCTATACACAGCTTTATATAACAGACTACAACAATAAATATGCACAGTATTTACATATGTACACAATAGCTATATACATTTATTTACAATCACATGACACATTAAAATGGTTAAAACTAGCTGAGTTTCATTCAAATGCATTTTGATAGGTTACGTTTTATTAAGTTATATTCCATAGAAACAATGAAATTCACTGCTAACACAAGTAAAAGCAGGAGCTGATACTGGGGCAACATTTTAATTATAAATACTTGAAACTGACCGTTTAATCTTTGAATTTGGACAAGTCCATTTCAAAGAAAAACAGATATGCAAACAGCACTGTCTCAAATAGAAGAATTCTGTGAAATACTGTGTCTTTCTTGTTTGTGCATACCGTAATGACCCTAAATATTTGGACAGATAAGTCTCAGGAAACATTGTAGACCCAGATCAAACTGCTCCTCAAAGGAGCAGTTTGACCAGGGTCTACAATGTTTGCCATTCACTAAGCATTTTTTGGTTGCATTAACATATGTAAAATCCACTTTCTAAAAATTTTGGAACAATAATTGTCTTACTTCGGAGTGTCCAAAATTTCAGGGTCATTATGGTAGTCACAAACAGAGCTAAACCAGGAAACAACAAAAGTTTATGCCCCTGCGAGTGCCTATGCTGGAAAAGCAGTATCTATGTCTCACTTTCTGTCAGTTGTAGAATGAGACAAAACCAGCCAATACTAAACCTTTTAATCTCGATCTGCACTGTTACAAGTTTTTCTAACTTTGTCTGCTGGGCTTACAAGGCTTATAAGTAGTTCAACTGACCAAAAATGTGTTGTTTTAGTGAATGACTGAGAAAGTATTAGTTGTTACTGAAAATGAAAATCCAACATATCTATATACTATGCATCAACTATCTACTGCCATGGAATCCTTCTAAAGGCAATGAAAATTGTTACGGTCAACTGTCAGATCAAACATTCTGTATACAGAGTTTTTTTTGGTTCAATTATAACTGTATTAAAAGCATTCAGTTAAGGTAGTGGTAACTAGATTTGTGACATCATTCTATATCAGAGTCTCGCTGTACCCAGTGAACATCCAGCTAACAAAGTGACTGCCGGGGAAGTTGTTTACAATGTAGCTGACTGGAACCATTATATGTAAATTTTGTGACAAAAAGTCTGTAAAGGAATGGCTTTGATCCTTTAGTCTTATTATTTTGAGATAACAGAGCGTTTCTGAACCTGCTCCAACAAGGAAAGGTTGCATTAGTGGAGACCCATACTAATAAGAAAGTTGTTTACTTGCAATTTTCAAAATGGTGGACATAGAAACTGCCATTCTGAAAGATGTATGGTTACTGAAATTCACAAGTCAAAATAGCAGGTCACACACTGTTAGGAAGATTCATATCATAGTTTGATTCACTGCAAAATGACAGATTTAGGCTTTAATGCATTTCTGCAACTTTAAAAGGAATCGGGCCAAAAGCAACTGTATTTAAAACATTCTTTGCTTCTGTCAAAGTTTGATAAAAAAATTCCCTGAATTCTTGATTTTCTTTATTGCTTTGAATTAAATACAATTACTGCCACGTACATGTAGTCTCCATTTCCGAAACAAGATTTAACTGCTGTCTGTAGTACCTGAAAATAACTAGAGAATGTGTTTATGAAACACTGTTCCCAGCAACCGTATGCTTGCCTGTAAAGAAGGTTCAGCCCATAATATATGTCAGAAAGGGATATAACTCAGCCCAGTACTTATAAATTGCTAAAAAGCTTATCAGGTCAATTACACCTTGGCCTGTAACTGTATTATAATCATGCTAGCTTAAGCGTTTCTTCAGACATTTTGGTCACAAGGTTATTCCTACATAAAATGCCTATGTCCAAGAAAGTGGAATAACTCAACCAAAAATTTACGAAATATATTCAAAAGTTAATCAGTTCATCTACACCTTGGTTTGTAACTGTATGCCAAATATCAGGATCCTAGCCTTAGCATTTCTTCAGATATTTTGATCGTAAGATTATTCCTATATTACATGCTGATGACCAAAAAAGGGAATACAGTCTAACCTGTACTTACGGCCACCTGTATTAACCGTGCACCTGCCGTAAACGGCCAGGCAGCATTCCCCCCAAACGATTTTCCATGTAAATGAACCTGTAATCAGCAAGCACCTGTTTAACGCAGCAACCGGCCGCAAAATTTTATCCGGAATCGCTCGAAAACCTGCCTTAGCGGCCATGTTTTTTTTTGGCCATATCGAGTCTTCCGACTACTTTACGCTGGTATACCGATTCAGAGCGCCGGACACGTATTTCCACCAATTTTGGTGTTTAGTGCGACCGATATCGCTTTTTACAGCAAATCGAACATACTATAACTGGTTCCCGATATATTGATACTGTAGCAAAAAACGATGCAATTACACCGGTAAGCAGTAGAATCTTGGAAAACCCATTGAATTCAGGCAGATCAAAGGTGAATTAACTATCGGCGGCATTTGTTTGAACTGTGCACGTAAGTTCACACCTCACTAAATGGATAATTAATGATGTTTACCGACTAGTACAGGTGAGAAAAACCTGTTTTCGAAAATATTTAGAACAACGCAATCACACAATCACTTTGGCCATTGAAGCTGATCGTAGCTGGTGAGGTGAGAAAGCTCATTAATTCGATCAGCCAAGTCATCAAAGGCAATTTGTTTGTTTGACGGTCCTACTCATTGAGAGTCATTAACAGATCTTAATTTACAATGTTCATGTACAGAACTCCTGAACCAAACCAATGAAAATGTTTTTTTAGTGGGTGAGGGAGGCAAGGGCTGGATCTAAACTTAGTTGGCAGTTTAAACAAGTGGAAGCTTTTCAAAAGCTTTCGAAGACAATGATCAGCCTTCATTTTGTATTAACAATCAATCAATGTCCATTTAATAAGTGTCTTAAATACCACAAGTTTCTCTGATTTTAAGTTTCTCATCATGGCCAGTACCAGTAAGAAAAGGAAAGTTTTGACTAGAAGAGAGAGTTTAGGTCATAAAACTGTTGAGTACCTGATGAGTACCCTTGGTCGGGACGAAACAGTTTTTTTTTCGGAGTAAATCGAACCTGTATTAAGCAAGCACCTGTCTTAAGCAAGCGATTTTGCCTTATCCCTCGGCTGCTTGCTTAAGACAGGAAGACAGGTTAGACTGTAACTCGACCAAAAATTTACAAAATATGCTCAAAAGTTAAACACTTCATCTACTCCTTAGTCTGTAACTGTATGCCAAATATCAGGAGCCTAGCTTAAGCAGCTCTTCAGATATTTTGGTCACAAAGTCATTCCTATATAAGATGCCTATGTCTGAAAAAGAGGAATGACCCAAACAAAAATTTATAAAATATGCCCAAACGTATCATTTCATCTACACCTTGGTTTGTAACTGTGTTCCAAATATAAACATGCTAGCTTATGCGGTTCTTCAGATATTTTGGTCAGAAGGTTAACCATGGCACAAGAATTCAATAAAAAGAATAATCTGACACTGACTTTTTGAGCTATAAATTTGGACAATAATTTTTGCTAAAATTATTAGTAAATCAACATGCTTGTGAAATAATAAATCTTGCAAATATTTAATCGTTGTATGATTTGAAGAGTGACAGCAACCAACATTGATACAAAATTGTTTAATATTGTGTGCTAAATGGTTACTTTGTCCCAAATCCTAAACACGCTTATAATTTGAAGATAAGAAATTTGCACGATAAAGAACACACCAAAAATACATAGTAAGGTAATTTACAGTAAGAGACTAGCAACATTTAGTGGATTATATAGTCATGGCAAAGCTAAATAAGAAACAAGTGAATAACAATATTGCAAAATTATGGTGCCATTAGCCCATTACAAAACAACATCTCGTCGCAAGCAAAAATACAATAACAAAGAAACATAATGAAAGATACATATAGGTAAATGTTCTAAAAATCCAAACATCAAGTTGTGTTAAAATGCCTATGCATCCAGTATCCATCCAGATCTGGGTTCGAGGTTATAAAACTTGAGAATAATCTCAAACTCAAAATAATGCACACTGATTAGCTGCTTCCGAGCACATGCTCAGAAGCAGCCAAGCAGTGTGCTTTATTTTGAGTTTGAGAATGTACTCAAGTTTTATAACCTCGGGGCCAGACTGCTCTCAAAGAGCAGTTTGATCATGGTCTAAACTGTTTACAATTCACCTGGTGTTTTCAGGAAAAATACCTAGAAAAGCACTGTCCTCTTGATTTTTCTTAGGGATGAAGTGTGTAAAATTTTAGAACAATTACCATAGTGACTGAGGTCACATGGGAAAATAATGCAAGCTGGCACATGCAAACAGTGGAGGTACATACCAGCATGCACACCCAAGCAGTATGATCAAGCACAGATTCAGGTGTGACAAATATTTGATATGGCAAATGACCGAAAATTTAGAACAGCAAAAATATTTCCTGCTATTTGAAATGTTAGAAACTACAATAGCAAATAATTTCAATTTGAAATTTTAGGGTTACACTGTTGTACACCACTGCAGGCCTGACATTTCAAACTGAAATAATTGCACCAGCACATGAATATCAAGAACTGAATTACTGAATTCAAATTCCAGTTCCAAAATTTTGGTAAGAGCAAAGAATCGTGTATTCCTAACTATTTTGCAGGCAAAATGAGCATAAATGTATTTTAAGGAGGCTGATTCTTAAATGCTTGCGTACAAGTGAATTTGTGAATTTTTTCTAACATAGACATGAAATAAGCACTCATACATATGACATAAAATCTACAATAGCAAACAAAAATATCTGACTATCAGAAAATATCACAACTTTGCACCCCTTTGATGCAATAAAATGCTAACTGGCAGCACAAATCATTACTTTGTTGTAGCCCCATAGTCCTCCCAGTGGTGTAAGCATCTGAATACCAAATTTTTCTAGTTATAAGGAGATTTTCCCTTCCAAAACAACCCCAAAAACTCTGGATCCATCTTATAAGATGGATCTAGATCTTTGAGACCATTTTGGAAAGGACAACCCCATATTATAGTAGAATTTCCTAAGACTGATTAAGATATTTGGTGTCATTCTAGAAAGGGGAAAGCCCTGTTTTATAGCCGAATAAATATCATTATAAAAAGCAGTTGTTCCTTCATCTTCGATGACAGTAAGGGGACGATGAACATCCATAATGAAAGTTTAACAAAAGCTGCCTTCAGCCTGTAAATGGCATTTTCATTTTATATGAAAGTTTAAGATATCAAAAGTAGGTAAATTTTGGTTGCCAATTAAAATGACCAAATGGAATGTTCCAGCATATTTTACCAAGAAAATCCAGGATGGTTTGTTTAAAGCTTTACTTTGGCAAATTTGTCCTGAAGAGCTTGCATGATAATATATGAATTTACACCACTGGGAGAGCATTTCTGAACTCCAAACAATTCCATTTCTGGAGCTCCGACTTTATACACAAAATATTATCGTATCTTCCCCTAGTTTTGGAATCTGACACTTTTGATAGCACAACTATATAATTAAATATCTGCATACGAAAACTAGTTGATATATGCAAACAGAGAGGCCCAGACCAGCCTGTGCTTCCTCAAGGACAGGTGTTTGTGTATATGCCAATATGTATGCAAGAATTAAAAGGTTTTATTTGTGCAACCCAGGCTGAACTTTTACCACAGTTTAGGGCCCTTTTCACTCTCAACTGACATGCAGGCAACTCTGAGCCTTTGCCAGAAATGTTAGGCTCTTAGCAGGTCATCCTGACATGCAGGTTTGGTAGATTGTTTGATAACTACATACAGGTCTATACAAAATCAAACATATACTGTCTAGACTGTCTCTTAAGGTGTATGTCTACACAGCCATGGTTTGGATGCCAAGGGAGACAACTTTAACAGAATACTATTTGCTTCTCTGGTATGTGATCCTTTCTCTAAGGGGGCCAGTCTTAAAGGAAAGAATTTGCTGTTTGGAAAGAGCATAATCTTTCCTTTAAGAGTAGCCACATTTAAAAAGGCTGCAAACAGTTCTATATAAGGGTGATCTCCCTTGAATGTGTATCCATGCGTCTTAAGTCTTATATCAGGCTGTACAATTATGGAAGACAATCTGAGCCATCACTGTTTTGATATGCCAACTGATGTCATTTTCCATGCACAGATTTACATTATGAGACCAGTCTGAGGTATAATATATGTTCACAGTCCACTAGCTCCGTAAAGCCTCTAGTCGACCCATCAGATCCTCCTCTTCTTCTTCATTAGCTGCACTTGGTCCCTCCTTTGCTGCGGTGGCTCCCTCCACCGTCGGTAATGTGTCTGTGGCCACTGATGGTGCATTGCCCAATTGTCCTATAAATAGCAACATCAGATAGTTAGCAAACTACTGTATACTATAAAAGGAAATAAACATAAAGTTTAATTGCAAAGCTTTACATCATTTAGCCATACTGTATAAAAAGAAATTACTGGGATGGTCAAATCTTGGAAGACTCATTCAAATGTCCTTTTTAAAAATTCTCTAACTGGCAAAATCTGGGGTGGGTAAGGGAAACTCACAGATCCCTCAAGATTAAACTGTTTCTATCTGGCTCCCCTCAAAAATGAAATATAAACAGCAGTGAGACAATAAATGGGAACTTGCATATTGTACCCTGTATTTTAACACATAATAAAGTTTATGATATCAAAAGTAGGTCATTTTGGTTGCCAACTAAAATGACATATATGATCTTTCAACACTACTTCAAGAGAAACTCCAGGTTGTTTTGTTTATCTAAAGCTGTCCAACCACTGATATCTAGAATAATGAAACTGCATTGAAAACTTGCAGTGATATGATATAAATTCATGTATTGTTTTACTTCGAAGTAAAACAATACATAAATTTATATCATTCAAAGAGCAATGGCATGTTAAATACAGTATGACAGAAACAAGAAACGTAAGTAAAACATTACCAGCAGTAAGATCAAAGAGAACTTTATCAATTTCTTCCTGAGCGGCCTCCTCCATGTCCTCAGAGTCATCAAGACCTTCCATTGTATCTTCTAACATCTCCTCCATTATACCAGCCTGGTAGTAGTGGAAAGAAACAACAATACTCATTACTGTCCAGTGGTCTCTTCTAACCCACAATTCAGACAGGTTCATTTCCAAAATAAAGAGAGTTTAAATAGAGGGTCTTACATCAGTGCTCCTGTAATATTGTATTAAACGAGTGGGTAAAAAGATGAGATGCGAGGCTATGCATCTTATAGCTGTTTCCCAACAAGTTCAGTAAATTCAATAATACAGGAATGTAAAATTCTATTTATCATATGACACTAAATGTTGTTTTATTAGCAAATTTTTCACTAAAATGTCACGATTTCGCTATTAGAAAACGCGACATTTTTATGGACGTCAACACATAATGTTACGACATAATTTGCATATTTGATCCCTTAGTTAATTATCGTTTTTAATGCATGGCTTTATTACACTCTCAGATTTGATGTCATATGATAATATGATTTTAATTCTGATTTCCCATTTATGTTTTTTTTCTGTTGTTGTTTTTTGTTTGTATTGTAATCAAAATAGTGAGTCTAAACTGTCAGCCAAAACCTCTTTCAGGCAATGATAGGCATTAATATATTAACTGTGACATATGACACTGAAAAACAGTCATAAGGCTCTGTATTGCTCCCTGAGACATTAACCTTACATACAAGCCAACCTAGAAGTTGCTATCAACACCATATGTCTAATGGAGAAAAATCTAAGGAACATTTTTTTGAAAGATCTATCATTATATATGCACTGCTAAGGCAGTTACAGCTTGGGATGGCAAACATGCAAATTAAGCAGGACGCATAAAACTCATTTCTCTGACAGGTGACTAAGGATTATTTCCAAAATCATTTGTCAATATATTTGCAATGCTAACACAGCAACGGCCAATTTTCAATTTCCTCACTGACAATCAATGACAAGATGGAAAAAAAAAAAATACAGAATAAAATGAAATACTGATTTACAGTCTTTGGCAAATCAACAGTAAATACTGCAGAGTTGTTTTTCTTACTTTCATCATTTCTTTTGACATTTCCATCATTGTGGCTTGTATCTCAGGTATTTTCACCAAAGCTTGCATAGACTTCATTACATCTGTACTTTTCTCCAGAGCTCCAGCTATCCGCAAGGTTGCTGAAATAGAAACACATTGAGGGCTGCAAATCTGTTATGATAGGCCCGTAATTGAAAAAGACGTAGCAAGCAGGATTAACTGATGTGATTTTCAACTTGATATGGATCCACTCTTTGAAGAGGCTGAAGAGTTGAAGTAAAGAGCGATATTGAAAACGGTTATCAATAACTACAATGTGAAGAAAATCAGCCAGAAAAGTAGACTATTGTTCATTGAAAATTCTGAAAGAATACTATTATTTCTTCATCAAAACACACACTGTGTGGCCCCTCACAGGAGGTTACAATAAATATGTAGCCACAATACGACAAAACCAACAAAGTGGCATGTGCATCCAGGGAAGACTCAGATCAGCCTGGGCATCTGCCCTGTCTGATCAGAGTCCTTGCTGTCCGCATGAAGCTAGCTTAAATTCTAAGCTACCCTTTAAGTGCCAGCAAAGACTCTGATCAGACTGGACAGCTGCCCAGGCTGAGCTGAGTCTTCGTTGGGCGCACATGCCACTTTGTTGGCTCAAATAGTCTGCTAATCTGGAGCTTTAAGTACCAAACCATAATACCACAGAAAGATATGACGCACGTGCCTTATACAGAAGGAACAAACCTCACATCTGGGGAAATGCTGAAATCTGACTGAATGACCTTCAAACTGAAAAACTGGACCTTTAAATCATACAATCATGCTGTAAAAGGCTGAAAATAAAATAATCATCTAGCCCTTTGCAGCTACCACAAATTTTGGCACTAATTTCAAGATGCAAAGAACAATAGAAATATATTGAAATCATCGTTTTTCTGTTCTGCTGGTTTGCTGGTTGGTTGTTTTGGGTTTAACTGCCCTTTGAGACAGTATTTCAGTCTATATCGGGCCGTCTCCCAGAGAGAGGGAGTTCTGTTCTGTTCAAATTACAGTGTACTGGAAATGAAGCCAATATTTTAACTATTGTCTGAAAATCTTTATTTTCAATTTTTGATATGATTCACTTTGTCACCACTGAGCTTAAAGACATACCTAACTGGTTTTTCATATTCATTGCCACAGAATTCATGTGTGCTTTTGATGCATACAGTCTGTTCACAGCCTTCCTTGAATGGATGATCTCTTTTGCTAATATCGAACATGCTGACTTCTCTCCCTTTTTAGCTGCTTCCTTCAGATGGCGCTTTGTCTTCTCCTCCTCTCGCTGAATAGCTACAAAAGAAAATACAACGTTGACATGAATTTATTTTTCTCCATATAACATGTTGTCAAACCTTAATGGAACTGCCTCAGAGATTTTTGCTGAGGAAAAAAAAGACGCCCAAGGGTCACAAAGCTCAGGTCTCTGTCTTAAACCTGTCACAGTGAGATATCCTTGCAAGTCTGAAGAATATCAATCCATTGGTTCAAGAAATCTCATTTTTATGAAAAAATTAAAAGTTGTAAGTTGGCTTTTGACCTTGAAAATGGGGTCAAGATCATCCAATCATAGCCAATTCTTATGAGGGTCCCAAAGGTATATCTATGCAAGTATAGTGGGAATCAAGCCAAGGGCTCATGAAATATATCAGTTTTAGTGAAGTGTTTCACATATTTAAGTCCTTCTGTGACATTGAAAATGAGGTCAAGGTCACCAAAATGTAATCAGCTCTTAATCTTGTCCCAATGACATATGCATCAAAGTTTAATCCATTGGTTCAAGAGATATCATGGGTACAAGAAATTGTCACGCTGAAGCAGACAATTTAACCGTCTTAGGCCTCCTGTGACCTTGAAAATGGAGTCAAAGTCACCAAAACCTAATCAGCTCTTTGGCTTGTCCCAATGATGCATCCAGGCAAGTTTGGTTGAGTTTCATCAACTGGTTCAAGAAATATGGTGGGTACAAACTGTGACGCTGACGCACCCCAAATCCGTGGAAAAATACTAAAGTTATTGAACAGAAAAAAGAGCAGAATGACAGATGGAAGTATGTACATACTAAAAATAAGAAATATGTTTAAACTAAATGAGTGATAAAATAGATAAAAAATTCTACCTTTTATCTGTCTTTCAAGAACATAGCCTTCTTTTCTGATCTTGTGTGACCAATCATTCACCTACAAAATTAAACATGATGTTATAGTCATAATCATTTGCTTATAATCTTCACTTGTTTTTTCCTGAATTCTCTTATTTCTTACGTTGCCATACTAAACTTTTAATGTAAACAGTTCAAAAGTCTTTAGAAAACAAAAACACATTTGTTCCAAGACATCATTTTTGCAACTGAATGTTTACTTCTATTCAATTAAGGTGGTTGAATACACTTTCAGCATACTTAACTATTCCATGTACATTTTTGGTTCCCTTCTCATGTAAGTGACAGTAAAAGCACCAGTGATGAAAATAGCAGAATTTGCAAACAGCGTAGATCCTGATGAGGCGGCTCATCAAAATCTCCGCTGTTTGCCCTCTTGTCTTTCAATTCTCAATATGATATATCTTGGACCAGGCGTTTTTTAAAATCGTGCAGAAGTAAATTTTGTTGTGTGCTTTTTGGTGCTTAAAGAGTTAAAGGAAAAAAAATTATTTTCTTTCCTTTAGACTACATGTGAATATGCAGGTAAGCCAGCAAAGGGTCACAAAAGTTGTTTCCCTTTCTAATAATGGCAGAAAAACATGGATGTGTACTAGTGTTGTGCCGATGATCAACTACAGTCGATCATCGACTGTTTTGACTGATGATCGACTACCACTTTTCTAAAGTCGACTAACATTAAATACTATTTTTAGTAACATGTTTTGTTCACAATTTAAGTTTTGTAGACTGATGAATATACAATGTAATACTAAATTGTTTTTGTATGCCCTGAAAACTTTTACAGATTTGCTAACAAGACTTTTGAGCTAAAGTATACCCAAAATCAGACCATTTTAAAATGTTGGAAAGGTGAAAGAATATAGTTGTTATTACTTAATTTATAGTCAACTATAGTCAATGATCAATCACCTTCACAGAAGCGATGACCGACTACAAAATTTTGGCTGATTCCCAACACTAAAGTGTACCCATTCACGGTGGTTCACCTAAGATCAGAATAAGGACTGTTCACTGATGACACATCCAAAGACAATCACTCTGACACCTAAATGAAAGGTTCTATCAAGCTGTTGTTTTTTTATTATTATTATTATTATTTACAAGATAATTATGAGATAAACCCGCCAGTAATTTTTTGTTTGTTTGAACCTACCCAATATATAGTCTGCTAGCATTTCCTGAAACCTGGTATCCAAACACAAACAGAGCTCTAGATAAGAGGGAGTATTTGATGATAATTAAGGATAATTTTTCTTATTTCTCATCGAAACCATAGGTTGTGACCCCTCATCTGAACCGTCTCATTGAGACGGTTCAGATGAGGGGTCACAACATATGGTTTTATGCAGAATTAACAAAAATTATCCCTAATTATCATCGAATACTCCCTCTTATCTAGAGCTCTGACAAAATAATCCAAAGTGCTTCCCACTCAGAACCAGAATATTGTTTACTGGTAATATGTCCAAAGACAATCATTCATCAGGACCTGCGATAAGGGAAGCTAGTCCCTAGCCCTTATAAGAGAGGTAAACTGATTAACTCAATTCCTCCTCTGCCAACTAGCCAGCAGAAATAAGGGAATCTGCCAGGGAGTTCAGCCTTCAAAATAACCACTTCAAAAGACTTCTGATATTCTTGATTGGCAGAACCTGACTTTTCAGCATAAAAAACAGTGAATGATCACAAAAGGCTTGGAAGTAAAGATTGTTTTGCCGGCTGACAACCGAATACCCATGTAACTGTTGTCTATGAATTTTGGTGAAACAGCATTTTCCAGATGGAGTTTACTTCTTCAGCGAAAAATTCAGGCGGTGTAGGGAAATATTTAAAGGGACTAAAATTATGTCCCTCCCGTCACCAGAGCAACAGATAATTTTTCGGGTAATTGTTAATTTACGCACCAAAATAAAATTAATTGGGCAAATCTGATTTTATTTTTAATAATTGAGTAATTGAGTATTTTCATCCCCCCCCCCCCCCCCCCCCCCGCCAAAAAATCAACTGTGTAAATGCATTCCGCCATTGGTAGACACTTTGATTGAAATGCTTACTTGGTACAAATTGTGAAGAACACGTACATTATAAAAGCGCCTAGCCAAAATGATAAAGTTAAACAGCTATTAGCTTCACCGTCGTAATACGGCAGACTATCAGTATAAATGACCAATCTTCAGCAGACCTGTCTGCGTAATTTGTCACATGTTAGGACCGAGTGTGATACTGCATTGGTGACTATAATCAAAGAAATTCAGTAAAGCAACACCATTTCATGGATACGACTGAATGCACTTCAGCTGCAACAGACCTGGCTACTGTAATATTTGTTGAAAACTTGCTGGGGTGTTTAGCTCCTGAAAGACTTAATGTATTTCATTTGTCGTACTGGCATATTGTTATTCATTTATTCTAAAGGTCCCTAATTGTAATTGTAAGTTGAGCATCTGCATGATTAAGCTACAGAAATATACCAGAACTACTCATCTACCCACTGCAAAATTATTACATTTCAGCTGCTATTAATAACTACCGTACAAAGTTCCAATCCAGGGCCCGGTTGTTCAAAACTAACGACGTCTGTTACGCAGAAGGTTTTACACTCGGTCGACACGGGTGTAGAGCCTTATGCGTCGCCAGGACGGCGGAGGGTGACTTCCGGTTAAAGGGTTATCTACTAGTGTAATACACTAACAAGGAAACTCTAACAACGTTAGAATTTTTTAAGTTTATATATAATGTAAATTCTATATACAACAATACAATTTACATTTATCACAATTACAATAATATACAACACATATCAGTTCATGTCGCTGGCCCAAGTAAGGTGTTTGTTTCAAATCTGTAATCGATTTGCGTATAGAACGCAAATAGATTACCGTCTGACGTCAACACCGTACTCGGCTCAGCGCCATGAACTAAAGGAAAACACAAAGAACAAAAAAACGTTAGTTTGAGCTCATACAAAAAAACAAGGCCTTATGTTGGTAGACTTCAATTCGTCGTTCCCTGGATCATGTCATGGGCCAGTCCATATATCATGAGGAACACCAACTTATAATTACACGTGCACGATTATATACTGGTCGCTCCCTGGATCGTACCAGGGACCAGTCTATATATATTAACACACCTTAGTGGACGAACACTGTCCCACACTTGATGTGACCTTCAGATCTTATCACAGAATCTGGCAAAACTGAGCTAACCACTTCCGCCTACATTTTGTGCTTCCCGCCTCTGCTTGGGAACCTTGCACAAACGGCGTTGTAACTGCCTCTACCCGGGTTGGTATTAACCTGGAGACGTAAATCGAATCTCCAGGTGAGACGTGGCTCTAAGCCCTAACAGCTGACTGCCGGACTTGATGTGCCTAAAAATAACGAACTTACACTTAATACATTGTAACTACATAATAACAATGCGTAAGACTTGGGCCTGTCTTGGAAATACCATACAACGCCCTCGGCGAATGCCGAGCATAACGTGCACACGCCAGCCGTGTCACTAGACACGACTCGCGCTCACGATGTAAAGCCAAAATTGTGCTTACCACTTCCGCCAATGAAGAAACGTAGATCCTACCACGCATGCGCGTCGAAGGATCTGACGCCAAACATTGTCGAGAAGTATACTGACGTCAACAGGTATTACCATGACATATCCCACATAAAACATGAATAATCTAAACAATGACCTATTTACATTAAATTGATTGACCAAAATCTAACTCGCATATTTATTAATTCATTTCTTTAAACTAAGCGTAATACCATTTGCCATAGAATATAATAACTGAATAAGCGTTTCTAACACATTTGGGATCATAACGTTTGATCTGACATCATGACATCAATGATGTTATATCATATGACGCCGTCTAATGAAGGCAAATCAAACGCATGATGACCAAATGTTACCATTATAACTTATAAAAAAAACCTTAATGCGGTGCATGCTATGGCGTCAATTGACGTCACGAGTATATAAATTAGTTCCATTACAAATCAATCTACTTCTATAGGCCACGTATACGTGAAACTAATATAAAAAGTGCTGACGTCGCAATAACATGAATGCAACTGACGTCACATGAATAACATGAATGCAACTGACGTCACTGGACGTCAAATAGACGCACACCATTGCAACCAACATCAGTAATATAAACTATTTCCGAAATTTACAAAACTTCCTAATATACAAATATTATGCGCAGCATGCTTACTAACAAAATCGGTCGACACATGCGCAGCCTGATCACTGCCAACAAAATCAAATCAGTCGACACATATAATCATACCATATCAATCAGAAGTCACATTTTTCATTCTTAGCCAAACTATTCTAAATAAATATAATAAAATCTTACCCTTCTAGGTCTTAACACAGAATCTGGGCACACAACAATATAACATCCATCAAGAATTAAACAGCCACGTCTAACTTTTCATTAAAAGATAGGCGTATAAATACTATGCATCTCACATTAAAATCATGCAAAGCGCTTTCCACAATCAAAAGACTCGTGCAGGTATTCACTTTAAAATCATGCAATATGCTGTCCACGAGAGGTATTCACAAACAACCCATGCATAACGTAGCCACAATTTCCGTAAATGTTTTATTACCACAGTTACCCTAAAAACTGTAGCCTTACTGATTGAAAGGATTAAAATAATCTCGACGACATAGTGGACGATTAGATCCATTTCGTAACATAGGTTTCCCCTTAGGGAGAAAAAAACATAACAATGTTTCTTTTCTGAAATAGTACGAAATGCGATCGAATCGTAGGCTATGTCAAAACTGGAAAACTAGCTATATACACAACAACGGTGCGATGCATAACGTGGCCAAACTATCTACTAAGGTAGTCCGCCCCCAAATTATCTTGGCCGCGGATAGCAACGATCCTGAATCTGTACGGCTGTAATTTCATGGCCCAACGCATGATTCGGGGATTGAGCACCTTAGCTGTCTGCATATAAGACAAAGGTTTGTGGTCAGTTTCAAGTAGGAACTCCGCCCCATACAGGTACTTACGAAATTTCTCAACACCCCAGATAATACCCAAACATTCCTTCTCAATTACAGAGTAGTTCTTTTCCCGAGGTAACAATTTCTTGCTAGCATAAGCAATCGGCAAACGACCTTCACCTTCGAACTCCTGAAGCAAAATAGCTCCAAGACCAACGTCTGAAGCGTCTGTTCGAAGTACAAACGGGTTACCTTCTTGAAAAACAGGTAAGCGAAGAATAGGACTAGACGTGAGCCTACTCTTCAGGGTTTGAAATGCCCTTTCATGCTGATCTTGCCAATCTTTGATAGAATTAGGTCTATCCCGTTTAGTTAAATCAGTCAGAGGAGAAGCTATGGTTGAGAAATTTGGGATAAAACGACGGTAAAACCCAGCTAATCCCAGAAAAGATTTAATTTGCCTTTTCGTACATGGACGAGGAGCATCTCTGATAGCCTGTATCTTGTCCTCTTGCGGTCGTACCGTCTGTCCGACGATATTGTGACCAAGGCACTCGATACTGCCATATCCGATCATGCATTTAGATGGTTTTGCCGTCAATTTGGCCGACCTGAGCCGATCTAACACTTGACGTAATGACGTCACATGATCCTTCCATGTTTCAGTGAATATCCACATGTCATCAACAAAGCTGTCAACATTTGGGAGATTGGACAATATGATTCTCATTAACCTACAAAATGAGGCTCCCGAATTGACCAAACCGAAGGGCATAGTTTTAAACTGGAATAAACCCTTAGGCGTTTCAAATGCCGTCAAAGGTTTAGACCTTTCAGTAAGACTGACTTGCCAATAACCCTTACTCAGGTCCATCTTTGTGAAGAATTTATGTCCCGACATTTTATTGATAACCTCCTCCATATTTGGCATAGGTTCTGCATCGAATTCCGTCACTTTGTTAAGCTTCCGGAAGTCGATACAGAATCTAACTGATCCGTCTTTCTTCGGAACTAGGACAACAGGAGATGAATACGGTGAAATCGACGGCTCGATTACCCCTAAATCCAACATATCCTGTATCTCCGTCTCCATGACGTTACGCGTCTTATACGGGATAGAATAACCCTTCGTCCGTATGGGTTCTGACGTGAGTAGTTTGATATCGTGCTGTATTTGATCAGTTCGACCGGGTAAACTTGATAGTACATCCGGGTACTGTTTAATCAACGCTTCAACCTCCATACGTTGTTCTGACGTTAACGTATCTGAAATACTGACGTCATTATAAGTTTCCGGCTCTTTAGCTGTCGGAAAAGCACAATCATCAAGAGAAAATTCATCACTACCATCGTCATCAACCGACTCTGTAGTCTCAGTAGACAATAAACAATGTGACGGCACACTACGACGTTCGACATATTGTTTCAGCATATTAGCATGATATGTACTCACGACACCATTGACGTCGATTTTATAGTCCATTCTATTCACCACCTCTACTACTTCATATGGACCCTTCCACTGCAATAACAGTTTATTACTGTCAGTTGGCAGTAATAACAGTACTTTATCTCCCACGTTAAATTTACGCGACCTAGCGCGTTTGTCATAATAAGCCTTTTGCTTTACTTGTACTTTCCGTAAATTATCATGTGCTAACTTACACGTCTGCTCTAACCGTTCTCTCAACTCAATTACGTACTGGTACGTAGACAGAACCTGCTCATCCTGTACCTCTTCAGACCATAATTCACGTAATATTGCCATAGGGCCCTTAACGTTACGTCCGTATAACAGTTCGAACGGAGAAAACCCTAATGACTCCTGCGGAACCTCCCTTATCGCAAACAGCAGTGCTGGGAGATATTTATCCCAGTCTTTTGGACGTTCTGCGCACATCCTACGTAGCATTTGCTTCAACGTCGCGTGAAAACGCTCTACAAGACCGTTACAGATAGGATGATACGGCGTCGTGGTTAACTGCTGGAGTGATAACAGCCTGCTTACTTCTTTCATAACTTCAGCAGTAAACTGACTTCCGCAATCTGTTAACATTTCATCAGGTATGCCAACTCTACTAAACATCTCAACTAACGCTTCGGCTACGCGTTCCGTCTCAATGCCGGGTAACGCTACCGCCTCGGGACATCTCGTCGCATAGTCTATCATTGTTAAAATATAGCGGGATTTCCTGTCAGAACGAGGTTCTATCGGTCCAACTATATCAACAGCGACTCGTTTAAATGGTGTGTCAATCTGTGGCAACTTTCCTAAAGGAACCTTAGTGACACGACCTTTTTGAATAGTCCTTTGACATATGTCACAAGATTTACAAAACCTTGCCACATCACCACAAATTCCAGGCCAAAAGAACTCAGTTAACACTCTATCCATAGTTTTCTTTATGCCCAAATGACCTGACATTAAGGTTTCGTGCGCCAATCTTAACACCTTTTCACGAAAACCTTCAGGGATAATAAGTTGCAAAGTGACCTTGTTTCCCTTAGTAAACTGCCTATACAATAAATCTTTCTTTCGGATAAACTTAGTTTCACCTCGGTTCAATCCACGACTAATAGTCACATTCCCAGATTCCACTCTTTGCCTTATGCCATTCAATTTAGGGTCAACAACTTGGGCCTGCTTCAATGCCTCCTTATCACTAGCAATAATTTGATCAGGAACTTTAAGTTTCCTATAGACCTCTTCACCTTGTTTAGCTTGTGACCTAGTCACTGCCGCCATTGCAAAATGGGACATATCGGGAAGTTTTGACCCGTCAATATTTCCAATAACCAGGTCATACAATGTATCTTCCATGCACAATGCCTCAGTTTTTCCTGTGAAAAATGGACAATCTATGTCAACCATTGCTAAGGGATACCTTTGGGTAGATTCATCAATCAAAGTTACATCAGATTCTCTACCAAGTAACTGATCATTAGAAACCAAGTTTCTACGAACGACACACCCAGTACAACCTGTGTCCCTTAAAACTACAACTGTTTTACCATTAACCGTACCCTGCGCTGTTGGTAATCGCGACCTTAAAAAGTAACAGACACCTTCCCTATCCACGTTATCATTGATTAATGGACTTTCTTCCTTACTCTTATAGAGACCTTCAATTTCATGAGACCTATTCATTGTAGTTTTACAAAAGCTCATTTGATGTCCGCCACCCCGACCACGTCCGCGGGAATAACCCCGACCACGGCCACGATCTGAACTACTACCCTTCGTCTGTACAGTATCGCTCTTACTCTGTGATCTTTGTGTCTCATCTTTCGGTGCATAACTACTCCCCTTACTTCCGCTATACCCGCTTGCACTTGCACCTACCTCCGCACTATATGCTTGCTTCCTATCGGGATTCTTAAAACATTTATATGTTAAATGTCCCTTACCACAAATACTACATTTTATCTCTGGCTTCGCACTCGGCTTATTATCAGATCTACTCTGAGTTACGCCCTTACTATCACGCTGCCCCTTATTAACACAAGCGTAGACACCGCCACGTGCTTCTGCAAATAAATCTGCTTCCCTAGCCATCTCACCTAGATTCGTGAATGTTTTCGGTTTCAAATGAACATATAGTTCTTTACTACAGGATTCTAAAAACTGATCTCTAGCGAAAAAATCGCAAACAGATTCATAAGACTGGTCTACCTTCGCCATTTTCAACCATTTATTAAGATACGACCTAAGTCTACTACTAAACTGAATAAACGTTTCGGACTTTTCAGGCCTATCATAGCGAAATTTCTTCCTAAATCCGCGTTCAGTCATATCAAAATTCTTTAACAACGCATCTTTCAACTGGTCATAATCTGCTGCATCATCTACAGACAATCTATCATAAACATCAAGCGCGCGACCTTTAAGTAATGCGCTTAAATATGCAGCCCAAACATTTTTATCCCATTTATTCGCCGTCGCGTATTTCTCAAACCTTGATAAGTAACTATCCATTTTGTCCTTACTTTCATCAAAATACGGTAACTTGGGATCTCGCGCATGCGCTAACTTTTCAGCCTTCTGTTTTTCTAATTCAACTCTAAACGTTACCTTCTGCAAATCAATCTGATTCTTTAACTCGCGTTGCTGCAATTCAAAACTGTACTTCAACTTTTCTAACTCAACTTCGCTCGACAACTTCGCTTCCTTATCGCTTTCGACTTGAGACAACTTAGCTTCCCTATCTTTCTCGGCTTGCCGCTCTATGCTTTCAATTCGCGCCATCTCGATTTCCCTATCCGCCGCAATCTTAGCTTCTTCCGTCGCCCTATCCGCCGCAATCTTAGCTAATTCAATTTCCCTATCTTTTTCAGCCTGCACAATCTTTTCTTTATCAAGTGCCCTTACCGCGTGCCTTTCTGCCCTCTCAGTCTCTTGCTGTTGCCTTACAAATTCCTGCAACGCCTGCCCCTCATAACCTAACTCCTTTCCCGTCTTAACTAACTGATCCATGCCGCTTAACGTAAAGCTCACGTTAACCTAACTGAAACCGACGTTCACTTATAGTCACACACGTTAACTAAAACGTTAACAATAATAATAACAAACTAATCCAACTAAAACGTTGATTAATTAGTATACACGCGATCTAGACGTAGCTATTAAAGTTACGTTGATAACAGACCGGAAATGACGTCATAAACTGACGTTGACTTTGCCGAGAATTACTTTTCACTATTAGATGACGTAATTAGATGACGTAAATAACCCACATACAATTACGCCCAACTTGATCTAGCGTATCGGATATACAAACGTAACGTATGTAACGCAACGTATTAACACTGACACGACAACTGTACGTCCTACCTTACAAAACCATATAAGATACCAACGGTAAATCAAACTTAAGATTCCGCTATTAGGTTTAATTTATTGTAACGATATTACATAACGTTACGAGTGACCTACGTTACTAAATCAGGACATAAAATGGACCTCAGTAACGGTTACGACACTACGGACAAACGTTTGAATTAATGAACTAACAGATTGTCATGCAACAGCAGTGCCAAGGTACTCAAACGGACCCTAGAACTAAATATGTATCATCCGTGCCAAGACAATTCAGGTCTATATACCTCAGTTTCCCCACTCAGATATGCAACCTGTTACATTCTATCACAAATTAATGCATGGGCTATCGCACTTCATCACGCAGGGAATAAGGATAGCTGACCTTAATTGAGTGTAGGTTACATTTACAAGAATTTAGTAGCAAAATTGGTCCCCTAAAATTCACAGCCTTACAAACATCCTTACGTCACCTTAGAAAAGAACAATCAGAAAGTCAATAATATAAAAAATGTCTGACAAAATTGTGCCTAGATTCTGTATATATTGTCAATGTCTTACACTGGCAGATATTAACCAGAAGTCAAATCCCACTTCTGACACCATGTTACGCAGAAGGTTTTACACTCGGTCGACACGGGTGTAGAGCCTTATGCGTCGCCAGGACGGCGGAGGGTGACTTCCGGTTAAAGGGTTATCTACTAGTGTAATACACTAACAAGGAAACTCTAACAACGTTAGAATTTTTTAAGTTTATATATAATGTAAATTCTATATACAACAATACAATTTACATTTATCACAATTACAATAATATACAACACATATCAGTTCATGTCGCTGGCCCAAGTAAGGTGTTTGTTTCAAATCTGTAATCGATTTGCGTATAGAACGCAAATAGATTACCGTCTGACGTCAACACCGTACTCGGCTCAGCGCCATGAACTAAAGGAAAACACAAAGAACAAAAAAACGTTAGTTTGAGCTCATACAAAAAAACAAGGCCTTATGTTGGTAGACTTCAATTCGTCGTTCCCTGGATCATGTCATGGGCCAGTCCATATATCATGAGGAACACCAACTTATAATTACACGTGCACGATTATATACTGGTCGCTCCCTGGATCGTACCAGGGACCAGTCTATATATATTAACACACCTTAGTGGACGAACACTGTCCCACACTTGATGTGACCTTCAGATCTTATCACAGAATCTGGCAAAACTGAGCTAACCACTTCCGCCTACATTTTGTGCTTCCCGCCTCTGCTTGGGAACCTTGCACAAACGGCGTTGTAACTGCCTCTACCCGGGTTGGTATTAACCTGGAGACGTAAATCGAATCTCCAGGTGAGACGTGGCTCTAAGCCCTAACAGCTGACTGCCGGACTTGATGTGCCTAAAAATAACGAACTTACACTTAATACATTGTAACTACATAATAACAATGCGTAAGACTTGGGCCTGTCTTGGAAATACCATACAACGCCCTCGGCGAATGCCGAGCATAACGTGCACACGCCAGCCGTGTCACTAGACACGACTCGCGCTCACGATGTAAAGCCAAAATTGTGCTTACCACTTCCGCCAATGAAGAAACGTAGATCCTACCACGCATGCGCGTCGAAGGATCTGACGCCAAACATTGTCGAGAAGTATACTGACGTCAACAGGTATTACCATGACATATCCCACATAAAACATGAATAATCTAAACAATGACCTATTTACATTAAATTGATTGACCAAAATCTAACTCGCATATTTATTAATTCATTTCTTTAAACTAAGCGTAATACCATTTGCCATAGAATATAATAACTGAATAAGCGTTTCTAACACATTTGGGATCATAACGTTTGATCTGACATCATGACATCAATGATGTTATATCATATGACGCCGTCTAATGAAGGCAAATCAAACGCATGATGACCAAATGTTACCATTATAACTTATAAAAAAAACCTTAATGCGGTGCATGCTATGGCGTCAATTGACGTCACGAGTATATAAATTAGTTCCATTACAAATCAATCTACTTCTATAGGCCACGTATACGTGAAACTAATATAAAAAGTGCTGACGTCGCAATAACATGAATGCAACTGACGTCACATGAATAACATGAATGCAACTGACGTCACTGGACGTCAAATAGACGCACACCATTGCAACCAACATCAGTAATATAAACTATTTCCGAAATTTACAAAACTTCCTAATATACAAATATTATGCGCAGCATGCTTACTAACAAAATCGGTCGACACATGCGCAGCCTGATCACTGCCAACAAAATCAAATCAGTCGACACATATAATCATACCATATCAATCAGAAGTCACATTTTTCATTCTTAGCCAAACTATTCTAAATAAATATAATAAAATCTTACCCTTCTAGGTCTTAACACAGAATCTGGGCACACAACAATATAACATCCATCAAGAATTAAACAGCCACGTCTAACTTTTCATTAAAAGATAGGCGTATAAATACTATGCATCTCACATTAAAATCATGCAAAGCGCTTTCCACAATCAAAAGACTCGTGCAGGTATTCACTTTAAAATCATGCAATATGCTGTCCACGAGAGGTATTCACAAACAACCCATGCATAACGTAGCCACAATTTCCGTAAATGTTTTATTACCACAGTTACCCTAAAAACTGTAGCCTTACTGATTGAAAGGATTAAAATAATCTCGACGACATAGTGGACGATTAGATCCATTTCGTAACAACGTCGTTAGTTAACGAGACATTAAAATTTCAAACGTTAATATCTAAAATACACCAATATTTTTTGTTGAAAAAATGTGAGAAGCTTTTGCACTGCAAAATATCAATATATTTGGTAATGAAGTTGTAGAACACTTTACAGTTGACCTCTTAATGAGCTCGTTAGGCTAACGATGCTTTGAACAACTGAGCCCTGATATTTACTATAGCCTATTTGCAGCTAATTTCTCTATCAAGACAGTCCAATTTAATCATGTGCCGTTTCAAAGTTGTGGCGTGGTATACCTCAACAACACCATATACCTAATGTCTGAACGCAGACGTAATATGCAGATAGTATTTGCCTGATTGTAGTGCCAAAAAATATTAGACTGGTTTACACGTCTTTTATGCTCTAAAGGGTGGCAGTTTTGGCGCAAATTTACAGAAAGCATGGGGACAGTCTAGCACTGAATGTAACAAACCAATAATCCGATACCCTATGAAATCGGGAACAAATGGGTGAGCAGTCTGCATATTGATACGCAAATCTTGGAAATAAATTGAGTATCTAGCAATTTTGCATGCATAAAATATGCAGCTTATCTGTTCCTCTGTGTCACCCTATCAACCATCTTTGTTGTGGCCTATCTTTCTTGTTTCCTCTCTTTGTTCCTCCTGTTGTGATTAGTTGCTTCTTTCACAACAGAAAACTCAGGGATCTCCCCAGACCATTAAGGCATGTCGCTTGTTACATGCCTTCCTCTTCAAGTTATCTTTGCAACATGCCTTAATTTCCAATGAAAATTTATTTCAGTGCTATTATTTTCATATCTTAGCCAGTGAAGCTGTTTTAAATGCTTTAAGGATCATCAATAAATTATTTATACTCAAACTCCATATCCTCGCGGCAATCATATTCTCGCGGTAGATCCAAATTAAATCCCTGAGACAAACAGGCCGTTTTATTTTTATAGTGGCTTATAGGCATAGGGTATACAAAGCACTAGAGCACATTAGATTTCAGTTCGGTCACTATTTGAAAATGCTGTCACTTCTAAAAGCCAAAATAGTGAAAAATTCCCCCAACTCGGAACAGGCAACACCCCAGGAGGATAAAAGTGGCTATAAAATAGATAATAATGGTCAAGTCATTCTGTTTCTTGCCTGAATCTGTTTAGATACGGTTGTATTACACATTTTAAATAAGGAAACATTTCTGCATGCATTTAATTTTTTAACCAGGAGGCATGTATCCATATACCGTGAGAATATGGAGTCCGTATTTCTGCCCAACCACAATGGGGTAGTTCTATATGCTGATAAAAATACGAAGCACACCAGAAGATAGAAAGTACAAACATGCCTTGAGATTTAGATGAAATGCTGTAGAGTTAAAGTACATGTACTCCTTTGGATTGTTGGTTCTCCTTACATGGTCAGACTTAGTTGTATCTTAAGTACCGTGAGAATAGGGAGCTCCAGTCTATGATGTAAATTAAGGCTAATTTTGACAAAACTTTGCTATATTAAGGATTTTAAAAATTGATCAAGTCAAAATCTGATATTTGTGCTAAAAGCGACTGTACATAATAACACTTCACCAGATTAAATATTTAACGAGCTCAAGTGTGAACCTTTACACCTAACGGTGGTGCCTCGATAAATCAACAGGGGAACTCTAAGAAGACTAGAACTAGAACTATGGCTTAGTGACTTGTACTTAAAAATAGGATGCAAAATTTCCTACAAAATATAAACAGAAATGATATCACATGACCATAGAAAGCACATAATTACCACTGAGCACCTCATTGGATCCTTTCAAATGTCCTTTTTGGGCCCTTGGAAACCCTTAGATACAAAGTAAACACTCCAAAAACTGGCAGAAAACAGGGGGAGTAATATCAGCACAAAACTCACTTTTCTGGTTATATCCTGTTATAAATTCATATTGCTCCCAAACATGGTCTTGAGAAAATCATGCACAGTATGCATAGTAAGGTCATCCACCTGTGAATTTACCTGTCCACTTTGACTGACTAAATTCAATGACCCAAAACGTTAGTAATGGCTGTTGTCCTTCTCTTGAGGGAGAAAATTCCAGAAACACAAGTATTAACGCGCTAAAAACGGCGAAATTAGAAAAATAGTTTCAAGTTTCAAAACATACCTAACATATGAAAGGGACATAATCCTATTTCCGGAACAGTTCGGAATCCTGGAACCGGGAAATTAGCACAGTTAAAATCACGAAATTATGTGTCATCGAATGTAGAACTTACACAACACAAAAACAGGCATACACTAACAAGATTTTTAGCGAAAATAATTACCGATCTTCAGATTAACAACCTGTTTTATACCTACTTTCGGTTTGAAAAAATCTGCCAAGAAACGACTGGAGTTACCTACCTTGACGCAGCGCCCCCTGCGACTATCATTTCCGCTATATGGCTTGTTTTATACTACTGTATGTGATAATTTGTACCTTATATGTTTAAACATCATTGTATTGTATGTTGATTTTACCAAATAAACATCAATCAATCATGCCTTCTGAAATTTCTGGGGAGAACACTGAAACTGTTGCACCAATTTTTAAAAGTTTGCTTAAAAGCCTCTTTATTGGCTGAAAATACCAAAAAAAAATGTAGGTCTATGCCTAGTATTATCTAGTTATTTACTCGGAGCACTTTAACTGCCAGTAACGTTACTATCAATTTTTTAGCAAATATGACAAATATTATGATTCCCCACCCACTCTCAAAACATGAGAAACAAGAATAAACAACATGAAAATGGTTGTCACACCAGGAACTGCGGGATTTGTGGAATAACATTATTAAGAATACCATTTCTTTGGGAGACTTTTGAGGCTCTTTTCCAAAAAGACCCATTCTGAGTTCTCAAAACTGAGACCGAAATAAATCTGCAATTTTTAATGACTCAAGATCAAAACTTCCTGTAAGGTACATAACTCGCGAAAGAGAAAGAAACACGTACAAGCGTAGCTTTTCAAAAGATGAAGTAGAATAGAATAGCATATTTATTTCGGACAACCGACATATGTAACAGGTATTTTCCGCACAAAGATCTGACATGCACAAATAGCAAATTACACTGTAAATGTAAGTATTTAGTTAGCATTGCAAACAACCATCTCCACACTATCTTATTTCGAGGGCCTCCGAATTAAATTACAGACGTCAACTTCAATTCAACTTCAACTTCAATGTGGATTCTTGTCAAAATCCGCTAGGCAGACTTCTCGACAAGGGTTAGAATTTGTGCACGCGTGACGTCAGACGTTCCAAATCAATATAAAGAAACTCGGGTGTGAATGTTAAGTAAAAATGTCCAACATGTATTTACACTGTACATATCTACCTTGGCTTACACTATTGATGTGGGCTGGACAGCCAGCTTGAAGCTGTCCAGGCTCTGAAGGTTGGTTATGGATCCAGGGAGTTGTTTCCATGGAATCACAAGCCGTGGAAAGAACGAATGTTGGTATATATTCAATTTACAATGATACGGAATGAAACGGATACAATCAGCATACCTGGGGGATCTTGGTGGGAGATACGTCACTGGCACAGCAACAAGGCAGTAAACAACTTTGTACATGAGTACTAGGTCAGAGGCTCTACGTCGGTCTTCTAAGGTCGGCCAGTTAAGCTGTTCTAGCATGGAAGTGACACTTGAGGGAGTTTGTCGGTTAAATGGTTTATTTAGGACAAAACGAGCTGCGTTTCTCTGAACTTGTTCAATTTGTTTAATCTGAGTCACTTGTTGAGGATTCCAAATAGGTGAACTATATTCAAGTCTAGGACGTACTAATGTCTGATATGCTCTTTCTTTCACTACTTTTGGGTAGTGTTTTAAGTTACGTTTAACAAAGCCAAGAACTCTTGAAGCCTTTGACGTAATACTATCTATATGCTGGTTATACTTCATATTATCTGTCAGTTCTACTCCTAAATATGGGTGATGTTTCACAACTTCCAGTGTCTGATTTCTCATCTTATAGTCAAAAATAGATTTACTTCTTAGTGATCCGATATTCATAACCACACATTTGTCGACGTTAAATTCCATCTGCCAGATGTCACTCCATTCAACCAATTTGTTAAGATCCTCTTGTAGAATAAGGTGATCTTGCAGAGACTCAATTTGACGGTAAACCACACAATCATCAGCGAAAAGCCGGATGGTCGAATTTATATTTCAGCAATGTCATTAATGTATATCAAAAACAGTGTCGGCCCGAGGACTGTGCCCTGCGGGACTCCGGAAGTAACTTCGGCAGGGTGGGAGGCTTCTCCATCCACGACAACCTGTTGATTTCGTCCACGCAGGAACTCAGTGACCCAGTTAAGCGTTGAATCCCTGATGCCATAATATGACATTTTCCTGGCTAGCCTTTGATGCGATACCTTATCGTAGCCTTTCGCAAAATCCAGTATGCCCATATCTACTTGTTGACCCTGATTTATACTCTTGGTGATGTCATCAGTTGTGAGTAAGAGTTGGCTCTCACATGAGCGCTGGACTCTAAATCCATGTTGATTTTCATGTAGTATTTTTTGTTGATCTAGATGATCCATAATCTGGGCTACAACAATATGCTCAAGCATTTTAGAAACCACTGCAGTAAGACTAACCGGGCGGTAGTTGCTGGGTTTAGTTCTGTCTCCCTTTTTGAAAATTGGTACTATGTTGGCCTTTTTCCAATCAGACGGTATTTCACTAGAGTCTAGTGACTGCTGAAATATCCGTTGAAGTACTGGGGCTATTTCATTGACTGTTTCCTGCAATACTAATATCGGCATTTTATCAGGTCCACATGCTTTCTTAGAATTCAGTCTTTTCACACATCTAATGACACCATTTAGAGTTACATGTATTTTAAACATTGACTGATAGGGAGATTGTCCTTTATCTGGTATACTATCTAAGTTCTCCTTCGTGAAGACCGAACAAAACTTCTCATTGAACATTTCGGCCTTATCCTTTGCACATTCCGCAATACGACTTTTTATTTGCAGCATCTATTGAATTCACTTTAATTATCATGTTTAAAGTCTAAAAACGGTATCAACGGTAAAAACGGCTAAACTCAAATCATTGTAAAAAGCGGTTCAGTCTTCAGGTTTTGTAATAAAATGTAGGTTGATGGGCAAATACCGAGTCATATTACTGGCAAAAAGTAGAGAAAACAAGTTTTTGAAAAATAACAAATCGCTCAACAAAATACAATTTCCTGTTCTGGTTTCCCGCCCAGCAATGCTATATAAACACAGGCGTGACAGTGATTGGGACTCCTCGCCTGTACATTGTATTTTTACCATTTACGAAATCGAAAGTAGGTCATTTTAGTTGCCAACTAAAATGACCCAAATACGTTTTCAAACCCTTTTTATGTGAAACTCAGGGGCGTTTTATTTTTTAAAGCTGGCTAATCACGGTCATATAGAATAAAGAAACTATGGTGAGAACCTTGCAGCGATAGATCTACCGAATGATAAAATTTTTCATGCTGATAGAGCAATGGGGCCTTTAATGCTTCATCAAGTTTGCAATTTGTTTGGCGTGCTTATTGAATATTTATGCTTGTACGTAGTGTAATTTCAATCGTTTTATTGAACAAAATTTCTAATTGGTCAATTTTTCCCATATAATTAAGCCATATTCAAATTAAGACTATCACCGTCTATTAAGATTTACACAACTATTCAAAGAGTGAGTGAGTGAGTGAACTCGGGCATAACGTCCCACCTACAACGAGGTCATATGGAGACCGGAGAAGCGGGGGATATATCTTGCGATCCCTGGATTGGCAGTCCGGAGTGTACTATTCATAGAGAGGTAATTGGAATACTTTAAAGGCCCCATTGCTCCATCAGCATGAAAAATTTTATCATGAGGTATCGCTGCAAGTTTCTCACTACAGTTTCGTCATTGTAAATAACCGTGATTCGCCAGCTTTAAACAAATAAAACACCCTTGAGTTTCGCATAAAAACGTTTTGAAATCTTACTTGGGTCATTTTGGTTGGCAACTAAAATGACCTACTTTCGATTTCATCAAGTTGAATAAAATGGTAAAAATACAACGTACAGGAGTGGAGTCCCAATCACTATCCCGCCTATGTTCATATAGCATTGCTAGACGGGAAACCAGAGCAGGAAATTCTATTTTGTGGAGCGATTTGTTATTTTTCAAAAACTTGTTTTGTTTACTTTTTGCCAGTTATATGACTCAAAATATGCACATCACCCCACATTTTATTACCAAAAGTGAATGTTGAACCGCTTTTTACAACGATTTACCACTTATAGGACTATGGAGACTTTAATATAGATTTTTACAAATAAAAATCCCATGAAGACTGAATAGAGGTTTCATGCTTTTGTCATGGAAAACTTCATTTACTTCTGAAATGCTTTGACAGTTTGATGCAGGTTCTAAACAAGTTCAAAACATTCCATGGTTTACAAAGAAGGGGCCATAACTCTAATATTACAATAAAAATTCTGATTACAATATTCAATTTTAATTAGTAGATAACAGCCCATAATTTTGACCACAATAGTATTCAAGAATATTGTTTAAAGGTCCTTTTCCTGCAAAGTATAAAACTGACCAATCAGAAATTTTGTTAAGTGTTAATGTTCCCCATTGCGACGTAAAATAAAGCTTCTTTATCTATCGATGTTCTAGAGCTCAGAGCAGTCTGGCTGGCCCTGAAATCCTTTCTTTCTATCGTTACTGTCCTCGGTCAACTTTGACCATGATGACAGGTTTCTGGTGTGGCGCATAAGTTGTCACAAAAAATAAATAAATAAATGAATTTGTGACAAAGCCTCCAGCAGATTAGAACTATTTACAAGAAGTCCCCAGGGGCAGGCATACCATGCCTAACTCCTGCTCTACCCTAGGATATCAAATTTTGGCCTTAAACCCATCAACTGTCTCCGAAGAGACAGCTTCGGTTGTAAGGCCATTCCAAGTTGCAATTGTCCTGGGGCAAAAGGAATTCTTAAAACCGTCCGTGTAAGCATTTGGACGGTGGCACTGGAATGGGTGGGACCTAGTTCTCCTGCTCCCTTCACCGACCTCAGATAGGTACCTATTCTTATCTACAATAGCAAGATTATTGTGAATTTTGTAGAATAGAGACAGAGAAACCTGCTGTCGTCTTTCCTGCAGGTCTGGCCATTTGAGTTCATCTAGCATTTCTCCCAACGGGCTGCAGTCCTCTGTACTTTTTCTATTCTGTTAATATCTACTTGTTGATGGGGCATACCTTTCGTCAGGTACCGGCCCCGATAGCTCAGTGGTCGAGCGTCCGCTTCGAGAACGGGAGGTCGTGAGTTCGAATCCTGTCCGCGCCATACCTAAGGCGTAAACAGATGGAGCTTCCTTCAATGGCTGACGCTCGCCTGTAATCATCAGGAAGGTATAATTTGTTACTGGATACCTTGTTTGTCGCAAAAAGCTCTACAGAGTTTATGTTGTCCGTTTCTAATATGCGACCTTTAATAAAGCTTCTTTATCTTTATAATCATGGGCAGTCATGTGTTGCTGTCTATGGACAATTAATACTGTTTCAAGTTCACTACAATATCGCCATCTACAGGCAGCTGGCGAAAGCTGTCCATGAAGACAGACCATGTAATATCTGCAATTGTCTTGAAGACAAATATCAGTTTGTTCTTGAGTGCACATTATATGATTTCGTCTTACGAAAATATAGTAATCAGTTTTATCGGAACAGGCATAGTATGCGTGATTTGTTTAACTCATCAACTCTGGTAATTCAGAATTTGTCAAATCCAGCTATCAAAAGCAATTTGAAATTAGAGATACTGAACTTTTTGCAGCTGACAACACTGTGTAATTTCCACGTTAACCGGGTTAACGAGCACGTTTGATGCAAAATGTGTGTGGCATTGCCTCTTGCCCTCTCCTTTCCATCCTCTCACGCCCCATTCCATTCTCCCCCAACCACTTGTTTTGCCACCACTCTGTCACAGTGTATCCCACATACACTGTAAAAAAATACTGTAGATTTTACGGTAGAATAACTGGAAACCGGCTGCCAGTCCTTTTCCCGTTATTTTTACGGGTTTTTGCCTGTAAGACATTGTTGGAAATCACGAAATGGAAGTTTTATGTTAACTTGGCGCACTCGAAATTAACTTTGTATATTGTTGAGGGGCTATCTAACCAAAACGACATCTGCTCTTTTCTGTCCCACTCTGCTTGATGATTCCTGCAATTTTTACGGGCGCCCGTAAAAATAACGGTAAAAGGACTGGCAGCTGCACTGCAAAAATAAACGGTAGATTTTACGGTAAAATAACTGGAAACCAGCTGCCAGTCCTTTTACCGTTATTTTTACGGGCGTCCGTAAAAATGGCAGGAATCATCAAGCAGAGTGGAACAGAAAAGAGCAGATGTCGTTTTGGTTAGATAGCCCCTCAACAATACAAAGTTATTTTCGAGTGCGCCAAGTTAACATTAAACTTACATTTCGTGATTTCCAACAATGTCTTACAGGCAAAAACCCGTAAAAATAACGGGAAAAGGACTGGCAGCCGGTTTCCAGTTATTCTACCGTAAAATCTACAGTATTTTTTACAGTGTGGTTGCCAGTTATTTTACCGTAAAATCTATCGTTTATTTTTGCAGTGTAGAAACTCAATATAGCAAATTTATAGATCTGTTTAATAATGTCATAAACTTAACTATTGTTAAATTGCCTGTTGCATGTTCATGTATTTTGTCTCTGTCCTGTCTGTCATGTATATACCTATGTTGTATCCTCCAAGTCCTGTGGGGCTGTTGAATTCAAGCGACATTGGATAAAACCTAAACCATTTGGCAAAAGTAGCTGTAAGGATAACTACAGCTGTGCCGACTGGGCATGAACCCCCAAGGAGCGCATTATCTGGTAGACGGAGAGAAGAAACGGCAGCTGGATAACTTCGCATTCTTTAGTCATCGTTAGTTTCTGACTGTCTTCGTCTTTGTTCTTTCCTAATCACTGTTTAGTAACAGTCATTTCTTGGCAAGTGTTGTCAAGCCCAGCAGATATCACAGGGTATAATCGATTCCGCTAATTTTCGCTTCCTGCAGAGACTGTACATCATATTTGGCTTCCGCAGAGACTGTCTGCGAACTCTTGCTTCCTGCCGAGACTACTGTCCTCGAAGAATGGCTTCCTGCAGAGACTGTCCGCGTGACTCTGCTTCCTGCCGAGAGCCTCGGCAGGAAGCAGAATCACGCGGACAGTCTCTGCAGGAAGCCATTTATCATGTACAGAAGTCTCGGCAGGAAGCAAGAGATCGCGGACGGTCTCGGTGGAAGCCAAATATGATGTACAGTCTCTGCAGGAAGCGAAAATTGACGGAATCAATTATACCCTGTGTTGACTCCGAGTGGCATTGGATGTATTTACAACCGAAGAAGCCATACAATAAAAAAATCCATTCATTCACATGAACAGTTGAAAGATTCGTTATTTGTATACCTTTTCAGAAAGATCCGCCCCTTATGTATTAAAATGTTTGGATGAACTGGTTTTAATTTAAACGCTTATTAGGCCGTTTTCAAAGTGTCTGTACCGTAAAATTCTAACTTCTTAATATTGGGACAGATAGAATTAAGCAAACAGTACAGACCCACATCCTGAAGGAGCAGTCTGATCTGGCTCTACACTGTTTGCTATTCCATCTGCATCTCTTAGACCCATTACAGCTTTGAAAAAAAAACTGTTCAATTCTGAGGACAGTTATGGTACTTATTTCTGCTGTCCCTATTTTTAGAATTTATACGGTAATCATTTTTTGATGAAAAGATGACTCAGGTCTACATTGTTGTTAGCATAACTCTTCTGTATAACCAACAATTCTTATTCACAGTTTTGCAAAAATTTCACCACATAAATATTTAAACTTTACCCTTCCTGTCTGTAAATTTGGGCTCTTTTATTCGTTTGGAAATGGGGCATTTTTCTAAAAGTCAATGGCAAAATGGCAAACGGTGTAAAACCAGATAATAGGCTAATCAGACACATTTTTGTTGGATGAAAGTTCATTTTCTCTGAAGTCCATCTCTTTAACACAGCACAGTTTAAGATGGGACTTTGGCTTTAATAAGTAAAAGCTTATATCAGAATATGGTTTATTAAATATGAAGTGATAAATTTTCAAGTGACACCCACCTGTACACGAGGAGAAATGAGTTATTACTGTTTTTATCTTTATTATATTGATTTTAGTGACAACAAAGAGTGTATCTTAAAACCTATGTTTACCCTTTTATTAAACTTGATAGTCTTGGAAAGAGTCTTGAGAAAATCTGTCTTAAGATTATATATACTTCTATGTATTTTCCGCCTTTGTTACTAAGTTGGACAACTTCCCTGTATGAAATAGCCCTTCCAAAAATAGAGTCTACTCTTAAAGGAAAGAGTAGGAGCAAACTCTTTCCTTAAAGTCTCCATAGTCCTACCAATGGTAAAAATCGTATGAAGTACAAATCATTATAGAACCTGTACAGCCTGCCTTTCAGAATTAATGAAAATATGTCGGTTGATGTGCTTTTTTTCTATCATATAACTGGGTAAAAAGATGGAATAAGCTATTTTGGAAAAATGATGTCTCTCCATAAAAATACGGTTTTCGCCTCTGGTTCCTCGATAAGCAATGAAATACAGGGGCGTTGCTAGGGTCAATTACACCGTACGCACAATTATGCTTTATACTCACTGAGGGCAATGATGGGAGGTTAATCCGCTAAGATATATCAAATTTTCTGTCTGTTGGCAGTTAGCATTAAAATTATGCCCAATTAACAACATTTCAGCATGAAAATACGCAGGTGTGTGTTGAAATTTTGTCATTTTGACAAAATTTCAATACGCACCTGCGTATTTGCGTATAGCTAGCTACGCCCTTGAAATAATGCAACCGCGGCACAATCAATGGGATCCTTGCTCAACAGTTTTGTACATTGTATTTTTATCAACTGTTAAATGCATGTTCCTTGTATTTTCATCTCCTGTACCTTGTGTTTTTACCATGAAATAAAGCTTGTGAAATCGAAAGTAGGTCATTTTAGTTGGCAACTAAAATGACCTAGTTCTTTTTTAAAATCTATTTTATGGTAAACTCAAGGACGTTTTGATTTTTCAAAGCCGGCCAATCACGATAATAATCAAATTCGAAAGTGTAGTGAGAAGTTTTCAGCGATACCCCCCGATAAAATATTTCATGCTGATAGAGCAATGGGGCCTTTAAAGAGTTGACCCCTATTGAGAAGGGAACAAAAATGAAAATGACAGAGCTGCTTCCCCTGATCATATAAACCATACATCTTTAGATATATGCGAACTGCACATCCCGCGACCAATGTGCAGTCAGGTCAGAGCATGCACGGTTCGCTCGGTGAACAGCCCAGTCTTGGTCTGGGCGATCTGTGCAGGCTCTACTCAAGCCGCGTGGGTGCGCAATGTGATATAGACACGGGTAATTTGAATATGCCTTAATGTAAATGGAATCACTGACAGGGGAAGCAACTCTGCCATTTTAGTTTTGCCCCCCCCCACCCCACCCCTCAAGGGGTTAACTCTTGAAGGAAAGAATTCGCTTTCTTAGGAACAGATTCTTTCCTTTAAGAGTAGCCCCCCTTTTAGAATGGTTATGTTGTCTAGGGAAGGAAACTGGAAATCACAAAAAGTTGTTACCCTTTGTTAAAAATGGCAGAAAAAACATTGAGGTGTACTAAAAAACTTAAGTCTGATTTTCTCTTTCAGTGGACCTCTTAATAATAATACGGCGCTTCAGTGATAAACGCACTATACTATATTTGTGGATTTTGAATAGTCATTAAGAATTTTTGGATACACTGTTTTGTTAAATCCTTGGAGTAAAAGAAACCTCTACAATGTAAGTTGCTGTTCTTTTGTTCATTCTGTAATTCAGAAAATTAAACCCTTCTATTCAGCGTCTCATCTAAATCTGCCTTGTACGATACATGACAGCATAAACGCAAAGTCAGGTAGCCTCAAATTTGTCCGACAGTACGAATGTGCATTCAAATAATAATTTTTGATATTCACAACATCCAGTTTCACTGTCGGTTTATTTCACTGAACATTTTTATAAATAAAACAGAAAGACACCGAGATCATGAGCTGTATTAGCCTCGCATACCCAATCCGCTTCTGATGGGGGTACCGACGATGCAGCTGTATCCACACCTGGTTAACTATGTATATAAAAGAGCTGTTACGAAACGAAAAGAGTTATAGTTACCAAACGACCTGGTCATCAGGTCGTTTGGTAACTATGACTCGAATTTTCGTTTCGTAACAGTTTTTTCGTTTCGTAACAGCCCTTGTATATACAAAGTTAACCAGGGGTCAAATGGGAAATTCGTAAGAAACGCAAGGTTACGAAGCAGTGGTATGCAAACCAGGAAAAAGTGCATATTCTAGTGTTAATTCTTTGGTGACTCAAACTGAAAAAAATGTTAGTACCATTTTGATTTATGGTGAACAGGTACATCTCAACGGGAAACAAGTCCATCATTTTCATTTTGCCTCCCTCCCCCCCCCCCCCCCCCCCCCCCCCCACGCTCCCCCGTCTCGACACAGGAAAGAGGAAAGTAGGAGTAAAGTCTTTCCTTCAAATGTAGATAATTCTTTTGAAAGGTTTTGTCACCCAGGGAAGCAATCAGGAAGCCACAAAAGTTGTCTCCATTTGAAAAATGGTGGAGAAAGATAGCGATGTGCGCATACACCTTAAGAGATAATGCAGGATCATGCTAGCACCATTAGACTGGTAGTCCGGTGTAAACAATAATTCAACAGGATCCGTCGATTATCTATCTCTTGAATGATTCCCAGCTAGGCCAATTTATGAAAGTGAGATTCTAGAGCAATGGCATCCCGTTTACGGCTGGAAAGACTTCCGCCTCGAGCGGGTCTCGAACCCGACCAGCTAGTAGGCATCAAGAAGAAGCAGAGGGCCTGGCAAACAGTGTAGACCTAATCAGACTGCTCCTTTTAGGAGTCACCTGACTCGTAAGTCAGAGGTCCTGGGTTCGAATCCCGGTCTGGCCACATACTTTCGTTTCTCCTTCCGCTGATTGAAGAAGGGCAGTTGTCAGTTACTGGCGAAAGTATGTGCACTTAGTACTGGTTAACCGCTTACGAGGTCTAAGCCTGCCCAGGAATAGTGTGGTTAGGTTAACTGACCGTCCCGACATGACCTTAGTTGTTTACCGTGGACATTAAGCACCAAATCAACCAACCAACCAAATCCTTTTAGGAGTAGGCTGATCTGCAGTGTTTGCTCAGACCTATCTGTCCCAAAACTTTGAGGTTGTACGGTACACTTAATATGTATAATACATATGTATTTCAAATAGAACGAAGAAGGAAAATAGCAATACCAATTAATAAGATACCGGCAATGCAAATCTGAACATGTTTTTCGAACAAAAGTTGATAGTCTATGATAACTATTTGTATTGTAGATTTAGACAGTGATTGTTCAGTATTATCAATGTTTAATCGTTAATCTCCCAAAGAAAACCTACTTTTTTGTGATGGAAATTGGCCGTGAAAATAAGAAGTCGTAAGAAAATAATGTATTCTTTAGCCATTGTACTTTGGATTTGTGTGTGTATACTCAACGTTATAAAGATACGTCCGCAAAGCATACAAGAAACTATACAAAGGTCTATAAGATTTTGTCCCTTAAGTTTGGAGTGTATAATAGCTTTTAAGGAAAAAAAAAAAAAAAAAAAAAAAAAACCTCAGTACCTCCTAAATTGTAAATGGAAGAACGAATACTTTCCAGGATAAAACTGAAATATAAATAGCGGTTGTACCTCCCAGTTTGATGCTTATATGCATATATTGATTCAAGTAAAACGTGGAGGTAGAGGGAAAGCAGAAAAAAACACGCTAACTTCTCAACAAAACACATTATTTTTCTTTTCTGGCTCCCCGAAAATCAATCACATATACATGTAACCAAAAGCGAGGCTATGAATGGGAACATTCTTCCTGTACCATGTATTTTTACCATATTGTTAAATATTTTTGATGTCGAAAGTGACTTACATGTATCTTTTCGTTTAACATCTTTAAGATAGCCAGTCATGTCATTTACTTGATTTTTTCCATCGGGAATGCAATGTAAATGGGATCTTTAAAGCTTACAATGACATAATTGTAGTGAAAACTAAACTAACGACATTTTTCCTAGATGTATATCTGTTGGAGGGCAATGAGACCTTTAAGGTGAATGGATACACTTTCAGGGGAAGGAACGTCGTTTCCATGTTGTCTCCTTTCTCAATAGGGGTCAACTCTGAACTCAGGAGATGGTCCTCACATAGCAGATGGTCCTCACACAGGAGATGGTCCTCACAAGCCTTGGGCTTTCGATCAAATCCTGATCTATTGTCTCTGTACCTTAGTTGAAATTTTGATGAATAAAATATTGTTTAAACCAACTCTGAACTGTTGGAGCAAATTCTTTCATTCTAAGGCCCCTTTTTGGATTTTTTTGTCGTCCCATAGAAAAAAATGTCGTCTAAAATTTAGAAAATGGCATTAAAACATGGCGGCGTGCCTATAGGCCAACATTGCAGGTCCAGATCAGAAGCCACAAAAGACCAGCGTCTGATCAGGGTCTACACTATTTGTATAAGTAAAATTGGTATTTCTCCTTAAAATAAATTTAAAATGATAAAAAAAATAAACTAAACCAGACAACCCTCCATTGGCAAATGGACTCACCCATTTGACCAGGCAGGGCATGAATGGCAGATTTTTGACACTTCCAAGTATATGAAGCTCCAAGCATATGATGAGGGCATCAGCACTTTCAGACAAGTTGCTCTGATTATCGTTGGGTCTGTTGTGATATTCGTAGGTCTGCTTTTCTGAGGAATAAAAATATATGGGTAAACAATCTTCGGTAATAAATCAAAGAAATAACATATTATCGACAGCTGTTGTTTACAGAAGCAGACGAGAAAATGGTGTTGACGTCTGCTGAGAAGCCAGACACTTAACAAGTTGACTGGCTACCAGCTTCTTCTCGTAAAAAGGCTTGTAGTCAACGAATGCGTTTTGAAAGCCAGGAGTCAGTTTGGCAGCAAAAGTTCTCTTTACGTCTGCGAAAACGGTTTGTACTGCGTTCAAAACGATTGCGGAAAGAAACTTACAGACAAATACAATAAAAACAACTACAGTTGCACTTGCAAACGAACTTTTATCCCTTTTTGATGAAAGAAAGGTGAACTGTATCATAAACGATGTTCAAAAGTAAAGTTCTACTCCTGTTGCTTTGGCACAATGACGTACACGGTAAGACGTTAGAAGTCGAACAAATTAGACCACTGTCAGCTGGGAAACTATCGCAAATGCCCATTTTCGCGAATTAAGGCTAATGGGTATAAGTTTCATTGCCATTTTCATTTTTGTCTCCCTTCTCAATGATTATCAACTCTTAAAGGCAGTGCTCCAGATAAGAAGGGGTAACAGAGATAATTTAGGGATAATTATCCATATTTCTAAAAAAAAGACAAAAACACATATTTTGTGACCCATCATTAGAACCGTCTCATCGAGATGGTTCTAATGAGGGGTCACAATATATGTTTCTGTTGAGAAATAAGAAAAATTATCTTTGAATTATCCTCAGTACCCCCTCTTATCTGGAGCACTGTTAAAGGCCCCATTATCCTCTATCAGCATGAACAAATTTTCATGAGGTATCGCTGCAAGCTTCTAACTTAACTATACAGTTTCGTCATTGTAAATGACCGTGATTAGCAAGCTTTAAAGGGCCCATTGCTCTATCAGCATGAACAAATTTATCATGAGGTGTCGCTGCAAGTTTCTCACTATAGTGTCTTTATTGTAAATGATCGTGATTAGCAAGCTTTAAACGAATAAAACATTACTGAGTTTCACATAACAAGGGTTTGAAAATTTATTTGAGTCATTTTAGTTGGCAACTAAAATGACCTACTTTCGATTTCAGTAAGTTGAATAAAATGGTAAAAATACAATGTACAGGCGTGAAGCCCCAGTCACTATCTCGCCTATGTTTATATAGCATTGCTAGATGGGAAACCAGACCAGGAAATTGTACTTTATGAAGTGAATTGTTATATTTCAAAAACTTGTTTTGTCTCCTTTTTGTTAGTTATTTGACTCAATATATGCGCGTCAGCCCACATTTTATTACCAAACGCGATGGTCGAACCGTTTTTTACAATGATTTGAGTTTAGCCGTTTTTACCATTGATAGGAATATGGATATTTTAAATAAATAAAACGTCCTTCACTTTCACATAAAAAAAGTTTGAAAACTTATTTGGGTCATTTTAGTAGGCAACTTTCGATTTCATTAGTTTGAATAAAATGGTAAAAATACAATGTACAAGCCTGGACCCCCATTCATTGTCTTACCATTGTTTATACTGCATTACTCGATGGGAAACCAGAAAAAGAAAATTATGTTTTTGTGGAGCGATTTGATATTTTTCAAAATTGTGTTCATTCTTCTTTATGCTAGTTATCTGACCTAATGTAAGCACACCAACTCACATTTTGTCACAATTCGTGACTCTTGAACCGCTTTTCATAATGATTTGTGTGTAGGCAATTTTACCACTGACCTTCGGTAGCATCTCATCTGAAAGGCCTGCATTCTTTTCGTCAAGGTCCACGATTCACAGGCATACAGAAATATGGAAATGACAAGGGAGCGCATAAGTTTCACCTTTGATCCAAGAGATATAAGAAAGGAAACAGGAAGTCGAAATTGTTCCCCTTTGTAAATAATGCGTAAAAAAAAACATGGAGGCGTCACTGCCAGTATCTGAAAATCTATAGGCCGGATAATTATTTATTCAGACGTTGAAAATCATCGGCATCGATTTCTGTCGGTCCACGGACAATAACGAAGTATACGTGCATCGGTTGTTTTGACACTTTTTGTACACCATATGTGCATCGCTGGCATGTTGTGTGACGCTCATGCTTTGCATGTGCAAATATTTCACCTTTTGGTACACCATACTGTAGGCCTGTACTCAGAGGGGTGCGGAGGGTGCGAACACAACCCACTAATTGGTCAAAGTATTTCAAAATAATGCAGTTTTCTGACAGAATCTAAATCTGAGCCTTACATGGCCTCACAATCTAAAAGTCTGCATACGGGCCTGACAGGCGCGACACTCACTTGTCATGAAAAGCCCAGGCTGCAGTATTTGTGAACGATTTTAATGGTATAGGCGCTACACGCAACCAAACTAAAAAAAGTCGGAGTCTATTTATGAATGATATTTGACACTCCGGAGTTCCTTGCCTAGTAGATTGAATGTTCAGACTGTGTTCGCCTTTCACGAACGCAGTCGCCTTTCACGTCGACTCCCACCGGCCTAACATGTTAGATTAATTCTTCAATCCAATAGACAAGGAATCTGCGCCCAGTGTGCTCTGAGCTTGAGTATGTGGTGATAGGTGGGCGGTCGGTAGTGTCTCTGAAAATTGTGGCGTCCGCCTACCGTCTACTGTACATGCCGTGCATACAAAATACAACACACACTGTGCCTGTTATGGCTTCGTACCCAGGGACTGTGACCTTACTAATCAGGCATGGCCCACCAAACTTTTAACACATCAAACATTCTTGAAAGTGTTGGGTGTTTTCAATTGCTTGGGTTGCCAACTTTTGCAGCCATCACGGTCTGTGATCACAAATAAATTAGTTTATTGTCAAAATCCAGCGGCAGGATTGGCAGTGCAGTATAAGAGCATTCAGTGTCTGTGGTATAATACGATGTAGGAAACAAGATCTATTTCATGAAAAAAAGATGTCATTTTTTATATTTTCCGCCGCTTACAGATACATAAACACCGTGGCAAGACTATATCGGCGTTAAAGGCCCAATCCCCTCCACCGCTAAGTAGTGGTGATATGCGGTTAGCAGACATGTCTCTATTTTTTGCTGGTTCCCCATTGAGCAATGAAATTTAAACGGAAGCGAAACAATGAATTGGATCAATCGTCTTGTACATTGTATTTTTACCACAAATTGGTAAGTAAGTCCCTAATTTGTCTAACAATTTTCAAGAGAAAATCGAGGATGCTTTAACTTTTCAAGCTGGCAAATTATGGTTTCTTTAATTTTAGAAATGTTGTTACAAAAAGTATGAATTTATGTACGCCACTGGGAAAGCATTGGTAGCTTTATTATAAACGGAAGAGACATTGTTCACTGAAGAGGCATTTGCCCGTGGTGTGAAGTCAGACTAGATAGATTATCGAAAGCCTTTTTTTGGGATGCAACGAAAATAAAACGGCTGGTCTTTAAATATCACGTGAAGGAAAGGGTAAGTTTTTTTTCTTGATCGGAAGGAAACAGATCCAGATATAATAAGACAGGGTGATAGGGATAATTTTCTATTTTTCTGCAAAATTGAAAAAAAAAAAAAATACAGCATATGTTGAGACCCCCCTCATAAAACCGCCTCGCTGAGACGGTTCTAAGAAGGGGTCACAACTTATGCTTTCGTTGAGAAATAAGAAAGAATATACCAGAATTATCATTCGAAACCTACTTAATCTGGAACTCTGGGACTAAACCAACCAGTCAAAGACAGGGGCGTAGCTAGGGGCAATAACACAGTACGCACAATCATGTTTTATACTCATTGGGGGCAATACTAGGGGGTTAAGCCGCTAAGATATTTCGAATTTGCATGTCTGTTGGCAGTTAGTATTAAAATTATGCCCAATTAACAACATTTCGCAGGTGTGTGTTGAAATTTTGTCAATTTGACAAAATTTCAATACGCACCTGCGTATTTGCGTAAAGGTAGCTACGCCGGTGAAAGAGTATCATTATCTGTGCCATTGTTCTCTGAAAATGCCACATTGTAGTTCCAGAATCCTGTTATCGTCTGTTGAATGCGGCCTGTCTGCCAATGGAGTAAATCGGCAGCCAAACAGCAGACTACAGTAAGTATCTCGTTACGCTATTTCCGTTGTTTCTTTCAATGATGTCTGCCAAATCCCTTTGCGCATGTCTGTTAAATTGATGGAAACACGTTAAACTGTGGATTTGTGGGATAATCCTTATTAAGCGATGAGATCAGCAGATAAGGTTAATCTGGAACAAAGACAAAAGATCGACGCCATTGTTTTCGGTGTGAAATTTTGGAAGATTAACGCGCAAAAAGTAAGTAGTAGCAGCAGACGATAGGATCTGAGTTCGGATTTTCCGCTTGCACTCTCTTGGCCCATATTTTACATCTGGTATATTGTTTATAGAGATAACAGACAGAAAGTTTGGTCTATTTATTCATGTTGCTGAAACATACAGGTTAGGGTGTGAATCTTCAAGTAAAAATTCAAGATGGTTACGGAATGAACAAAAGAGTTTTAGAAGCTCTACATTCGTCTCAGTGCTCAGTGCTGGATGCTGTTTGTTTACAGGTAAGTCAATGCACTTTTCATAATTAATAAGAACCAATTAACCTTGTACGATTGAACAAACAAGATTCTGTTTACAATTATTACTGTCGGGGCGTAATTGGGGGGCAGTTTCATGATACATAAATGCGTTTCATACGCTGAATTGTGGTTGTTTTTGGTTTAACGGCTTTCAGTCTATATCGAGCCGTCTCCCATAGAGAGAGAGAAAGAAGAAAAGAGAAATGATAGTGGAGAGAAAAAATATCCCCCGTCAACCCGCATCTACTGCAAGCACAGTAGACCCTTGCCCTAAAAAAAATCCCCTCCAACCCGCATCTACTGCAAGCACAGTAGACCCTTGTCCTAATATTATCCAAATTAGTAGGACGCCCCGGCACCGAAAGTTACCCAGCATCCATTACACTGATAGGCATATCTACCCTCACATTTGCCGTGCATGTATGTAGTTAAAATCTTACAAAAGCATCACTAGGCAAAATACGCAGGTGCGTTTGCAAAATTAGTCACTTTGACAGAATTTCTATTCGACTTTGTTGGTTCTGATTCCTCACTTTGACAGAATTTCTATTCGACTTTGTTTGTTCTGATACCCGCATCCTTCTCCTTAAACCAGTCCAGTTTACTCAGTAGCCTGGCTCCATTCAACTCTGTATATTACTCTTTCGGAAGCAGTCTGGCCTGGGTCTGACTTGCTGCCAGAATATTAGCCAGAAAGATGGTAGATGTTATGCCAGTGCGCATAATTTACCAGTCAAAAAAACGATGAAAAATCTCAATTTACTGCAAGAGGGGGAAGTCTCAAAATTCGACGAAAACTACTGACATCGGATGGGCGACCATTACCCTGCCACATATCGACACCGGGTATCGAACCCGAACCGCAGTGATGACGAGCTAGAGACATGTCCATTGACTTCCCTCTAAATGTCTTCTAATGCTAAATTGCTAAATGATGACAGACAGATGAATGGACAGACCATCTACATCGAGCTCTTGAACAGTCCAGTCCTAGTCAAAATACCCCATTTAAGGAAGTCGACAGAAGTTTAACTTAACACAAAATTTTGATGCAAATTTCACAGATTTCGGTGTGACCTCGACATTCAGTCAACAATAGCATCCATATGATGTCACTCTGCATGAACTTACCGGACAAGCCCCTCCTGGTCAAGAAATGGAAACTAAGGTGGTTTGGCCACGTCTCAAGGTATCTTGTTTAGCAAAGACATTCTTACGGGACACAGTGAAAGGAAAAAGAAGAAGAGGTTGACAGAAGAAGAGGTGGGAAGACAATGTTAAAGAATGGACCGAAATTGACTTTGCCGGCTCAGCTAGGGCAGCTGAAAACAGGACAAGGTGGAAAGGGATCGTTTTGAAGTCATCAGTGGTGCCCCCAACGACGTTGTAATGTTATTGGATAGAATAGAATAGAATAGTTGTTACTGTTTCAATCCTCGTAATGGTGGTCTTCAAAAGGCTCAGCGGAACGAATCCATGTAATCTGCTAGTAAAAGTAAGTATTCTATTTCCATTGTATTTTATAACATTTTGCATATGCTTTTTATCAGATCTAATTTATTTTTTGAAATTTCACATTCCAAAACTTGTAAAAATCTATGACTTAAACAAACATTTTGCAATTATCCGCAATTTTAGTAGAATGAAAATTTTGCAATTATCCGCAATTTTAGTAGAATGTAAAAACAAGAAATTTTAATATTTGAATCAAATACGAGGGTTGATCCAGAAGTAATGTCACTGCAGCTATAAAATCATGTAGAATTAAGGGAGACCAATAAAATTTCGTATCTTCGTACCTTAACCTATTTGCATTATGGGCTGAAAATTTCAGAGAAACACAGTGCACAGTAAATGAGATATCGAGATAGACAGAAGGCATGGTAACGAAACGCGCCGCACGTCAATGACGTTGTTGACGCACCAGGCGAAATTTCAATATTGTGTCATGTCCAAAGTAGCATATTCGCTGTTCCAGCATAGCACTAATGTCTCATCACCCATGTTTATCTCATCTTTAATATTACTTGAAGGGCCCCGCAACTCAATTTTAAGAATTTTACACTATATTCGAATTTCAAAACATTGATATTCATATATGGGTACAAAACAAGAGTGACCTTTTTGTCTGACATTGCACATAAAGGTCTTCCGGTTTTCGGACTATCCTCTAGCGACTCATCTGCACGCGTATCGCGCTGATTGCACCTTTAAGCAAGCCTCATAATAACTGTTATTTCACCACATTCTAACTAAACAGCTCTGGCGTCTCTAATGGTGATATTCCAAATTCGAGGCAAAACCGCACATATCAGCTGACGCGTTTTTGTCAGAAATCAACATTTTTACTCTCGGCAGTAACAAGCATTAGCGCTAGCTAGCAAACTTCAAACTGCAGTGACGATATTAAAATTTCAACAGTAGGCGACAGAAATATATTTCGTCATCGTATCAAATTTTCATCTGATTTGGCAGGTTAGTTTGGTTTTGATTTGTGATTGCCTTTGAAAATTATGTTCATGTAATTAACGTTGTTCTGACGTGCGGCGCGATGGCGTCGGTGGCATACTTTGAACGTCTATATAATTGGAAAGAAAAAAGGTTCCAACTTTATATCTATTCTGTAAATCAGAACCGAATTACAGTGCACCTTGATATGATTTTTATAATAATGCTACGATAAATAAGCGCGCAGTGGACACAGTGACATTACTTTTGGATCATCCCTTGTACATTATTGTGAAACAGTTTTTGGACGGACGCTCGGCGCCCCGTTACTGCGGCTATGGATTCGTTCCGCTGAGGTGCGGGGGTAACGTCGATATGAGAATTGAAATAAGTCTGGACGGACTCGGTGCAAAGAAGTGCAGGCATGGATCCGTTCCGCTGAGACTCTTGGAGACCATCGTTACGAGAATTGGAACAACAACTTGGAGCATACCCAGCAGGCTCATGACGTCGTAATGACGCCGAACTGACGTCGATGCGACGTAATGGCGTCGCATCGACGTCAGTACGACGTCATGTACCCGCTGTGTACAGTGACCTATAAATACATATATATATATAGGTCACTGCTGTGTATAGCAGACATATAACAGACAGACTAGGTCCATGGATTCGTTCCGCCGAACCTCTCGGAGACCAGAAAACGAAGACGAGAATCGAAACAACAACAACTTTGAGAATTAGAACAACGACGGAAGATGGACAGACTCGGAGCCAGAAGGTGCAGCCATGGATTCGTTCCGCTGAGCCTCCAGGCTCGGAAGCAGCCAATCAGTGTGCTTTATTTAGAGTTTGAGAATATTCTCAAATTTGATAACCTCGAACCCTGGAGACCATAGTTTCGAGAACTGAAACAACAACATGGAAGAGAAATAAAATCTATAAGTACCTCTTTTCCCCTACAGGGGATAGAGGATTATTCCTGTCCATGTGCGCAGTGATTATGAATTAACAATCTTTAAGAATGCCAGTATGAAATAAGTACATAAAAGCATCTTCATATTATTTCATGTTATGTCTCCCTTCTCAATAGCATTCAACTCAAAAGTCTCCATGTTATTTATTGATTATAAATTTCTGACACAAATACATACATTTGTGATAACAAACATATATATAGATGTCTAAGGATTGGATGTAGGCTAGGCCTATATTTATCCTCTCCTAGACGGTACTGTAAATGTATAAATTATACATGTATAATAATTATACGAATAATATGAATTTGCAAATCATGTACATATATTGAATCACATGTCAATTATTGTAACAAAAAGTTAAGCTCATATTTTGAGTATATATCTTCAAACAAGTATATGTGTTTAAGAATATGCAATAGAAAATTTGAAGAGATAGAAGGAAACGATTATGGTAATAATAAAAAGAAAAAGAAGAAGAAGAAGAGGAGAAAAAGAAGAGAAGCATGTTTGCCATACCATGAAAGGTCTCCATGCTAAAGTCTGGACACAAATCATTATAAAAAGCGGGTAGATCTTTACCTTTGTGATATGTTGGTATAACGAAAATGATAAATCTGTTGGGGTGATCTTGTCGGGCAATGGTGCTGGTTAACTTTCAATGCAAGGATAATAGTAGGACAAGGACCGTCTATGCTTGGAGCAGGGGCAGAAGGCGGTTGGTTGGATTTGTTTAATCTCATCTGTCCTATCTTCATTTTCTTTCTCCCTCTCTCTGGGAGACGGCTCGATAAGACTAGAATACTGTCTAAAAAGCCGTTGAGCCAAAACCAACCAGTATCTGTGAAATATTGTTTTTCTGTTTCTTTCGCGCCTTTCGTCTCTGTACATTGTATTTTTACCACACATTAAAGGTAGGTTCCTGGGCTAGCGATGTCAATTATGTCCACAAAATAAATTCGTCTTTTTCTGAGCACTATTGAATTCTCTTATTTTTCTGATTTTTTTTTTGCTACTGAGAAACTCGTCAGATGTTGAAGAAATAGTCGTTTTCCCTTTTGGTTTATTTTCTTTCGTTGGAATTCCAGTTCTAAAAATAACTATGTTTATTATGTCTATAAGTGCGTGATTTCTGATGCCATTCTCCAAAGGTCAATTTTCCCTTTACGTGAGCTCTCCTAGAGGTCCTGGCATGGCGGATGGGTTAAAACTATCCCAAAATACAATGCAGCATGACATCAGCTGCGTTATCTATTTTGGGCGCGAACTAAAAATAGCGCTAACTGGTGTTCGAAGCAGAGTTAGGAAATCCCTTGCAAAACAACTTTTCTAATATTTTTTTGATTTACACTTTTAAGCGAAACTTATTAATTCCGTTTTATAAGTGCTTTCCAACAACTTGGATGAAAGTTCATCAAAATTATGATGCATTCCAAAGTACAGGAACCTACCTTTAAATTTAGAATATATTAATCTTGTACCGTTCTTAGTGGTATTTTTGGTGAACAAATGGATATCTGCAGTGCAAAGCTGACATGATCAGGCCAAGCTCATTAAAACCAATAAAGTGATTTGTTTGATTTGATTTGATTTGATTTAGATAGATAGATAGATAGTGAGCTAATCTGAGCTAAAATACGATAAGATGGTAAGGTAAGATAAAATAAGACAAGGCAGATACCAGTTTATTATGTTCCGGTCCGCTTTAAGTCAATATGGATGGGTGAATGATTTCAAAAGAGATTACCCCTCACATTAAAATTCAAAAGCAGTTCAAGATTTTTTCAAGTCGATACTTTGAAGAGTGTTTCATCGGTATTTATCGAATACAGAAGAATTTGATGTTATTAATCTGTCGGAAATATTTTATTGGGTCAGTCTAAGAAGGTAAAATTTAATATTTACTTCACCTTATTTTTTTTTTTTTTTTTTTTTTGACCAGTAAATAATCTATTTTAAATCATCTAATTTCAAAAACAGTAATTACAGTTTCACTTAACAGCTGCTTAGAGCGAAAACTCCTTCTCAGTCTGGGCTTATCATCCACGTACTTACTGTAATAAAGTCCATTTTGCGACCATAGAACTTGGTCGAGTTCTTGATACATGTATCTGGCCATGCATATGGCCAGTATCAGTAGGCCATCCCAATGGCATCTTTTTTCCACCTTACCATCACTATTTGAGCCGCGTCACGACAAAATCAACAACGTGGCATGTGCGCCCAGCGACGACTCAGATCAGCCTTGGCATCCGCTCAGGGTCTTCCGTGTCCGCACGAAGCTAGCTTATGCCCTTAGCTACCCTTTAAGCGCACACGGAAGAGTCTGGCCAGACTTAATGGATGCGCAGGATGAGCCGTGAGTCTTCGCTGGGCGCACATGCCACTTTGTTGTTTTTATCGTGTCGCGGCTCATTTTTTCATGTGAGCAGCATCCGTGCAGTATTTATTTGGTTACCATAGTGACTGTGGAATATCTAACTGTTGTGCTTAGAACTTTTTTTTCAAAATGACGTCCTAATTACGTCACTCTGACATCAATATAAACGCCCAGGTGCTATGGTAATGGACCCTTAACGAAATCCATGTCTGCATGACTTAATTATTCCCAAGTCATTTAATTCTGTGTTATTCTAGGACAGATGGGTGGGTGGATGACTTGTGACTTTACCCCCATTTCAACAGTGTGTCAGTCATATCAGGACCATTTATAGTTGAAAGATTTCCGCTCCCCCCCCCTCCCCCCCCCCCCCCCCCCCCCGGGGAATCGAACCCGGAGCGCTGTCTTAACAGACCAGTTCGTATTCCACTGAGCTGTTGTGGCTTCTTGTATTTTAGATATTTAAGCAGCGTGCACAACAACTGCCTTGACGATTATACCCTAATGTGCTTAAATATTGCGACACCTAAAAACCGTTAATTTCCACATGGGACAAATGGAAAATTAATGGTTTTAAGTGTACCAAAACTTAAGCATTTTAGAGTATTTACTATTGCATGAGCTTCCTTTCACGGTAAAAAAGTGCATATTATTGAGATTAGACTTTCTCGAAACCTAACTTCTTTGATCGTCTCCAATAAAAAAACAAATAATAATTATTATTTTTATTATTATTTTGTCACGGTAGACACTTGTATCTTTTTATGCTAGCCTGGCAAATGCTACTCGTATGCATGTGCCTGCCGAAGCTCCGCGGGGACAGGTGTCTGCGAAAGGCTTGTCTGTACATAGGTTCTCCCACACAGTCCCTGGGCACCTAGTCCCCGTGGAGCTTTGGGGCACAAAAACCTGCGAAGAGTATTTGCTGGCTACGGATATGTGTTTAGCTATGTAGTATTCTCTGTTTCAATCATTTTTTGTTTTCATTCCTTTCACCTGATTTACTTGTTTTCTTTCCACCATTCACGTATGTTGCTGTATTCATATTGTTTCAGGAGATGATTTAAATAAGCTTCAGCTTTCTATCAGATCCTGTACCATATAATATTATGTACAATTGTATAGCAACTTATTTGAATAAAATATTGTTTAAACCAATGAAAAAAACATAAAAAACACCCCATCACCCAGCCGTGAACATACTTATTGTAATATATTTCATCCTCATAAGAGGGTGCACAGTCACATGACAAACGTTCAGTAACTCTATACACTGCATATCTTTTGTAACTTTTGATTCTATGTGCATACATACTGTAGATGTTTCTCAAAGCAACAACAACAACAAAGAAAAAGCTTTTAGGCCTATATACTTTAAACTTAAGAGCAGAAATAGCATCTGCCTATGATTTAAAAAGATGTACCGTATACATCGTGGACAATCAGTATATTTTTCTTTAAAAGGCTGAAGAAGTCAAAAGCAGAAAACGCTTTTTTTCGTTTGAATTTTTTGAGGCACAGTTAATGATATATACATGTACAAAAATGTCCTGCATCAAAAGCAGGAAGCGCTTTGTTCGTTTGAATTTTTTGAGGCCCAGTTAATGATATATACAAAAATGTCCTGCAACGGATCAAGCAAAACGGAATATTTTCATTTCGTTTATGGCCTCCTTAGTTACTTTAACCACTTTTCTTTCGTTGGAAATGACGCTGTCCACAACCCTTTGGTATACCATAACCTAGTGTCTGAGCTCAGCTGAAATTCTAGTGAGCATTTGTTTATGAAAATGGTCGTTGATCGAGTAGACATCGATTAATGAGACTGCCGAAGACCTATTTGGAATAGACTTTCGCTTTGCCCAAGAGCTGTTCCTCTGTTATGTCATTGCATCTCGAATAAGAAGTCCGTAGAAAATGCTTGAAGCATTTTCTATGAACTTCCTCGTCGAGATGTAATCGTACCATATGCTGCCAAAGCTTTAAAGGAACATTAAATATGCCGTATAATGCATGAACTGGACACAACATTACATACATATTTAAAAAAAAAGTGAAACATCGATTATATCAAGTTGAGACCGTCGATTAATTACTTACTTGCTGCAAACGAGTAATGATCGAGTACCTCGAGTCTCGGTTTATGAAAACGATCGATGATCGAGTAATCAGCGATTAATAGACTGTTAGAAATGTATTTATAACAAACTTAGAAGCCTAGTTAAGATTAACAGTAGGTTTTGTACAAGACGTTTTTCCTTCCTATGTTTTATCGCATCTCGATTAAGAAGTCCATAGAAAATGCTATGGACTTCTTAATCGAGGTGCAATAGCAGCTTATGCTGTCCTCGCCAAGTCAGAGTTTTAAAGGAGCATTAATGTGCAGTATAATGTAAAAACTGTCGATAAAAAGTACATGCCTATATCTATTTAAAAGTGATACATCGATTATGACAAATTGTGATAGATTAATTGCTTATTTGATGCAAACGAGTAATGATCGATTAATCGGCAAACCACTAGCATAAACAGTACAATCTGCTGGCGGTGATATAAGGAGATTTCGATCCTCGGCGATCAGTGCGTCCGGATGTTCATAAAGTAGATGTTCAGGAACCAACGCTATCGATTTCCACACCCAATAGTGACAGTACGGTATCCCAAGTGCAAACAGATCAGCCTGGGCATGTTGTGTGATAAAAGACTTTCCTGTTTGGACCTAGCAAAGACCGGAGTGCGCCGTTTGATCTTAGTCTTATTGTTGGCAAATTCTATGTTGTCACTTTCACTTTATAAATTGAATATGATCAAAATTTTATAGTGGCACTTGACCAGCTCTGAAACATGTATATGTGAGCATTGCAATATAAGGCCAAAGTTTGTCAAATAGTTTTGATAATGAAAAACAACTTACGCTTTCTCAAGATGATATAAACCTCTCGTTGAAAGCAAACAATCCACTTGATCGTTAAAACAAAGTGACACTGTACCAATTTATTTTGTTATTGCTATCATTGATTTCATAACCAATCGTAAGCTAAGTGACACTGTACCAATTTATTTTGTTATTGCTATCATTGATTTCATAACCAATCGTAAGCTTAAAAGAATTCCAAATGCATTCTATTTTATTTTATGTTTATGAAATTAAAAAAAAAAGATAATAACAAATGAAAAAAAAGAAAAAAATAATAAAAAGCCTTCGAACAAGTGACTCCAGTTTTATATGGTAAAAGGATACATCGTCAGGGGAAGAACATATGCCATTCTCGTTTTTTGACACCATTCTCGGTGGGGTTCAACTCTTAAAGGAAAGAATTTGCCCCCATTGGAGCAGAGTCTTCCCTTTAAAGATGAGACCAAGTTTTGGAAGGGATACGTTGTACAGAGAAGTAAATAATAAGTGGTAAAAGTTGCTCATCTTTGCAAAAAATGGCGAAAAAATAAATAAATAAAAAAATCATTGGGATGAACCCATGAGCCGTTTCTAGAGAACATATACTTAATAGGAGTAGTCCGGCCTTGTCAGTCAGTAGTAACGGATCAGTCTGACGGCGGCACATGCTGAGCTAAATTCTGTCAGTTCGCACATACCGTTAACTACTTTCTTGTCACACAATTTCTATCTATTTTAGGTGACGGAGACTACCTGCTTTTTATGACGTCATCACTTCACCTGTATTTCTAGAAAAAGTTCCAGCAGCGGACATTCCCATGAAGAATGCCAAGAATTTGGAGAATGGTGAAGATATTTACTGAACCTTCACAAATTACTTCTTTGTTATTGGTTCTGGCTAATATACAGTAACACGGAAGTACAAGTGACCTTTCAGTGCTTTAACTAAAAAGGTCATTATTTCTTTGAAGTGTGCAAATGTTCGTCTTTGTCCGACAGAGTTTCTAGTCAAACTATTTGGAAAGCAACGTGGTTCTCAAGTATATGCGAAAGGGTGACGTTTTGTCAGTAAAGTTAAAAAAATAAATATTTGTACCAGTTTGTGTTCATTTGAAGGGGTTTTCGTCGGAGTCTGACTGTGTCAATGTTTAACACTATCTATATGAAAAAGAAATGAAATAAGATTTGCTGGGTATAAAACGGATATTATAGAATTTTACATGGAATCGTGTTAATATCTAGGAAAAGATAAGGATTAACAGATAATAAACATGTTGTTTAAGTTGATGCATGAATATAAACCTTACCCTACATCCTAGAATTATGATCATATTATGGTAGTTTGAGCTGGTGGATAAATAATTAAACCTGCTTCTCACAGTTTAGTCTGGGGGATGCTTAAGTGTTTGTTATCAACATGTAACATGTAAACAACGAGGAGTTCAGAGAGGTTATAAAACAATAAACCTACAAAAGATCAAGCTCTGATGAGCGCTCCTTCAGGTATAAAATACCGTAGTTGGTGTGAATATTGGGACACAATACCCAATTAACGCTATTATCTTAAAATTTATTTATTCTGAATGTTAGAAAATGTTACAAAAAATTATTAATGAAATGGCAAACAGTGCAGATCCTGGTCTAGGAGCAGTTTGATCTGGCTCTACACCGTTTGCGGAGCAAATTTGTCCAAATATTTAGGGACAACACGGTACCTACTGTTTCTTGAAGGTCTAAAACCTTGTAAAATATAATAGGTAAAGATAGATCACTGTCAGTCAGGATCAGAGGCTTGGCAGAAACATCAGAAAAAAACATCTGACGTTCACAGAACCCAGTTCTGCTTTCTAAATAAATGTGATAGTCATTGTGGTGAAGGTGTTACAGATGCAAAACGGATATATGAGCTCCGATGTGGTTTCTGTGTTATTCTAAATGTGGAAGGATCAGATTTTATATTGTTTGGGTTATGAAACTTCTATTTCTGTGTTAGTCTGAAAGTGGAAGGATTGTCTATGTTTGCATAATAACTGGTTTAAAAACAGCAACAATTATAGAAAATGAGAAGAAGAAAAATGGTCGGATGCGAATATATGCAGTCAGATATGCTCTTCATGTTGGTCTAAAACCAGAAAGCTCTGATTTTAGGAAACTGTTTACGTAACGGTGCTTAAAGTAACAGCATTTGATGAAGTAATTCTAAAAAGGATATATACAAATGTACAGTTCTTGCAAATGGTGTTATCAAACTGTGTGTAAAACAACCAAGTCGAAAAGTACCAAAAGGTTTAGACAGTTAAGGATGCAGTCGTTAAATTTTACCTGCTTGGAGTATTTGATATAATGAACCAAAATACAATGCGGCCAAACGCGAATGTAGCCATAATGGCCTCAAAACCGCCAAGGCCGCCATGTTGGAGGGATTTCATTGCTCCAACTTCGTCCAGAATTCACTTGAGTGATTCGGAATTTACGGATATTAATAAAGTGGCGAAAAGTTCCGACAGTTACAGCTCAGATGGACAAATAAATAATAAGACTAGAAAAGCAAAGAGAATTAGAGCAAGAATCCACAGAACGCGGAGTCAGTTTGCAATAGAGGAAACGGATTTACCGGAAGGTACACTGACAGTGACCTTGGCCGAAACTAAACCTAGTGACCTTGGCCTTCGGCAGCCACAAACTTTTGACGAGAGAGTTTTTAAAGAAAATAATAATAGGAAATGCCAAACATGGCTTGAAAGCTTAGAAGCTTGCGAGCCATTAGAAGATATATCAAAACAAAGTGACCCTGACCCCGAAAAAGAAGGCGATTGCGTTGCCATAGAAATTCCAGATGATACGTCATGTTATGAGACTGACTTACGGCCGCCATATAATAGTAGTGCGAGCGGTTCCGATTGTGATACTCTTAAATATGGCAGGCGACCAAAAACTGTCCATAGGTCGCCTACTTATGATTCCCGCCAGGAGCACGCGACGCATTCAAAAGACAAGAAGACCCAAAAGTCAAAACATTTTAGTAAATCTGGTGATAAGCATACAAATGGTTGATGTTGTGTTCTTTAGTTTCTGTTTGTCTGTTCTTTTCTTCCATTCACTTGTTAAAGCAGTGTTTCCGACCCGCAGAAAAAAAATGTTCTCAAGTTTCAGTGAATTTGTTCATCTGTATGGAAAATACTTACAATAATGGAAGCTGGTGCTAAGAAACAAATGCCGTTTTACAGAGCACTAGATAAGAGGGAGTATTTGGTGATAATTAAGGATAATTTTTGTTATTTCTGAATACAAACATATGTTGTGACCTCTCATCTGAACCGTCTCGTCGAGACGGTTCAGATGAGGGGTCACAACATATGGTTTCAATGAGAAATAAAAAAAATTATCCCTCAATTATCATCAAATACCCCTCTTATCTAAAGCTCTGGTTTTAGCCTTTTAAAGTATACAAGACAAAAAAAATTAGGGATCAAACATTTACACTGCGATTTCTGAAACATTACGGTAGGTAAAAAAAAAAACATTTCGACCTTTAATTTTTTTCATTTGCAAGTTTTGTATGCTTGAAGTTTGAACATATTTAGCCTTTGTCTTGACCAAGACCAGGCTTTAAGTCAGACTACCCCTATAATGAAAGTGGTATGAAATCACCATAGAGAATTGTTGATAGTGTGTCAGTTTGTTCGGGTATAGCTTTTAAAGTGGCAAGGAGTTTTGAACTTGTTTCAGCTTGCTGACCTTAGAAATGATTATATTTGAGGATTATCGAGCAATTTTGCAAAACTTTCATGAATTGACGAAATCGAACGTTTTGGTGATTTTACTCCCTGCATGTGGACTTCTGACCACTTTGATTTTGAGGTTAGTGTGATTTGAAGGATTGCTGTGCTTGAACAAAATGGTGGACAATTTTTAGAAAGTGCTATAAAAATGCTAACTCACCTTGAAACAGAACACACCGGGTAGGCGGCAATCGAAAACGCTCTTCACAATCGATTAACATGTATCAAAAACCGTTAGAAACAGCGTTTTCGATGGCAAATTTGCGACAGTTCTGCTTCTAAAGGTCGTCGATTACACGAGCGTTTTCGATTGCCGCCTACCCGATATGTAGCAATGCCAACTCAAATGTTTGATCCCTATATTTTTGTGGCCAGTATATTTTAGTCAGTCCCACGGCTATTTGTTCGAACTTTTACGGGTTCTGCAGCGAGATTTTTCCTATTTTAAAAAAAAATCCGCCATGGGAGTGTGGCGAATGACTTAAAATAGAAAAAAGACAAGGACTTTCCTTATCACAAAGTGCATTTTGCTGTTTAAAAGCAATAATTATAATAAATGGTTTAACTGTAGTTCATATCTGCATTACTGTACGAATTGTATTGAAATATTGTGATTATTATCATGACCTGAGCCACGTGCTGAGAAAAGGGGCCTTTTGAACATGTACGAACAGTGAATGTGCAAACAGTGAAGACTGTGGTCAGCCCACTCACGCTGTTCAGAGCACTGTCGATTTATTATATGAGCTGCGTCGCGCAAATAATAATACTAATGTGCCAAACATATTTGGGTTAAACTTACATTAATTTTTTTAACCCTTTTTTGACTTGTTGACTTGTCCATCCTTACTATTTGGATGAGTCCATTTCTAGTTTTAAGGGTTTCTGGTGAATGTTTTCACTTTTATTGTATTTATCATAGAAATTCCAGATAGCAAACGGTGTAACCCTGATCAGACGCCGCCTCCTGTGGCGTCTGAACTGGGTCTGAACTGTTTGCATATGTCCCCCAAACGGGTTTCCAGTCTAGAAAGGGCTAATATGTACTTGCGATCAGCGAAGACTCAGACTAGCCTGCAAATCGGTGCAACCTAGCAAGAACCTTCATTTTGTGTCTGAATACTTCTGAGGATCCGTACATATAATCTCAAACTCAAAATAAAGCACACTGATTGGCTGCTTCCGAGCATGTGCTCGGAAGCAGCCAAATAGTGTGCTTTATTTTGAGTTTGAGAATGTACTCAACTTTTATATAACCTCTGGACCAGGCTGGTCTTAGTATTTGCTGATCGCATAAATATGTTAAACACCATTTTTGCATGTCGCGGCACATTTATCATCATCAGGGTCAATGGATTTTTTGCATGAACAGGAATGGATCGGATCAGACAGCGGATGCGCAGGCTGATTTGAGACTTTTATGTTCGCAGATGCTGTAATATCAGTTTTCTCGTGTCTCGCTCATTTAATTACTGTATGTTTATTAAAATTTGACAAAGATATTATTTGTCAATAGATTATATTGTATCCTTGACTCATGGAATTTCACTTACAGAGTTTGATAAAATTGATTAACCATTTCAACCCAACATATTAAGTTGGAACGCCTTCCAAAAGTACATAACCATGTGACTATTATGATGTAATGGGCCATCTCATGGTTTTGCCGACAGGTTCTATATATAGCCGCTCCGGCCACATACTTTCGTTTCTCCTTTCGTTGATTCAAGAAGGGTCAGTTACTGCCAAAAGTATGTACACTTAGTACTGGTTAACCGCTGAGGATGTCTAAGCCTGCCTTGGGGTAGTGTGGTTACGTTAACTGACCCTCCCGACATGAGCATAACTGTTTACCGTGGACGTAAAACAACAACAACAACAACTGTACATGTGTGGCCTGTCGGGTCGAGGGCAATGTTTCTGTTCACAGTTCCGATAAAATATTATCCAGCTACGATAAAATATGATCCAGTTCCGATAAAATACACTTGTTTAGCCTATTCCGACGCACTCGCTTGTTTCGAAGTATTTCGAGTTTATCTTCGGCGTTAAACTAAGTTTCGGCCGGATACTTTTATGGACATTTTTGTCAACACTCACTAGTCAAATCCATATATAGTAATGGGTTCGTTTCTGTATTAAAGGTGCTGAAAACTGGGTTTGAAACTGGCAAACAATGCATATTTAGCAAGACAATTTAAACGAGTTTTCAGACCAATTGTGAAAAATTGGTAAGGACATTATCTGTGTAAGCAGATTTGTGGTAAAATTATAAATATATCAAATCCTCGTTCTATTTGGAATATCTGCAGATAAATGTCAAAGGCAAATAAAATTGTTTGCTTTGTTTATTTTAATTTTTGACTCATTAGCCTACTTAGCCTATTCCTGCGGATAAACTATTTCGCTTTCACGGAATCTTATTTCCTAGGTACCCAGTGGCATTCTCGTCATGTCCATTAGTGTATCCGAGGTGAATTTAAAGGTAAAGACCGTTTGGTGACATTATTTGGAAACGATGGTATCCTTTTATTACTAAATTCATTGCTACAACGTTAAGCATTACGTTTCCGGACCACTGAATGGCTGAATTATTTTTTCCGAGTAGGGCCAACTTTAATGTGTTGTTTCGATAAGTCGTGATATCCAACAGCCGCTTTTTGCATAAAATTATCTTTCACCGGGCTAGTAATAAGCAAACAGTTTACCGTTTCGGAGCCCGAGGCTTTACATTTACGGTATGGCAAACAATATGCTGGTACGCCGAAACTGAAAAAGTCCACCTGAATAGGCCAAAAGACCACCTTACTTTATCGTAATATTTCTCTAGGACTCCTGAATAATTTCTGCTCGAAAACAACATGCCTTGGAGAAGAGACTTTGAGACATTTTATGGTACAGAGAAATCAAGGAATAATTGTGAATTGAAAGCGTACCACACGATCAATTAAAAGTGCGTCAAAACCGGTCAAACGACTGTATGATCTACTTAAGGTGGTGATAATGGTACAAATATCTTAAAAGTTGTATGAAAATCAATTTGAAACATAAAGAAGGAATTGCAAAATTGTGTGTCCTTGGAAAGATCAAGGGCTGCAACTCTGGTCCTGATCTCAGTTAAAGAAGAGCCATTTCAGAGCTTGAAAAAAAATATAAAAATCGGTTGAAAACTGAAAAAGATGTAGAAGGGTACCAGTTCCATATAGTGACATTGGCTATAACTCTGGCAGAAAAGGTCCCATCAGCACTCTGATATTTTACAGTACGAGGGTCATCCAAAAAGTTCTGTCACTGCCTTGTATCTCGAAAACGAAACGTGATATTTACCTAAAATAAAAAAAAAAACATTCAGAAACCCGGTTTTTTATCATATAGCTGTAAAAACCGATCTTTGTATCAATGACATAACATTTACAATCTGCTTTAAAAGAAGGGTACCCTCACCATACTGGCAAATTATCAGATGCAACCCTGGCAATGCACAGTTAAGGGATGGCTATTATCGCTGCCTGGTGCCTACGATATCTCAGGTACTAGTAAACACAGCGAAAAAAATCTCCAAATCATTCTGTCCGTTTTAAAGAGTTTATTTTAGCGTTTCGTAGTCTCAACATTATGCAAACAACGCCATACAAAAATCGACTAGATCATGTTCTAAGTACTAAAACTTCATAAATGAATAAAAGTTCAAATTCTGGAGCATATATTTACTACAGTAGATCGTGACAATGTGATCTCAATCAAAATTTAAAAAAAATCCCTAAAATGAAGACAAAGTGGGTCCTTGAAAATCACGTGACAGTTTATTGCAACATATCTCTGTGACACCATAGATATCAATCGTTTGTATCGCATATAATTTACAAAAGTCGCTGATTTTATGCAGTGCACCACAGAATGCATCAGACTACGATGGCCCAATTGGCTCACTTTTCATTTCCATACTACTTCACAATTCCGAATTCCGAAATCTGAATTCCGAATTCTGAAATTCGTAGAACATACTTAACGCTTGATTATAATGACTCTTTACACTTTGTCAAACCTCTCCATGATATGGATGATTGCTTAAATATGAGCCGCGACACGAGGAAACCTCCATAGTGGTTGTGCGCCCAGCGCAGACTCAGATCAGCCTGGGCATGCGCCCATTCTGATCTACGATGGCGCACAACCACTATGGAGGTTTTCTCGTGTCGCGGCTCATATTTAAGCAATCATCCATATCATGCAGAGGTTTGACAAAGTGTAAAGAGTCATTATAATCCAGCGTTAAGTATGTTCTACGAATTTCGGAATTCAGAATTGTAAAGTAGTATGGAAATGAAAAGTGAGCCAATTGGGCCATCGTATCAGACAGCAATCCTGAAAATTTCAGAATCCTGCAATAAATAGTTGCCGAGATATGCAGCATGAATTACAAGCCAGTAGAAAAACAAAAAATCATGAAAATAGGCCAGTGTTAAATATTAGGTCTGTATTTGAGCTTACAACTCAACCAAATGGCATATTTTTACCATGTATCTGATATCAGTATAAAGGTAAAGGATTGTTCTTTTGATTGTTGCAAACTTTGGTCAGCTATCACGTCTGTGAGCAAAGTTATGAGTCCAGTGACAGAACTTTTTGGATGATCCTCGTATAGACAATTCAAAGCGTTTCAGCGGTCCATAAGCTTTCTAAATCTGATTAGCACTGATTCATGGAATATGGAGCAGTCTAATGCGTGTCTACACTGTTTGCTCATGAATTTTTGTACGAATATTAGACTTTAAATGTATGTGGCACTGTTTTTCACTGAGCCATTTCTTAAATCACAGGAGCCCAGGTAGCTCAGTCAGTTAAGCGCTGTCCTACTGATCTAGCGGTCCCGGGTTCGAGCGCCGCGGAAATCTTGTCAATCGTAAACGGAACCCCAATGCAGACATCTGTTCATTTTCACCTTCCCATCGTCCTGATATGATTGAAATACTGTTGAAAAGGACGTAAAATCGCAATTCATCCATTCATCCTTAATCCACAGATTGAGATTTTCTTAGCCGAACATGTCAGCAACCATTTTTTGTGCTTAAAAAATGATCATTAACCCTCTATACCATTTCCCGTTCCTTGTTAATGTTTTGTGCTGTAGCAGATGATTAAGCCAGTAAACGCTCAGCTGTTGATGGATTATCTGTTAATCTAATCTTCTTAATCACCTCAGTAAGACACAGTAATCATTCAGAGAACTCCTGGCTTTCCATCACGCCAGTCTGTGCTGGCCAGCCAGAAGTGTTTTGTAATTGGATTTTCATCTGCTTTCTTGCTAGAAATGCTTATTGCTCATGAAGCTGTAATAACGCATCGTTATGGCCATTCTGCCGATATAAGGTGTATGGAAACGCATTCAGGGGGAGTAACTCTGCCAATTACAACTTTTTGCTCTTTCCAATGGGGGTCAACTCTTAAAGGAAAGAATTTGCTCATAAAGGAGCAAATGGTAGACTATTTGTGGAAGGGTCTGGTCGCCCAGAGAACAAACAGAAAGTCACAAATGTGTTTCCCTTTGTAAAACTGGCGGAAAACATGGACTATTAAATTATGTAGTTACCATATACGTATATCTTCTTATGATGTATAAATACAGTTTCATGGCTTAACGCCCTTATAGATGTATGGGTTATTTATACCATGTTTTCCACTTCTTTCACAAAAAAGAAGCAATTTGGACAGACTACTATTGGCTTCGCTGCAAATGTCCCTCAGATATGGTGCAGAGTCTCGCCGGTTTGCTGCGCCGGTTCCCTTCGCCGGTTCGCTGGGCCAACCAGCGACTGAAAAAACTTCAACAAGCAGTGAATGGATACCTTTTTCGAATCCGGGAAGGTTAAAGGCAGTGAAAGGAGAGGCGAATGGGTTCCGCCTTTCTTATGCTGTGTCCATGATACGGTGGGGCTCAAACATCCACTGCCCTTACCTTTAGAATTTGCTTCCCGGATACGTAAATCCCTTCTGCAGGCTGATGCAAAACAAAAGATTAGTGAGAGTAACCATCCTCTATTAGGAGGAAGACAAATATTTGCTTGTCGGGTTCCGGGAGTGATCTCTTTGACGGTATATCAGTTCACCTTAAATTGTACAAAAATTGATTTTTTCTTCAACGCCGACAAATCTTCCAAGGCTTTGAGTTGCGTAGCTGGGTGGAGTTCCTAGGCAGGAAGTGTAAGATGGATATAGATGGATGGATGGATGACTGGCGATTCTACGCCTTTTTTAACAGTATTCCAGTCATATCAGGACGATGGTTGAGTGATAATGAAAGGATGTGTGCAATGGAACCTCGTTTACAATTGAAAAGATCCACGCCTACAGCGGGGCTCGAACCCGGGACCACTAGATCAGCAGGCTAGCGCTTAACCTACTGAGTTACCGAGGTTCCTATAAGATGGATATAAAAACTGCAGAAATACTCACGGAGTATGTAAGCCTTGAAACTGTTCGTTAGTGTGAGAGTGGTTGTTGGCATTTAGTTTTCAGTTCCAGCAAAACCCATAATTGAACCGCGACACGACAATTCCAACAATGTGGTTGTGCGCCAAGCGCAGACTCAGATCAGGCTGGGCATCCGCCCAATTTGATCAAACTCTTCGTTAAGTGCTTAAAAGATAGCTAAGGGTCTAAGCTACCTCCATGCGGACAGCGAAGACTCTGATCAGACTGGGTGGATGCCCAGGCTGATCTGAGTCTGCGTTGGGCGCACAACCATATTGTTGGTTTTGTCGTGTCGCGGCTCATATGATTTTGGCTTTCGAACATTTGAAACATCAGAATCGGTTCGCTTATATGAAAAAAAAAGGGACTCTTAGCAGTTATAGAAATGTTGCCCTACTTGTCAGGTCTCTTGGCACACTTTTGATTTTTGCTGAGTCCGGAGCCAAATCAGCAAATGTGATTAATCAGATTTGTTCTGGTGACCTAATTTCGAACATAATTTTTGGCACACATAAAGACTGCAAACAAGAGTGTAATAATGGCAATGCGGCAAACGAAAAAAAGTAATAAAGACTGAAACTTGCTATTGACTCACACAGCGTTGGAAAGGTTTTCATAAATAAAACACGTTTTGAACTCTCACATCCATGTTAAAAGATATGGACTTTACAATATCGAACATCTTCATTTCTGAGAAAAATGCAAATGATTTCGTTCGGGACACTGGAGGTCTAAATCTTAAACAAAAAACTATTTCCAAAAAATCATTACCAAGACAAACTAGAACTGTCGGAGAATCCGACTATACCCGCCCCCCCCCCCCCCCCCCCCCCCCCCCCCCCCCCCCCCCCCCCGGTAAACCGCTTTAATCAAATGGTGTTATTTTCATTACATAAAATATATATAGAGAGAGAAAACTCATTGTCAACATGTATACCAAATATCGATAAATCCCCTTCTATGTAATACGGAATAAAATGATTCCACATACACAGATAGAAAAATTAATAAATACATGTAAGACATAAGTCTCTATCAATGTATATACCAAATATGAACATTCAAACTTTAGGGGATGCTGTGAAATTTGTTATGAAAAATTGCATTATTCAAAGTAAGGAGAGAAAGAAAAATTGGAAAACTATTGGGAAGAATAAGCAGGAGAAGGCTGGTTCTCGAACCCACAGTACAACAGTAATCATCAACCTGCAAACCAAAATATCCCTCCTCTAACTTGCAATGGCTTCTTAGAAACCTTTGACAAAAAAGTCATTATTCAAAGTATGGAGAGAAAGAAAACTGGACAAATACAGGAAAGAATATGCCAGATACTGCTGATTTGTAAATCCCACAATAAAATAAGTGATTATCAATCTGTATACCAAATATGAACATTTTACCTTGAAGGGTAACTGTGAAATCTTTTATGAAAAATTGCATTATTCAGTGTAAAGAGAGTAAGAAAACCAGACAAATACAGGGATGAATAAGCAGGAGACGGCTGGTTCTCAGTCCCACAATACAATAAGTTGTCATTAACCTGCATACCAAATATGGCTACTCTAGCTTGCATGGTTGCACAAAAATCTTTGACTAAACTTTTTTTATTCAAAGTATGGAAAGAAAGAAAATCGGACAAATACAGGGAAGAATAAGAGAAGGCTGGTTTGCAATCCCACGATACAACACATTGTCATCAACCTGCAAACAAAATATAACTACTCTAGCTTGCACAGTTGTGGAGAAATCTTTGACAAAAAATTCATTATTCACTGTATGAAAAGTAAGAAAATTGGACAAATACAGGGAAGAATAAGGAGGAGAAGGCTGGTTTGCAATCCCACGATAAAACACACCCTAATCAACCCGTACGCCAAATATGACCATTCTAGCTTGAATGGTTGTGGAGAAATCTTTGACGAAAAATTTCATTATTTGAAGTATGGAAATAAAGAAAAAAGGACAAATAAAGAGAAGAATAAACAGGAGAAGGCTGGTTCTCAATCCCATGATACAACACACCGTCATCAACCTGTATGCCAAATCTGACCATTCTAGCTTGAATGGTTGTGGAGAAATCTTTGACGAAAATTTTCATTGTTCAAAGTATGGAAAAAAAGAAAAATGGATAAATAAAGGGAAGAATAAGCAGGAGAAGGCTGGTTCTCAATCCCACGATACAACACATCGTCATCAACCTGTACGCCAAATATAAAAATTCTAGCTTATACCATTGTGGAGAAATCCTTTATGAAAAATTTTATCAGAAAGAAAGAAAAATGGATAAATATGGGGAAGAATATGCAGGAGAGGGCTAAATCTCAATCCCACGATACATCAAGTCAGTGTCAAGCAGTATACCAAATATGAACGTTCTCGCTTACACCATTGTGGAGAAATCGTTTAAGAAAATTTTTACTAAAAAGTGTTACGGAATTACGTACGGAATGACGGACAGATCAGTATGCCCCCCCCCCCCCCCCCCCCACTTTTTCAAAGCGGGGGTATAAAGACTGCCTTATGTTGAAAGCAATTGCCACAAAAATAAATTTTTTGTAACAATTAACCCGGTCAGTAACTTTTTATGCTTCTAAAGTACCAGAAAATTCAGTCGGGTACAAAGCCAGTTTGGAGAGATAACATCAGATGTCCTCGATGTCATTTCCAACTTCGTGTATGTGTGAAAACGTGGACCTTTGACAGCAGAGTTCAGCCTTGGAGATGACAGGATGACGAATGCTTCTGAAATTCGACTCCCATATGCGGCACATTTCTGATCAATTACTTCAATCCAGTAAACCAGGGGCCGTATTCATGAAACAACTTAAGTCGTTGCTATGCTGTTGCTAAGGCTAAATTTCTTAGAAGGAGATTCCCTACAACTATGAAATTTGCTCTGGAGGAACAGTCTTACAAAGACTGTTCCTCCAGAACAAATTTCATAGTTGTATGGAATCTCCTTTATAGATATTTAGCCTTAGCAACAGCATAGCAACGACTTAAGTGGCTTTATGAATACGGCCCCAGGAAATCCGTATCCAGTTTGACTTGTGCTGGAAAAAGTGGTACATGTATCAGCGCGGCGGTTGTTGTTTGTGGTGTCGCTGAATGTTGACGGTGAGGTCCCCCTTACCAAACTGTTAAAACTATACATGTGCAGGTAAAACACCTACCCACCGAGGTATTGTGCCTAAATAGGTTTCATACCAGGGCCTGGTGCCTTATTAGACAAGCACGACTAATAAACAGCAACAGGCTACTAACAACTCGTACAAGAACACGTTACTAATGTAGATGGGCATGTTAAAAAAAAATGTGACCAAAGCATTTCAGAGAATTTTAAAGAAAACAGGTCTATATTAGTACATTATTTTTATTGCTGAAGATGTATCATGTTGCCTTGAAGATACCTGCCAAAATTCATTGAAATACTTAGAGTAATAAAAAAGTTATGGGCAAAAATATAGCCAAAAAACTCAGGAGTGTAACGCTTTTTGTGTGACATTTTTTTGATTACTGAATTTTCAGCGTGCAATTTTACAAAACTGAGCCGGTTACCATACCTATTAGCGATCGTTTTGACTTTCCAGTCATTTGGGCTGCATGGATATGTAAGATTAATGTCCTTTCATCATCACCTATGGAATTAGTAATGCTAAACTCAATGGCACTATGCTGAATTTCTGGTGCACCAAAAAAGAGGAGGTTCCCATCTAAATGGATGTCATTTTTATATTTGATGCTTCGAATCTCTATAACATGGTCTGAAACATTGAATAAAGATGGTATATCATATTGCAAATTTTCCAGTTGCTTTATCGGCATCCCTCTCAGAATGTAAACAACTTCTTCTCAAGTACCCCATGAACTCAGGAGTGTAACATTTGACATTTGGAACCCCATAACTTTTTCCAGAGGTAGCTTTAGTAAACTGTCATGCCTTGTATGAAAAGTCTTTGACCCATCATGGTAGGTGGTACACAGGCAGTCTTCATCTTGGGTTCTATTTTCTTCTTATGTACCATTTGAGCCACTCAGGAGTGTAACACTTTTTTGAAAAAAGACAAAAATAGCTTTTTTCTTTACCACAAGCAGTATAATTTTCATTTATCGTGCTCATAAATGAAGACCAAGCCCCTCTCAAGCAATTTTGGAACATATAGTTAACTTCTAAATGTAAATAAAGCTGCACTGCCATGAAATCGACTGAAAGTTGAAGATTTTGAGATTCCATTTTCTTCATATCTATCACTATGAGGCATTCTAAACAATAACCATACATGGCTATCAAGTGTTTTGTGAGAAGTAAGTAGATAAGAATGGCCAAGGTAATGATATTTTGTGACTAACTTCGGGTTTTGCTATGGCATGTTTAGTGCAAGGTGTTACACTCCTGAGTTTTTTAAGTTTAATGCCATTTTTGGCACTTTTTCTTCCATTACATCAACATATTTGGATTAATTCATGCTAAATATAAGTTTCCAACATCTGAAAATGTTTTTTGATGTAGTGCCATCTGTTTTGATAAGATTTTGAGGTTAATGATATTTTAGAAAGGGACATTTTCTACTGATTTATTATGTGACCATCAACTTCTGAAACTGGTATGGAACTTCACTTCTGTAATGTCTTTTGTAAACAGGTAATGATAGTCAGGTAAAGAAATCTGTTCAATTACCAAAAGAAAGAGTGAAGAAGAAAATTAAATTCAGTATATATCTGTTTGATTGTTGTGCATTTAGATAGTCGATATAGCAAGTATATTGTGGTACACCGAAGGGTGAGTTAAGAGATATGGCTTTGGTTTTTGCTACAGCAATGAGTGCAAGTTGCTTTTAAAGAGAAAACAACAAAATAATGAAATTCAAAGGCAGAATATTCATCTTTTTTTTATAATACAACAAATGGCTGTAAAGTGTTACACTCCTGAGCATCAGAACAATGTTTCTTGTTAAAGACGCCAATAAACTTGGAAAAAATGATGTTAACAACATGCAGTTGGTGTTTCTATATTATATGGAACACTAAATCATTGACTTAAAGCTCTTGTAATGCAAATCAGAGCAGTTTTGAAATAATACTCAGGAGTGTAACACATTTCTTGAAACTTTTTACACATTTTTGACATGGCATCACCACTACCTATAACACTTTTATATGAATAATCATTTTCTAGAATAGTTCTCTACTCATATGGCATCATTACAATGCACATTTTATTGAGATACAGTGAAGTAAATAAAAGACATGAAAGTTTTTAGAACTGTACATCTCAAACAATGTATCAAAATGAAGTTAAAATTTGAGTTTTTATATCATTCAGCAGTTTCTGGCAAAAAACAACACTTATTTACATAATTTGGAAATGCCCTGCATCAAATAATAGAAACTTAAAGTGATAGGATCATGATTTTAGCCTTTCAAAGCTTTCATAAAATTTGGTCATTTTAACAGATTTTGGGTGTAAATTTCTTCACAAAAATTGTCATAAAATTTTTATTAGTAATGCTATTATTAAAATTTATACAGTTTTGTAAACTGGAAGCACTGAAGATAAGTCTGGAATAAAAATTAAAATTATGGCATAGTGTCTAATTTTGACCTCCAATGTCACACTTTGGTCACATTTTTTTTGAACATGCCCAGATATAAGCAGCTATTGCAGAAAATGAATGTCTGACCATGATCAAGAAACGGAAACTAAGATGGTTTGGCCATATCTCACGGTCTTTTCTGGCTTAGCAAAGACGATTGTTCAGGACACTGTGAAAATAAGAGGAGGCAGACAGATGAAGAGATGGGAAGACGATAACAAAAAGTGCACATGGGTGGACTTTGCCAGCACGACTAGGATAGCTGAAAACAGGAGCAAGTGGGGAGAGATTGTTGCAAGGTTACGTGATAGACTGGACTTGGAACAAGTACAAACTGTGCATTTCTCTATGTTCTATAATTTTTGAGCCGCTATATCTGGTAAATCTAGTTCTTTCCAGTGTTTTGTGCTCCCGCCTTAAAATGGCGGATGTGCATATACTGTTTACCCTGTCCATGTGTGCATGTGTCACAGTAACTGTGTGTATGTGCTACCAGAATCGTGTCCGGCCCATAACTTGCCCTGCATGGTGGGATTACAAGAGTACCTTAATCATATTACTCAAGGCAGTAGGAGGGGGCATCCTTGGTCTATGGACACATTTGGTTTAAACATATCTATTTCACTTTTTCACAACATACATAGATAATACAACATATAAGTTTATAGGATTAGAACGAAAGCATATTGCTTATTTGGTTCTTCTGGACACATTTCTAGTCTAAAATGCAAATCCATTAAGTGGAGTTTGTAATTTCCGGACTAGGCCTGTTCGATGACACTGTCATTTTTGTACTCTGGCAGGTTTATAATCAGGAACACCTTATGTATGTCTGTTGACCTACTTTCACACTTTCTGATAAGTAATGAAGGTCCTTTTGACCTACTTTCCCATTCTCATCAGGTACAAAGGTGGATGACCACAAGGGTGTGTGCCTGCTTTCTGATATGTTTGGCTGGTGACTTTTAATTTTAGGCACCAGGAACAAGTCTTTTCTTGTCTAGGGTTATACCTGTGACAGAGGTATACCCTGATGACCTACATTCACTTTTAGACATCAGCAACAATTTATGTGTATGTGTATCAACCTATTTTGAACAATGGTGTGTACCTGCTAACTTACTTTCACTTTCTGATATCACCAACAGGGACGTGTGCCTCTTTTGATTAGATACAAGGATGCATGAAAAAAAAAAACCCAGCCCTTTTCCTTTTCTGATCAACAAGGATGCATCCTGTTGACGCACTTCCACTTCTTGATCCGAGAAGCAAGCTGTATGTCTGTTGCCCTACCTCCAGTTTCTGATATCAGCAAGAAGGATGCAAAATATGCTTGTTGACCTACCTGCTCTTTCTGAGCAGAAACAAGGGTGTATTTCTGCAGACCTACGGTAATTTCAGTTTCTGACATCTATGTTGATCTTTTGATGGGATGCAAAGGTGTATGCATATTAACTTTCTTTCACTTTCTGACAGAAACTTAGCAACCTTCTGATCAACAAAGGTGTATGCCTGCTGATCTACCTACACTTCTTGATCAGAAACAAGATTGCATGTCTTTTGTCCTACTTCCACTTTTAGAATATAATCAAGGTGAATGCCTATTGACCAACTTTCATTTTCTGATATCAACAAAAAAGGATGCATGTTTGTCGACCTGCAAGCTCTTTCTGATTACAAACAAGGGTGTATGCCTGTTGACCTATTTTCAGTATCAGATCAGAAACAACTGTTTCAGCACAGATATGGTTGTCAGACAAGTCAGTTCCCAAAACAGTATTTTTAAATTTTAAAGACAAAACACCAAGGCCCATAGGCTCAAAACTTACAATGTTGATTGTTAATGAAATGTTAAGATTTTCCAATGCGCTGTGTGCAAAAACACTTGACATTTTTTTCAGCCAAAAAATACCACATTTGATTTATGAGTACTGGAAAACTTAAAAGTAATCCTTGACTAACAACTTCATTAAGCTATCAATATTTGAGCCGCGACACGAGAAAACCAACAATGTGGTCGTGCGTCCAGTGCAGACTCAGATCAGCCTGGGCATCCACCCAGTCTGATCAGAGTCTTCGCTGTCCGCATGAAGGTAGCTTAGTCCCTTGGCTACCCTTTAAGTGCTTAGCAAATAGTCTGATCAGACTGGACAAGTGCCCAGGCTGATCTGAGTCTGTGCTGGGCGCACGACCACATTGTTGGTTTTGTCACGTCGCGGCTCATTTGCCAGCTACATCTGCTTGATGCAATCAGTTTTTATGCATTTAAAGATCTTGAAATTTATTGAAAAAAATAATCTTTTTACATATGTTTATTCATATAAGATATGTACAAGCAGAACTTGCTGTTTTCTCACTGAAATGTTCCAACTCTCCTTTTATCATTCCAGCTTACAGATTATCTCCCTTTTTCATTTGAAAGTATCTATTTTTGTTATTTAGACTTAACAGAACAGGATATCTGCAACAATTTTTGTACTTCATAAGAATCTTAGAATTTAATGGCATTTACATTTAGGAGCCAACTTTGTTATTTTTTCAATATACTGGAGTCAGTCCTCAAAACAGTCCATCAGGGAAAATACTGTTCTGAGGGTTGCTGTTTCGGACAAACAGACCATGTGACATGCAGCATGTGGAAAGATCTATGTGTTTTATGTGAAAAGAAATAATTATGAAAGTATATTATTTATAGATTTATTTCTCTGAAAATATATTGCACTGTTTATACAAACTATAACATGAAATTTAACAATAAATCACAGTCATAGCTCTAATATAGTTCAAATACAAACATGTAAAATCATATAGAAGACCCAGTAGCTCAGTGGGTTAAGTGCTGGCCATCTAAGCTAATGGCCCAGGTTCGGGTACTGCTGGAGGCCGAATTCTTTTCAATCATAAACAGGTTCCATTGGGCACAGCCTTTCATTATTACCTCTCCATCGGCTTGATAAGACTAAAATTCTGGTGAAAGACCATAAAACCGCTAGTTATTCATCCATGTATAATCATATGTCTCAAGCAAATGAAGTCCTGATAAAAAGTTTTTGCTGTTAATTTCTTTTTTCTTCCAAGAAAAGTGTGGGGTATTCACAGATCATAATTAGCTCTATGAAACATTTCTGACAACCCTTCCTAAACATACTGAGGTCCCTCATCAGAACTGACTTGGAGGCAGTGCTGATGAGAGCCATAACATATGATTTTATTACACATAAAAAAAAATGATCCCACATTTTTCAATATAAATCTCTGCTTTTCTAGAACTCTGCAATTAAGCTATTCTATCAATGATATTGCTCAGATGTTTGGTTTCAAATTGGTTAACATGCAAAGTAAGAAAACATATACAAAACAATGGATTTTCTAAATATTATATGAAGCTTTAAATATCAAATATGGGAATAACTCAGACATGAGTGTTTTCCTGGAACCAAGATTTCGTCTGTAATATTGACATTTAATAACAAGAGGGCCATGAGGCCCTGAATCGCTCACCTGAACAATTGGCAAGCTGGCTTTTACTTAACATGTCTGAAATTGTCAAAATATGAGTTTTGGGTCAAAAGTCAAAGAATGACCATGACCACTTGTACTCATAAATCTTCATGTACTCATTAAGACAACCATATATACCATTTTTAGGCCAAAATCTTCAAAACTTTCCATGAAATCTTATGTTCTAGCATTTTCCCATATTTGACCATGCCGCAAAAAAGGTCAAGGTAAACCCAAGGTCACCATTTGAACAGTCTTGGTGGTACTCTAGTACTCCATGCTATTTACCAAGTTTCAAGGCCATAGGTGGATTGGTTCTGGAGAAGAAAAATATTAAAGATTTATACCATAAGTGGTAATGGCGGCCATGTTGGTCATGTGACCTGGACCGTTTGAACAAATTTTTCATTCAATCAACCCCTGGAGGCTCTATATGAAATGTGTTCACAATTGGCCCTTTGGCTTTTGAGGAAATGGCTGAAAATGTCAAAATATGAGCGATCTGGATCAAAGGTAAAAAAAAATGACCTTGACCTCTTGTACTCATAATTCTTCATGAACTCATTAAGACAACTGTATATACCAATTTTTTAGGCCAAAATCTTCAAAACTTTCCATGAAATCATATGTTCTACCATTTTCCCATATTTGACCTTGCTGTAAAAGGTCAAGGTCAACACAAGGTCATAATTTGAACAATCTTGATAGTACTCAAGTACCCAATGCTACATACAAAGTCTCAAGGCCATCGGTCAATTGGTTCTGGAGAAGAAGATTTATAAAGGTATTTACCATATATGGGCATGGCGGCCATGTTGGTCATGTGTCCAGGAGCGTTAGAAAATTTTTTCATTCCCTCAACCCCTCGAGGCTCTATATGAAATTTGGTTTCAATTGGCTTAGTGGTTTTAGAGCAGATTCTTTGAAATTGTCAAAATTTGAAATTTCTGGGTCAAAGGTCAAAGAATGACCTTGACCTCTTGTACTCACATATCTTCATGTACTCATTCAGATGATTGTATATACCAATTTTTAGGCCAAAATCTTCAAAACTTACCATGAAATCTCATGTGCTAGCATTTTCCGATATTTGAACTTGCCGTAAAAAAGGGCAAGGTCAACCCAGGGTCATAATTTGAACAATCTTGATAGTACTTGAGTACCCAATGCTACATACCGAGTTTCAAGGCCATCGGTCTACTGGTTCTGGAGAAGAAGATTTTTAAAGGTTTTTACCATATATGGGCGTGGTGGCCATGTTGGTCATGTGACCTGGACTGTATGAACAAATTTTCAATCCCTCAACCCCTGGAGGATCTATATGCAATTTAATTACAATTGGCCTAGTTGTTTTTGAGGAGATTGTTTGATATTGTCAAAATATGAGAGTTCTGGGTCAAAGGTCAAAGAATGACCTTGACCTCTTGAACTCATAAATCTTCATGTAGTCATTAAGATGACTGTATGTACCAATTTTTAGGCCAAAATATTCAACAGTTTCCAAGATATCTTATGTTGCAGCATTTTGCCATATAAAAGCATAAGGAAGCAAATTTGACCTTACCGTAAAAAAGGTCAAGGTCAACCCAAGGTCATAATTTGAACAATCTTGGCAGTACTCGTGTACCCGATGCTACATACCAAGTTTCAAGGCCATCGCCCTATTGGTTCTGGAGAAGAAGATTTTTTCAGGTTTTTACCATATATGGGCATGGCGGCCATGTTGGTCATGTGACCAGGACCGTTTGAACAACTTTTCGTTCCTAAGGTCCCAGGAGGCTACATATGAAATTTGGTTGCAATTGGCCAAGCGGTTTTAGAGGAGAAGTTGTTTGAAAGTGTGGACGGACGACAGACGACGGACGACGTACGACGGACGCCGGACGCCGGAGCCTTACCATCCTATAAGCTCCCCCGGAGCCGCTGGCTCAGGTGAGCTAAAAAAGAAATAACTTGCAAATAATATATTAATAAATTATTTCAGAATTTCTAAGTTCTGAAAGGTGTTCATCACACAGGTTATATGGTATTCACCATTAGATGTGCACAATCACAAAAGTTGTTTTCCATTGATTACAAGAGCTGTCACCAGACAGCATAGCTCACTTGAACTGGGAGCTTGCCCATCACAAATACAGAGTTCTAAAAATGTGATCTTGACCTTCAAGGTCAATTTGGAAGGTGATGCTGCTACCATGTAAAACTCTGGATTGAGCAGCATCTGTTATCAGTCCGGGTTCAACTTTCCATCCAGGGGCTGTTAAATTATAAATCTTCAGTCTGTGACCTTCACATAAAGGTTAATGAGAAGTGGGGTTGGTACTGTGTAAAACTCTGGACCAGCATCTAACAGAATTCAATGTATCATCTGAATCCATACACACACTAAGAAAACACTGACTCTAGAAAACTTTAACCAAAATTTTAACAAAACATTTATAAGTCCATGGCCTTGACCTCAGTCATCAAGGGGGATTGGGGTGTTATTGCATAAAAAATTAGACCATTACCTATATTGTCTGCAACTTTACATCATTTTGACAACTTTTACACAATTATTTTTACTTATTGTAAAAGCTGAGTAAAAGTAAATTTTTATCATAAATCTGTTCATTCTCCCTGAAAATGCATGAAAACTATGATAACCTTTGGGTAAACAGGAGCCTTTAGCTTTCAAATAATTTAGTTCGGACAGAATGAAATTCTAAACAGCTAATAGTTTACCTATATTACTGTTGTTTTTGTAGCAGTAACCGGCCTATGTTTGATATTTTTATGAGTGTTTCCTGGCCATCTGGGCTCAATTATTGTATTTTTGAAAACTATATTCAATTCTTCCCAAAATAAATTGTTAAAAGTTGCAGCCCATATCACTTTAAAGACTTTAGCCAAGAACATACCAAATTTCAATATAAAATTTCTAAGTCTGTGACACTGACCTATAAGCCATGTCCAGGGTTGGGGATGATGTTGAATAAAAGTTTGGGCCAATATCTATCATTACACCAAATATAATTCAAATCAATAAAAGGGTTTAGGGTCTCTGAGATCTTAAAAACATTAACATAAAAGTTGAACATACAGATTTCCAAGTCCAAGGCCTTGCCCTATAGGTCAAGACCAGGGTTAGGATGGTGCTGCATAAGAATTAGGACCAATATCTATCATCATACCATATATAATTCAAATCCATCAAAGGGTCCAGAAACTAAAAGAACTTAAAAAACTTGAACATAAAACTTAAACATATAATTTCTAAGTCTGTGACCTTGACTTATAGGTCATGACCAGGGGTGGGAATGGTGCTGAATAAAATTTAGGACCAGTATCTATCATCAAACCAAATATAATGCAAATCCATCTAAGATTTTAGAAACTATGAGATCTTAAAAACTTTTACGTAAAACTTTAACATTTTACTAATGCCACTGCCACCAACGCCAAGGCCGCAGCCGATGCTGACGCCGGGGTAGTACAATAGCCCATTCTGAACTTTGTTCAGGTGAGCTAAAAATGGTGAAAAAAACATGGCTCCGTATCTATTCATCTTGAAGGCCATTCAACTACGCAAAGTTTTCATTAAGAGTCCACACTTTTTCTGACATTTCCACATATATGGCACTATTATTGCTTAAGTCTTTGAACACACTCATCCTAAAAAAAATGGCCATCAGAGGAGATGGCAAATCCCCAGACCGAAGGCCCCCTGCGACCTGGTAAACAGGGTGCACTTCAAAATGCATATAAATAGTATACTGTCATTCTTTTATGCTCCTTATTGACAGTATGCCAGATTGCTATAAAGAGGTAAAATCTCAAAAAGCAACCATGTAGACAATGTATTGCATATGATACATTCAACATTTCAAAATGTGTGAATAACTTCTGAAGTACAAACCCTACAAATCTAATTTTGAGCTCTCTAGTAAGTGAAACTGGACAAAGAATCCAAATCAAGTATGAAAAAAAGAGTTGGAGGGGGGGGGGGGGGGGGGGGGGCTTGGAAAGTATGAAAGCAAGAGTTGTCATTCTTGTATGAGACAAACTGTCATGATCTGATCTTCATATCTGTGAAGTATCATAAAAATATTTCAAAGGGTATTCTAGTTATGGAGCGACGCTAAATCACACCTAAAACCATCCAGGGGAAATAACTCAAAAAATTAGAAAGCAAGAGTTGTCATTTTTGTGCACAACACATCAGCATGACCTGTTCTACATAACTATGAAGTATCATGAAAATATTCCAAAGGGTATTCAAGTTATGGAGCGGACAGGAAATCACACCTAAAACCATCAAGGGGAAATTACTCAAAAAGTAAGAAAGCAAGAGTTGTCATTCTTGTTTGCCACACATCGTCATGACCTGTTCTACATATCTGTGAAGTATCATGAAAATATTTCAAAGGTTATTCAAGTTATGGAGCGGACACGAAATAACACCTACAACCATCAAGGGGAAATAACTCAAAAAGTAAGAAAGCAAGAGTTGTCATTCTTGTTCGAGACACATCGTCATGACTTGCTCTACATATCTGTGAAGTATCATGAATATATTCCAAAGGGTATTCAAGTTACAGAGCGGAAACAAATCTGCCAAAAATTAACCAAAGGGGTGATAACTCAGAAATTACAAAAGCAAGAGTTGTCATTCTTGCACGCGACACATCACCATGACCTGTTCTACATAACTGTGAAGTATCATGAAAATATTCCAAACAGTATTCAAGATATGGAGCGGACAAGAAAATGTTTACGTTTGGACAGACAGATGGACGGCTGGACAGACGGACGGATGCCAGGCTCATCGCTATATCCCCCGAACCTTTCGGTCGGGGAATAAAAATACTGTAATAACTGTTTGCACTCGTGCACAGCACTCCTAACAAACTAACTATTGTAAAGGGCTTTGCTACAATTTAACAGGGCAGGTCTGTTTGCCTTGTTAAGGAATGTTTTAAATCTGGCCCCTGAACAGCAGATGCTTTGACGATAATACGGAATATTTTTTAATCACTTGTACACCAAATTTCACAACTTACTGGAAACTGTAACCAATTTCCGGAATTAGTCCAAAATTGGAACAAGCTGATTTTACTATTAAAAATGCAGGTAGAATGGCAGACAGTGTGAATCAAGATCAGACTCCTCCTTAGGAGCAGTCTGATCTGGGTCTACACAGTTTGCTAAGACACTTCAGTCTCGATATTTTGGATGGATAAAGAACTATAACAAATTCATAGACTGATAGATCTCTCCAGAGGAATCCCAGAGCAACGAAGCAAGCTCTCGACACTGACCGGCTATAAACTGTGATGGAGCGAGTCCCACATGCATCATGAACAGTTCATTACAGTGTATTGTGTTTGGAACAGCATTCGGGAAACACTTGTGGGTCAGGTATCTGCAGAATACAAAAGTAATACATTTCTAATACACCAAGCTCAAGTTACATTTGTTATTAAAAGTTAAGGACATCTCAACTTTTGTTTGAAAGTTTGGGTCCTGTTTTATGCATGCACAATAATAATAGTTATGAAAATTCATACAAGTAAACCAGTATGGGATGAATTACAAAACAGTTTAAAAAATACATACTAAGTACTATCTTTCATCAGGTAATTTCTCTTACAGGTAACTGTCAGGTATGTCATGTTCTTTTAACTAAAATCGTTTACACTTACTTATAAAAGTTTCCAGTAAGTATCCCTGGGGGAGGAGCTGTGGGGTCAGCACGATAAGGCTTTTGAATCACCTCAGGGTTTCCCTGCAAGAAAAAACAGCTGTCTTGACCATAAACAAGGGCGTAACTAGGGGCATTTTCATGATACGCACAATTTTGCTTTAAACTCGACTCCTTAAATGGAAAGGTAGTATTTCAGCCACTTTGGCAGTTGGTATTGAAAACTTGTCTACTTTTTTTCTAAATTTCAGCATGCAAATATGCATGTGCGTTTTGAAATTTTGTCAATTTTGACAAAATTTCAATACCCACCTGCGTATTTGCCGTATAGGTAGCTACGCCCTTGATAAAGTGCATGGATACACCACTGTGTTTGCTGCCATTTTTGTTTTCAAAGGGAGACAATATATGACTTCTTGTTTGCTTCCCTGGATAACAATACCTTTCCAACAAAGGATCTAGAGTTGATCCCAAAGAGAAAGGCGACAAAACTGAATACAGAAGAATGTTTTCTCCAGAAAAATGAAAGGTATCTTTTTCATGACATGGCTCATTTCAAGTGAACACACCTGAAATGAGCCATGTCATGAAAAAGATACCTTATGGCATCTGGAAACAGCAAAGACTTCAATCAGCCTGCAAATCTGTGCAGGCTCATCAGAGTCTGTGCTTTCTACTAAACAGATTCTTCTGGATCCATATATTGTTATGCAAGCAGACTGATTAGACAGTGCTGCTGTTGTCACATGCCATAAGACAACCTTTTATGTAAAATGGCTAAGAATCTAAAAGCAAATACAACCAAGGCATGCTGGTATAATTCCATCTGCTTTCTGCCATGTTTTCAAAGGGAGAAAACCTTTGTAACTTTGCAACTTACTGTTTGCTTCCCTACATGATGAAACCTTTCCCAAAATAAGTCTACTCTGAGGAAAGTGGGTGGCGGGAAACTGAAACTGACGTACTTGCTACCCCCTGTAAGTATATCCATTCACTTAAAATGATATGAGAATAAATTCTTTGTTCAAGAAAATTTTTCCTTTATTTTATGGAAAATCACAACTATCATTTCACTAGTAAATGTATGCATTTGTATGAATAGCATACCCTTGCAGCTACTGGTGACATCATAATGATATCATTGTCACAATTATGACAGTAATGACTTTTTGAATACCTACATAACATTATATAAAGGAGAGCATAACTGCATCTTGGCATAATTGAGAGAAAGGAAGTCTTGGAAAGACTAAAAGCTTATATTAACAAAATGTATTATAAGGTTTTATCAGTACACCTCCATGTTTTTCCACCACTTTTATAAGTTTTCTGACTTGCTGCTTGCTTCTCTAGACAACATAACCCTTCCTAAATGGAGTCTTCGCTTAAAGGAAAGAATTTGCTTCTACGAGAGCAAATTCTTTACTTCAAAAGTTGACCCTCATTGAGAAGGAAGGCAAAAGTGAAAATGGCAGAGTTGCTTCCCATTAAGGTAAAAAATTATTGCTAGATTCACCAAGGAGAAAAAACAAGAGGACCAATGGTCCTGTAGCTCACCTGACATCTTACTGTCAACAGACACATTTTGTCACTTCACTAATTTGTTACAAATTTTAAACCAGTGGTTTTAGAAGAGTGCAGATTTTGAGTCAAACAAATCCAATATAGCTGTGAAGTTATACTGGTAACAAAACTGGTTAATAAAGGAAGTCACTAGAGCTCCTTGTCCTAAAGTATACAGAGATAAACTTTCTGAACAAAGATTGGACCAAAACTGTGCCCTCTAGAGTGTACTCAAGCTTTTTCTCATATCTGATTCAGTGACCCAGTTTTTGACCTGACATGACCCACTTACAAACCTACCCTAGATTTCACAAAAATAAACAGTCTGACTAAGTTTCATGACTTGGATAAAAACAGTGCCCTCTAGAGTGTACAAAAGATTTTTCTAAGATTTGACATAGTGACCAAATTTTTGACCTGCACCGCTTTCATCTGAATAGTGCCGCTACTTACACCTAGGGCTTCTATGTGAACACTGAAAACGGTAACGGTTCTTGTCTATGTGATAAACGTTTATAAAATTTACATATGGTTTAACCGAACTTGAACACGTGCTAGACCGCCATCATAGTGAAATATCTTAGAGTCGTCAGTAGAAGTCTATTTTAATGTACTTGACGACGTCCTCAGAAATATCTTAATCTTTATACTCTAAATTCTGCGTATTCTTATGCAAACCAATATCATGTATATATTATACGAGAATATTGTTCCATCACAATTGGCAACTTGTTGAAGTCATTGCTGATCAAAGACAGAGGAAACTTTGCGGACAGCACATGCGGTGTAATTGAAAAATTAGGCCTACCTATTTGTCACAGAATAAGCTTACAAGGAAGGTGAGATAATTGCACTGACAGTAAAAATAGCCCCTGTGACCTTGACTTAGCCCTAGAATGCTGAAATGAGAACTTGTCAAAGATAATGTCATACTAAACATTTTTGCAAAGTTGAATGAAAATTGGTCCATAAATGAAGGAGCTAGAGCTATGACAGAGTTTTTCTTAAAACAGCCACTGTGACCTTGACCTTAGAATGCTGAAAAGGGAACTTGCTCAAGATATTGTCATACTAAACATTAGTGTGAAGTTAAATCAAAATCGGTCCATAAATGAAGTTGTCAGAGCAATGACAAAGTTTTTTCTAAAAACAGCAACTGTGACCTTGACCGTAGAATGCAGAAACGCAAACTTTTTCAAGATATTGTCATACTAAATATTTGTGTGAAGTTAAATTAAAATCGGCCCATAAATGAAGTTGCCAGAGGGTTGACAAAGTTTTTCTAATAAAAGTAACTGTGACCTTGACCTTAAAAAGCTGAAACGCAAACTTGTTCAAGATATTGTCATACTAAACATTAGTGTGAAGTTAAATCAAAATCGGTCCATAAATGAAGTTGCCAGAGGAACGACAAAGTTTTTCTAAAAAAACAGCAACTGTGACCTTGACTGTAGAATGCGTAAACGCGAACTTGTTCAAGATATTGTCATACTAAACATTTGTGCAAAGTTAAATCAAAATCAGTCCATAAATGAAGGGGCTAGAGTGATGACAAAGTTTTTCTAAAAATAGTTATTGTGACCATGACCTTGACCCCACAACGTTGACACGCGAACTTGTCTAAGATATTGTTATACTAATAAAATTAAATTTGGTCCACAAATGAAGGCGCTAGAGCGATGACAAAGTTTTTCTAGAAATAGCCACTGTGACCTTGACCCCAGAATGCTGAAACGCATTCTTGTCAAAGATATTGTCATACTTATCACTTGTGTGAAGTAAAATCCAAATCGGTCCATAAATGAAGGCACAAGAGCGATGACAAAGTTTTTTTCTCTCTAAAAATAGCCACTGTGACCTTGACATTGACCTTAGCGTGCTGCAACGCGAACTTATTCAAGACATTGTCATACTAAACATTTGTGTGAAAGTAAATAGAATTTGGTCCACAAATCAAGGCGCTTCAGCGATGACAAAGTTTTTCTAAAAATAGCCATTGTGACATTGATCTTGCCCCAGAATGCTGAAAAGCGAACATATCCAAGATATTGCCATACTAATCACTTGTGTGAAGTTAAATTGAAATCGGTCCACAAATGAAGATGCTAGAGTGATGACAAAGTTTTTGCTAAAAATAGCCACTCTGATTTTGACCTTGACCCCATCATGCTGAAACGTGAACTCGTTTGAGGTAATGTCATACCCAATACTTGTGTGAAGTTACATCAAAATCGGTTAATAAATGAGGTAGCTACATGTAGAGCAATGACAAAAGGTTAACATATGTACATACATACATACATACGAACGGGACAGACCCTATATCCCCTCAATAACTTCGTTGTGCGAGGGGATAATAATCCAACCTGGCCCACAGTAGAAAAGGTCTGAGATGTTTTGGCTGTCCTGGATACCTGCAAGTTTCAAGGAGCTGTGATCAAAAATGGAGCTATAGCCCGGACATTTTCCCATTATATGTCGATGGGAAAATATTTTATTGTTCAATGGCAAGTAACTCTGAAAAGAATGATCCAGCCTGGCCCAAATTTGAACTGGTCTGAGATGTTTTGGCTGTCTTGTATACCTGCAAGTGTCAAGGAGTTGCTATCAAAAATGAAGAAGCTAGAGCCCGGACAACATTTTCCCCATTATAAGTCTATGGCAAAATATTTTATTGCTCAAAGGCAAGTAACTCGGACAAGAATTTCCAACCTGGCCCAAATTCAAACAGGTCCGAGATGTTTTGACTGTCCTAGATACCTGCAAGTTACAAGAAGTTGCGATCAAAAATAAAGAAGCTAGAGCCCGGACAACATTTTCCCCATTATAAGTCTGTGCGAAAATATTTCATCGCTAAAGGGCAAGTAACTCTGAAAAGAATGACCCAACCTGACCCAAATTCGAACTGGTCTGAGATGTTTTGGCTGTCCTGGATACCTGCAAGTTACAAGAAGTTGCAATCAAAATTGAAGAAGCTAGGGCCCGGACAACATTTTCTCCATTATAAGTCTATAGGACCTTTTTGTTGCCATGGTAACCACAGTTTTAAACCAATCTGTCCCAAAACTATATGCAATCAATCCCCCACCCCAACAATGCTACACAAAAATTTGACCAAGATTGGCAAGCTACTTTAGCAGATATTAATGTTTAAAAGTGTGGACGTACGACGGACCAAGCCTATACTATAAGCTCACCTTGTGAGCCTTCGGCTCAGGTGAGCTAAAAAGTAAATATCTAACCGTGCAATCTTCAAACCAGAGGAAGTAAGAGAACTGATAATCTCCTTCTCTGGCACTGACAGAGGTGTATCCTTCATGTAACTTCTGCTGTACCCAAGATGACATACTCCAGATCTGGAGAAAATAAAATAACCAAATAACTAAATTAGCAAACAAAGCAGACCAAGCTCAGACTGCTCCTGAAGGTGCAGTCTGATCAGGGCCTGCAATGTTTGTGGAGCAGTCTGATCAGGGTCTGCAATGCTTATCATTCCACCAGCATTGATATTAAAATCAACAATGACTTTGACACTGACCCACGCACCCTGGCCCCGAGGTTATAAAACTTTTTTCATGCTCAACTCAGCTGAGCATGAAATTTTCTCTGCTGATAAATATGAAAATGCCAACTAATGTTGGCATTTTCATATTCATAAGCAGAGAAAATTTCATACTCAGCCAAACTGAGCAAGAAAACAACTGTACTATCAGTAATTTGCAATTTATTTGCAGGTAAAATTTCATGCTCAACTCAGCTGAGCATGAAAATTTTTTTATAACCTCGGGCCCTGAAAAGCAATCTTGTTCAATGTATCAACATACCCTATGCTTGTGTAAAATTTTGTCAAATAATGTCTGTAAATGAATCCCAGAAGTAATCACACTTATTTTAGACAAACTTGAACTCAGCATTGTGAAACACCGATTTGTTCAAGGTATTATCATACCAAACCCATGTGTAAAGAAGTATCAGAATTTGTGATAATAAGGTTTGAAATGCACAACATTTGTATAAAATGACACCAAAATAATCACCAGGTTGATGACAAAAAGTGAGCACATGCTCTTATTCATGTACACACTTACATAAGTACGAATGAAATTCTATATCCCCTCATGAACTTCATTGTAAGAGGGGATAATTACCTTGTCTTTGAGTAGCTGTGTGGCATCTTGGGTGGTGTTACTGCTGTCATGGGTTATATTGAGGGCAGGTGCCATAACTTGGTTTGTACGTCTGTTTACATAGATGAAATGAATAAGGCCTGGAAAACGCTCTATATACCTGACATCAGTTAAAGAAATCTCTATCATAATAACGTGTCAAATTTTCCCCGTCAGCATTTGGCTTTTTAGAAGTTAGGGCTTCAAAGGGATCATAGCCAAGACTAAATGACCCTACCCTATAATCCCGGACACAAAAAATTATGGTCAACTCTTAAAAGAACACACTTGCTTTTATGGGAGCATATTCTTTCCTTTAACATTTGACTTCCACTGAGAAAAGAGGCACAAAAGTAAAAATGACAAAGTTGCTTCCTCTTAAAAAGTACTTATTCCCCTTAAATGGTTATAACTTTTACTACTGCAAAGAACCGTTTTGAGAATTTCATGTCCTTTCTGTAACTCTTGTAAAATTCTACCAGGGTCTGAGGTGCTTAATGTTTGTTGCGACCCATGGCCAATGCAGACCAATGTGAAGCCGAGGTTAACATTAACTATGGGCAGCAATAACATTCAACATCAAAGAATAAGTTGTTGAATGCTGCTTAAACACGTTCAACTGATTTTCAATACAAGATATTGTTCAGTTTCTTTGAAAGTATTGTGTTTTTCATTTTATCTGTATTTCTCTTATAGACAAGATTATAAACATGTGCATTTCGCTGTCAATCAAGTGTCAAAGCAAAAATTCTGTTTGCCTTTTGTGAAATAGACAAGATAAACCCACTGGTTGTTTGCAATTCATTTAACCAATAGAATGAATGATTACAAAGAGACAAACACGGCTACAGTCAGGGCATTTACACTTGGCCAGAGGAGGTTATCCATGAAAATTGGCCCTGGGGACATGTGTTTCTGCATGAGAAAGATTTCTGTAAATAATGCATAGCATGAGTGCATAATAATGATGCATTCAAGAAAATTTGCCAGTAAGTTTATAGTATTAAAGTGAATGAGTACTAAACCATGTTTTCCTCCACCATTTTTACATAGGAAAATATGTGATTTCTGTTCACTTTTCTGGATTAAGCTTTTCGAAAATGGGGTTTACTCTTGAAGTCAAGAATTTGCTCCTAGGAGAACAAATTCTTTCCTGTAAGAGTTGACCCTCATTGAGATTGATTGATTGATTGTTTTGGGTTTAACGGCCCTTTGAGACAGTATTTCAGTCTATATCGGGCCATCTCCCAGAGAGAGGGAGAAAGAAAAGAGAAATGATAGACGAGAGAAAAAATGTCCAAACAACCCCCACCCACACCTACTGCAAGCACAGTAGGCCCTTGCCCTACAATGTTCCAAATCAGTAGGACGCCCAGGCACTGAAAGTTATATACGGCGCCATCGCACCACCCGACCACCCCCAACCCTCATTGAGAAGGGAGGCAAAAAAAGAAAATGGTCAAGTTGCTTCCCCTGAAAGAATACCCATTCACATTAACAGCAGAAGCAGACGGTAAAGGATATGAGGTCATAGTGATATTTCTCTGTGCTTTAACTGTCAGATATTCCTTGTAGTCACCGAGCTGTTTAATCACCAGGTTTCTTATCATCGTCATAGCAACAGTCATCTGGGTTGTAGTCTGGCGTGGCGTGAGGTACAAGGTTAGAAATAACTCCATCAGTCTACTGTACAGGGATTTCAAAGAGCGCTCTAAGCTACAAAACAGAAGGAACAATATTTATGAGGTTTGGTTTAATGTTTAAGGTTTGTGTCTACTTTTGATTCTGTGCACATTCAAATGACATCTAAATCTGATGTTTTTCCGCAATTTTTACAAAGATGAACAACTTTTGTGACTATATATGCTTCCTTACATGACAGAGCTCATCCAAAGAGGGAGCAAACTCTTTCCTTTAAAATCTTCTTGCTAAAAATTACCTCCCCTGACATTCAGATATACAAAAAGGAATGAAATGTGACTTGTTTGCCTCTTTTGCTGTTCTGCCTCTGAGCTAAATGAAATAGAATTAGATCTTGGTTTAAATCTTTAAATGTCATCATAAGTGTACAAGGACTACCAGTAAATAATCTGTGTTTGTTAACCCTTAAAGAGCCAAAAAAAGCAGATGACAAAATTTACGTCTGCAAAATTTCATAAACAGTTTCATCCAGGCTGTATCATATTGAGAATTTGAATACTAGATGGCAGACAGTGTATATCAAGATGATGCAGCTCATAATGATCTACCACGTTTGCAAATTAAACTATTTTCATTTTTAGAGCAATAAGTGTAAAAAACAACAAGAATTCTGGTGTCTTCCTTTCTGCGCGTTGTCTAAAACAGAGAAAAACCAGAAAACTGAATCCAATGTTTATGCTGCTGCTGACACAAGAATGTTTCGCTTCTGCTGGTAACATGCAAGAAAAAAAAAACACAAGTTATAACAACTTACAGCATATGTACGGGGTTAATGTACAGATAAGCCCTTTATCCTCATATAAGGATCACTGAAATATATAATTATCATAAGAAGTGAAGCATCTGGCCTGGTTTGACTTTCGCCTATCACACACAGAATCGTGGTTCAAGTCAATACAAAAAATACATGTACAATCAATTTCTTTCAGCCAACAGACTAGAAAATCTGCAACTAGCTTGCCCTCAGCTGGAAAAAAGTTTTACAGAAGGGCTGTTGATAAACGCAGTGCCACTGAACATTGTTGGTGCTGTCTACCTTATCAATTCAGAAAAGTTGTATAATGATATGCATGGAAAAATCAATACACATCCATGTAAGCATGACTGAAATAACAACATCTACTGACCTCTGTTTACAAGAACTCAATATTGGACAGCATACCTTGGAGAGATTTCTGTCTTGTGCCCTTGTTCTAGGTATTGCAACATCCCAATTTTCATAGTATCATTATCCCATTTCTTCTTTATATCTTGACACAGACTCTCAAGTTTACCCTAGAATCAAAATTCAATCAGGAGAAAACATTGCTTAATTTATATGCAGTCTCAGCATGCCCTGATCAGATTGCGCATCTTTGTGTGCAGCTTAGTACGGTCATGTGCAGTTTGCTAGACAACAAATTGATGTTATATCTGGGGCCGTATTTATAAAACGACTTAAGTGGTTGCTATGCTGTTGCTAAGGCTGAGTTTCTATGTTGGAGATTCCCTACAACTATTAAATTTGCTCTGGAGGAACAGTCTTTGTAAGACTGTTCCTCAAGAGCAAATTTCATAGTTGTAGGGAATCTCCAACATAGAAAATTTCCCTTAGCAACAGCATAGCAACGACTTAAGTCGTTTTATAAATACGGCCCCTGGTCAGCAAAGGCTCAGATAAAGGTGAGTACTTGAAGATAATTCTAAGATTATTTCAATCAAATCTTTACAAACTGACATACACTGACCCTTTATTAGAGGGGTCATAATATATGAGCCCCGACACGACAAAACCAATAAAGCTGCATGTGCACCCAGCAAAGACTCAGATCAGCTTGGGTATCCGCCCAGTCTGACCAAAGTCTTCGCTTTGCACTTAAAGGGTAGCTAAGGGTCTAAGCTAGCACCATGCGGACAGCAAAGACTCTGATCAGACTGGGATGATGCCCAGGCTAATTTGAGTCTTCCCAGGCCGCAAATGCCACTACATTGGTTTTCTCGCGTCACAATATATGGTTTTATGGAGAATTAGGGACCCACCATTTGATATTTTGGGGGGGGGCCTGGTATATTTATCAAAAAAATTTCCTGTCTTTGGATATGCAAGAAAAAAATAACCTGGCTCATAAGGGGGTTCAAAAAAATAATCTGGCCTCAAAAGTAAGAGAAAAAAATAACCTGTCTCCACCCAAAATTAAAAAAAAAAATATTGTCTTCAGATAATTCCATTGGAATTGAGTTTTTATAATGTCTCTGGCTTCTGGGGGGCTGCGCCCCCCAGACCCCCATATTTATAGTAATATTTTAAAATTATCTACAATTGGTTTACACCAGCGGGCACGCATGTGCATACATTTACAAAAACATCCTATACAACATTCACATACATGTATTATTGATCTGCCACATTACTAAGTAAATGTTTCCACTAAAACCGAATTGCAAAAGAGTCACTAGCTTATGGGAGACAAAACCATTATGGCAAAATAAACACCCTAAAAGGCAAAAGTCCTAATATAAAAACCCTTATTTTTATCATCATTCCTAGTTTTTCTCTATTGTTTCCAGTCTTAAAATTGCCATTGAAATTGGGAAATGGCTTTAGCTTCTGGGGGGCAACGCCCCCCAGACCCCCCTTTGATAACTTCTTAGCGTATAACTTTCAGCCATTTTATTAATTGCCATTCATGCATAATGTGACTCTATCAGTAAGTATTTATCAAACTCTCTAAAAGTACGAATAAAGCATGTTTGAGCATATATTGGGATAGAAAAAAAATGAAATTCCTAATGTTAGCCCTACAACTTTGCCAAAATAGCCCTAAATTTTGGCCAAATTAATCCTAATTTAAGGCCTAATTTTTTGCCAACCTCATACAGGGATGTTTGCATCTGTACCTTAGATGAAAAGAGTAACATGCTCCAGGCACTGGTTTGCAAAAGCAAGCTAAGCCATACCCTTGGCCTGGTTAAAGACAGCACCATGTTCTTTTTGTGAGAAAAAAAGGTGAAAAAAATACTGATGTGGGTAAAATAAAAGGATATTAAGGTCAAGTAAACAAGGATCTGATAGTTCAGCTATAAAATTAAAACAAAAAAATAACCTGTTTGAGTTAGTTTGTAAAAAAAAAAAATTAGCTCCCACAAGGTGAAAAAAAAAGAAATTGTTTCCAGAGGCCAGTGAAATAAAATGTTGTGTCTCCATCAAGAATACCAGGCCCCCCCCAGAATATCAAATGGTCGGTCCCTTAACAGAATTTTTTTTAGAATTATCTTCACCTATTCAACCTTATCTTGACCTCTGGGTAAGTAAAACACAAAGATAGAAATACAATGACAATACTAGTCACTGGCCATAACAGCTCATTTGAACTTGTTCTTCTGCATCACACACAAACTTTAATGTAATTTAAGGAGTATGGGTACAACGCCATGTTTTTTCCGCCATTTTAACAAAAGGAAACATTTTTGTGACTTACTGATTGCCTCCCAGGATGACATAGCCCTTCCAAAATGGGTTCAACTTTTAAAGGAAAGAATCCGCTCCTAGGGGAGCAAATTTTTTCCTTTAAGAGTTGACTTCATTGATAAGGGAGGCAAAAATGAAAATGACAGTTACTTCCCCTGAAAGTGTATCCATCCACCTTAATATTTGTGGAAATCAATGCTGGTGGTTTTCTTTGGAAATCTACCTAAGGCCGTATTTAATAACTATGTTGACAAAAGAGCTAGAAAGTGATAAAGGTTTCTTATAAGCTTTAAAAGTAAATGATGTTCTACAGAAATATCTTAAAGCATTTGAATCTATCTTACCTTGCCTTTCTTAAGTACACTAAGTATCCTGAAGATGTGAGTATTGATAACATCATAGATTATCTGCCCCTGGTTTCTGCTGACTGTGTCTCTGTTACCATTAATCATATCCTTCAACAACTGCAGAATCTGAACCAGTCTATTAGCCTGTGACAGTTTTGGCATCTAAGAATAAATTGTATGTGGTATCATTACACTTTTTATTATCCATCCTAATATACGAGGGATGTTCAGAAAGTTCTGATCATGACGTCATATTTTGATAAGCATCATAAAGACAGAACTTCTGATAGCGACACTATATAGAGCTGTGATATGTCAAGAAAATCTGCAAATGCAGTGTATGTTTTCTAAAGGACATATTTTTTAACGTCTTTGAAAGAGGTATACCCTACAGCCACTGCAAATGTATACTTTAGAAGGTCGTAGTTCATATGTAAGCAGTCTTTATTTTTTTTCGTGATGGCTACTTAAACACAAACCCTAGGCAATGGTTTCCTGTAAATATCGCGGAAACGATATTTAATCTAGGTTCCATACTGTCCCGTGAATTTAGATTATCTGCATTTTATGTAGTAGCAAATTCCCCCTGTCTACTTAAGTTATCATGATTTGGAACAAAAATTAATGTCTTAGCATTCAAAATCTTGTCAGGAAAAGCTTTTGCATATATCAATTCGAAACTGTCAAAAATTAAAATTGATGTAAAAAAACGAAGTTGTCACAGCCTTAGAAAATGACGTTGACGTCAATTTCAATAACGTCATTTGAACTGCGCATTGCTTTGCAAGGAATAAATCTGAAACGTTCTATACCCTTCTAACTTTTAAATGGATATTGATGGCAATGATTGACAAACAGCTGACAAAAATTAATTTTGTATTTACGATGATTTTTGACTTGAATGACACACTAAAAATAAATTCACATACGACTTTAAGCCAGTGGTATGATTGGGGCCTATAAAATGCATTGTACCTCAATAAGAAAGTGTATCTTTGTATAGTGTTTGGTATCACTTTAAAGGCAAAATATAGTGCTTTCAATACATGCAAAGCATTTGCCCCCAGCATGCTGCTAAACAAAGTTATGCGGTGAGAATCAGAACTTTCTGAACAACCCTCATATATAGACTAAGTTCAGAATTAATTTGATGGTTAGTTATGGACTGTCCAAGGAAATTTCTGTAGTCAGTTTGATTTCATAAGGCACCAGATATTTCCATAGAGGGTCAGTAACTTAGTAACTTACCATACAACAAATTTATTGCATTGAAGACCATTCATTACACAACATTCCTTCAAATACATTGAACCAGAGGTAATCAGTGAGACACTTTAGTTCTGACCATGTCATGACCTTTGATGTTACTTTTACTTTGTACTTTCAAATATTATAAGCCACCTCCTCTGGATCTAAACTATTTGTCCCTTATCTTTGAATTCTGAATAATATGATATAGTGCAAACATTTTTTGAAATTTTGAAGATGTAAATTTTGTCCTCTGACTTTTTGGCCCTTTAAGGGTTAACATACACTCACAATAGTAAATTCAATCACTGTTAACCTTTAATCTGGTGGAGATAATGAAAGCAGTTCTGTTGTATGAAAAATAGTCCTACCTCCGTGAGAATAACCAGCATTATCCCTGGATAAATTCTGCGGCAGTGCATTTGATATGGTGAGTATTTACAGAGTGGCGTATTTAGAAATACTGGTTGTTTGATATACTCCATGTCTTCCTCTTTCAGGGCTGGTTCCTGAGGTTGTGGAATGGTTTCCTGCTTTATAGTATCAGAAGGGCTGCGACTGTGGAACTTAAGAAGCTCTGTAAATGGACAAGCAGAGAATCAAAGTATATGAGTCAAAGAATGACAAAACCTACTTGACAGGTGTCTTGTGTTGTTTCTAAGTTAGTTCAGGTTTATATATACACCTGGTAAACATGCAGTTCCCTTCTCACCTGAAAATTATAACATCAAGCTTCTGCAAATAATTATCATAAATTTAACTAGAAGGTTGTCCAGGGACAACTTGTGTTGTCCAGGGACAACTTGTCGAGCCCACTGGTTGCGTAAGTAACCTATAAGTATGTCAAGACTAAGTTACTGCTTCACTCTAGAATGAAGCCAAACAACATCATACTTAGCATATTTCTTATTTTTATAAATTTTCACAAAGGAAGATAAGTAGAAGTGATGACCCAAACAAGCTCAATTTATGACAATTATATTATCTGATCTTCATGACTATTATATTATCTGATCTTCAAGTGTGACCTTGATATTGGAACTACCCAAACATGTATGTCACTTGACACTTCCACTTATCAAAAAGAACAATTGTGCCAAATTATATTGAAATCCATTAGTAAATGTAGAAGTAATGGCTCTGACAAGCTCAATTTATGACCATTTTATCATTTGATCTTCGAGTGTGACCTTCAAGTGTGATCTTGACCTTGAACCAACCAGAACAAATGTTTGGAATGGCACTTCTGCTTATCAAAGAGAACAAGTAAGCCAAATTATTTTGAAATCCATGCATAAGTATAAAAGTAATGGCTCGGAAAGGTCAAATTATGGCTATTTATGTCATTTGACCTTCAATTAAGACCTTGACCTCGGACCTACCTGAACAGATGTTTCAAGTGGCACTTGTACAAATCAAGGAGAACAATTATGCCAAACCATTTTGAAATCCATGCATAAATAAGGAAGTAATGGCTCGGACAAGCTCTTATTATGGCCATTTTATCATTTGACCTTCAATTATGACCTTGACCTTGGACCAACCTGAACAAATGTTTCAAATGGCACTTCTACTCATCAAGGAGAACAATTGTGCCAAATTTTTTTGAAATCCATCTCTAAATGTAGAAGCAATGGCTTGGACAAGCTCAATTTATGGCCATTTTATCATTTGACCTTCAAGTGTGACCTTGACCTTGGACCGACCTGAACAATTGTTTCAAATCATCAAGAACAATTGTCCCAAATTATTTTGAAATCCATCTGTAAATGTAGAAATTATGGCTCGGACAAGCTCAATTTATGGCCATTTTATCATTTGACCATCAAGTGTGACCTTGACCTTGGACCTACCTGAAGAAATGTTTCAAATGGCACTTCTACTGATCAAGGAGAACAACTGTGCCAAGTTATTTTGAAATCTATCTGTAAGTGTAGAAGTTATGGCCCGGACAAATCTGGACGGACACATGCATGCACCCACTAACGCACGCACACACTAACGCACGCACGGACATACACCGAACTGACATTGTAACAACTATGTCTCGCTTACCGCAAGCGGGCGCGAAAAAAATGCTGTTCGACTCATAAATATGTAAAGCCTGAAACAAAAAGAACTGGTGGAGTTATCAACTAACTCATGAAAGCCATTGAACCAAAATTTTGTTTGGCAACTTCCATGGGTTTTGTGAAAAGTCTGCCAAATTATTTCTTAAAAAGATGACATTTGCACTATTATGCTTTCCATACATATGAGTCAAATACCATTATTACATTTTGTCAACCCATTTGCAGAAGCTTGCATTTTAAGTTCTAAGAGGGAAGGGAACAGCATGTTTACCAGGTAAGGAAAGTAAACAAGTGGCAAACAGTTTATAGAAAGTTGACAAAACTATATACAATATCAGTTTCATTGAGAGAAAATCTGTCTTAAAACTACAACTGCTGCTGACTCTCCTTAACCCTTTTTTGACCAGTGGACTTGTCCATTCTTATCATTCAGATAATCCCATTACTAGTTTTAGGGGTTTCTGGTGAATATTTTCACTTTTATTGTACTTTGCATAGAAATTCCTGTAAGCAAACAATGTAGACCCTGATCAGACGCCGCGTTTTGCGGCGTCTTAACTGGGTCTGCACTGTTTGCATAATGTCCCCAAAACGGGTATCCGGTCTAAAAAGGGTTAAACTGGGTTTAATGCTGTCATTTCATGGCTATAACTTTTGGACAGAGAAGGGACAAATGTGTGGTTATTTGAGATGGCATACCACGAACTGCACAATATAGATAATAAACATGTAGTTGGTTTATTTACAAACCTTTAGTTGGTTCATTCAAGCTCCTACTTCTGCCTCTGCCAATCATTTCTTCCCCTGGACCTTTGACCTGTGAAGTGGCCCCTAATTCCCCAGTAGTGTGGCTTCTCTTTCTTGATGCCTGGTCCAGTTTGTCTGGTGTGTCCTGAAAAAGGATTAATTGTACCAATTTTCACATGAATAGTTTTTTTGTTCTATTTGTATTCTATAACAAGAGTTGTCAGAAGACAACAAAGTGCATCTTAGAGGGGCTTGACTCTCACAGTGATGGTGGTATTGAAAGGCTCTTGTCCAAATGTATGTGAGTTTCAAGTTTAATGGCTGCCATCCATATTGGGGCTGAGCATAAGCTCTCCTTTGCTTCGCAAAGGTGCGCTAAAAACTTTATTTAGTTTAAGGTGAATAAATGCACTTCATGTTTTTTTTTTCCACTACTGACAACATTCAGGGTTTAGTACATGCTTTTATTAAGAAAAGCCCTCATTTAAAAGGGGTCTACTCTTAAGGAAAGAATTTGCTCCTAAGGGAGCAAATTTTCTACTATACAACTCAAAAGAGGTTTTTCATCACCTTACTTTTTCCATGGAGCTAATGCAAGACAGTCATTATTATATTTACAAGGTAGCTTTACTAGATCTACTTCAATTAAATGTACCTGGATAAATTCATACAGAAGGGTAAATTCGGACAACAGAAACTACACACCTAGAAAGGTGGATTGTTTTGGCTTTTGTCTGTATTTATCTTTTAATTAATTCAGACAGAAAGGTAAATATGGACAATAGCAAATAAACACCTACAAAGGTGGAATTATTTTTGCTTTTTGTCCGTATTTACCTTTCCATCAATTCAGACAGAAGGGTAAATAGGGACAAAAGCAAATAAACACCTACAAAAGTGTCTATTTGCAGTTGCTGGAATTTATCCTTCTGTCCAACTTTATCCTTATTCTACTAGGCACGAAACCTTTTACAATACATGACTTACGCTTTCACTCCTACTATGTTGGCCATGTAATTTACTGGGACTAACTGGCACCGGGGATATGGTGGGTGTGAAGTATGTTTCTGAAACCTCAGGATATACAACCTTATCTGAAAAAAATAGTATAAAGGCATTTCTTACTAAAAATATATACCGGTACATACAAAACATTTAACTTCCTTAAGGCAATTTTGCAGATAATACTTATTTTTCAGGCAAAAGTATAGTGATTCTATTAGAAAAAATCAATCACAATATGGCAGGTAAAAGACAGTCTTATCTGCAAACCTGCCAAAAGGAAAATTGATCATGTGGCATAAAAATTTTCAGAACAAACATGCTAGTACATGTAGGTAGCAGCTGTATGCAACACTAGTACAGTGGACCCTCTTTACAATGACAGCATTTGTTCCCAAACATGTTGATGTTAACATGAATTTGCTGTTTTAAAGCGCACATATTTTGAACAAAATGGCCATTCCATGAATATCAAAATGATGTTATAAGAAATTGTGCTGTTGTAATGAGTGCCGTTATAAAGAGGGTTGACTGTATTGAAATTTTACAGACATACTAAGTACCTTTCAAGACAATTTACCAGGGTACATGCATGAATATTTTTTTTCTTTTGCAACCACTTTCACCAACTTAATTTTAGTGTGCCAACTTCCTTATGCTAGTACAAATTGGGCCATTTTTTCAAACTGCCAATATTTAAGGGTTTTTCTCTTGCACTAGATATTGCAATACATGTATTAATATTTTTGGAGGCAAATACCTTGAACCCTCTTTACAAAGACAGCATATGTTCCCAAACATCTTAACTTTAAACTGAATTTGCTGTTATATCGAATACACATTTTGAAAAATAAAACCATTCTGTGCATATCAAAATGATGTTATTTTTGATGTTATAAAGAATGCTGTTATATAAAGATTGACTCACTTGACTGTATAACCTTTTTTGCATTTGGTGAATTTGGCCAGTGGAAGCGCCAACTCTGTTTACTTTATGCATTATTTCTTCAAGCAACCTTTTACATCCTTCTTAGTCTGATAACCATAATAATTCAGATATAAAACTGGGTTTATCCCATCTAGAATTATCCCAAATACCTAAATCAGTCTTGTGTAATTCTGTTATAGGATGGGTTTTTTCCCTTCCAAAACAATTCCAAAATCTAGATCCATCCTATCAGATGGATCAAGATTTTTGGGTTGTCTTGAAAGGGAAAAACCTTGTCTTCAAACCCAATGAAAAGGCCCCGAATAGTGCAAGGATGATAGTGCAAGGGATGATTTTATGTCAGTTTCTAAATAAACACTTATGTAGTGGCTCATTACCTTCTTAGAACCATCATGTGGAGGCTAAGATATATGGTTTTGTGTAGGATTAATGGCAGATTATTGCAATAGCTTATTATTGCAGTACTAAAGTATCTGATCCATACTGGCAAATACTGCTACATGTATAACCCAATTGGTACACACCATTTAACCCTTAAAGTGCCAAAAATGAAAAATTGTTGAATTTGCTAACAGTGTAGATCCAGATGAAGTGGCTTATAATGAGCCACCACATCTGGATCTACACTGTTTGCCCAGGAGTCTTTGAATTCTCAATATGATATAGCTTGGACAAAACATTTTTTGAAATTTCTGCAGACGTAAATTTTGTTGTCTGCTATTTGGCGCATTAAGGGTTAACATCTTCAATCATCGACAAGTATCATATTCTCTGCTGTGCCAACTTCATTTAACACTGGCAGGTAATTGAAGTTGGCAATATGGCAATAATAGAACTTGCAGTCTATCGGTCTTTTGCCAATATCAAACAATGTTGGCAATGACAAACTACCATGTTTGTTGGTATTTATTGATTTACCTAGATGTGCATCATAACAACAGTCTCACTCTGAACTTTACCATGAAACAAAAATAGTTGAGTTTACCTTCATCTTCAAGTGATTCTGTGTGTAGGTTTGTTTCTTGGATGGAAGAAGGGCGCCGTCTGCTGCTTAACCTGCCATTACCTGGACTGTCAACACAGCTATGGTACTGTAACAGAATAGGTTAAAGCTGTAATCTTCAAGGAATATTGCTCTGAATTGGAAGTATCTGTCTCTTTTTTCACAGGAAAAAATATATACTGTAAAAATTTGAAATATTGGACACCAAAAATAATTACCATTATTGTCCTAAAATTGGAACAGTTTTGTTTTACAGTGCAGTGATGTGTCCAAAAAATGCAAATGGGATGGCAAATAGTGTAAACCCTGATCAGACTGCTCCTCAAGGAGCAGTCTGATCTGGGTTTGCAGGATTTGCTTAACTATCTCAATATATAGAATTTTTACGGTAGATAACTTGCAATTTTAAGTCCTTTTCATTAGTATTCCCGTAGATGGAAGGGTGAAAATAACAGGCTGTGTGCAATCAAACCCTGTTCAGAGTTGCCAGACAATAATTTCCACCTCCACACAGAACCAAACCTGGAATGCTAGCTTAACAGGCCAAAGCTTAACCCACAGGGGACTGCTCTGAAAGGATGGCTGGTTGGATGACTTGCGACTTTACTTTGTACAGTCACCCTGCAGGGGTGTAGCTGCTACCCAGCCCAAAATATCATCAAAATATATCATACCTTAGAATCATCCTCATCTTCCTCGTCCCCTGTGGTGAACCCCTCAAATGCACTGTCAAATCTCTCCTTCTCCCCATTTGAACCCCCTGGAGTCTTTGTAGCAGCAGAAGACTCAGAAGTGGTGCGTTGAGAACTCACAGCACTATCTCTGTAGGAGTGAGCAAATAAATCTTCCAGTTTCTCTGTGGTAGGAAACAGGGCTCGCACCAGTATAGTGATACACAGAATGTCTGCCGCAATTAGTTCCTGGGCATTGCGACTGAAAAAAAAGGAAATGATAGTACATGTATGATACATGTCTTTTTTCATGTATAGTCAAAGCCAAAGGTATTTCATCATTTTCAAAAAAGTCATTGACTTACATGCATTTTTCATTATAGTGAGCTTAGTGGAGCTATTTACACAAATATTTCACTATTTTTCATTGCCTGACGTCAAAGTACTGACCCACCAAAACATAGTGGTGCTATTTTGGGGTTAAACTTTGGTGGTCATGTCATTGACGTCAATGCAAAAGAAGTTTTTCCGAAAATTGTGATCAGTTTTAAACAAGCTATATTCTAAAATTATTACACTGTTAATGTTCCAATGCCAAATTTATTCTTATGCATTACTATAACTTCATTTCTCAACAGTACTAGCCATTCAGTATTACAGCTAGGCATTCAGTATTATTGTACAGTACTATTGTTTCAGGAAGTGACGTACATATTAAAAGCATTACTGTCAGATCCTGCATTGCTCCACTGTTATTTAAATGTGTATATAAACTAATTGAATAAAATACTGTTTAAACCAACTTCATTTCTTCATCCACAAAATTCAAAATGGAAACTTGGAAAAAACATGTATTTAGTCAATAAGAATTGGCAAATCAATAAAATACATTTGACCTGGAACTGTATATGACGTTAGTAAAATGTGTGCTCAGTATGTAACGCATAATTTTAACATCAAAGCAATGTCATTTACCTACTATTTTTGTTCTGAACTTGTCCACCCTTACACTATGCATTCCTTTCTCCCATCAGGGAATGATTTTATAAACTAATGCACCAACAAATATCTTACTTTGAGTACATAGCCAGTAGTTTTGTGTTGACAAACAGCAAAGCATGCTGGGTATTCTTTTCCCCAGCTTCCTGGACTGTAGCTATGGCTGACTGTAGGAGTTCAAAACACTGCTCATTCACTAGCTGGTTAACATGCAGTCTTTCTACTGCCTGAAGGAAAAGTGTACACTTGATAAGCATGCATCTCTATCTTAGTATGCTACATGAATTGTATACAAAATACAGAGCAGCTAACATATAATCACCTTATTGAAAAACTTTGACCAAATCATCCAAAAGTAGAGGCTGACCCTGGGATGACGCAAACACAGAGATCATACAAGTTTTTTTCATGCATTAACATTTGCCGGTTCCTGAGAATAATGCTTGAATATGTGGCATCAGCCGAGTGGTAAGACTTCTTCCAAGGGACGTGACAAATATTAATGCCATTAAGAAAAAGCAAGTATGGTCACTATTTTAGCATTTTATTGTTAAAATAAAAGCACCGCAGGCACTGCATGATACCCCGCCACTGCTGTGCATCCTAACTTATTTTTTGAGATATATAATAGCTAAAGAGCCACAGAACTGAGATAGACAGAGATATGATGTCCTTACTGTAAATAAATATTAATATAAACCACCCAACAACGTGGAGCATTCTGACCAGTGTAGATTTAGATCAGGCTGTAAAGCATTTCTTTGAGCTGAGAGACTCTGTTTCCTATTCTATGGTGTTAAACATATCAGTGAAGTTTCATTCAGATATTCAATATAGTATAGGAACTACAAGTCAAAAAACATTTTTCAGATCTATCAAGGGGGAATACTCATTAACTGGAAAGGTAAGAGTGATGGTTCTTTGTCACAATATGTAACCTTTGATGTGAAACATACCTATGAAGTTTCGTTCAGATATTCCATATAGTAAAGGAACTACAGATAAAAAAACGTTTTTCAGATCAATCAAGGGCGGATAACTCACAAACCGGAAAGATCAGAGTGACAGTTCCTAGTCACTATATGAAGCCTTTGATGTGAAACATATCTGTGAAGTTTTATTCAGATATTCCATATAGAAAGGGAACTACAGGTCAAAAACCATTTTTCGGACCTATCAAGGGCAGATAACTCATAAACTGGAAAGGTAAGAGTGATGGTTCTTTGTCACAGTATGTAACCTTTGATGTGAAACATATCTGTAAAGTTTCATTTAAATATTCCACATAGTAAAGGAACTACGGGTAAAAAACATTTTTTAATTCAATCAAGGGCGGATAACTCACAAACGGGAAAGGTAAGAGTGACGGTTCTTAGTCACAATATGTTACCTTTGATGTGAAACATATCTGTGCAGTTATATTCAGATATTCCATATAGTAAAGGAACAATAGGTCAAAAACCTTTTTTCAGACCTATCAAGGGCGGATAACTCACAAACTGGGAAGGTCAGAGTGGCGGTCCTTAGTCACAATATGTAACCTTTGATGTGCAACATATCTGTGAAGTTTCATTCAGATATCATGAACAGTAAAGGAATAACAGGCCAGAAACCATTTTTCCAATACGAAAAAGGGCAGTAACTCCGTTAAAAATGGACGGATTTTGCCCATTAACAATCCCATACCACTCATCGCCGATAACAATATGTATGCAAAATTTGAAAAAATTCCATGAATAAATACTCAAGTTATCGATCGGAAATGGTGAGCACGGACGGACGGATGGACGGACGGACGGACGGACGGACACCGAAAGGTATAACATAATACCCTGCCACTAAAGTGTGGCGGGGTATAAAAAATCAGAAAACATTGAAAATGCCTGGAAAACCATCATTCATAGTGCATTCTGTAGTGTGACATCATTCCAAGTAAAGCAGCATGGCTTTGACACTGATAATATCTGAAACACAAGAGGCCCAAATGGGCCTGATATCGCTCACCTGGCTTTTGTATCCGAATGGTCCCCATTCTGATACAAAATTGGTCCAATTCCAGAGATTTTCTCAATTTCACATTTTGCTACTTTTAGTAACAGAGGCCAACTTGTCTGGTCTTTATATATTTACTTTTGAAACACCTCAAGGCAAGAATCATTTTGCCACAAATTTCATCAAAATCCATTCAGGGGTTACTGAGATATTGTCAGTTTCATGTTTTGTGCTATTTTTAGTAACGGCAGATGGCGGCCATCTTAGAATGCCAAAATGCAAAAAATTGAAAAGCTTTCATGCAAGGACCATTTTGACACAAAATTGGTCCAGTTCCATTGTAATTTTCTAATTTTCAAATTTTGCTATTTTAAGTAACAGAGGCCAACTTGACGGGTCAATATTTGTTAATTTGTGAAACACATCAAAAAAAGAATCATTTTGCCACAAATTTCGTCTCAATCGCTTCAGCGGTTAATGAGATGTTGTCATTTTCATGTTTTGTGCTATTTTTAGTAACGGCAGATGGCGGCCATCTTGGAATGCCAAAATGCAGAAAATCGAAAAAGCTTATTGAAATGATCATTCTGACAGAAAATTAGTCCAAATCCACTGAGATTTTCTTATTTTCACATTTTTCTATTTTTAGTAACAAAGGTCATTATGACTTGTCTATATTTAGTTACTTTTGAAACATCTCAATGCAAAAATCATTTTGACACAAAGTTCGTCAAAATCTATTCAGCGGTTACTGAGATATTGTCATTTTCAAGTTTTGTGCTGTTTTTAGTAACAGCAGGTGGTGGCCATCTTGGAATGCCAAATTGCAATTAATCGAAATGGCTTCATGTAAGGAACATTCTGACATAAAATTGGTCCAATTCCATTCAAGGGTTCTTGAGTAATTGTCATTTTATGTTTGCGCTATTTTTAGTAATGGCAGATGTCAGCCATCTGGGAAGCCAAATTGCAATTAATCGAAACAGCTTCATGCAAGGAACATTCTGACACAAAATTGGTCAAATTCCATTCAAGGGTTCTTGAGTAATTGTCATTTTTATGTTTGTGCTATTTTTAGTAACGGCAGATGTCGGCCATCTTGGAAAGCCAAATTGTAATTAATCGAAATGGCTTCATGCAAGGAACACTCTGACACAAAATTGGTCGAATTCCATTCAAGGGTTCTTGAGTAATTGTCATTTTTATGTTTGTGCTATTTTTAGTAACGGCCCCCATGGTGGCCATCTTGGATAGTCAACTGGCACAAAATTGAAATAATTCCTTTTAAGGACCATTGCTGACCAAATCTGACCACAATCGATTGCGTTTTCTTGAGATACTGACATTTGAGCAAAATCGGTCTTGTAAATGCTAAGTAGGTCACTGTGACCTAATTCCGCTATAGATTTTTTTCATTTTTACAATTTATAATCCCAAGGTCCCATTAATGTTCCACGCAAACTTTTGGCCAAATATACCAAATGGTTCTGGAGAAGAAGTTGATTTTGTTGTTTTTGCTATTTTTAGTAACGGCGGCCATCTTGGATTCTTGACCTGACCCAATTTTACAATTTTGAAACCCTGCAGTCTGGTCATGCTCCATGTGAAATTTGAAACCCATGGGTGCAGTGTTTTAGAGAAGAAGTTGTTTGAAGTTGTTTGAATATGTCGTTTTTTGACATTGGCATTTGAGCAAAATTACACTCATAAACAGAAAGTAGGTCACTGTGACAAAACTCCGCTACAGATTTTTTTCATTTTTACAATTTTGAATACCAAGGTTTCATTGATGTTCCATGCCAAAATTCAGACAAATATACCCAGTGGTTCTGGAGAAGAAGTTTATTTTGTTGTTTTTGCTATTTTTAGTAACGGCGGCCATCTTGGATTTTCAACCTATCCCAATTTTACAATTCTGAGACCCTGGAGTCAGGTCATGCTCCATGTGAAATTTGAGAACCATGGGACCAGTAGTTTTACAGAAGAAGATGTTTGAATATTTGTTTTTAGGTGTTGACGGACACATTCCGTGACGACGCACGACGCACGCATTGATATGACAATAGCTCACTATGGCCCTTCGGGCCAGGTGAGCTAAAAATGCTTACTACAGATCAGTAACGTAACATCAGGTAATGTCAGGCAAACAAGTTACAACGCAGAATGTAAATAAGCAAGCTTAAAACAATGTTCAAACAGAACAAGAATTTCATTATTTGAACATGGATCAGTCTGACCATGGCCTTAAACAGTTATATGCACATAGCTACAAGAATGTTTCTTCTTGTTCTTTTATAGAGGGGAACATAAAACAATTTTCTACTCTTAACTTACAGAGAAAGGCACAGTTTTCATCATATGATAAAAGGTTTCTCCTTATGACACCTGAATATTGGTAAAAAGGCCTGTGCAAGTCTAATTAGAACCTAAATTATTAAACGTACAGCCCACAATTTCATAAAACATCACAAACAACACAGACTTGTCTAAACTTGCAGCTGGAAGACTTGAACATTTCCTATATATGTATAGTTTATCAATCTCTCTCATGTTTACAATAAGCAGTCTGATCTGGGTCTACATTGTTTGCACAGGACATTCTTGCCCAACAGTCATTTATTCCTATGATACCTCAACTAGAAATGCCTGTTCATTATTAGCAAGATAGATCCAGGTAGCCATCAGAGTCTGTAAATACTTCCACTTCTCAGACCTTGTTTTAAACTTTGGATTCTTTATTCTGAAACAGAGACAGAAGAAGAAATGTTACAGAATGTAACAAACCCAGAAAGCCCCTTTGAACCCGTCCTTGACCTGAATGTGACCTTGACCTGGGCATGGAAACCTAAATTTTGTGTGACATACCTTTTCATTATGCTTTATATGATAACATTCTCTGTAGTAGTTTAATATAAGTTTTTGAGACAAATCTCGCCTCTGACCCTGATTGTGACCTTGATCTTGATAATGAATGATAATTATGCATGAGAAACACCTTTCCATAAAGTTTCACCTTTCTGTGAAGCTTAATGGAATTGGCTTCAGTAGAAATTGAGTAATTCTGGGAAAAGATTTAACCTTAGACCCCTGATTGTGACCTTGACCTTGGGCATGGAAACCTATCTTGAATGCAACTGCTCATTATACTTTACCTTTCTATCAAGTTTGATAGCATTAGCTTCAGAAGTTTTCATGGTAAGTTCCCTACTTGTGCTGTCGACTCAGTCAGTCAATTACCATATATTCAAAAGTGGCTGTTGACCAAGACAATTGACAACAGTACCAGCTTGGTTGTCAGCCATTAGCAATAGTATCACTTACCATTACTGGTAATGCTTATGACCGAACTCTCCGTCAACAGCCACTTTTTTCAGTATCAGATAGGTCAACAGCACAGGCATGCAAATCGGTATTACCCCCATGGTTTTAGGGTAATCCCAGAGACTTAATTTGGCCTGTAATTTAGATCTTGACCTTGGAAATGGGAACCTAAAACTTTCACAAGGCAGCCTTTCTCCCACTGTCAAGTTCGATTAAATTCTCTTTAGTAATTTTTGCATAATTGTACTTTGAGTAATCATAATGACTTGATTTGACCTTTGGCATGGACTTCCAAATCATGTGTGTGACAATTTGTCACACACATGATTTGGAAGTCCATGCCAAAGGTCAAGTCACAATAACTTCCAACCAGGCTTTACCTTTCCGTGAAGTTTAACTAAATTTGCTTCAGTTTCTTTGAGTGATCTATCTATCTTCCATTACATCTTAATCCCCAAGGAGGACACAGACGGTGTACTTGTGTACACTCTGGTATTGCAGGATGAAAGCCTACATATAGCCATGTAGCTATAGTAGGGATCTTTAACCTGCACAGGGGATGGCTGTCCCTGCACAGGGGGCCTCCAGTTAAGGTCCCAATCCGAAAGGACGGCACACTTGTTAGCATCATCCCTGCAAATGATGCTAGAAAAAGGCGTTCTGACATAGGAAGATTTCGCCTCGGGCGGGGATTGAACCCACGACCTCTGGCTTCAGAGTCAAGTGCACTAACCACCGTCAGCCACCGCGCTTCTGATCTTGAAGACACAATTTGAAGTAGGAAATATTTCAAGGTCTACTTACTGATCAATGACTGGTCCATTAATGAAACCAATAAGACGTATGAATACAAGATTCTTTCTGGTCAAGAAGTCCTCAGATTCTGTACCATCACCATTGATTGAAATGATCAGAAAATCTTCAAACTACAACAAATAAAAACAAACTTACACATTATAATTATCATTAATATTCTGGCAGCATGCTTGAGCAAACAGAGCTTACCCAAATAAGGCTGCACTTAAGAAGCAGTCTGATTATGGTGTACTGTTTGTGAATAGATTTATACTGCTGTCCCAATGGACAAATGGACTTGTCTCTATTCAAAGACGGAAAAGTCCATTACAGAAATAGTTATGGAGTTATGACATAATAATTGTGAACCATTTTCATACAAGTATATATTTGTCTGTAGTGTTTGGCGAAGAAAGCTTGCATTTTCCATCGTTTCTATTCTTTTAAAATAATTCCAATCATTATGTCAATAAAATAGGGTGTTCTGCCCAAATCACCAACAACAGCCAAATTCGTTGTCTTTTTATGTACACTTAAATATATTTATAATACTTCATTGCTAGCCTATCAGCTTCAAAATTTTCATAAGCTTTCTCTATTTTAAATACAGGCTCATTTCTTATCGATGATGTTGAAGACAAAGTTGTTCCCCAAACCTCACTGCCATATAGTAAAACTGGTTTAATTGCATGGTCAAAAACATGCAAACTTGTTTTAACGTTGGGAGAGAGCTCACCAAAAGCGGCCTTTTAATTTCTGCCCTTGCTCTGGAGAATGTACCAGAAGCAGAGAAAACTACTTCTAAATATTTGTATTGCTGAACATTTTCGATAACCTCACCATTGAAACAAAATTGGTACGGTAACAGTTTTCCACTTTTATTATGTTTTTTCTATATTAATATCCAAGCACCACAACTCACAATATTTTTTCGAGATTCTTCAAACATGTAAGTAACCCATTTTCACTCTCGGATATAAGAATAACATCATCTGCATACATGAGGCAATTCAACTTAAATATTCTTTTGTCCAAAATTATAACTAATATATATGCCATACGCTCTTGAATGAAATCTGTAAAATTTGATAGAACTGTAACTGAGATTTGACCAAATTAAGTGAGACTCCCATAAACATTTTCCCCAAGCTCATCTTCCCAGCGGGCACATGACGTCAAAATGACGTCGTATTGACGTTGATGAGACGTCATTACATCGCATTGACATCCGTACCATGTCATTTCAACGTTATGTGCCTGCTGGGTTAACAGGTTTAAGACAGTTGATTATGTATTTTTAAGTAAGAAACAAACATAACTTAATGTAGTTCTTGGTAATTTCTTCATAATTGAAGTGTGAAAGTGGTTAAATATATGTGTCACTTGCCCAGTTAAAAATTAGTGAAATTTGAGAAAACTTATGGGAATTCACTTTCAAAAGGGAAAAGGGGGGGTATCAATAAGGTGGGTTTTCTGCATCCTACCAAAGTTTTCTTTTTTTAACTGATGGTATACTCCAATGTGTCTAGTTTATTGGACCATATGTGACTTTGGTCGGAAAGCCCTACTTACTGAGCTATGGGTCCACAGAAGTGGGTGGGGTAATCCAACATGGTTTTAGTCTGTCTTGTAAAAACATTCTCATTTGGTAGAAGAATACAGCAGACAGACAGGATTTGATAAAATGATTAACAGAACATCTAAACTATATTTCCATATCATTTTATTTGGTTTAATTGAACATATGTTGTCAAAAAAGACTTCCTTTGACATTCAGCGTTTTTTGATATTTTTGACCTCAATTTTCAATATTTCTTGGCCTTATTGTTAAATAAACAGACATGTTATCATCAAACTCATGTCAAGGAAGCACCTTGACAAGGACATTCGGATGATGTGACCAGAATTTCACAATGACATAGTTTTCGTGGTCGACTGAACACATAAACTTGCTTGGAAGATGGTTTTCTTTCTATTTTGACCTAGAATTACGAGCCTTTGGTCGAATTACTATTTGAACTGCTATATTATGCCCTACGCCCCCGCCACTAAAGGTGAGGGAATACATATTGGCTTCAGTGCGGATCTCGTTGGCATCTGCATTTGTGTATCTGTCACATATTAAGTCCTTCTGTGACCTTGGAAACAAGGTCAAGGTCATCAAAATCTGACCTAAGGTCACAGAATGTGACACAGACACAGATGCAGATGCCAAGGAGATCCGATCTGAAGCCAATATGTATTCTCTCACCTTTAGTGGCGGGGGTGTAGGGCATAATATAACAGTTAAAATAGTAATTTGGCCAAAGATTCGTATTTCTAGGTCAAAATTAAATGAAAAAACATCTTCCAAGCAAGTTTATGTGTTCAGTCGACCATGAAAACTAGGTCTTTGTGAAATTCTGGTCACATCATCCGAATGTCCTGGTCAGGGTGCTTCCTTGACATGAGTTTGATGACAACTGGTCTGTTTATTTAACAATAAGGCCAAGAAATATTGAAAATTGAGAACATAAATATCAAAAAAATGCTGAATGTCAAAGGAAGTCTTTTTTGACAACATATGTTCAAATTAAACCAAATAAAATGATATGGAAATATAGTTTAGATGTTCTGTTAATCATTTTATCAAATCCTGTCTGTCTACTATACTCTTCTACCAAATGAGAATGTTTTTACAAGACAGGCTAAAACAATGTTGGATTACCCCACCCGCTTCTGTGGACCCATAGCTCAGTAAGTAGGGCTTTCCGACCAAAGTCACATATGGTCCAATAAACTAGACACATTGGAGTATACCATCAGTTAAAACAAGAAAACTTTGGTAGGATGAAGAAAACCCACCTTATTGATACCCCCCCCCCCCCCCCCCCCTTTGAGATTTGGACACTTGCCTTGTATGAACCAAAATATCTGAATTCATTTGCTGATGTGGACACAGACACTAAAGCTACTTTGAGATGGAACAATCCCAAAAGTCTTGATCCATCTTATAAGATGGATCTAGATTTTTGGGATTGTTTTGAAAGGTGTGCAGGTGTTTCTTCCAAGATGGATCTTGATTTTTGAGATTGTTTTAGAAGGGAGACCCCTCTCTGGCTCCACCCCCCTAACCAATTCATACTTACATGTTTGAAAACATAGATAAACCCATTTTCACAAGTAATGGAAGAGCAAGGATTCTTTGCATGATCCACCAGGAACCACTGAGACATGAACAAGGGAGAGAACTGCTGCATAACAACATTAGGATCTACAGTGAAAATGTCAGCATAATCCTCCTGAAAATATTAAAGTAACAAAATGAATGTTTTGGGGCTTCGTTATTGCCCAACATTCCAGCTCAGCTGTCTTGGCTGACAGTGTAGACCCAGATGATCAATATATCTGAGCCGCAACACAAGAAAACTGACGAAGTGGCATGTCCAACCAGCGAAGACTCTGATTAACCTGGGCATCTGCCAAGTCTGATCAGAGTCTTTGCTGTGCCCTTAAAGGATAGCTAAGGGACTTCACTCCAGCAGCACCGTACATCAGTCCTATGACCCTGCAGAACCATGCAGAGTCTTTGCTGTGCCCTTAAAGGATAGCTAACGCCTCGGTCCCACAGAGCTTGCGGCTGCGATGCGACCGCTTTGCGACTGATTTTGTCTGTGACTGACCTGGGACCTCTGCGACCATTGCAACTTCTTTTCCTCTTCAAATGTGGTCGCCGTAGTCGGCGATCGATCGGCGACCTCACTGCAACTGGTCACAGTAGGATCAGCGACAGGATTGCAACTAGTTCAGAATGATCGGCGACCAGTCGGCGACCAATCGGCGACTCTTCGGCGACTGGTTTCAAATGAACAGCGACTGGTCGGAGACTGATTGGCAACCGTTCTGCGATAAAAAATAAAATCAATGGAAATGTGGTGACAAGAATGAAATCATTTGAGTGAAAGTTGTCAAAATAACACAGCTACAGATTCAGTTCCTTGCTTGCAACAAAACAACCGGCATGCACCTGTATTGTCTATGATGGTGTACAGGTGATTAAGACGGAGGAGGAGAACACAGTACTGGATAATACCTTGGTTTCAAAAAGGCCGCAGTTTATTGAGATTCCTCCTTTGACTGTTGAAATTCCTCATCTGAAGCAGGGGTCCGAACGTCGGGAGTCATTTCTGCTGTCTGTTTTGGCGCCGATGTTTGTTATTTTTGGGGGGGGGGGGGGGGGAGGAATAAAATAATGCAAGGATGCAAAGACAACTTTCGTTTTAAAGCTAGCACTGCAAACCTTGATCTATCGGCGCACGCTGCAACCTGTCAGCGACCAATCGGCGACCTGTCACTGATCTATCGGCACATGCTCCAACCTGTCGGCGACCAGTCGCCGATTGGTCGCCGATCAGTCGCCGTCTCACCAGTGGTCAGTCGCCGATAAGTCACCGATCGGTCGCCGAACAATCGCCGATAGGTCGCAGCAAGGTTGCAACATTTCAGGGCCAAAGTGTTGATGAAACCGATTGGCGACTGGTTGGCGACTTCCAGAAAACCATTGCAACCAGTTGGCGATCAAAATCAGTCGCGGCTAGTCTTTTGTGCATGTTCAAAAGACTGGCTGCGACTAATTTTGATCGGCGACTGCTCGGCGACCGCTTGGCGACCTTGTTGCGACCATTATAAAACCTCTCCGCGACTTCTGCAACCTTTTTGCGACTGTCAGTTTTTTTAGTCGCGGATAGGTCGCGGCGCGGTCGCAAGCTTTGTGGGACCAGGGCTTAAGGGACTTCACTCCAGCAGCACCGTACATCAGTCCTATGACCCTGCAGTACCATAGCAATGCATAAATATGAAAATCATTTTTTTTGTTTGCCATACTAAACATTTTAAAAGCAAATTTGCCTTACTATTCCAATAAACTGAAGTACATCTAATTTTATTTTTTTGACTGGTCTCCATGTTTTTCGAAAAAAGACAAAAAAAAAAAAAAAAAAAAAAGCATGCCTGGAGTCCAATATCAGTGCTCTATTCTACTACCAACTGACACTCAGAGACAGTGCCCAACCTCCTTAATTCCCATCCCCATCTGCATGTCTTGTTTACAGCAAGAAAAATTATAGCGAGCATCGAGCGAGCCCAAAGGGCCTGCTCGCCCAAAGGGTGAGCTCTTATGGTAGGACATTAGTCAATAGAAAATGTAGATGATATTATACATGTTGCTTCAGAAAACCATCGTTTCGATTCCTCAACAAAATTTGCCTCCATATGGGGGCTGCCATTATGATTAAACAGGAAGTTTGATCAATTTATTTCAACAAACTGTCTCTATCTGTTTTGTCTCTGACTACTGCTCATGGTGCAATTGGTCGTTATTCTCCGTAGACACAAATGTAAAAAAGTTCTTCGGCACAAAACCTGATCTGTGTATGTAAATAATTTCAACGTTCCACTGGAAGCTCCAAAATAAGCTGTGAGTATGTTGACCACTTACCATCAATAAAAATTCCTGCATTGACATATGCGGGTTACAGCGATATATTATTTTACTATTGGAACTACAGTTTCTGGAGATCTTTCTTTACTAACTGCAAGACAGTCGTGCATAAAAAGAAAGATGGATGAATGGATGACTTGCAATTTTTAGTCCTTTTTAACAGTACCATATAATGGGAAATTTTCGCGTCGCCTAATTTTCGCGGAATTTCGCGGTCGGTAGCAATCCGCGAAAATTAAACGCCGCGAAATATTTTCCAGGTTTGCACATAATAATAATAATAATAAGAAATTTGTATTGTCCAAACATATGCTTTGCGATATTGAAAGCGCCCCACAAAACCTTAAAAGTAGGTAGCTATAGAGCTATTATTTTAGGCGAAATTATATTAGCTGGTAATTAGCAGGTAATTACAATTTTAACAGGCTGTCACTTTTTTCGCTTGATTAACGGTCACTTGTATCTGATTATGCAAGTACAATTGAATTACTTTTAATTGATAGTCAGTTCTGTTTACTTTATAGCAATTGCTCCATATTTCAGTTGACTGTTTCTGTGCACTAAACATTGATTCGTACAAATGTCTATCTTACGTTTTCTTTGTGAAAAAGGATGGGTTACCTCCCAAACCAAAAAGGAGCCGATTCTATCTAAACTGTTCAGTATATAGTGATTACAGTTTCTGTACGTTTCTCTCGCTTTGTGCGTCTTGATTTTTCAGTCAAGCCAATATTTTACTGGACAAACACAATTTTTATTTTTGTGGATATTCACATCCGCTAAAACTAAAAACCGTAAAGTAAAACTCACCCATTACTTTAGACTGTATGGAACAGAGCCGCAAACTTGTCTCAGCCGGTAGAATTCTCATCTGGAACTCCAGAGATAGAAAGCGCGTCTTCCCGCTACGACGTCAAGGTAAGTAAGAGAGCGCTTCTGCAGTCACGTGCAGCGAAATTAGCGCCATCTAACTGCCGAACCAAATCGACCAGTAACTGACCGCAATGGACAATCCGTCGGACATGGCGCACCACTACACTCCTCCCCATTTTATGAAGAAAGATCCGACGACTTCTTGGACGTTCTCAGTATCAGTAGAACACCTGGTATGCAGTGAAGCTCCCAGTGTTTATCTGATGTTGGCAGCGTGTCGTAGAATATTCAAGAAACATCTGACATGCAGAAGGCGCTATTGGTTGTATCGTAGCTGACTGGCGGTTCCTGATACATCTGACGTGCAGAAGAAGCTATCAGTTGTATCGTAGTTGATTGACGATTCCTGATACATCTGACGTGCAAAAGAAGCTATCAGTTGTATCGTAGCTGACTGTAGGGTGTGACTTCTGGATACATCTGATGTGCAGAAGAAGCTATCCGGTGTATCACAGTTGACTTGAGTTCTTGATACATCTGACATGCAGAAGAAGCTATCAGGTGTATCACAGTTGACTCGGGTTCTCGATACATCTGACATGCAGAAGAAGCTATCAGGTGTATCACAGTTGACTTGGGTTCTTGATACATCTGACATGCAGAGGTAGCTATAAGTGGTATCGTAGCTGACCGTGGGGTGTAATCTGTCCCTACCCTTCATAGTAGATCCTTTTCTGCCTTGTCCTTCCAGTACGGCCTATGTCGTAATCCGTGATTCATGAATCTCAAGGACGGAATCTTCCAGTACGGCCTATATGTCGTAATCTGTGATTCATGGATCTCAAGGGCATTACACAAGAAAAAATGTACAACAGCTGCTTTGGCTGTTTCTTCAGCAGGTTGCGATGGGGGTGGTATACATTATACCCATTTAGTGAACTGATCTACCATCATAGTATGTTCTCATTTCCTCTGGGCGTTTTGGCAATGGTCCCAGGTCAATGTGGACTCTCTCCATGGGTGACCTATCAACAGAATTTCCCTTTCTTCTAGCTTTGTTTCTGGCCACTCCCTGATGTCCTGCAGATGGTATATGCAATGACTTAACTGGATGGCTTCGTCTCTCAAACTTGTTGGCATGACCAGGTCCTTCTCGTCGGTGGCTTTCAGAGTTATATAGGTCCTCATCAATCAGGAGAAATTGCTCCCTGTTAAGCCTGTACGACTTTGCCGCAGGGCCTGCAAGGAACAAAGCTCCCTCTTCAGGTTTACTAGCGCTTTTCATCCGGTCAAGTATATGCAGATTTCCATCTTCAGCTTGCCCTTCTTTTAAATCTTTCCATGAGAAACCCCAGCATGACGGTTCTTCAGTTGCTCCATGGCTCGTAACCTTCCATGGACTACCCCATCCAATGTGGCTATATCTATATGGACTTATTTCTTCCAGGGATCTCCCCAGACCATTAAGGCATGTCGCTTGCAACATGCCTTCTTCAAATTACCGTTGCAACATACCTAAATTCCAATGAAATTTTATTGAAGTGCTATTATTTTCATTTTTGTTTTAGCCAGTAAAGTTTTTAAATGCATTAAGGCTTACAACAAATTATTTATAATGTAAATTTAGGCTAATTTTGACCAAACATTGCTATATTAAGGATTTTTTTTTTTGAAAAACTGATCAACAAGTCAAAATCTGATTTTTGTGCTAAAAGTGACATGACTTCCGAAATTTCTGGGGAGAACACTGTTATCCTGACTCTAACAGCTAGCGAACAACTTTGTTGCTGTAGCTGAGTTTCTAACTGGCTATTACTTACTCCCTGCAATACCTCAGGCCTCTGGGAAATACCCCTCCACGACATACCCCAGATTCTACCTGATCATATTCTAAGATACCCCTTTTCATAGTCCCAAAACATTTCCAGATTGTATCCAGTCTGACTTTCATCACAATCCCCAGAATTAATCTGAATATTTCCCATGGTATCTTTAATCCACCCATCAGGAGTTACCCGATTCATATCTACAAGTTTTTCAATACCCCAGGTTTTCCCTGAACTTTTTCTGGTACGACCCCGTGCCCCAGGAGTGCCCCCCTGTTCCAATTCAATTGTACTTATACTACATTCCCCAGGATTTTAAGAACTGCACATTTTCTTCCATACCAATTAAACATTCCCCAGTTACATCATCCTTTGTTCAGTGATCATAGGTACAATGATCTGCAACATTGGAGATGCATTTGTTACTGAACCATCCACCTCCCTGGAAAAGGAACCCCCATTTTTATCGGCCTTTATGCAGAATTCACACCCCCACACGGCAGATCACAGGATTTTACCCTTAGACCATATGCATTACAATGCTCTCTAGACACCGGTAATCTAGACATTGCACTAGCATATCCATGGTTACACAGGTCGATGTTTCACTATCCACCTGACCAACTGCCCTTGTGGGTCTTAACCGTAATAGCCAAGTTAGACAACAATGATCTGTACGTACCGTAAAGAGCCTACCCAGCAACAGTACCTGCATTGTCTAGTAAGCCGTACTATTGCCAGCAGCTCCTTAAAGGCTCCATTGCTCTATCAGCATGAACAATTTTATCATGAGGAATCGCTGCAAGCTTTTTAAGTACTATAGTTTCATCATTGTAAATGACCGTGATTTGCCAGCTTTAAACAAATAAAACATCCTTCAGCTTCGCATAAAAAAGGGTTTGAAAACTTATTTGGGTCATTTTAGTTGGCAACCAAAATGACCTACTTTCGATTTCATAAAATGGTAAAAATACAATGTACAGGTGTGGAGTCCCAATCAGTATCCTGTCTATGTTTATATAGCATTGCTAGACGGGAAACCAGAACAGGAAATTTGATTTTGCGAGCGATTTGTTATTTTTCAAAAACTTGTTTTCCCTACTTTTTGCTTGTTATATAACTCAACATATGCACACTAACCCGCATTTTATTATCAAACGTGAAGGTTGAACATCTTTTTACACTGATTTGAATTTAGTCGTTTTTACCGCTGATAGGACTATGGAGACTTTAAGCGTAGTACAGTATTTTCTGTTCATGAGTCAGGGCAAAACTGCCATATACCACCATTTTTCTTCCCCATTTTGGAGCTGTAGTTCTGCTCCTATGGTCAGAACTTTGATGACATTACATCAAAACTTTCCTGAAACTTTATCATGGCTGCTTCAAGTTCTGAGATTCTTGATGAACTTTGCTCATCAGAACTCTCATTCTGGACGTTTGTCCCTTGAACAACCATCTCAAAAACTTCATCCTGTTTCCGTTTACTGGATTTTCCATAAACGGACTGATGTAGGTGTTGATACCACCTTATACTATTGATGGCTTGCTCTATTGTAGCGGGCTTATCCATTCCAACACGCAACCCAGCTTCTCTGTCAAGTAGACCTTCACATAGTCTAATGACAGCCTGCTTGCTAGAATACTGCTCTGGCAACATCTTAAATGCCTTAGTTGCCAGTGTCAATATCCTATCAGCCCCGTCTTCAAGTGATTCCCCTGGTTCCTGGGTTGCCTGCCGAAACCTTGCCTGAGCAGTTTCCGCCAATTCCTTGACACCGAAACGTTTTTCTAATCGACTCATTAGACGTCGATACGTCAGATGCTCGTTTCTTTCCATCAAGATGGCATAGAAATCTGCTGCTTTATCAGTCAAGCACCAGCATAAACAATTTAAACATTCACTAGAAGTCCATTCACATGCAGTGGCATATCGAGTGAACTTCTGTTTGAATGCCAGCCAATTTGTTTTCCCGTCATAACTGAGATTTTTAGGCAATAATCTCAGGATTGTAGCCCCACTCTTTTTCTTTGACTTTTTATGATGAGAACGGTGCTTTGCACGGATGTTAAACTCATCATCAGAGTCTGTACTAGAGCTAGAAGAATCAGAAGAGCTAGGGGAACTGGAAGGCTCATCTCTAGACTTTCTTTTCTTAGTCTTTTTCTTGGGCTTTGCCCCTTTCTCAATGTAATGGCGGTTTTCGGATGAAGAGCTGGAATCTTTTTTTCCTTTTTTCTTTCCAGCCTCACCATGTTTACCTTTTTCTAGCTTCCCCACCCCTCCCTCTTTCTTTGCATTGTCACTAGATGGGGAAGAGGATGAAGAGCTAGAATCTCTGTGAGCTCTTTCCTTGTGCTTTGCACTCTTTTTTATGATGTGTGCTCTTTTCCAGTTTCCCCACCCTTTTCTCCCACTTCGCACTCTTACGATACAGTTCTTTGGCAAACTTTGTCGGCTTCGGAACTTTATATTCCTCAATCCTTTGGACAGAGGAACTAGGAATGGGCTTACCACATGACGGGTCACCGCCCCTTTCAGCAGGAAGAGACGGTTTCTGGTCATGCATGCTGGTCATTGGGGAAAATTGTTGTCTCAAATTTTCCCACCTTTCAAACATGGGTGGCCTTTGTTCATACATGGGAGGCCTTTCTGCAAACATGGGTGCCCTTTGTTCAAACATGTGAGGCCTTTTATCAAACATGGGTGGCCTTTGTTCAATTACCTCTTTTTTGTTCATGTTTGAAGGATTTTCTTCAAAGGAGTCCTCATAAACACTACGGGCTGGTGAAACAGGTCTTTGCCTTCCCTCCACCCTAGGTTCCTCCCTTTCCTCCACCCTTGGTTCCTCCCTTTCTTCCAACCCATATTGTGCTGGTGCAATAGGCAAGCCTACATTGCGAGAAAAATCTAACATTGCCAACGTTTCCTCATCGAACTTTGCTCGGAGAAACGTTTGCAATGTTTCTAGGGTCAGATTGCCTTGACTTTCTCGCAATGCAATCAATGTACATGCAACCTTTGGACCAATGTGTGGAATGCTCTGGAGGTCTTCAACCGTCGCAAAATTCACACGAATTGGGTTTTGCATGTCTGATGACATTTTGTCGCAAAGTAAATACACAAGAATAAATTTTATAATTTATTTCTTTTTACCTGCAACAAAACGGCTGCTCACTTACAATGACGTCAAAACTGTTTTCAAACCATGTTTATGGCTGGTGTACACGTCTTTGACTAACACGAGCTTCAAAACCGGTTTATACCCCTCTGAATATGTATTTCATTCAAAACACGTTTCAATATTTGCGCAAGTCTTTGACTTTTGCCATGAAACCGGATGTACGTCTGCAAACATGTATTTATACAAACAAAACTGTCTGTTAAAATGAGGAAATTTTAATGAAATACATTTTTTTCTTCCTTTGAAAGAAATTTAACTTGTAAACTGGGGTATTAAGCTTTAAACAGTTGCAGGAATAGCCAATTAAATGAAAAAGTAAGCTTTGCTGTCGTTTTTCAAAATGGCCGCCACGTGTGCACGTGCGCAATTTTGTTCAGCCGAAAAATTTTAATTTCATTATGCCAAACAATATTGAAGAAATTATGTCACAGACAGTGCAGAATAATTCTAAAAATGACAGTAAACCTTTGGAAAAACTATACAGTTATTAGAATTATCAAGTCTGAAAACGCATGCTGGTCCGGGCACGAAGTAGCAACTTTTTTTCGGTTGAGACTTTCTAGTAAATTCTCCCTCTCAGAAGCGTTGGAAGTTCTGTTCAGCTGCCACCATTAAAGTAAAACTCACCCATTACTTTAGACTGTATGGAACAGAGCCGCAAACTTGTCTCAGCCGGTAGAATTCTCATCTGGAACTCCAGAGATAGAAAGCGCGTCTTCCCGCTACGACGTCAAGATAAGTAAGAGAGCGCTTCTGCAGTCACGTGCAGCGAAATTAGCGCCATCTAACTGCCGAACCAAATCGACCAGTAACTGACCGCAATGGACAATCCGTCGGACATGGCGCACCACTACAACCGCAAAAAATTAATCCTCATGTTTTTGGGGCAAAACCGCGAAAATTTGGCGACGCGAAAATTTTCCATTATATGGTATTTCTGAATTCAGTCATATCAGGAGGATTAGTGGATAACAATGAAATCAGGAAATCAGGAGCAAACTTACAGGTAAAAGACCAGATTCTTTGGCTTGCTCATTTATATGTTTTGCAAAATCTCTATCCGTATCCAAAAACTGTATGTCATTTATTCTGTCAACAACAATAAATCCTTTCATTCTGCAAACGAGGGAGAGGGGGGTTTTAAGATAAAACACTGTTTTAGAAAACGAAACCAAATTGATCGCAGGAGGCGGCCATGTTTATTCAGAACTCTTGATATAAGTTTCGTATTCAAGAAAAACGTGCGAGTAGATTCTTCTTTTGCAAGTAATCAAAGATATATAAATGATCATATTTTTAAACTATTTTAACATGTGTTTATATATGAAGATATTCTGTTTGTCTTCATTGTGCAGTTGAATAAATTACGAATATGCTACTGTATAATAACTTCCAAATAGAGAAAAACGTGAAGGCAGATTTTCCCCATTTTCCAGTTTATTTCTGCTGGTAAGGTTCTATTAGATACGTGGTTGTGACTTCCATAAGATCATTCATAAAAGAAGTACTTAAAGCAGAAGTTTAAGGCTTTGAAATCGAGTAAATGACTATGAAATTAATATGCCTAAATTCTTCGTCTTTTCGATGAGAACTAGTATTCGTGACATCAAAATGGATCTTGTTTCTCAGGAATTCCAGCCTATATAGGCTCGTCTTCTACATTACACATAGCCAGAGGAGTGGATTGTTACCAAAACTGGACATGACAACCAGAGACCGGTAAACAGTCCAGAAAACTCCCCCCAAGTTTCTTTTTGTGGTTTAATGTGAGTTTCTAATAATAATAATAATGTTTATTTGTGAACAAACATACAACATATAATCACATATTAAAATACAGTTTACATAAAATCTTCATTAAAATAAGTTGATAAATGCACTGCAGTTAAGATTTTTCGATCATTATTTCAACGCCCTGAGTTTTAAAAGTCCCCCCTCAACCAATTACAATTTATCACAGTATTAAACCTTATCACAGATAAAAAAAAAGGGAGACACTCAACCAAAACTAGACAGCATAGGTGATTGGGAAGGAGCCCCACCTACCTAGGCCCTCTTGCCTTGGTTGATGTAACTTGAAACAATTTTAGTGTGATATGATGTCATATGTGAGCACAGGATAACCCATAAAGTTTGAAGCAAACTTATTTCCAATGGGGTCCTTGTCACTGTGATGATTCGAGATCAGGGGTTCCAGGCAAGCCATCAAGTACTGTGGCTTGACTGGAAACCCTGTCCTCCTTCACACTCCTGAAAATATAGAATAAAATATATTTTATGACAACTCTGCAATCAACACGACAACATAAGTTTGTATCGAGGGTCCTGAGTGCACTCAAGTCATAAGATGATCTTTTGTTCCAGTGTAAAGTCCAAGGTCTGTATCTGATGTTGAAGAAGAACCAGAGTACCCGTAGAAAGAACCAGGGCAGGCTTAGTTTACAGTCAGAACCTAAAGAGACAGTCTTGTCTTCCACAGGAACTAAAGGGCTCGCCATCACTATTTTCAGATTTTTGACTGTTTTAAGCGTTATTTAATCTTACTACAAGTTTGTGTGTGTCTTCCTTGCGCATCAAAGACCAGCGGTCTGCTGTCATAGATTGAAACCCTTGACAAACAAGCTGCCTTGGCCCAGTGGAGGGGTACACTGCTTCACTGGAAGGACAAATCTTCCTTAGCAGCCTGCATCATAGAGAGGGCTTTTGCCCAACATGCAAAATTGATCTATAAGAAGTCTGTCCCACTAGCTCCTCTCAACAAACTCAATATTCCACGGTCCTACTAAAGACAGAAAAGGACTTTTGCCACCGAAAAGGACCGAAAAGAACTTTCGGGCACCGAAAATGACTTTTATATTCCATTAAATGCCATATAAAACATATGTTTTAGAAATTTTAATATCATTATGACATTAATCAGCGTTTGAATGGTCCTTTTATGAATTTTAGTACCTTTTATCCTAAAATTACAGAACCGAAAAGGACTCCACTTCTGGTCAGTGAAGAGACGCCATGTACCGAAAAGGACATTTCAAATGCCGAATTTCGGGCACCGAAAAGGGCATTTTTCCCTTGATGTACTAGAAAATTATGTTTGGAAATTAAACATTTTACCCAATATATTTTTTCAAACATATTTATAGCATAAAATGGCATTTAAAATGTCCTTTTCGGTGCCCGAAAGTTCTTTTCGGTCCTTTTCGGTGGCAAAAGTCCTTTTCTGTCTTTAGTAGGACCCAATATTCCACGGTTGACAGACACAAACTTTTTACTTGCCACCCACGTAATTCATCGTTGAGGCAGTATAGTGACCCACTACTGTATGTTTAAAAGTGCAAGTTTCTTGACGTAACATAATGTAAAATCCGTTTCTTTGGAATCATGTGCTCCGTTTGGCAGTGTGCATCTTATAAATTGGCCACCATGAAAAGGCAGTTCAGATGAGTGAGGAGGAGGGGGTGAGTGGGGGTCAGGTCACAATAGGGCTGTAATGATACACTCACCTCACAATACAATACATATCGCGATACTTGTCTCACGACACGATGCATATCATGATACACTTTAATAGTTTTTTTTCTTCATTGGAATATGGGATGATGGAGTGAGGAGACCACACTCAAAGGACTTAAGCACTCTCAGAAGAATATAAAGTCCTACAAGTAGAGAGTAATTCTACAATTTCTTTTATCAGAAGTTTATAAAGATAAATGAACATTCCAAGTGTCTTTTTTCTGTGGATTTTGAGTCAGAAACAGAAAAAAAAATTCAACACTTATTATTTTGTTACATGGACACCCTTCCTTACAGAGGTGCATCCATGCAATAAACAAGAGCAAGAATGAACTTGTTTAAGAAATTTATATTTAAGAGCAGTTAATAACAAAAACAACTGTCAAATGAATTATTCGTGTGTAGAAAAATATAGAGAGCTTTTAAGATACTGGTACATTCCAGACATGTATTCGTGCATAATTTCCAATTACTAGTGTCTTGCTGATTACAATTGCAACGGAAATATTCCAGCACTTGATAAAGGCATTTTGGAAAGGGAAAACTTGATACAAAATCACAAAATGGAGAAATTTATAACGTGCCATGATTGTTAAGTATATTTTTTTTGTATTTCATTTTGTTTTCCTGTGAAATTCCCAAAACTTCATGTCAGAAAGAGAACCGAAACCAAACCCAAATTGGGGCAAAAAGACGATGATTCGAACCGAGACAAAAGTACCGCGGAGCACCAAAATTTCAGTGAATCGTTACACCCCTAGGTCACAATGTTTTGTTTAGGTGAAATAAGAAAACTTCCTCACTGTTATCATTACAAACCCCTCCTTGAAGGAGTGCTTTTCATGACAACTGTGGGATAATATCTAGACATCTGTTTTGCTATAATTTCAGTGAGGATGGTAGTATTTAGCTGTGGCAAGTGTGGAGAAGCATTGAAGAAAGCTCAAGTTGAGAAACACTACCAGACCAAATGTAGAAGCTGTAACATCTTCTCATGTATAGACTGTGGCAAAGATTTCTGGTAAGATTAATGGTGACATAATAACTTGTTTGCAACGATAGTTTTAATATTAAGTTAATGCAGTAGATGTATAAACATGTATTGGCTGCTTGCCTACAATGTTAATCTTCTTAGCCCAGTTGTTCAAAGCATTATTATAGTTGTAGTCGCTAGTCAAGAATTTAAGCCTTCTTCTACACATAAAATCAAGTGTGCTAATATTTTTTTGCTGAAGAGATACAGGGGTCAGCCTAGAGCTTTCAGACAGGGAGAAGTTTTTCAACGTTTTCAGAACTTTGGGGAGAAGTTTCGGCCCCAATTTTGGATTTCCCTATATGTTCTATACATTTTCACTTCTCCCTCAGCTCAAAATAGGGAGAAGTCAGCCAGCTTAGGGAGTCTATTTCTCCCAAATCGCTCTCTAGGCTGAGACCTGGATCAGATATGAGCATCTTTTGCAAAATGCAAAATACTGCATTGAGTCAGGAAAATGGCACTTTTTTTGCATACTGGTACATTTGAAAAGTGTAACGTCTCATTAACTAACAACTTCAGTATTTCCAATATTCAATACCTGTCAAAGATTTTGATTAAAATTTAATGGGCTTTTCCAGCTCAAGACATGTAGGTACAACCTTTATAATAAAGCACAGGAGTTATTGCAGACACTATGGCATCTGTGCCAGCATCCCACTTCACAATAATTTTTATATGATGGGCAAGGTAATGTATTTAAAGGAGATCTGTCCTGATAGGTCTTGTTCATTTTAAAAAGTCATAATTTGTGGATCAGAAGATTTCACAATAAACGACCCACTGAATCTTTGGTGTACAAAGCCTGCCAAGGCAAATATGTCTCTGTGCTTAGAATTGAATACTGATAATATCAGATGGCTTTCACAAGACTGATACATTTATTTTAATTTTCATTCCTACCTGATTCAAACCCATTTACTGCTGGTTTGGCAGAAAGAGTTTTTTTTTGGGGGGGGTGGGGGTTGTGCAGGGAGGGTTGTTGACTGACAGTGGGATTCAAATGAGGAACCTTCTGTTCCAAGGCCAAACATTTTCATCATTTGACCATGCTGCCTTATTTTGAACATGTCTGCAGTGTGATATTCCATAGAGCAGCACAAAATTCTGCAATATCTACTAAATTAAATGTAAGTCTGCTGCTATCCAGTGTTCTCCCCAGACCATTAAGGCATGTCGCTTGCAACATGCCTCCCTTTTCAAATTTCCTTTGCAACATGCCTTAATTTCCAATGAAAATTTAAAAAAAAAATCTATAATTTTCATTTCTTAGCCAGTGAAGTTGTTTTAAATGCATTAAGGATCATCAATAAAGTATAATAATTTTAGTTAATTTTGACAAAGCATTGCTGTATTTTGGATTTTAAAAATTGATCAACAAGTCAAAATCTGATTTTTGTGTTAAAAATGACATGCCTTCTGAAATTTCTGGGGAGAACACATGTGGTCTTGAGGCATTATTGAAAGTGGATTTTACAGACACGTACCTGGCTTGCAGTTATTCGAAAAGACAAGGATACAGAGCTCCAGATAATAAAGAATAACAGATACCGTATAAATCCTATTAAACACATCGATAGCGTTGCATTTTGCAAAACGGGGAGTTATTTAGAGCATAAAGTGTAGTAAATCAGCCACAACCAAAATACCTTTAATAAGCAATAGAGGTGACAAGTCACTTCAAATGATTTGATTGATTTGATGCTTAACGTCCTCAGTAAACAGCTATGGTCATGTCGAGATGGTCAGTTAACCTAACCACAGTATTCCTGGGCAGGCTTAGACCTCCCAAGTGGTTAACCAGTACTAAGTGCACATACTTTCGCCAGTAACTGACAACTGCCCTTCTTGAATCAGTGGAAGGAGAAATGAAAGTATGTGGCCGGACCGGGTATGAAACCCAGGACCTCTGACTTATGAGTGTCCTACCGATTGCACTACGTGGCCCGACACACTTCAAAGGAAGCAGTTCTACTATTTTTTTGCCTCCCTTTTTAGTAGGGGTCAATTCTATAAGAAAAGAAATTCTATCCTTTAAGAGCAGACCCCTTTTGAAAGGGCTGCTTTATCCAGCGAAGCAAATAGGAATTCATGCAACATGATATAACGTTTTCTGAAAAGAGGCAGGGGCATTTATTAGAGCAGGGACTTTTATTAGGATTGATACAGTGATTTTTGGTATTTCTCCATAAAAGCATATACTATGGAAACTTGTTAGAAATCCCTTGCAGAGGTCATTTGAAGTAGTTCCCACATTATGTTTTGATAGAGAATTATAGAAAGTTACCAGTTACTCCCTTTATTTGTTTAATGGATTAACAGATGTGCACATGCTGTTGAAATTTTGATTTCAGGGGAACAGATTATGAGCAACATACAAAATGTATCTCAGAGGAGGAAAAATATTCCGGCAAGAACTATGTACCAAAGGCTAGCGCTAACAAGGGTGAAGTGAAACAACAACAATGGCTCCAGGTAGGGTCAGAGTTCATTTCAGGACTTAATAAGTATTGCTTTGTTGGCATTATAGTGCCTTTAACTTTCGTCAAGTGTTCTAGCTTGCCTAGCCTTCTTTCTGTGACAATGTGCATAGAGGTGTTCTGCAGATTTCTTCTTGTCTCAAGTAGAGAAAAATGCCATATTTTGACCAAAGCACTTAAATCATAAATATTTGTCCAGATCAGACTGCTTCTTTCAGATTTCTTCTGAGGAACAGTCTGAACAGGGTCTGTTGTGTTTGCAGTCTTCCAGCAGTTTTATGACATATTGCTCAAGAGAGAACACTCACTTGTTCAAGCCAAATGAGTTTAACAATACAGTACTAATCCCTGTAACAAAGTTCACGAAAGTCTGGGGACAGACTGGGATACAGACTTGAATAAGTCAGCTGACTTTCTTCTGAATCCCGTTTTGTATAACATATGATATATTTTGTGAATGAATGTACTGTTTCATATGTTGGTTATACAAAGAAAAATAAAGTTTAAACCAGAGTCTGGGAGCGTTTACAGGATCGAATCTGGTAAAATGATTAAAATGATCTTAAAAATTCTGAATATTTTTTACCAGACTGAACAGATTTTTACCAAACATGTCAAGCAGTCTGACAGTTTTGTGAAGACTGCAGTAAACACCCCTGTTCTAACAAAAGCCCCTTGCCTCAATTCTTAGATGTTTAAAATCACCTAAGGTGCATGAGTATACCTCAATGTTTTCCATTAGTTTCCTTCCGAAACAATCCCTTACTCTAGATCTGTCTTATAAGACCAATTGAGATTTTTGGAATTGTTTTAAAAGGGGAAAAACCCATCTCATCGCAGAATTTAATAAGTCTGATTCTGTTATTATGGGTCATTCCAGAGATTGAAAAACGCTGCTTTAGAGCCAAAAAAGTCGGAAAGTATTTGAAACCCAGTGTGTCATAGGCACAGTTGGGGCCCAGTCCTGTCCTTTCACTGCATGTTAAACTGTTCCTGATTCGAACGAAGTGACCACTTGATGTCAGATGTTGGGTAAGTCTGACTGACTGGCCTATTGAAATAATTTGCCATTGTGGCAGGATTTTGAGGTAAGAATGAAAAGGTGAAAATTCTTAAATAAATTCTGAATATTGTCAGTAAGCTTGTAGTTAGACCTGCCTTATTCATTAAAAAAAATGTATTTTTTTTGTTACTTCCAGCAAGTGCAGAATGCCATAGACAAAGTAAGGACCAATCCACAGTTAAAAGAAGTTCTTGAAAGAATGAAGGAATATCCTAACATTCCTAGGAAGAAAGCTAAATTTGAGGTAATTGTACTAATACAGCAGAACTCCAGATAGATATTCTTGCCTTTAAAGGCCCAATTGCTCTATCAGCATGAAAATTTTTATCAGAAGGTATCATTGCAAGCCTCTTGCCATAGTTTCGTAATTAAAAATGACCGCAATAAGCCAACTTTATACCAATAAAACATCATTGAGTTTCACATAAAAAAAGGTTCGAAAATTGATATGGGTCATTTTAGGTGCCAACCAAAATGACCTACTTTCGATTTCATAAACAATAAAAAACGGTAAAAATACAATGTACAGCTGTGGAGTCCCATTCACTGTGCCGTTTATGTTTTTATTGCATCGCTGAATGGGGAACCAGAAAAGGAAAACCATTTTTTTTTGTAGATCGATTTGTTGTCTTTGAAAAGTACGTTCCCCATGCTTTTTGCCAGGTATATGGATCAATATATGCAGATCAACCAATCAGAGGAACGCCAGGGAAGATTCTCCCGGGGTCGCATGCAGAGTGTCTCCGCACACGCTACCCCGTTAAATCAGAGGGGAATTTCTCGGGGACGCATACCCGTCCAGTGCCCGCACACGCAACCCCTAACACCAGGGATGATTCTCCTGGGGTCGCATCACCAAACATGATGGTTGAAGCGCTTTTTATAATGCTTTGCGTATAGACGTTTTTACCACTTATAGGAAAAAAAAGAGGGTGGGGTATTCATTTACATTAAATTCAAATGCAGTAGTTAGCAGTAGTTTGTAAATGTACAGTAGACATTCCTCTCCTGTGGACTAGATCAGTGCATCTTGTTTTCTCTACTTGCAGAATTTTCTACAGAACAGTTTGAGAGTGAAGAACCCAAAAATAAAATCACAAGTCTGGGATCTCATTATGGCTAATACAGAAAAGGTAATTCACCTCTTTTGAATTGCTGTCTTAAAAGGTATGGGTCGCTACTGTATTTTATACTGGATATTATCTGCAAAAAGTGAAGACCAAGGCTAGACTGCACTTGTAGATTTGCCCTTAGAAAAAGATTAAAATGCCAAGTATCCTCAATGTCAAACTTCTGCATCTTTTATGGTATTGAATTTTGGAGCTGTCGCAATTTTAAAAATATGTATTTAAAACTGATTATTGGAATACTTTTGTTTTGGCATTTTACATCTTCACTATCAGATAAAAGAAACAAAATAGATTACTGCCAAATATAACTTTCTTACAGTCTAACGATTTACTGCCAAATGTACTGCTTTACAGGGCATTGCTGGAAATGGCCAGTGGCCTTATGTTAGAATGCCATTTAAATTTTTGGCTGGCGCCACCAAATATCCAAGTATGAACTTTTTTGTCTCAGATTTGTCTGGCAATAGTAGATGAATGGGATATTTACCTAGTGGACAATTTGGGCCCCTAGAACATTAGCCGGTGTGTTGGGCTGTGACAATAATTTTGGTGAGGAAGTTGAGATTGCAGTAGTAGCACTGAAGAAGGGAAAATCTGCCGGATTTGATAATATACCAGCAGAACTTGTTCAAGCTGGAGGGGAGACCATGATTGATGTTTTAACAGATATCTGTAACAGGATCTGGAGAACAGGAGAATGGCCTACCCCATGGACTCAGTCGCTGATTATTACGCTCCCAAAAAAGGGCAACCTACAGCTCTGCCAGAACTACAGAACCATCAGCCTCATCAGTCATTCAAGCAAAGTCATGCTGAAAGTCATCTTGAACAGGCTTAAGCCCCAAGCCGAAGAGATAATCGCTGAGGAACAGGCTGGGTTCCGAGCAGGAAGGAGCACCACAGAACAGATCTTCAACCTTAGAATCCTGTGTGAAAAGTATCTCCAACATCAGCAGAATCTGTACCATGTCTTCATTGATTTCAAAAAAGCCTTAGACAGGGTATGGCATGCAGCCTTATGGGCCACCATGAGGAAGTACAATATCAATGCAAACCTAGTTTGCACCATTGAGCAGCTATATGACAAGGCTACAAGCGCAGTCCTGATAAAGGGCAGCACAGGAGAATGGTTCAGAACAACAGTCGGAGTAAGACAAGGATGTCTTCTGTCACCCACCTTCTTCAACATTTTTCGCGAATGGATCATTTCTGATGCTCTGGAAGAACATGACGGAAAGGTTAGCATAGGCGGCAGAAATATTACCAACCTGCGGTTTGCCTATGACATAGAGGCTCTTGCTGAGGAAGAGCAGGAACTAGAAGCTCTAGTTGAAAGTCTCAACCAAACCTGCACAAGGTATAAGATGGAGATAAGCGCTGAGAAGACCAAACTGATGACAAACAGCCCAGATGGCATCCAGAGGGAGATCAAGGTAAAGGGGCAGAAGCTGGGTACTGGAAGCAGCTTCAAATACCTTGGAGCAGTTGTCTCAGATGATGGCTCAAAACAGGAGGTTCTCTCAAGGATAGCACAAGCCACTTCAGCTCGTACAAAGCTGAAACCAATTTGGAGAGATAACAACATATCTCTTGGATCAAAGGTGAAACTTATGCGCTCCCTTGTCATTTCCATATTTCTGTATGCCTGTGAATCGTGGACCGTGACAGCAGAGTTAGAGAAAAGAACGCAGGCCTTTGAGATGAGATGCTACCGAAGGCTACTGAACATTTCGTACAAGGACCATATAACCAATGAGGAGGTTCGCAGGAAGATCCAAGCAGCCATTGGAGAATATGATGAACTCCTGACGCTGGTCAAGAAACGGAAACTAAGGTGGTTTGGCCACGTCTCAAGGTCTTCTGGTTTAGCAAAGACAATTCTTCAGGGCACAGTGAAAGGAAAAAGAAGAAGAGGTAGACAGAAGAAGAGGTGGGAAGACAATATCAAGGAGTGGACAGGAATGGATTTTGCCAGCTCAACTAGGGCAGCTGAAGACAGGACAAGGTGAAAAGGGATTGTTTTGAAGTTTTCTGTGGTGCCCCAACGACCTAGTAAGGTTATGGGATAGAATAGAATAGAATAATTTTGGGAGTTTCCAGCACCAGTGTACCAAAGTCTTTGAGAGAAAATGTTATTGATCATGTAGAGAATAATATACATGTAATCATCCTGAAAGTCCACCCAAACCTGGCCCTGATTCTGAATTTAGACTTCACTTATTGTGAGTATGATATTTACTAGAGTGATATAATAACTTTCAGGGAGAGGAACTGGATAATTATTTGGTTCATTTTGAATTTCAAAGCTTGTAATAGCACTATATATACCGAAATGTGTTTATATATTGGGACACCTAAACATAATGAATTTTCCATTTGGTACAAATGGAAAATTTATTATTTCAGGTGTCCCAATACTTATGCACATTAGGGTAATTGCGTGTTCATTGAAAATATGAATTAAAACAGGTTTTAGCTATGTCAGTTTTTGTCATTGTCGAAATTCTATGCAAAAAGCATTAAACGCTGTTGTTATCAAATTAAATAGCCATCAAATAAATTACCGTATAATGGAAAATTATCCCATCGCCAAATTTTCGCGGATTTGCCCCAGAAACATGAGGACTAATTTTTGCGGTTTTTAATTTTCGCTGATGTGAATATCCTCGAAAATAAAAATTGTGTTTATCCTGTAAAATATTGGCTTTACTGAAAAATCAATATTGACTAGGAGAGAGAAACGTAAAGAAACTGTAATCACTTTATACTGAACACATTTGTTTAGATAGAATCGGCTCCTTCCTTTTTTTTCACAAACAAAAACAAAACAAAAACGTTAGCTAGACATTTGTACAAATCAATGTTTAGTACACAGAAACAGTCAACTAAAATATGCAGGAACTGATAGAATGGCTATTGTTCAGGATAAAAGTAAACAGAACTCACAGTCAATTATAAGTAATTCAATTGTATTTGCATATTCAGGTACACGTGACTGTTAATCATGTGAAAAAAGTGACAGCCTGTTCAAATTGTAATTACCAGCTAATCATTAGCTAACATATTTGCACTGAAAATAATAGGTCTATATCTATCTACTTTTAAGTTTTTGTGGGACACTTTGAGTATTGCAAACCATATGTCTGGACAATTCAAATTTCTTATTACTATTTTGTACAAACTTGGAAAATATTTCGCTGAGTTTAATTTTCGCGGATCGTTACCGACGGCAAAATTCCGTGAAAATTAGGCGACACAAAATTTTCCCATTATACAGTGTAAAGGGAAAGGAAGTAGCAAAATCCAAGTTTTACTTCTAACATTTCAGCCTCCACAAGCCACAAATGGAACAGCAACAGATAAAACAACAGAAAACCAGTCTACAACAGATACTCAGAGGACCAGTCAGCAATCAGACACCAGTCCAGATAGCCAGTCAAATGAAAATAAAGACATTAAGAAACTAAATAAGAGAGAAAGAAAAGAGGAAAGAAGAAAACAACATCAGAAAGCTGAGAAAAAACACAAACAGTCAAATGGAGTAGAAAATGAGTGTGATAGTGAGTTGATGAGTGAAACAAAAACAAAGAAGAAAAAGAAGAAGAGAAAGCATGCAGAAGAGGAGGAAGAGGATGAAGAATCAAAGAGTCCTGAGAAGAGGTTGCGGTCACATGAAGGTGAGTCAGTAGGTGAGTTAATCCGTTAGTGCATAGCCGTGCTCCAGGTGAGAGGCAACAGGGATAATTTTCTATATTCTTGATAAAACATATCTTATGATCTCTCATTAGAAATGTTTCACTGAGATGGTTCTAATGAGGGTTCACAACATATATTTTCGTTGAGAGATAAGAAAAATATCTCTGAATTATCCTCAGTCCCCCCTTATCTTGAGGGGTGGTTGGGTGGTGCGATGGTGCTGGGTATAACTTCCAGTGCCGGGGCGTTCTACTGATTTGGATAATAGTAGGGCAAGGGCCTACTGTGCTTGCAGTAGGAGCAGGTGGGGGTTGTTTGGACATTTTTATGCCCCCGCATCATATGATGCAGGGGGCATATAGTGTTTCGGTTGTGCGTACATGCATACATGTGTACATGTACCTTATTACGTACGTCCGTACGTACGTGATCCTGTTAGACTCCAGTTAACATTTTTGTGAGAGGTAGATTTCAGGGTTCCTATTATTGTAGCAACTTGAAATTTTGTATGAGGATATGTATCGATATTAAAGTACAACAGGAATATACAAGAACAAGATCATGATGACACATATGTCACGGTCCACTGACTTCGGACTTAGGCTGATTTTGCAAGGTTAAGATTTTTGCAAGAGGTAGATTTTAGGGTTCCTATTACTGTAGCAACTTGAAATTTTGTATGAGGATATATATATATATATATTAGTACAACAGGAATGTACAAGAATAAGGTCATGATGACCCACATATCATGGTCCACTGACTTCGGACTTAGGCTGATTTTGCATGGTTAAGATTTTTGCAATGTAGCAACTTGAAATTCTTTATAAGGGTTTATATCTATAAGTACAGCAGAAATTTACAAGAATAAGGTGATGAGGATCCATATGTTATGGTTTACTGACTTTGGACTTGGACATTTCATATGGCCTTTAGTCTGCCTGAAACTACAAGTGCCAGTACCTTAATCAAGGCGCTATCTTACTCAAGGCACTAGGTGGGGGCATGTGTACTGTGGACACATTGCTAGTTTTCTCTTGTCTGTCATTTCTCTCTTCTTTCTCCCTCTCTTTGGGAGACGGCCTGATATAGACTGAAATACTGTCCCTTAAGGTCTGTTTAACCCAGAACAACCAACCCCCTTATCTGCAGCTCTGGTCGCCGTAGTGGACTTTTCTGCCATATAGTACAGACAGGGTCATTTCTAATATTAGGGATGTCTGATTTGATTTTCATTTATTTGGAGAAGACCCTTTTTTTTCGAAGGCTTTCATCACTCAAGGAAGAAAACAGGGAGGTGTCGCCAGTTGAGAAAATGGTGGAAGAACACTTTGTTATGCCCATATACCATATTTCAGTGATAAAAGTTGATACCTTTCTCACGTTTTTCCATAGCAACATATGTAAGGCCTTGTTGGCATCAGCCTTGTGAGCTGATTCAGTTGGGATCTCCCAACATACTGTTCTATGGAAAAAAAGAAAAATCAGAGGCCAAAGTGGGTCTGAGTTGCTGTCCAAAGTTAATAACTCTTGTATTCAAACATCTAATGGGAACAATTTACCTGTCTATAATATCTGGGCCCAGTTGTTCAAAACTAATGACGCTGTTAGTTAAGGAGATCTTAATTTTTCAAAAGTATTCTATGAAAAAATGCTTCCATATTATGCTAAAAAATTTGAGGAACTTTGGCAGTGCAAAAGTTCCTCACATTTTTTTTTCAACAAAAAATATGATTCCTCTTGATTTTATGCATACTAGAAGACTCAATGAATCACAAACTAAAGACTTTAAGCTAACAATGCTTTGAACAACCGGGCTCTGAACATGTTTACGTTGTTTCAGGAGTGGACCCAGCAAATGGTGAAGCAGATGGGGAGTTAGACCAGACTTTAGAAGATGAGGAATCTGAGTCTCCTAAAAAGCAATACAAAACAAAGTTTAATTGGGGAGAAGTGATACACCAGGTGCTGAAGAAAAAAGGGGAAATATCTGTCAAGAAACTCAGGAAAAAGGTATTGATGTTGTAATTCCTATCGCAGCATTTGCATGCAGGACCTTAAAAAGATGTGAAAATTTCAGTTTCAACTGTAAAATAAAAATCTTTGCAAAGTCCAATCAGAACATAACCAGTTTTGCAAAGATATTGGATGATCTGTTTTGTATCTTGAAATAAAAACTATACTGAGAGACTTTAGAAACGCATTAATTTGTAGCTTTGGATATGCTAGAAAAATGAATTTTTGTTTCATACAGCCATCAACTATTGTAATTTTGGTTTATTCCAGTTTTAACCTGGAACACAAGCTTTCAAAATGAATGCAAAATTTGGCTTTAGAATATTCCTAGAGGGAGATAAATTCGCATTAATCCAATGATGATTGAAGCGTGATTTTCAGTTTGCTGCAATTTCGTAACTGCTGATCAGATTTCAATGACATAGAAATCAGAGGTTATTCATTGTTCATGCTTTGTGTTCTCTTTTTATCGGTTACATTTCTTTCTTTTCAACATCATTTTGCAAAGATTCAAACTTGCACAAAAACCGGAAGTGAAGGTAACGGATATTTGAATAATTATTCAAATTTGCTAGGAACTGGTACATTAAGACATACTCTCATGACCTGGGTAGGTATACAATCAATCGGTCGGCTTTTAAGTCGGGCATCTCCAAATTTTGAACTGTACCCTATTTTTAAAAAAAAAAAAAAAAAAAATCCGATTTTCGAACATCTATAAAACACTTTTTCAAGGATCTTTGCAATTTTTCAGTGTTTTTACAGTGTGTGGTGTTCACTCAGATGCATAAACATTAAAATTCGACAAAATGTGACTACGTTAAAATTTTATGCGAAAAAGTAACCAAATTTCCGTTTTCTCGAAATTTCTATGCATGGTTGTACACTTTCTGTAAGCATTTGCAGACTTAAAGAACTCTACCATGCTAACTCGCACGAGTGCTCAAATGTTTCCAATATTGCAAACTCTGGGTAAAATAACATGATATACAATGGTGAGTTTTTAAAGTCCCTCAGTATATGTTGCATACAATTCAACACATGAACATTATCAAAATAACAGGTTTTAAAAGTGAAACTTGCCATTCAGGGCTCCTGCTGGCCAGAATTTGTTTTCTAGGTCATGAAAAAATCAGGGAATTTTGAGATAGGTCAGAAAAAAATATGGTGGTTGAGTCAACAATCTGGGAATTTGAAATGTAGGCTTAATTTACTTAACTGCTTCAGCATCCAAGACCCTCTTCACTAAAATGAATTTCAGAGGAACTAGTGTTGATCATAAAATTTTTTCGGGCTGTTAGCACTTTCAAGGCACTATTTATTTGCAACTCCTACTACCCCAGGGCCTGAAAATAGGCAGGACTTTGACTTTTCTCTCTGCAAAGGCCAGGCAGACACCCAGCAGTGTGGTCAAATTCCTGTTAAAAGCTCCGTCCATTGGGACTGTGTTCAACAGTTGTAGTTGCTATTATTGTCTCTGTTATTTTTACAGCCACTGCAGGGACAATTTTTTGGTTAATATCTCCATCAGTTCCTCTGCCCTGGGGTTGCAAGGGTTTTGTGCATTAAATGCTTTGTAAGCTACACATCAAGAAACAGGAGGGATAGTGTATGCTAGAAATCTTAATCAAGGAAAATTCAGGAAATTGTCAGGGAATTTTGGAATTTGACCTCTGTGGGAACCCTGTCATTTGAAAAGCATCCAACAGCCTGTCATGACTTATAATAATCCTATTCAGTGAAGAATTTTAAGATGAGACAAAAAATTATATTGAATTAGATGAATAGGCAATTTGGTTTAAAAGAGTATAGTCCATTATGAACACTGAATTATTTTTTAGAAAATTATTTATTGGGGAAAACTTTTTTGGACGTTCAAAACTCGCATTACCGTTTCCCTAGCAATTTCTGTGAGTAAGAGTATATTAATGTTGTATCCCCTTCAAAACAGGAATTGATAGTGAAATGACCATAGCTATGTTGTCATAGCATCTAGAACAAGCCAGCCTTCCTGTTTTGACACCCCTTTCAGAGCTACTAAAGACACACTAAACCTGTGCCCCCTTACCACCCTTCCAATGTATAATTGCTTATATGACTAGTCTTGGGACAGTACAAATATTTAAATTGCTTTATATGTCAAGAGCCCATACGGATTTTATAAGTTGAATATGTTTGTACAAGACAGACATGCACAAGAATTATTTCATCCTTAGACCAAGTTGTCCAAGACGTCAGCATGAAGACAATTTTCTGTGATTTTCTTGAATATTTGAGACTGCTGTTTAATGGAGGAATTATATTGAAAGAATATCTTAACATGTGCCATTTGTTTAAGAAATAGATAAGCTCTGGCAGTGAATTGTTGTGTAATAATTCACTGTTTAGAGGTCATTTGTAAAGTACATGTAGATCATATCACGAGCACGTAGCGCGAGTGATATATCTATTTACAACTGACCGACAAACAGTGAATTATTACTCAACAATTCAATGCTAGAGCTGAACTATTTCCATTCTAACACTCAAAAACGACGAAAAACTATTCTTTTCATTCAAACTTTCCCAACCATCCTGCCAGCGTGTTCATGCTCCCGCCAATATTCTATACTGTATCTAAGATAAATGTACGTTTTTATGGCAATTTTGGAAAGAAAAAGAGACGCTACACCGTCTAACGTCTCAAAATGTCGCAAAATTAGGTCAGTAATTACAGTGACGTCAGCAATTAGACTCATGCGCTCCGTAACAGTGAATTGTTGCAGAATAAAACACGGCAACTTTCTAATGCTTCTATAGGCGCACTGTGTTAGAGTTACAAACTATTTATGGACTCTTCAGATAATTAACGATTAAGAAGATGTATTCTAGTAAGTAAGTAAGTAAGTAAGTAATGTCTTTATTTAAAGAAGGTAATACACAGTTGGCAAAACCAATCTTCCCTGAGGCCCTCTATAGCTATTTAAACCTGTGTAGTTCTAGTACTTGGCAATTATTTACAATATTTTGACATTGTCAATTCACATATATTATGACCCTTGTTTTGTTGATCCAGATTCTCTGCCTTTATGAATGGTGCAGATCCTGATAAAGCCAAGTAATCAGGTTCTTCACATGCAATGGTATTTGAGGTGACACTGCAAGAAATCTGATTAGCTTAAAATCAGATGTAGACATGATAAGATGACTGAATCAACAGACCAAGGGTATAGTACAAACAGAGTATAAAGTGCATCACTGTACTTTAAAACAGCACATTTACAATACAATCAAGCAATAAAACAAGTAATGGTCATTTGTTTGACTTGCCAAACACTTAAGATTATAACAAGATTAATACTAACATCTGATTAATCAAACTGCAAAACAAACATAGATAGGAATAAAATTCACTATGTAATTCTAATGATGTTTCCTGTGTTTTTGAACACTTATACAACCCAATTTTAGGTTCCATTCAGATTGTAAGGCCCAAATTTATTTTGAAACCAGTTTTTGAAAGAGTGTAGCTGAGCATTATTTAAAACACCTCTAGAACCATATACATGTAAATACCAAAAAATCTCCATCTTTTATGAATAGTTTTAGATATAGATTTGTATAAGTTGATTCTCTGAGATAAAATCTTGTTCTGCTATCAAAATTGTACAAAACATATTTGAGAGAAATAAAAAATTAATACCATATGAGTTTTAATACTAATAGTAAAGTTGATACATGTTTGAGGGAAATAAAAAATAAAAAATAGTACAATATGAGTTTAAATACTAATGGTAAAGTTGATACTCATCCAGTCATTTACAGCATAAACCAATCACTCAGAAACACCCATAACTTAGGCAGCTGACACACAAACAAGATGTAAGAAAAAAAAAAAAAAAAAAAAAGTTTGTATATAGAGACATTGTGATTCATAAGGTATACAGGCCTTTTAAGGTGAATGGATCCACTTTCAGGGGAGTCAAATCTGTCATTCTCATTTTTGCCTCTCTTCCCACTGGGGACAAACCCCTGAAGGAAAGAATCATTCCCCTCTAGGAGCAAATACCTTCCCTTAGGTTCTCTTCAACATTCTCTTCAAAGACTTATCCTCCAAGCATTAGACAGACAGGGTGCGAGTTCTTATGATAATGCAGCTATTGGTCTTCCATAATCGCAACTACATACAGTGTGTGCACTTGCAGACCATACTTCATTCTGAAAATGTGCAATGTCTTATTCATGTATCCAATAATGGAGTTTTATCAAACATTTTTCCGAGGTATTACAAAATAAATGGGCATCTAGAAAATGGAAGACTCCGTCATGTGAATTATTTCACTATAAAATGTATTCAGAAACACGTAGGATAATGCTGTCTTAAAAACAAGTGCAAACTGTTAAGCCAGTGAGTAAAATGATCGTGTTTTGTATTCTCAGATTTTGTTTTCTTGTAGGTCTTGGCAGAGTATCTAGCTCAGGGATGTACAGAAAAGTCTGAAGAAAAGCTGTGGTCCAAGTTTGATAAGAAACTGAAGAAAAACCCAACATTTAAAGTTTTAAAAGACAAAGTGAAATTAGTGACATGAGTTATCCACAGTGCTTCTGATAAATGTTGAAGTCTTTAATACTACTCTCTTGTTGAGGCACTCCAGCAAGTGGTTTTTAGTGGAACTTTTTTCTTTAAAGATGCTTAAATATCAAAATTTTAGGTTTAACATACCCAAAACCATTTCTCGTAGCTGAATACTGACTTGTAGTATATTGCATGACCTCTTTTGTCTATTTTTATCATTTTTTGTTTGGAGGTGGGTTTGCCAATAGTAAAAATATTCCTTCTGGTTTCCAGCCTTTGATGAGGTTCATTTTAATTTTTATGAAGCTGGGAACCACCCATTATGACATCACAACAGAAATGATGTCATCACTAATCACCGGATCTGTTTTGGAATATGATCATTTCAGCAAAGGGTTGCTTGGAATGTCAGCCACACTTATGCATCTTTTTGTTTTCCAAAAAGATATTACTTACGAAAATAACTGCTATAAGATATAAGAATAAATTCTTCTGAACTGATTTCATGTTAATTTTATATGAAATGGTAATTTTCAAGAATGTGCTTGAAACATGCCACCCCTACAGCAATATGGGTTATCTTGAGGCCGCCATTTTGAAACTGAAAAAAATACATTGCAAGAGATTACTTTTCAAGCTTGATAGCATACCAATGAATTTCAAAATCTCTACTGGACAAATCTGACTACGAGAAATGGTAGTAAACTGAACCATGTAAGTGGAATTTGCTGTTTCTTTATCCTTTAAGCATAAACTTAAAAAAACCACTTGCTGGAGTGCCTCAACAAGAGAGTAATTGGGCAAAGTTCTCATACACGCCTGGTAAACTATCACAAGTACCTCCGGCGGAGGTACCGATAAAAAGTTGTGACAGGCATCTGGAGCTGCCTGTGACTGTCAAAAAAATGCCAACAAATGGTAGGTATTCCTCTTTTTTGACAAAATACAAAATAACCAGGGAGTTTATTAAAAATCAAAAAGTGCTATTCGACCCTTATAGACATAAAGTTTTGTCACACATCATATCCCCCAGAACTTTTCATATTAACCAAAGATACGACTTTTGAAGTGGCTTTGGCGTCAGCCAACAGTACTCAAAACATAAAGAATTCGGCCGTTTTTGGTCTTAAATGCAGTGATCTTGCATACGAATCTGTTTTTCAAGGCACACCGATGTTAAGGTAACCTCCTTGCCAAAATATAAATGTCGATTGACTACAAATAAGGCTTGATTCTTGAAAACAACAGCTGGAGGTGTTTGCAATGGGGTGGAAGTGCCTGTGATGTAAGCAAATATAGTGAAAATCTGAATAGTTATTGCAGCTGGAAATATTGACATCTTCTCCAAACCACTGCCTGGAAAGAATCATTCATTCAAGGACACATTCATGAAATCCCATGTTAAAATTTCTAAAACACCCTCTCAAAGAGTTATTGCCCATTTTTTGTTTCCGCTTCTGTTAGTCAAACATTGACGAATTTCACATAGTTGCTGAAAATTAACTGCCTACTTCAGTGTTAGAACCGTTATGAAATGTGCGCTTAAATAAGAGTCAACATTTTTGTGAATGGTGATGACTGTGATCGGGAGGTGCTGCCTGTGAGTCATTCCAATTCGTTAGAAATTGTCGAGGTCACAAGTCATGCCAGCGACTAGTATGGTGTGTCAAATGGGTCAAAATTGCCGATACCCGTCAACAGGCATACACGTACAGGTATCTATAGTGTTGATCCTTTTGGTACCTCATGTGCGTGTCGCTCGCATGTGTCGTATGACGCTCGCTGTATGTGTTAATTTTGTGGTAACTGGAGTGATAGGTGCTACAAGATATTCAAGTCTGGCTAGTTATACCCCCGCCATACGAAGTATATCAGGGGGTATATAGTTTTTGTCATTCCGTCCGTTCGTCTGTTCGTCAGTTTGTTCGTTCGTCCGTCCGTTCGTTTGTCCGTCCGTCCGTCCGTTCGTCAACTTTACGTCAAAGTTTTGCGTTAAACCTTTTTTGATTGCTCATATCTCTGTAAATACCCATCAGATTCTTTTCATATATGGTTTGTGATATCTTTATAGCATTGCCTTTGGTGTAAATTATTTTAGCTTCTGGATCAGGACCCAGGGTGGGGCCAAGGGTCAGTAATTAGGACTTGGGCATTTTCATTATGTCAAAGTTTTGCGTCAAACCTTTTTGATTGCTCGTATCTCTGTAACTACATTGGAGCTTTCTTCCATATTTGGTTCATGATATCTCTATAGCATTACTTTTGATCTGGACTACCTACATTGCAGGGTCAGGCTCATGGGTGGGGCCAGGGGTCAATAACTAGGACTTTGCCATTTGTTGAATAGTTTTGGGTTATAGGTCTATTGTACTTCAATGGAGCCTAATGATACATGACTAGGTTTATTTCATACTAGTTTACACAACTGGATGCTGCTGCTGACATAAGGTTAAAGTCACAGACTTTGATCACGTATAACATTTGTATTGTAGCTTTGTGGTAATATATGCTTTCATTAGGCGGTGGCACTGGTCGGGGGTATACGTGAGCCCCTGCTCACTTGCTCTAGTTTTGAATTGTTGGCGCTAGAATCCAAAAACATCCGTAAGGCCTACAGATTACATCATCGGCAGGTGACATATTCTCAATATTACACCTTTTAGTATGTTGAAGTGATCGGAATCTTACTGTAAATTATGTTATTCAAATTTTCCGAATAGCCACTGCATCAAATTTGGTAACAAAAGAGCACTTTTCCACATAAAAGTCATCTTCCGAAACATTGTTTTTGCAAACGTTTGGAGTAGCTAGCATGGCGTGTGACTTCGACAATTTCTAACGATTTGGAATGACTAACAGCCTAGTAACAGGCAGTCATCGCCATTCACAAAAACGTTGTGTCTTATTCAAGCGCATTTCATAACTCTTCTAACACTGAATTAGGCAGTAAACTTTCAACAGCTACGTACAACTCGTCAATGTTTGACTAACACATATGGAAACAAAACGGGCAATAACTCTTTGAGATGATAAGCTTTGGATTTCTGTTGTGAAGCATCGATGTTACGTGTTCTTCTGTCCGCTTGTCTGTAGTCTTCTAGCAATAGGGTCACATGTACAGCTGCACACTTTGCTTTCTGGTTTCTGTTGTAATTTAAAATATAAAATAGGTAAAACAGAAGTTAGCGTTGTTTTCATTTGGGGTAGGTGAATGACCACCTGTCTGGGAAAGGGCTCTTTATTCGGTTTACCATGCTTGTCGTTTATGGACTATTGCCAATGTATACTTACTTCCATCTTGGTTTTGAGAGCAGGATGTAGAATCTGATTGTATACGTTCATGATCATTGACTGTCGTTTTAACAAAAATATGCTTGATATTCGCATTATGATAGATTATTGCAATGTTGTATGAACGATTCTTTCAAGGCAGTGGTCTAGAGATGAAGAATATCAATATTTGCAACCGCAATAAACCTTCAGATTTTCGCTATATTTTCTTACATCACAGGCACCTCCATTCCGTCACAGGCACCTCCAGTTGTTTTTTTACAGATCCAGCCTTATTTGGAGTTTACAGGCATTTATATTTGGGCACGGAGGTTTACTTTACGTCAGTGTGTCTAGATCAACAGATTCCTATGCAAGAAAAGTGCATTTAGGACCTAAAACAACCGATTTGTTCTTGTTTTGAGTACTTTCGACTGACCTTAAAGCCACTTCAAAAGCCATATCTTCCATATATATGTAATGTTCCCGGGGATATATTGTGTGACCAAACTTAATGTATATGAGGGTCGAATAGCATTCTTTGATTTTCAATAAACTCCCTGGTTATAATTTATTTTATCAAAAAAGACGAATACCTACCCTTTTTTGTTTATTTTTGGATCGTCACAGGTAGCTCCGGATGCCTGTCACAGCATTTTATCGGTACCTCCGCGGAGGTACCTGTGATAGTTTACCAGGCGTGTCATATCAAAAATAGAAATAAGTGAGGCTATTCAAATGAGAGACCACATGATGTTTTAAGACAAATAAGTACAATTTCGGGAAAAACAGCTCTGCCATTTTCATTTGAGCCTCCTCATTCAATGTGGATCAACTCTTAAAGTAAAGAATTTGCTCTTAGGGGAGCAAATTCTTTCCTTTAAGGGTTGACCCCATTTTGAAAGGGCCTCAATGTCTAAGGAAGCAAACACAGGAAGCCACAAAAGTTGTCTTGGATGTAAAAATGGCAGAAAAACATGGAGATGTACCCAGGCATCTTAATAGAGAGGTCTTGGAATTATCTTGAGATATTGTCCATATCAAGGGCTTAGAGGTTATACATCAAAAGTTATTTACTTTTCATACATATCATGTTTCATTATCATCTTTCAGCATCTAAATGCTTTTAAAATACAGTAAATATTGATTTACTCTTGCTTTCTTTGTATATCATTCTCCATAGTTGTCATTCACTTGAAACATTTCTTTTTCAACCACAAAGTTGATTTGGAATGTTTATACCGTAAACTTTGCTGTATTGTTGCTTGCACAAACAACCCAGTCCCAGATCCTAGGGAGCACTCTAAATGTCAGCAAACAGCATGACAAATGGACTTGTTTAAATTCCAAGGAAGAAACAAAGCTGACTGTCTGGGTTAATACGGCATCATGTTTCATCAGGGAAACCTTGTGGTATATATAGTGAATACAATAACAACAATAAATTGTCATATATTTATTGTGTAGCAATAAAAGGCTGCAGTATCTGCAAACATTCATAACAATAAACAACAAACATAATATGACCTTCCACACATGGATTTTTCTGTCTAAGGCTTAAAGGGATTCTTCTGGAGCCTGTTTCTCCTTTTTAGCACAAGAGGGCTCACGGCAAGTCTGAATATGAAGAAAACTCCACCTGCACATATATACAGACTCGCCACATTCTTTTCATCTAAATGCATATATGAGCTGCGACACGAGAAAACCAACAATGGTTGTGTGCCCAGCACAGACTCAGATCAACCTGGGCATCTGTCCAGTCTGATCAGAGTTCGCTGTCCACATGGGGGTAGCTTAGACCCTTAGCTACCCTTTCAGTGCTTAGTGAAGAGTCTGATCAGACTTGGCTGATGCCCAGAATGATCTAAGTCTGCACTAGGCGCACAACCTCTTTGTTTTCTCATGCTGCAGCTCATATATACATTCATCAGGGTTCCTAGAAAGGTGATGAAAGCAGGGACGAAATGCAGCACGCTGGAGTTATCATAAATCTATATTTCGGTTTTGGCCACTTTCAGGAGTTTGTGACTTCTCCACCAGTGCTTTTAAAGTAAATACTGTGCAAAAATATGTTGTTATTTTATACATACAGGTCAAATACCAGTTATAGATGGCTAATTATTTGCAGAAGTTTCAGGTTGGAATTTAATTGCACATTCACAGGCATGTGGAGGTTGTCTCTTTTTATACGCCCGTTTTGATCAGTCCGTCCGTCAACATTCTTGTGCACACCGTATCTCAGAAACGGTTTGAGATATCTTCATGAAATTTTGTAGGCGTATATATTAGGATGGGGCAAAGTGTTGCGTATAGTAATGGTTGTTCCCCCTTTCTTAATTTCAAAGTTATTCCCCTTTGATTATTTTTTACCCTACTAGTCTTGTGCGCGCCATAACTATATAACCGTTTGGGATATCTTGATGAAACTTCATAGCAATGTGTATGAGGGTGTGATGATGTGTCGCGAATAACAATGGTTGCTCTCCCCTTCTTCGTTTTGGAGTTGCATCCCTTTGATTAGATTTTTAGGGTATTTTTGTGTATACTAATCTTGTGCATTCAATAACTAAGTACCCATTTGGTATATCTTGATGAAACTTTATAGCAATGTGCATGATCACAAAATGGTGTGTCACATATAAGAATGGTTGTTCCCCCTTACTTAATTTTGGAGTAACCTCCCTTTGATTAGTTTTTTAGGCTAACCCATTCCCCCATAACTCCTTAACCCTTTGAAATATTTCAATGAAACTTTGTAGGAATGTGTATAATAATTGGGTAATGTATCATGCGCATGAACCATAACTCTCGCTTACCTCCTGAATTATCTGCCCATGCATCAATTTCCATTTTACTCTGTATCTCCTTAACCGTTGGAAATATTTTAACAAAACTTGTTGGTGATGTGTATATTGTCAAGGGAAAGTATTGCGACTAAAAGTTTATGAATTATCTCCCTTGTTTGACTTTGGCGTTTCACAACTTCTGAGCTGCTTCACCCTGGAACCTGATTTTTGGTGTACTAATAGTATTTGATGTGTTGTTTTGATAACATTGCAGTCATTAATTACAGAGTTGTTTCCCCTGTTTTGTCTGCCTGTCCATCCTTCTATAAACAATCTTGTTCATTCTGTAACTCCTTCATGACACTGAAACGGGCGTATTATGCGCCGCTTGCAAAGCCCTTGTTCTCAATGTACAAGACTTCTTTTCTCATGATATGGCTCAAACAATTTCTTTCGTGTCAATAAACAAAACCACAAACAATGCAGATATACAAAATACATTCAGTTATAAATAAGCCACGACACGACCAAACCAACAAAGTGCAATGTGCGTGGACATCCAAAGTGGAACCAACAAAGTGGAATGCCCCGGCATCCACCCACTCTGACCTGAGTCTTTGCTGTGTGCTAAATGGATAGCTAAGGGTCTAAACTAGCTCCCTGCATCCAGTGAAGATTCTGATCAGACTGGGAGGATGCCCAAGCTGATCTGAGTCTTTGCTGGTTGCACATGCCACTTTGTTGGGTTTGTCGTGTCGCAGCTCAGATATATAACTACTTTGAAAACATACCATGAAGTCTTGATTAAGAACTTCAAGATGATGGTGCTTTGAATAACTGGGCCAAGAAAAGGAATTTTTATATGCCCGTTTTGAAAAAAAACAAACAGATTTATCATGGCATGGCGCTGTCCGTCCGTCTGTCCATCTGTCTGTCCGTCCGTCAACATTCTAGTGCACACCATAACTCAGTAACAGTTTGAGATATCTTCATGAAATTTTGTAGGCACATATATTAGGATGGGGCAAAGTGTTGTGTAAAGTAATGGTAGCTCCCCCTTTCTTAGTTTCCAAGTTATGCCCCTTTGATTATTTTTGACCCCACTAGTCTTGTGTGCGCCATAACTATATAACCGTTTGGGATATCTTGATGAAACTCCATAGCAATGTGTACGAGGGTCTGACGATGTGTCGCGTATGAGAATGGTTGCTCTCCCTTTCTTTGTTTTGGAGTTTCATCCCTTTGATTAGATTTTGTAGGCTATTTTCGTGTATACTATCTTGTGCATTCAATAACTTAGTAACCATTTGGAATATCTTGATGAAACTTTATAGCAGTGTGCATGATCACAAGACGGTGTGTCACATATAAGAATGGTTGTTTTCCCTTCCTTAAGTTTTGAGTAACCTCCCTTTGATTAGTTTTTTCAGGCTAGCCCCATTCACTCCACAACTCCTTAACCCTTTGAAATATTTCAATGAAACTTTGTAGGAATGTGTATAATAATTGGGCAATATATCATGAGCATGAACCACAACTCTGGCTTACTTACTTCTCAATTATCTGCCCTTGCAGCAATTTCCATTTTACTCTGTAACTACTTAACCGTTGGAAATATTTCAAAACTTTATGGTGATGTGTATATTGTCAAGGGAATGTATTATGACCAAGAATGGTACTCTTGGATACTTAGTTTATGAATTATCTCCCTTGTCTGACTTTGGCATTTCTCAACTTCTGAGCTGCTTCATCCCTGAAGCTGATTTTTGGTATACTAATAGTATTTAATGTGTTAGATGTTTTAATAACATGGCAGTCATTTATTACAGAGTTGTTTCCCCTCTTTGTCTACCTGTCCATCCTTCTATAAACAATCTTGTTCATTTGTAACACAATGAAATGGGCGTATTATGCGCCGCTTGCAAAGCTCTTGTTCTTCCTGTCATTTCCCAGCTGGCTTTCTATTATACAGGCTTGATACTGTTAAATCAATATTCTGCCAGTCTAGTGATCCTTAATAATCCACTGATTACATGTAGTTAGTTATGCTTAAACCTTGTTCATCTGTGTTTCTGTCACACAAAACATTTCATATTTATTCGGCTATCCATATAGTACCATTAATAAGTACAAGTAAATCAGTTGTGTGCAATTAGGCTATTAGATAGTTTTCTCTTCTAACATGATCTCAAATACAATCTAGATTTTTGGGATCATTTTGGAAGAAAAAAAAACTCCATTTTATGACAGAAAAAATACAATACTTATAATCAGCTGAATTCCATTGGCTAAGGATGAGTTGCACACAATTATATATCAGTCACTAATTATGCAAATATATCTTTCAACTGCATACTATAAATAATGAGTAAAATATCACATGAAACATATTGCACATAGGACAACAATGATTTGAATGAAACGTCTAGAGAGATTAACCAATCTTAACAAATCCTACACTGGTTGACAATACGAAGACTGCACTATGTTACCACAGGTTAAGGCAGAGCTCCTTATATAAATTCATTAAATCCATTAATGCTTAGTGGACTCTTATACCTTACAGTTTGGACAGTCCCATTTACAATATCAGGGATGTCTGATTTAAAAGGAATCCTTTATTGTCCTTCAACTTTCTTTCACTCTTCAGCCTGATAAATAAATTGGCTGTGTCTTCACATCTTAAGATTGCTGTTACTGTGGTTCATGTAAGGAGTGGTTCCAAAATGAGACTTTTGTGTAATACAAAATAAGCTTGCTTTTACAACATAGCTGATAGTGTACAAAATGCCTGGAGCTACTAAAATTAGATGCAGTGTTTTGAAAACAGTGCAGATCCAGATGAGATGGCTCATCATGAGCCATCTCATCTTCATATACACAGTTTGTTTAAATGGTTATTATTCTTGTATGTAAAAATCCATTTCCAAAAACAGATCTGTCAAATTCAAGCTGGAAGAGTCCACTTCTGACATCAGGGATGAAAATGTTAATCATCAGCAGTTATAGAGAGAGCTTTGATGTCTGCCAGTGTCTGCTGTATTCTGGCCTTCCTTTCTTGCTCAGTAAGCTTGGAATGGTTAAATAGGTCTGATGATACACCACTGTATGCTTTGAAAGCTTCCGAGTTGTAGGTTACCTATAAGATATAAAAAGAAAGTCAAAATGAAAATGAGCTGGGATAATAACATCACCAATGTACACAAGCCTCAACCTTTCTTTGATAATCAAAACTATGAAAAAAGAATGAATGGTTAGGCTTTCTGAGGAAGCAACTCTATAATTTTCATTTTTGTCTCCCATCTCAATAAGGGTCAACTCTTACAGGAAAAAATTGCTCCTAGAGAATCAAGTTCTTTCCTTTATGAGTTGACCCTCTTTTAAAAGGGATTCGTCACCCAGGGAAGGAGCAGAAATTCACATAAGCTATCTCCCTTTGAGATATGGCAGAAAATCATGGGTGTATACTTCAGAGTTGCTTCTAGGATTTGTTCAAAGTGGGCCAACTCCCCCCCACCCCTAGACTCCAAAAAAGGGGCCAATGCCTAAAGAGAATGGGAAACCATACGGCATTGCGAAAATACAACAGATATTCTCAAATAAACATTGATTTTGAACATAAAAGACAACTACAACTATCAACACAGTTCAATTGAAAAAGTTGAATAACCCTTGGCTGAAATTGTGACTAGCTTTAAAGTTTTGACCAGTAGATTGTATAAAAATTGGATTAAGTTTGTCCGATTTATCCGTTTGTTCGATCACAACCCAAGACCGAGTCGACTTCTGCGACATTTTTCTATCTCCGAGACGAAATGAAAGTACAAAGGTATGCGCGGGCAGTGGGAAAAATCCAATTTTTCATCATGTGATCCGTCTGGGCCAATGGAATTATAGTCTCAGAAGACGAGATTCGCAGAAATTAGCAGGAAAAAACGGAAATAGAGGATGATTTAAAGGAACCAAATGTTCCATGAAAGAACTCCAATACGCACCGAAATACCAAAACTGTGCCGCACCTCGGCACTTTGAGGGATTTACTACGCAGCCAATTCAAAATTTCGGGCCAATAATGTAAAATAAGCGGGATTATCACACTCCCGCGCCCTAGAATCAACTCTGTACTTGTACACCTAAATACTTGGACAGAAATACTAAACTACAGTCAACTCTGGATGTCTCTAAGTGCCAACGTTTATTACAAACTACTGATATCTCGAAGTAAATTTTCTGATCTCAGAAAATTTACTGTGAGATGTCAGTAGTTTGGGATAAGAGGAGTTTAAAATTAATGAAATAAAACAACAACAGGAAATTGGTCCAAGCTATATTCTGTGATATAAGAAGGTACTCTGAGATATCAGTGTTCGAGATATTGAGAGTTGCCATAGACATATCACACTGCTCCTCTAGCAGCAAATCAAGAGTCCAATGAGGACTCGAATGGTTTGCCATTCAGCTTGCAGTTTCATGAAGGATCCTTTGAACAAAAATCTTATCCTGGACAACAGGTAATACCATCAACTGTATGACCAAGGCTATTACCTGAGATCTGACTAGAGCTTCAAAGGAAGGCTGAAAGTAGTCTATCTTTCCCTCAAACAACCTTGGTAAGTCTGCCTTTAGTGTCTCATTCTGACTGTTAAACTCCTCTTTGGCTGATTCTAGGGCTTTCTTTGTCTGAAATATGGGTGATCTTGAAATGTAGTCAAAACAAGTCAACACAGCATTCCTAGCTGCTGTCCATTAGCTTTTATGACACATGCCATCATAGGCCTGGTACTGATAGGTGGACACAGAAAAAAGATACCAAATTTATTCTGCAACAATAAGTGGTTGTTTTCTCTCCTCTGAAATGATCCCAAATATGTAATCCAGTCATATTAATTCCACTAAAAGATGTTTTCCCCTTCTAAAACAATCCCAAAAATCTAGATCTGTCTTGTAAAATGTAAGACATCAATAGATATTTTGGTGGAGACAAAACACTGTATTATATTAGTGAATACACAGTCTAAGGTAACCAGTGTGTAAGAAATAACTTCCTCAATGCAAGTACTTGTAATTCAGTCCCTCTAATGTTTTCCTAAGTACAACTGTGGCTATTCAGTCAGGTTGTAGATGAACGAGCAACACATGTATACAGCTATGATAGCTTGCATAACTTATGCTTACCCGCAACAGGTCTTCATCTACTTTCAAACCAGCAAACTAAAAATTTCTGAAAGTACATTAATCAAGAACATAATTTTTTGTGAATATTTCAAAGAATATCTTACAGCATCTAGTTTGACGACATTCTGTCCTGTTCTATCTCTGTCCTGGTATTTATCATTTCTAGCTTGACAGCGATTATATTCCTGTAGACTCTGTTCTCTCTTCTTTATAGCACCTTGAATAGTAGGAAATATACCACTGAATCTGAAAATATAGTTAAATATCAGGAAATATACTACTGATTTTGAAAATGTTGTTAAACATTAGGAAATATACCAATGAAACTAAAATATATGGTCAATGTGAATGGATACACTTTTAGGGGAAGCAACTCTGCCTCTTTCATATTTACCACTTTCTCAGCAGGAATCTTCTAAAATGAAGTCTACCTTTAAAAGAAAGGTTTTGCTTCCTTTAATTCCTTCCTTTAAAGGTAAACTTCATCTCAGAAGACCATTGTTGACCAGGGAAGAAAACAAGAAGGCACAGAAGTTGTCCCCTCTTGTAAAACTGGTAGCACAAGGCAGGTGCACCCATTGCTAGAACCTTAATATGTCTTTCTTTGCATGTTAACAAATATAAAATGACAAGCCGAAAAGAAATCAGTGGATTTAACTCTATTGTACACCTATGGATCATTATGGATCACTAGCCAAGAATTACATAGGCCCTTATAACTTAGATAAGCAGACTGGTTCTCACCTTCCGGAACCACATCTACTTTAAACAGGTATGCATCCCACCATTAACTGAAGGGAAAAATCACAGGCTTATTGTGGGACCTTCATCATGCGCTAATTTGTTTGTGGGTATATGTCACATGCTAAGTTGTCTTTGTACTGGCCAATTTTTACTCTATCAGGTGACTTTTGATGGACATTCTGCATGTGGCTCTCAACTAACAACTGGCCTTCCTTTATCATAATTGTATCCTTTCAACAGACTGCCTCATTCATATTTTTGAAAAATAACTTACTTTTTCATTGGTTCCACCAAGGTCTTTTGTATGTTGGAATTCTGAAAGAAAAACTGACAATGAAGATGGATGGATGACTAGCCATTTTATGTCATTTTTAATAGTATTTCATTCATATCACGACAACAGGAGGATGATACTGAAAGGCTGAGTGCAAAGGAGGCTGTGTGCAAAGGAATCCTGTTAACGGTTGACAAGATTTCAGCCTCCAGCGGGGCTCCTGGGATACAATGAAGAAACAGGATATATTATCAAAACAAGATCAGTCCTAAAATATCTGCATAAAAGACATATGATGTTGAAGACATCAGCTCTTTTCCGCAGAATTCCAATTTCTTGCAGAAAGTAGTATTAAAATATATACTCAATTCCCTTATAACCAATATACACTAATATAGAATAATTTTCAGAGCTTGGGTAAAATTAAAAAAAAGTGATTCAATAAAAATTCTGGGACTATTTATCTCATTTCTCAATTAATACATATGTTGTGAAAGCCAGTTCTAATGACATTGCTGAGCTGTTCTGAGCTGTTCTAGTGAGAAGTTCCATGGAAACATATGTTCTGTTTTGACTGCATCAGAGACAAAGGTAGCAAGATGACACCACATACCGTCAACTATCAATATTTCAAAACTGAAGTTGATCTTAAATTACTAATACCTCAAAGAAAATTTTCTGGTCTCAGAAATTTACTTTGAGATACCAGTAATCTGAGAAAGTAGGAAATGTGTCCAAACTATATTCTTTGATATGACAAGGTACTTTGAGATATCAGTGTTTGAGATAATGAAAGTCAACTGTGTGTTTGATTCTTACCAATTCATTCCTGTGCCTGTCTAAACTCTCCAAGGATCTCTCCCATTCTTCAATATTTCTGCGGAAGTCTTCTTCATTCTGACACAGCCCACTATTCTGTAGGTCCTGAACTATCTTGTGTTCAGATTTGGCAAGGGCTGAAAACAAAATAAGCTGTCAGATATCCCACATATTCAGACATTTTGTGATTCAGAAACTACTCTCTTGTTGAGGCACTCCAGCAAGTGGTTTTTTGAAGTTTATGCTTAAAGGATAAAGAAACAGCAAATTCCACTTACATGGTTCAATTTACTACCATTTCTTGTAGTAAGATTTGTCCAGTAGAGTTTTTGAAATTCATTGGCATGCTCTCAAGCTTGAAAAGTAATCTCTTGCAATGTATTTTTTTCAGTTTCAAAATGGCGGCCTCAAGATAACCCATATTGCTGTAGGGGTGGCATGTTTCAAACACATTCTTGAAAATTACCATTTCATATAAAATTAACATGAAATCAGTTCAGAAGAATTTATTCTTATATCTTATAGCAGTTATTTTCGTAAGTAATATCTTTTTGGAAAACAAAAAGATGCATAAGTGTAGCTGACATTCCAAGCAACCCTTTGCTGAAATGATCATATTCCAAAACAGATCAGGTGATTAGTGATGACATCATTTCTGTTGTGATGTCATAATGGGTGGTTCCCAGCTTCATAAAAATTAAAATGAACCTCATCAAAGGCTGGAAACCAGAAGGAATTATTTTTACTATTGGAAAACCCACCTCCAAACAAAAATTGATAAAAATAGACAAAAGAGGTCATGCAATATGCTGCAAGTCAGTATTTAGCTACGAGAAATGGTTTTGGGTATGTTAAACCTAAAATTTTTATATTTAAGCATGTTTAAAGAAAAAAGTTCCACTAAAAACAACTTGCTGGAGTGCCTCAACAAGAGAGTAACTTTCTTATCCTGAATATTAGGACAAATTTATTACACACGCCTTAAATTTTTTTGATGACTGCTTAAATAAAGCTGTATTGGTGTTTCAAAAAATACAGTTTAGTTCAAGTTTTAACAGCAATTGATTCTACATCATGAATTTCCATCTGTGAATTTTGTTAAATCCTGTTTTCAAAATACCTTCAAGGATGCAAAAGCCAATATCAGACATCCTATGGATGACAGGTAACATAAAACTTGTGGCCACAACACTATTTCTCACTATCAAAGCCTTTCTACTTAAGGTGAATGGATATGCTGGCATTTGTTACTGCCATTTTTTAAAGACAAATAACATTTGAGAAGAGACATGACAAAACCAACAAAGTGGCTTGTGTGCCCAGTGAAGACTCAGATCAGCCTGGGCATCCACCCAGTCCAATCATTGTATTCACTGTGCATGTAGAGCTAGCTTAAAACCCTCAGCTACACTTTACGTCTTCCCTGTGCAGGTAGAGCTAGCTTAGAGCTAGCTTATACATGTACATTCAGTTACCCTTTAAGCCCCCAGCAAAGATTCTAATCAGACTTGGTGGCTACCCAGACTGATCTGAGTCTTTGCTGGACACACATGCCACTTTGTTAGTTTTGTCCTGTTGCAGCTCATTTGAGATTTAGTATTAGCTTTTCTGTCCTGCTCGAATGAGGTCTGCTCTTCTAGGAAAGAATTTGTTTTTGGAAGAGGGGCTCTGCGCCGCTTCTCCTTTGGTTTAAGACCTGAACGCCATTGAGAAGGCAGGCAAAATGAAAGTGACAAGTAGCTTCCTCTTATATAGTACCTATTACCCTTAATTATCTTACCATTATTAGCCTCAATGTATCTCTTGCCATCTTTGTAGATCTTTCTGGAGGACTCATCCAATCTAGTCAAATAATAGTGGGGTATAAAAATAGCCATCAGAGGAGATGGCAAATCCCCCGACCGAAGACCCCCATGGACTTGGTAAAAAGGGTGCACTTCAAAACACATATTAGTAATATATTGTCGTTCTTTTATGCTTCTGATTGACATTAACTGCTAACAAATGCATGATTATCTAACACTCAGACTAAAACAGTATGCTTGACTGCTAAAAAGAGGTAATATCTCAAACAGCCACCATATAAACAAATGTATAGTATACGATACATTCAACTTTCAAAATGTGTGAATAGCTTCTAAAGTACAAGCCCTACAAATCTAATTTTGAGCTCTCTAGTAAGTGAATTTGGACAAAGAATCCAAATCTGGATTTTTTTTTTTTTTGTGGGGGGGGGGGGGGGGGGGGGGGTTGCACGGGAATGTGGAGGGGTCAGAGAGAGTAGTTAGGAACACTGATATGATATCACAGCATGATCATCAATATTCTAAAAGGTACACGGTTATTCAGATTCTGAAGCTGGCCAGGGTTATACAGATATGGAGCAGAGACTCAAACAGCAGCTCAAACTACCAAAGGGAAATAACTCACAAAGTAAAAAAGCAAGAGTTATCGTTCATGTATGAGACAAATTGTCATGACCTGTTCTGCATATCTGTGAAGTATCATGAAAATATTTCAAAAGGTATTCAAGCTATGGAGCGGACACCTAAAAACATCAAAGGGAAATAACTCCAAAAGTAAGAAAGCAAGAGTTGTCATTCTTGTTCGCGACACATCATCATGACCTGTTCTATATATCTGTGAAGTATCATAAAAATATTCCAAAAGGATTTCAAGTTATAATGCGGACACGAAATCACACCTAAAACTATCAAGGGGAAATAACTCAAAAAGTAAGAAAGCAGAAGTTGTCATTCTTGTTCACGACACATCGTCATGACCTGTTCTACATATCTGCGCAGTATCATGAAAATATTCCATAAGGTATTCAAGTTATAGAGCGGACATGAAATCATACCTAAAATGATCAAGGGGAATTAACTCAAAAAGTAAGAAAGCAAGAGTTGTCTTTCTTGTTCGCGACACACCACCATGACCTGTTCTACATATCTGTGAAGTATCATGAAAATATTCCAAAGGGTATTAAAGTTATAGAGCGGACACGAATCTGCCAAACAATCACACCTAAAATGATCAAGGGGAAATAACTCAAAAAGTAAGAAAGCAAGAGTTGTCATTCTTGTTCGCGACACGTCGTCATGACCTGTTCTACATATCTGTGAAGTATCATGAAAATATTCCAAAGGGTATTCAAGTTATAGAGCGGACACGAATCTGCCAAAAAATCACCAAAGGGGAGATAATTCAAAAAGTACAATAGCAAGAGTTACCATTCTTGTACGCGACACATCGTCATGACCTGTTCTACATAACTGTGAAGTATCATGAAAATATTCAAAAGGGTATCCAAGATATAGAGCGGACAAGAAAATGTTTACGGACGGACAGACGGACGGACGGACAGACGGACGGACGGACGCCAGGCTCATGGCTATATCCCCCGAACCTTTCGGTCGGGGGATAAAAAGGACATATATATATATACACATAGAGGCAATAAAAAGTACCGTATGTGTGTAAGTATAGGGATACCTAAAATAATCATTTTTTCATTTGTCCCAAATGGAAATTTTATCATTCTTGGTGTTCCAAAACTTAAGCTAATGACAGTATGCATACCTCGGACACATTATGATGTCTAAACAAAGTCCATAGTGTTTGAAAATTCTTAAATAAATGGATCACGTGCTCTACATATGCTTTAATAGTTTGATTTAAACAGAATACATTTCATAGTAGATCTATTGTGACTCTAAAGTACTGACTTAAGTAAGCTACAAACTGCCATGAGTGGCCAGTCCGTAACAGCTCAGTGACATGATTTCTGTCTGCCACTGACAGCCTTACCCTCATCAGACCTCCAGATAAGAGGGGCTACTTAGAATAATTCAAAGATAATTTTTCTTATTTATCAATGAAAACACATGTTGTGAACTCTCATTTAACTCTGTCAATGACATATGCTTTTATGGAACAGCAGAGATAATTTTCTTATTTCTCTGTGAAAACAAAGGTTGTGTCCCCTCACTGAAAACATCTCAGCGAGACAGTTCGAATGAGTGGTCACAACATATGTTACAATGGAAAAATAAAATAAAATTTTCCCTACATTATCCTTGTTACCCCTTCCTATCTGGAGCTCTGTACTCTCAGTATCTGGAACTCTGAATGAACAGATCTTACCTCAGCATTATCATTAAGGTGAATGGGTACCATTTAAAGGGAAGCAACTCTGCCATTCTCATTTTTGCCTCCCTTCCCAATTGGGGCCAATTCTCAAAGGAAAGAATTCACTCCCCTAACAGATGTTCCTACTTGGAAAACAGGTGGAATTCAGGCTGGTGTACCCAAACACCTTTAACCATACCATATACAGTCAAACCTGTCTTAAGGGGTCACCCAAGGGAAGGAGAAAAATTGGCTGCTTAAGACAGGTGACCCCTTAATACAGGTTCATTTGCACTGTATTTTGGTTCAAGGGACCCAGAAAATGTGGCTGCTTAAGACAGGTGACCCCTTAATAGAGGTGACCCCATGAGCAGGTTTGACTGTACACAATAATTTTTGCTGTGTTCCATTTTTTGCGGTATTTCGCGGTCACTTAGAAACCGCGAATATTAAAATGGCTAAATAATTTCCTGTTTCTTACAAAGTATCATCAGTTGACACAGTGTATTTTTTTTCTGTTTGCTTCGGTAAATTCTGGTACTTTTTACTTGAACCAGCTCTTTCATTAACCTGTGGCCCCTGCCACAGGTTAATGAACGGACTGGCTCAAGTGAAAAAGAAGCAATTTTACTTTACTTTTCGTGCATATTGCTAACCGCGAAAATTAAAAATCACGAAAATTAATTTTCATGTTTTGACCCTAAACCGCGAAAATTTGAACCTGCGAAAATTACCATGTATATGGTATTTCAATAATCTGGAGCTTTGACAGGTGCTATTGTTTGTGGGTCAGGGGAGGGGAAGTAATGAGGTACTACTTACTCATCTAGTTTCTTCACCTCCCTTTCAAACTCTCTCTCTGACTGTAAAGTAAATAGAATGGAATAGAATGTGTCATAGTGACTTGTTAACATTTCATCAACTCTTTCTGTAAATCTAGCCATCCACTGAACATGTACTCACTATGGCTACACCTCAGTGTTTTGACCACCTCTTTACCAGGGCCAAGCTGTTCAAAGTATCATAGGCTTAACTCTATTGCACTCAGAACAGCCAAAACTCTATGGAGTTTTGGCCGTTCTGAGTGCAATAGGGTTAATGAAGCTATCAGTTATGAATTCGTTAAATCCTTTAGTACACTAGTACACACAAAATCAAGTATCGAAAGTATTCAAATATTTTTGCTGACAAAATGTATGGAGATTTTGCAGTGCAAAAGCTCCTCACAGTTTCTGAGCAAAAAATGGCAGTGCTTTCTTCATATACATGTATGTTCAAAATTTTATCGTCTCATAAACTAATGACTTTAGTTTTGAACAACCTGGCCCAGGAAGACAAATAGTACAGTATTTCTCCTCCTGGCAGACAGATTTCTTTTTCAAAAAGGAGTACTCTTAACCCTTAAAGCGCCAAAAATTAAAATTGTTGAATTGGCAAACAGTGTAGATCCAGATGAGGTGGCTCATAATGAACCACCTCATCTGAATCTACACTGTTTGCCCTCTACTGTTCGAATTTTCAATATGATATCCCTTGGACGAGACATTTTTTGAAATTCTGCAGAGGTATATTTTTTTTTCTGTTTTTTTGGCGCATTAAGGGTTAAAGGCCTTAAAAAGTAGCCCCCTGTGAGAAGAAAAAAAATAAACATGTACTGCCATATATAACAGTGATTTCCATTAAAGGCCCCATTGCTCTATCAAGGGAAAAATTTATGAAAAAGTTTGTGGTGATGTATCTCTACAAGCTTCTCACTACAGTTTCGTCATTGTAAATTACCGCGATTTTTCAGGTTGAATTAAATAAAACATTCTTAAATTTCATATAAAAAGGTTTCAAAACTATCTGGGTCATTTAATTTGGCAACTTAAATGACCTACTTTTGATTTCATAAGCTTGAATAAATTGGTAAAAATACAATGTAAAAGAGTGGTGTCCCAATCTCTACCCCGCTTTTGTATATCTTGAATCGCTCGACGGGAAATCAGTAAAGGAAATCATCTTTTGTGGAGCAATTTGAGCAATTTGTGGTTTTTCAAAAACATGTTCCTCCTGCTTTTTGCATGTTATATGACTCAGTTTGTGAACATCAACCTGCCTATTATCACCAAACATGACAGTCTGGTTGCTTTTCATAATGATTTGTGTCTTGATGTTTGTACCACTGACAGGACTATGGAGACTTTATAGCTGTATCTATGCACCAAAGTTGCATACATGCAGTTTTCTTTGGGCTTTTTTCTGTGAAGATCTGGACCCATTTGTTCAAAACAAATGATTATTAATGTTATTTAATGAGATACATGTATTATAGTTTCAAAAGTATACAGCAAAAGCTCGTATCTTTTAGCACTTTATTTTTTGGATAAAAAGGTAAAAGTTTCCCATAGCCTAATAGCCGTAGGGGCAGTGGGGGTTGCAGGCCCACTGTGTCTTGGGCACAGCATGTGAAAGGGGGAGCCCATCGCTCTTTTGCTGCCTTATCCTTCCCTGATTCGAAGCAGGTACCCATTTACTGCAAGGTTGTCAGAGTTTTCCAATTGTTGGATGGCAAAAGCAGGCCACCATCAGATGACGTTCCGGCGACTTTTAGCACCATAACCAAGCATCTCTAACAACTCGACTACGGTGTCTCTCTTTTGGATACTGGATGAATTAACAAGGGTTTAACTAATGACTTTGTTAAGCTAATGATTTTTTGAGCAACTGGGCTCAGACTTCCAATTTTAGAACCAGTCTATTCTACTATATGCTGCAGTGCCAAACAATTGCTGGTGGACTTGTAAACTGTTTAGGCTCTAAATCAGACTGCTCCTTGATGATTCCACCCAACACTGTTTTCTCTCACATTTCTGCCACAATGCTTACAGTGATTATGATAACTATTCTGTCAAAATATTAGTTGTGACATGGAAACAGGGTTCTTAACACATATGAGAACAGAAAACATTACTCTGACAGCATTAATCAGGAAATCCTTCTCAGTATAACTTTTGCGAAAAAAAACTGAGTGTGCAAATTGCAAAATTACATGAACATGAAAATATAACTATCACATAATGCTTATAGCCTTTATCAATCCACAGAACCAGAAAGAAAAAAACAAAATCAGAACTCTGTGAATGTTTCCTTAAATATCAATTTGTCAAAAGGTATTTGTGAAAATTTCATGATTTAGTTGACCAACATCAGAGCTGTGGAAATACCAAAATTTTCTACTTGTCCATGGACAAGTAAACAGACAAAATTAACTTCACCAAACAAGTATTTACTTGCCCAGAAGTAATGCATACATGAAATGAGGAATAATAAATAATGAATAGAGGCAGAGTTAATGATATTTTTTGGCTAACTGTCACAAAGTTCTGAATTAGAACTGTACATATGCTGTGGGCATCTGTTAGAATCGCCTCGATGAAGCGATTCTAATAGGAACCCACAATATTATGTTTTCTTGAGAAATATAAAAAATATCTCAGAATTATCCTCGAAGACTTCCACTGATGACACTTTAAATACTTGTCCCAGAGCAAGTAAAATGAAATTTCTCACTTGCCCAGAGTCAAATGGGACAAGTAGGACAAGTCAGGCATAGTATTTCCACAGCCCTGCCAACATGCAACTCAGCTGCATGGTAAAAGATTCAGATGCTGATACTCACTGCCTTTGACACAACACTTTTCTTTGGTGCAGAATGCCTACTGAATGGATTCCTGAGAAATACAAAAATAAAACACATTTTGTTAAAACCAAATAGTTACGTCAAAAGAAATGCACGAGCAGATATATCAGATTAAGACAAAAGATGAATCCTAGTGCCCTAGAAGGGGTATAAATGTTAATTTAAGGATAATTTTTCATACGAAAATGTATGTTGTGATCCCCCCCCCCCCCCCCACCCCCACCCAGAACAGTCTTGTTGAGACTGTTCTAACAAGGGGTCACAACATCATATTTTATGAAGAACTTTGGAAAATTATCTTTAAATTATCCCTGTTACCCCTTTATACCTGGAGCACCAAAATCCTCCTACACCAGCAATCTTATCTACCTGGGTCACAGAATTATCTCTACAATAACAACATTTAAAAAAACAGTGACTATATGCCAGTTTAACTTCATGTGTTCCAAAAAGAAAATGGAAGTCTACCCATTTTATGTTAACTCATCAACCAATACATAATCTGGCTAAGTTTTCAAAATCTTCATAATTTTTTTTACTTAGGAAATCAACTTTGTCAGACAGGCAAAAGTTTCAGAAAAAAGCCACTGATCATCATGTCACAAATTGACTTCTCTGAACTTGAAGATGGACTCATCTGTTAAAAAATTAAAGTTAGTATGCCAATATGTTATGTGTTCGAACAAATACAACTTATAGTCCAATAAAAGCATCCTTACTAGCTAGTCTACAAGTTTACTGCTCTTATTACAGCTCATTGGTGCATACTGTTGAACACAGATACACCTTTTAAAAGTTAAAGCATTAAAGCCATTTCTCTCTTGCACCTTTAAAAGGAAGAATTTGCTTTCTTTAGAGAGCCAATTCTTTGCATCAGGACCAACTTGGTGAAAGTTGTCAGCCCCCAAGGATGCAAATACTGTTCTGTTAAACTCTAGAAGGACTGTTTTTTTTGTGTTAAGCCTTAAAGCTCCAAAAATTAAAATAGTTAAATTTGCAAACAGTGTAGATCCAGATGAGGTGGCTCATAATGAGCCATCTCATCTGAATCTACACTGTTTGCCCTCTAGAGTTCGAATATTCAATATGATATTGCTTGGACGAAACATTTTTTGAAATTGTGCAGACGTAAATTTTGTTGTCTGCCTTTTGGCGCATTAAGGGTTAAGAAACAGTCCATGGACTACTAGCTGTTCCTTTAACCATTTATGTTCAACTCAACCCCCATATCTCTATGTAATGCCATTCAATAACAGTCTGGTAATTAACGTACCAAGGAATGACAACAAATATTCTTATTATCCCCTGTGATAATTGTAAAGTGTAATGCTCTTTCAGAGTCTATTTTGTATACCTGCTGACTTCATGCATTTATGACTGTAGTGAGCAGGCTGCAGACACAACCTAAGCTGTCAGATGCTACATATATTCAGACTTTTTATCTTCTATGGTCAAACAGCAGTTGCTTCTTCAAAATAGTTTTAGATAGTTCATTGCTTAATTTTAAATTAAGAACACACACAATGACATAGTCACCATATATATATACCAATTCTATACAGATTGGTACCAGTCTACATACGGCATCAGGACATTTTGTGCCAACGTCCTAGGACGTCTCATCCCAAACATACCAAAAACATGGGTGATTCTTCCCAGGAAGTTTTGCCCCATAACTATTTTGTAAAAGGTATGTAGATTGATTAATGATCAAAACATGAGAATATACAAAATTTTAATATGTATATACCGTTAATTACATGGAACATATAGGCCTGCATATAAGAAATTTAAAGAGTACGTACAGAAATAAATAAAAAACAGGAGCTATCAACACTACATATACAGTATCTCTGTGAATTTGTTTTGGATTATTAAATTTGCAAATGCTCGACTGATCCTCTTCTACAAAATAGTGTAACGTTACAATCTGGTTGCTGTTTCCCTCCCTCAGTACTTTAACTATGTATACTTCCCCATCAGATCCCTGTCCTCACAGACCTTCAGTCACGTAGGTCAACAACAACAAGGTAAGGACATTCATGAATTGTATGCCCTAAGCCACAACATTGTTTTTAACTGTTTGAGCCTCTTCATTTTGTAACATAAGCCATAAGCTACCTATTTAGCTATTTTAATGCTTCTGTACTGTGCAGGGCTTTTACAGGGTAACACACTGGAAAAGGAATCTTTCCTGTGAGGCCGTCTTGCTTTTTACAGGGTCCCATAACAAAATCCGACAACACGACAGAGTCAGTATCATGACAGCTGCATTATATTGTGATCAACCATTCAAATTTCAGTAGCTCTGCATACTGACAAAGGCAAAATTACGGTATCAGGTTGCAAACGGAAGTATGTTTCAATGAAGTGTGTACCACATAGAAACTTCTTCAGTTTCTTGAGAAAGTCAATGTTAACATATACAACCGCTACTTTATTCATGACAGATAAACTATACCAGCTCATTATGAAGTCTCTACTTCTGAAACATTTAAATGCGTCATGTCTTCTACAATATTGTTTTCCTATTTCCTTGTTTACTTAGGGTCTATCTACAGAACTGCCATGCGAGCACTTGTATGGTTGCATTGCTATCGTGCCCTGTCAAATTTCAGCCGTGCACGGATCACCTCCGCGTGCTCATCAATTAGATGGACAATTTTTGCACGATGTCGGTTAGAATCTGATCACCCAGGTGTACCGCTGGCGGACTGGCTCATGAACAATAGTGCTAGGCGTAGATCGAATTGACACTACAGTTCAAGGGCGTGCAACGAGGGGACAGCACAAGAAGCTTCAATGTTGAAAAGTAGTTGCAGTTTGAAGGCACCTTGACCTTCTATTGTTTCTTTTTTGTTTTTGACGACATTATTTAACCCATTAATGCCTTTCGTCCCACAAATAAGACGTAGGCAAACAGTGCAGAACCAGGCCCCAAGGTTATAAAACTTAGTTCATGCTCAACTCAGCTGAGCATGAAATTTTACCTGCTATCAAATAGCAAATTACTGATAAGTACAGTTGTTTTCTTGCTCAGTTTAGCTGAGTATGAAATTATATCTGCTTATGAATATGAAAATACCAACATTGGTTGGCATTTTCATATTCATTAGAAGAGAAATTTTAATGCTCAGCTGAGTTGAGCACGAAAAAAGTTTTATAACCTCGAGGCCAGATCAGACCCCGCAAAACACGGAATCTGACCAGGGCCTACACTATTTGCATACGGCAAATCATTTCACCTTAAAACAAAAAAAAAAAATGATATTAATAGTAAACCAGACATCCATAATTGATAAATGGACTCATCCATTTAATAGGGATAGAATAGTCAATTGTGGATAATTAAATGAGGTAAGCTTGTCGTTTTCAATATACTGAAAACTAATTAAGGTTTATTACTTCAAGGACGAAGCGGATATAGATGAGTTTGTTGCACAGGTCACCGAGACTGTGTTGAAGATGGCAGATTCGAACCGTGGGCCACAGGTAGCGCTGTCTGTGTAGAGAAAGCTTGATACACTCCAATTCTTGCTCTTTCGGGGCACATACATATACACGTGCATATCACATGTAACAAGCAATCGCTATACAGTCCTTAATTTCGCTTTAAATGATTGTGTTTTATTTCAACATTGCGAGTATACATGGTATTACAAATTTAAAGTCATTTACTGTAATATTCAAAAGCAGCGTCTGAGCATTTGCGCAGAAGAGAAACCAGAAACATAACTGAGCCGCGACAAGAGAAAACCAACAAAGTGGTTGTGCACCCAGTGCAGACTCAGCTCGGCCTAGGCATCCACACAGTCTGACCAGACTCTTCGCCAAGCGCTTTAAGGGTAGCTAAGGTTCTAAGCTACCTTCATGCGGATAGCGAAGAATCTGATTAGCCAAATTGACAGCATTTCAGCACGCACCAGAGTATCTGCATGCTCACATTTGATATCAATACGACTACCTAAAGATATAACCATACGAAATATCTTTGGGCTATAAACCCTTACAGTTCCCTTGAGTATAAAACATGATTTTGAAGATCATCAAATAGCATCCAGCTCTGCCTCTGTATGTCTGAATTCACGTCTCATTTTCTCTCTTTACGTCTTTTTTTAGAAAAGAATTTGTCTAAGAGTAATTGCATCCCCCAACTCCTTTGAGAAGGGAGACAAATGCTTTCAAATCAGAGTTATTTCCCTTGTAGTGTACCCATACACTTTATGATGAATGGGTAAAATTTCAGAGGAAGCAGCTGTAATTTTTATTTCTGCTTCCCTTCTCAGCAGAGTTCAACACTTAAAGGAGAATTTGGTCCCGTAGGAGCATAATCCGCCGGGTCCGAGGTTATAAAACTTGAGTATAATCTCAAACTCAAAATAAAGCACACTGATTGGTTGCTTCCGAGCATGTGCTCGGAAGCAGCCAATCAGTATGCTTTATTTTGAGATTTAGAATGTACTCAAGTTTTATTACCTCCAGGCCCGATTTCCTTTCAGAATAGACTCGACTGTTCAAGGAAGCAAACAGGAAATCACAAAATTTTGTTCTCGTTTTTAAAAATGGCGGAAAAAACATGGATAAACATCCATACAGATAAGGTTTGGTATGACTCGGCCTTAATTCAACTTCTCTGATGTCAAGCAGAGACTTGGAAAAAGCCTTGTGAGACCGCAATATTCACAGAACGCATTTTTCACATGTGTGACAAATGCGTTCGCATTTTTCACACGTGTGACAAATCCGGTCGCATTTTTCACAGAATTCGAACGCATTTTTCACATATCTGTGAATTTTGCGTTCGATATGTACCACGAAAACGTAATTTTCCAAAGGCATGCAACACCCCTAAAATATGACAAAATATCACAAAATCGCATTTTTCACCTCTTGAAATTTTTTATAACCCTGAAATTATGTAAGTTATAGTGGACGGAAAACGGTACAGTAAACAAAAAAGAAGAAAAGAAATCTGCTCTGCTCTTCCGCGCATAAGGTCGTAGGTTCCAGTCGCCCGCCGGCTCAACGACTGAAAAACTGACTCTGTCTTTCCAGCAATAAATAGGTACTTGTTTCGAATCAGGAAAGGGTAAAGGATACGAAAGGAGAGGGATAGGCTCCCTCTTTCATAACCTGTGCCTAAGACACTGTAAACTCAAACAACTACTGTCCCTACAGCCACAAGAATATGGAAAAACCTTTACCTTTTTTGTTTTAATTCACATGTATGCTGCTGACGTAGGCTGTTGTGCACAGCTTCTAGTACTGACTGTTGGGCGATGCCATAATTCAGCGGGAGGAGACATTGCGGTATTCCTGTGCAATATTAGGCATTTCCAATACAAAGTTTTGGTGGTAGCTTCTTCGTAAAAGTCCCCTATTAGACTATGTGCTGCATCAAGGTTAAAGGTATTGGTATATTCAGTTGCGTGTTGATATATGGTTCCATCATGAGGGAAATCTTTATGTGGGTAGAAATAGGAGGGAAGACATATCGTTTTCCCTTATTTGTCTACCTGTCTGTCCGTCATAACTCGTTTCCGCTTCATAACTTTAAAAGGTAGTTTGAGGAAACTTGGTACAGATATAAAGCATCACGAACGGACGGACGAACGGATGAGCCAAAATCAACATGTTCTCACAAATTATTTCGAAACTGGGGTTTGTTTTTCACCAGTGAGGAACCAGGTAATAAAATATGGGATGTAATTAAGAATTAACTTCAAATGCTTTTCCCGGGATTCTTGAATTCACTGAGATCACATCTAGACCAAAACAAAGTCAAACCCTGGTCGAATTGGATATCATGTCTAAGTCAAACTCTGTTTTTTTGCCCCGGAAAATAGATGAAGGGTTAAAAATATTCAAGCAGTATTACATGATTTATCTTCCCTTTTGGAAAGGAATTTACCAATAAATAACAGTAAAGTCAAAGAAAAGGAAGGTGTTAGACTTGTCATAAGGTCAATTATACTGGTAGACTTTATCGGCAATCGTGGGGTCACATAATTTCGACATTATCGGTCGGATCTGAACAGTTGTCAGTTTGTCTGAGATTTAATGTCTGTCATAGTTATTTGCAAGTTTCAAGAAGCTAGGCTGGTCAGAAGCATCTCTCAATTATAAGTCTACGGGGTATTTCACTTGCCATAACAACCAAACTCTCAAGCAACTGTCTTAAAGGTCCCCAGCCTTGTGAACGCTATATATTGTATTTGGTTGCGATTGACGAGACGCTTAAGAGATATAATAATAGCTCGAAAATGTTGACAGACGACGTCAGACGACGGACAGCAGGGACTGCTTTTCCTATAAACTCCCCAAGAGCCGAAGGCTCAGTGCAGTTGGGGCTCAAACTCATAGTTGTAGTTGGAAACTAAAAAATCATTCATTATCAAGCTTCCCTTGCCGTAACTGTGAAAAATGCGTTTCTATTAAAAATCGCAATAAAATCCAAACGCATTTGTCACACTGACAAAATGTGACGAATACGACCGTATTCGTCATACACGTGTGAAAAATGCGTTCTGTGAATATTGCGGTCTCTCAAAGCCTCCATCAAGAACGCTGTACCCGTAAATGGCAATAGATGTTCATTCGCTTACCTCTCAGCATACGAAAGTAAACCTCGGGCTGCTGGTATAATTTTTAAATATTGCTCACTAGGGCGAAAATCCAAGCAGGTACATAACGTAGAAACAACATTGAATCAACGTTGATTCAAAGCTGTGTACCGAAATAATCCGACTTCTTTCTATGCATTTCAAATTGAAATGACAACGTTTGCAACATACTGGAGCTCTAATAATATCCAAACTACGTGCACTATATCTGAAAGATAGACCCCTACCTTTTGGTCGGCAGATTCGTCGATCAGCCGATGTAAAGTGACGTCCACAGCAGCAACACCAAGAACGCACTGGGCGCACAACGTTGACCCAACAGAATTAACCTTGATTCAATTTATGACGCTAAATTAAGGCTGATTCTCTGATGTGCGCCTGCTGGAAATAGCTTGATCTCAGATAGGGTTTTTGTTTGGATCACGCAGCTGTGTCTAGGACAGTATATTGCTAAATAGATTTTAACTATTTGGAAACTGCTGCCGGTTGTTGCTATGAGGACTGCACCAGGGGTGGCTGGTTTGGAATTAGCAGTTACTGCTCATCTCGACTTCCAACGATAACCTACATAACAAAGGTCCCAAAAATGTCCACCTGGTCCAGCAAATTGTTCCCAACTATCAGCTTCTCCAGTCACTCTACTGACATTACCGCTTTTGTTCTTTTATATTAAGGGTTAATGGGTATACTTTCAGAGGAAGCCACTCTGCTATTTTTTATACTTGCCTTTCCTCTTAATCGGGATTTGCTCTTAAAGGAAAAGAATTTGCTACCCCAGGAGTAGATCTCTTTTTTTGAATGGTTTCATATCCCAGAAAAGCCAACAGAAAGTCACAAAAGTTCCCCCTTTGTAAAAATGGCGAAAAAACATAAAGGTGTACCCATGTACCTCAAGATGTAGGTTCACAATTCTAAGGGAGATAATTGTGATCAGGGTTTGAGGTTATAAAACTTTTTCATGCTCGACTCAGCTGAGCATGAAATTTTACTTGCAAATAAATAGCAAATTATTTATAAGTTATGGTGGCTGGTTTGTGCCATTTCGTCTTTTCGTCTTGTCGCCGCGAAAAGACGCCATGCCAAAAGACGAAAAGACGCCATGCGAAAAGACAAAAAGATGCAAAAACGCCATGCAAAAAGACGAAAAGACGAAATAACGCCATGCAAAAAGACGAAAAGACGAAACCCGCCACGCGAAAAGACGAAATTTCAGCGCGAAAAGACGAAAAACGAAAAAAACGCCATGCGAAAAGACGCCATTTGAAACTCTTATTTTGTCGTCTTTTCGCATGGCGTCTTTACGTCTTTTCGTCTTTTCGCTTGGCGTCTTTTCGTCTTTTCGCACGGCGTTATTTCGTCTTTTCGCGTGACGTTATTTCGTCTTTTCGCATGGCGTTATTTCGTCTTTTCGCCGCGAAAAGACGCCACGCGAAAAGACGAAAAGACGAAATAACGCCACGCGAAAAGACGAAATAACGACACTGCATTTTTTCCTTCCTTGTCTGTAAGGGACAACATCTTAAGGAAAGACTTTGCTCCTTTTGGAGCAAATTCTTTCGTTTAAGAGCAAACCCCTTTAAGAAACGATTTCTAACTAGGGAAAACTTGAAGAGGAAGTCGCAGAAGTTGTTTCCCTTTGTAAAGATGGCGGAAGGAGCATTAACCAAAAGAGCAGTCTGGTCAGGCTCTGCTCTGTCTGCGATCGGCACGTATTTAGAAAACTATAAATTTGTTCAAATTTTGGGTTAGCTGCAGGTTGATGTATGCCATATTCATATCATGTTTTAGTGTTTATATAAACACTTGTAACTTTTCCTCCATAATTTGTGGGAGATTAGATTGTCAACACGGTACTTAATCTTTTTGGTAGTTTAAGATCAAAACGAAGATATAATTATGATGAAATTGATTTGTGTATTTTTCTCCAAAACATAAGGACGGGTCATTTTCTTGTCTGTCCGTTCAGTAGAAATACCATAATGACCTTCCTCATATTTTTGGTGATGTTTCCAAAAAAAAAAAAAAAAAAAAACAGTGGCAAAAACTGCAAACCATGATTAGTCCACTTCTCTACGGATTGCATTCTGATCAGGGTCTACACAGTTTAATCACACAAAAGACGAAAAAACGCCATGCGAAAAGACGAAATAACGCCATGCGAAAAGACGAAATAACGCCACGCGATAAGACGAAATAACGAAAAGACGAAAAGACGCCAGGCGAAAAGACGAAAAGATGCCACGCGAAAAGACGACAAAATAAGAGTTTCAAATGGCGTCTTTTCGCATGGCGTTTTTTCGTCTTTTCGCGCTGAAATTTCGTCTTTTCGCGTGGCGGGTTTCGTCTTTTTGTCTTTTCGCATGGCGTTATTTCGTCTTTTCGCATGGCGTTTTTTCGTCTTTTCGTCTTGTCGCATGGCGTCTTTTCGTCTTTTCGCCTGGCGTCTTTTCGCGGCGACAAGACGAAAAGACGAAATGGCACAAACCAGCCACCATAATAAGTACAGTTTTTTTTTTGCTCAGTGTAGATGAGTATCAAATTTTCTCTGCTTATGAATATGAATTAGTTGGCATTTTCATATTTATCAGCAAAGAAAATTTCATGCTCAGCTGAGTTGAGCATGAAAGAAGTTTTATAACTTTGGGGCCTGGAAGTATTCACCTAGGGGGCTACTCTTTAAGAAAGGAATTGGCTCTCTATGCCGCAAATTCTTTCTTTGACGAGCAGCCACTCGATCCACTTCCCCTTCGTTTGGAAGAAGGGCTTTACCTGTCAGGAAAGCATATACTTCCCTTGTCAAGTTACACCCTCCCCACCTGTAAAATGACAGCCATATAATGTAGAATGTAGGTGATCTATATACTTTATTTAAGATACACTTCCCACATTTGATGTTGCCCGGGCTTCCACTTGGCTACGCACCTGGACAAATGGTTCGTTACAATAAAGTAGAAGGCTGACCTCCTCGGATATAATTCAGAGCTGCAGATAAGGTCGGATTATTTACGTACCGCTGAGCCACTTGGGGAACGTCGTTAGAAGAATTGAACTGAACTGAAGGTTGGATTATGAGGATTGTTGTCGTTGTTGTCGTGTTATTTTTTTTACGTCCACGGTAAACAGCTATGATCATGTCGGGACGGTCAGTTAACGTAACCACACTATTCCTGGGCAGACTTAGACCTCCTATGCGGTTAACCAGTACTAAGCGCACTTACTTTCGCCAGTAATTACCGACAACTAACCTTCTTGAATCAGCGGAAGGAGAAACGAAAGTAACGTGGCCGGACCGGGTATCGAACCCGAGACCTCTGGCTCTTGAGTCAGACGCGCTACCGACTACGCTACGCGGCCCGGCGGGATTATGAAGATTCTGAGATATTTTTCTTATTTCTCAGTGAAAGCATATGTTGTGACGCCCCATTAGAACCGTCTCAGCGAGACGGTTCTAATGAGGGTCACAAGATATGTTTTCATATCAAAATCATCCTTAAATTATCCCTGTTCATCTGGAGCGCTGGCTATGTGTATCGAGGAACCGCACAGTGCATGACAGAATCAGAGTAGAGTACGACGTTGTTTTTCCTCATTGGTAATTAGCATGTCATTTACTTTCATAAAGATTGATACGTAGCCCGATCAACTATTGTATAAACCATTTCCCATTAAGGTCAGCTAAGGTGGGCCGGCTAATAAACTTTGTTTTTTGATGAATGGTCATTAGGCGAGCAAAGTAAAGGTTATAGATGTGACAAAACTATTCTTGTTGCCAGTGGGCATCACTTACTAACATCACGACACAGCAAGTCTTAATCATATTATCAGAGCTACAGTTAAGGGGGTTAAATGAAGAGTTCGACTTAATTAATTGTCCATAAGATACAGTATGACCGGAAATTATTGAGATTCTTTACTGAATTTCAGCCAGCATTTTGCTTGTAATATAAATGAAACTGTTGTAATCTACAATGTGGCGACTTTGCTGGTGTGCATTGTCTCTCCTTAAATTATACAAGTACACATTTAGAGCAAAATCACAAAATAAGATGAAATATGAAATATAATGTCTACAAAAATGCTAAAAATATACTATATATTAAAATTGCTTTTATCTGATTCAGAAACAACACTGCTCTACAATCAGCAACTATGTGTGATATCACCTTGTATTAAAACATATGGTTCTGAAGAGCAGCCAGGTTTTCAAAATTTCACAAAAATCGTAGAAAAATGGTCTATTTTCAGCAGGGTCGGCTACTAGATGCAGTCACGGAATGAAAAGTAATAACGACAGACAAGCATAACTATACAGTTGCAAACACTCATGATTTATATATAATATGATATCAGAAAATAAGAACACTTTGGCTCGCTAGTCATTTCACTGTGCCTAGAATGTTGCAGACCCCAAAATTTATGAGAATTTAACATTAACGAGTCGACCTCAAATTTCGGTTGCTTAAAAAACTTAGTTACCAATGTAAGACTAAATTATTTCATAACACATAACAAATACACGGTGACATATCATGCAATATATGTCACCGTGTAAACCCACCTTTCGCCCTCATCTTCGACTCATACTAGCGGCATATGGAGTGTCATGCAACATATGTCACCGTGTAAACCCACCTTTCGCCCTCATCTTCGACTCATACTGGCGGCATATGGAGTGTCATGCAACATATGTCACCGTGTAAACCCACCTTTCGCCCTTATCTTCGACTCATACTGGCGGCATATGGAGTGTCATGCAACATATGTCACCGTGTAAACCCACCTTTCGCCCTTATCTTCGACTCATACTGGCGGCATATGGAGTGTCATGCAACTTACGTCACCGTGTAAACCCACCTTTCGCCCTCATCTTCGACTCATACTGGCGGCATATGTGTCCGATCAATTTACCAGGAAATCCGCGCATAGTGTGCCCTGAGTTGGAAAGGTGTTGCAGGCCTCCGTCTTTTCAAACTGGCGAATTAAACCTGTGCACGAAAAAACAACACACACCAAGGTAAAATGCCTGTTTTTGTTTCGTATCTGGGGACTGTGGCCTGTTAAACCAACACGAAAGGACAAAACAAACAATCTACATTATTATTACAGGGTTTCAAATTTTATCCAAATTCAGAGATATCCCAATGAGTGATACAACAAATGGATAGTATCTTTCATGGGTATGAGGTGTGGATAGAAAAATCCGTCACGAGGGTCACTGTTCGGAATCACGAGGCTTGCCGAGTGATGCCGAACAGTGATCCCGAGTGACGGATTTTTCTATCCGCACCTCACACCCATGATAGATACTTTTTCTTGCACACCACGTTTTATATATCTTTAGAACTTGTTACAGTGCGTAATTTTAGTACCTCGGAGGTTTCTATTCGATTCTAAAAGAAAGCGCCGCTTTCAACGACCGCCATTCGGTTCTTTACGTCAACGTCTGGCATGCATAAACTGACGTCATTTTGGCCGTCTTCGTGACGGCCCAATGTTCGCTCATCTCTTCCAACAATCTATTGACTCGGGTGAAATCCCAAAGGAATGGTCTCTTGCAAATATATGCCCACTCTTCAAAAAAGGAGATAGGTCTTTGGCTTGCAATTACCGACCGGTTTCCCTAAATTGTGTACCATGCAAGTTACTCAACACATTGTCTGCTCTAATATTATGGCACATTTGGATGAACATAAACTTTTGTCAGACAGACAACATGCTTTCCGTAAGAAACATAGCTGTGAAACTCAATTGATCACGGTTATAAATGACTGGGCTAAAATCTTGGATAAGGGCGGTCAGGTTGACACTTTTATCTTGGACTTCGAGAGAGCTTTTGACACTCCCCCTCATGAATTACTTAAATGTAAGCTATACGGCTATGGTATTGGTGGGAAGACTCTGAAATGGATAGATTCTTTTCTCTGTTACAGGCAGCAGCGTGTGGTGGTAAATGGAGTTAAGTCGGATTGGGCCCCGGTTTTGTCAGGTGTCCCCCAGGGCACTGTGCTTGGACCATTGTTGTTCTCGTTATACATTAACGATATAACGGAAAATATTGACTCGGAATTAAGACTTTTTGCTGACGACTGTGTTTGCTATCGTGAAATCAGAGATATTGAAGACACTGTGAAACTTCAGGAGGATATAGATCATTTAGGTTGTTGGGCAAGGAGTTGGGGCATGAGATTTCAACCTGTCAAATGCAATATAATGCAAATTACAAGGAAACGGATCAAGAAGATCAATGCTTCCTATACCTTAGAGGGAACGGTCCTCAGTAATGTAGAAACTATCAAGTATCTCGGCATAACCATTGCTAACAATGATTTGAAATGGAACACACATGTCAGTAATATTTGCACAAAGGCTAATAGGACCCTCGGCTTCCTCAGACGTAACTTGGCAGCATGTCCACAAGATGTTAAGGAGTCAGCATACAAGGGACTGGTGCGTCCAGTCCTGGAGTATGGCAGTTCAGTTTTGGACCCTCAAAGTATACTTCTTCAAGATGAACTTGAGAAGGTGCAGAAAAGGGCAGCTAGATTTGTAACGGGAAATTACACATATGAAACTGGGAGTATGACTGGCATTCTGGAGAAACTTAAGTGGGAATCCCTAAAAAAGAGAAGGAAAGATAGTAGACTTATAATGCTTTACAAAGGTCTGAGGGGTGCAGCCAGTATACCCATAAATGACCTTGTTCCCCCAACTAGGCGTGCCAGGAATCATCATTCCCTGTCATTTCAAACCCCATTGGCTGGGACTGACATTTACAAGTCCAGTTTCTTCCCCCAGACTATTAGAGATTGGAATTCCCTGGAAGATTCACTTATTTCTGCGGCTGAGTGTGCAGAGGATTCAGTTACTAAGTTTACTTCTCTTATAAGGGCTAGGGACTAGCTTCCCTGATTCACAGGTCCTGGTGAATGATTGTCTTTGGACGTACCACCAGTAAACAATTCTGATTCTGATTCTGATCTGATCTAAAACGCCAACGTCACTTGACGACACAGTTAACGTGACCTACATTACAACCAATGCATCGAATGCTCGTGATTTTTATCCGGTCCTGGGTGAGATAACCTGGGTGAGATAAAATTTGTAGGTACAGGGGAAGCACGCCGATATCCTTATCTAGTGTGCAAGAAAACATTTTTCTGCAGCATGCTCCTATGAGACAACCCCTATTCAAATGTAATGACGGTGACGAAACAATTTTGGCTCGCTTAATTCGTGCTTAGAGGGGCACCGTAGTCGAGTGGTTAGAGTGGCTCGGCTATTGTGCAGAAAGTCACCGTAAGGTCGTGAGTTCGCGGCTCACTGTCGCCATACGATGACTGGAAAACTCTCTCTGTCAACCCAGCAGTAAATGGGTACCTTTTTCGAATCAGGGAAGGATAAGGCAGCGAAAGGAGAGGGATGGGCTCCGCCTTTCATCAGCTGTGCCCAAGAAACAGTGGGTCTCTAACCCCCACAGCCCCTACGGCTATTAGGCTATGGGAAACCTTTACCTTTACCTTTAATTCGTGCTCCTTAGCACTCGAAAGTTTTATGACGTTGGTGTATGCTACCAGACTCCTATTTACGTGTACAGGTGGCTCTCTTTATCTCAGGCAATGATATCTCAAATTACCCCTGATATCAAAGAATATAGTCGAGAAACAGCTCCTATTTTTCTTGACTGTTCAACTCCTGTTATTTCAGTTTACGGGTATCTCAAAGTAAATTTTCTGGGATCATAAAATTTACTTTGAGATATCAATACTTTGAGATGGTCTTTGACTTTTAGATATGGATGGATGGATGACTTGCGATTTTAAGTCCTTTTCAACAGTATTTCAGTCATATCAGGACGATGGGATAATGAAATGCTGTGTGCAGTGGAACCCCGTTTACGGTAGGACAGATTCTCGCCTCAAACGGGCCTCGAACTCGATCCGCCGCTCAGTAGGCCAGCTCTTAACCCACTCAGGACTTTTAGATATCGAGAGTTGGCTGTAGTTTTTGGATCATTACCAGCGTTTTGAAATATTTCTTCATATACAACAAACAGAATATATTAAGCTAGTCCAGGATTATGATACATGTGTCAACAACAGTTTAGACCCATATCCCTACTCAATACTCTTTGTCAAGTTCTTGAAAAAATTGTACATAAATATGTTTTCAATTTCTTAAATGATCACCATGTAATCACTACTCTTCAGTCTGGCTTTGTTCCTGGTGATTCTACTGTTAACCAGTTAGTTGATATATATAATACTTTTTGCCGGGCCCTGGACGAAGGCAAAGACGTCCGTGCTATATTTTGTGATATAAGTAAGGCTTTCGACAGGGTCTGGCATAAAGGTCTTCTCTTTAAATTACAATCTGTTGGTATTTCTGGATCTCTTCTCCAGTGGTTCACAGATTATTTGGCTAATAGAAAGCAAAGAGTAGTTATTCCTGGTGTAAGTTCTACCTGGTCTTCAGTCGAAGCCGGTGTTCCCCAAGGCTCGATATTAGGTCCCTTGCTCTTTCTCCTTTATATTAACGACATTGTTGAAAACATAAACTCTTCAATTAGACTCTTTGCGGACGATACTACTCTTTATATTATTGTAGACAATCCTGTTCAAGCTGCATATCAATTAAATTCCGATCTTTTCAAAATACACCAATGGGCTAACCAGTGGCTTGTTACTTTTAACCCTTCCAAATCAGAGTCTGTCATTTTCTCTAGAAAACGTAATAGACCCAACCATCCTCACGTCTTAATGAACCAACAACCTATTCAAGAAGTTAATTTGCATAAACATTTAGGTATTATATTTTCCAGCGACTGCACGTGGCATGATCACTTAGAATACATTAAATCAAAGGCATGGACTCGCATAAACGTTATGAGGAAATTAAAATTTAAACTTGACAGGAAATCTCTTCAAACAATATATTTTACTTTTATTCGGCCTATTCTTGAGTATGCTGATGTTGCATGGAACAATTGCACCCAGTATGAGGTAAATGAACTTGAAAAAATTCAAAATGAAGCAGCCCGTATCGTAACAGGAGCTACTAAATTAGTCTCAATCAATTCTCTTATTCGTGAGACTGGTTGGGAAACCTTGTTAAATCGCAGAAAAAAGCATAAACTTCTGTTGTTTTATAAAATGCAAAATAGTTTATCTCCTAATTACTTACCATCTCTTGTTCCGCCGACTATTGGTGAAACCACAAATTACCCGTTACGGAACTCTTCAGATTTACTTACTGTTCACTCAAGCTCTCAACTTTACTATAACTCTTTTCTACCATCTGTAGTAAGAGAATGGAACGAACTCTCAGAAAATGTACGTAATCTGCCAAGCATAGGTACCTTTAAGCACGAGTTAAACTCAGATCTAATGAAAATACCTTCTTTCTATTTTGACGGAATGAGACTTGGGCAGATTTATCATGCACGGTTAAGAACAACTTGTAGTTCTCTCAATCAACATCTCTTTTCCAAAAATATAATAGATAGTCCACTTTGTGTCTGTCAAGTTGTTGAAGATACCAGTCATTTTTGTTCAACTGTCAACGCTTTCATAATCTCAGACAAGAACTCTTTAATAAAATTACTCCTATTTGTCAGCCTACTTTAAATATACTTCTTTTCGGTAGTGAACAACTAACTGATATCGAGAACCGACAAATATTTATAGCTGCACAAGAGTTTTTGATAAAATCTAAACGTTTTGAAATTGCATAATATCTAATTAGTAATTTTTGTGTGTGTGTGTGTGTGTGGCAATATGCATGATATACAATGTACATAGAATTGCCGTATCCTTGGCCCAAATTTGCTCATAACACTTTCTTGGTGACTACGTATTTTATCATCTTTACAGACAAAGTAGAATATACGATTGTAATTCATTTTCCATTCCCCGTGGAGCTTCAAGAGATCAGAAACATTAATTCGACATTTTATTGAGAACATGTTAAGAATATGATGTAAACTTACTAGTATGACTATTTATGTTTGAAAATGCTTTCATTCGGTATAAGTTTTTCAATTTTCCTAAATTTGTTTAGACTATTATGCTGAAATATCAATCGACACTAGTACATGTATGCTTCAAATCATTTGTTATATACAAATATACAGTAATTTCTGGGATACAGATCATATAAGTCGTAAGACTTTCTTCTGAATCCCTTTCAAGCTACTGTATTGAGTTATATTCTTGTGAGATTGTATTGTTTGTATTTGTTCAGTATTTTGAATAAAATATTGTTTACACTAACAGTTGACTCTCGTTATCTGAAAAGAATAATAATAATAATAATAATAATAATAATAATAATAATAAAAGAAACAAACAAACGATATCCCAACCTCTCATATAAAAAGATATAACGTTAGTATAGAAACATTTCTTTTTTTCTTTACATTTCAGCTCCTGTTATCTCCATTTACGGGTATATCAAAGTAAATGTTCTAGGACCAAAAAAATTACCTTGACATTTCAATTGTTTGAGGTGGTCTTATCGGGAGTTGACTGTAGTTTTGGGATACGTTTCACACAAAATTGCTTCATACACAACAGATCATGCTAGTCGAGGATTAAGCTATATGTGTCAACTCTCGGTATATCTGATTATCTCAAACTATGATATAGCAAAGTAAATTTTCTGCTCCCAGAAAATTCACTTTGAGATACCAGTAGTTTGAGATATCAGGAGTTGAAATGTTAAGAAATATAGGAAGTATGTCTAAACTAAATTCATTGAAATCAAAATGTGCTTTGAGATACCAGTGTTTGAGATAACGAGTCAAATTTAGTTCGAAAAATGCTAACTAACTCTGCACGAACAAATCAGAAGAATGAAATTACTGACAGACAGACAAAACTTTATTCTTTCAAGACATAGACCATAACATATGTGGAAACACATATCAACACACTATAAACTTATCATAAGAAAAGCGTATGAGAGCACTTCATTATGCCCACTGATTATGCCATGTGGACTTGTGACCCAGTAACTCCCTTTTACATCTATTTGGAGTTTGAAAGTATATTAACCTCGGCCAAGTGAGTCGGCAGAAATTCGAAGTCATACCCAAACTGCACTTGGAGTTCCGTAATAAACATGTCAGTTTGCATAAAAAACTAACCCTTGACTGATCATGAGAAAAGGGGTTTTGTATTATGAGGGCCAACATAATCCTGCATGTCTGTAACACCTGTAAGTTTTTCCTGTTCTTAATTTGCTCTATAGATACTTTAAGATTTAGAACCTTACACTTTTAGTGGACTGAGAGGAATGCTTGAACTTCGACCTTTGGTTTTGGTACACTTACAGTGACGAGCATTAACGTATAGTTCATCCGGTCGTAGTCTCGGTGGAGTCCGTCGTCTACAGACAAGCTGCACTTTGCGAGGGATGGCTATTTTGATTTACTGGGTAATCAATCGAGCGCCATTAATGTCATGAAACCATGAAATATCTCTAAAATATTAAGAACAAGCAGTCTGAACTTTCCTATGACCATCTTATATACTGACACAAATGTCAGTTATAAAGAGATTCAAGTCGCCCAACTACAGGCCTGTCTTATCTTCTTAAAACGGGATTTTGCGAGTTCATCTTATTTTTAGGTATCTAATTATTGTTTGGTTTTTGCTAAATCATTTAGGGTCAGCTTAACTAAAACGGACATATCTTTTTGTATCCAAATCGGTTTAGTTCTGATCTCAGAGAAATAAAGAATTGAATTAAGATGTAAGAAATAAAAGCGTTACATTAAGATGTAAGAAATAAAATAGTTCATTATTTTTGGCTGTGTGTAGCCTGATTCACCGATAAAAGTTTTGAAATTGCAAAACGTTCCTCGATTAAATCAGAATTGTAGAAATTGGAACGAAATTTGGTTGCCATCAGTTTAATAATTCGTTTGGTCATATAACATGTTCCCACTGACCTGAATTCAAATTCTAACACGCCGTTAACGTTTTCCCTATTGAACGTATAGGAAGCGGCGTCGTGTGAAAAGTTGTGATAAAACACGACGCTAACGTCAAGGCATGCAATTTCGCGATGTTAAAATCGAAATAATATTTCCATACCCGTGAATTATTGCTGATGAGTTGTCGGGCAGATGCGCCATGAATACATATTCACTCCGGCTTCGCCGTCGTAAATGAGTATTTCACAATCTGCCATCCAACACCATTTGTTAATCAGCGATAATTCACGGGTTTTTATCAGCGATAATTCACGTGTAAAGAAAATATTCCTTAAACAAAGATCCAACTGACATGTTTCAGCGGTTTTATTCACTGGTAAAATGCGAAAGAAGTGCCATAATGATAAATACAGCTTATAAATGGCACTATGAAAACGTGTAAACAAAGCAAAGAAACAAGGACATCTATAGTATTCACTAACGAAAAACAAAGCAACCCGTTTTCTCTGCTGCAATCAAGGATTGATGGCCCAGCTGTCTACTTTTGTAAATTGTATGCCCATTCTATGCAGTCTTGTTTTAACAATACAAAAAGTTTTAAATGCACCATACGTTTTCCAATAACTCTCCCATCGGAAAATCTAAGAGCCCGAAGGCAAATGTCACTGGAAATCACAAATTCAAGGAGGGACCCATATTAAGACAAAAGGGATCTGAAAGGTCTTAACACACACGTCTGACCTTAGCAGGCAGGTCGGACGCAAGCACGGTTAGACGAATGTTGTCACTTACATAATCATTATTATATTTGAGTGGAAATATCTATCGTGGACACTTTTTTGTTTGGCTGTTGCAAAGAAAATAAAACGCAAAAGGACCCAGCGCTGACATTAGAGCGACAGAGGGAACCCAAGCATAGTAGACAAATGACAGATGGACTGGTGTTGTACCCATTCCAGTCAGGGAAGATTAAAAAAGACTAGGTCCTGCCTTTCAAATACTGTGCCCAAGGTACAGCGAGCCTTAAGTAACTATGGAGTTCCGGTTAAGTTAGAGGGTTAAACACTAAACTGCTAAGCTAGTTTCAGGGGCGGATCCAGGAATTTTGGATAGGGGTTCAAATAAGCTTCAAAGGGGGTTCGATTTGTGCAGTTTGATCAATTTTCCTGAATTTTCCCATGAAAATAAAATAATTTAGGCTAAAGAGGGGGTTCGTTTGAACCCCGAAACCCCTCTGGATCCGCCACTGAGCTTACGGGTTCGAATCCCGCTGGGATGTGGATTTTTTTTCAACTGTTAACAGGCTTCCAGTGCACTCAGTCTTTCAATATTAACCTTCCATCAGTTTGAAAGACTAAAATAATGTTGAACTGTCCGAAAACTATTAAGTCATTCATCCATCTACCTATTTAGTAAAACTAATGCCCCTATTGCCACAGAGCTACCGGAAACCTCTATAGATTGACATGGGTTTACCAACACACATTGATAGTAGAACAAACCTATGAAGTTTTTTTTTTCTTTTCTAATCTGAATTCTAATAGTGCGCCTATAGAAGCAATGGACAGTATCCGTGTTTTATTAGATGCAACAAGTCACTGAGTCCAATTGCTGACGTCACTCTCATGTGACTTTTTGAGACGTTAGACGGTCTAACGTCTCTTTTTTTTCTAAAAGCGCCATGAAAAATTGTACATTTATCTTAGATACAGTTGAGAATATTAGCGGGAGCATGGACGCGGTGGCAGGGAGGTAGGGATTATTTGCATCTAATCCCTTTTCAGTGTTTTTAAGTGTTAGAACCTCCGCGCTCGTGATATTATCTACTTTACAACTGACTTCCAAACAGTGAATTATTACTCAACTATTCACTGCTAGAGCTGATCTATTTCTTAATTGTTTCAAATATACTATGGATATTGTCAATTCGTTTTTCTCTTAGCGCTTTTATGGTCGGAAATTTCAAATTTGCCGCGCTCAAAGATTAATTATACATGAAATAGTGGACAAGGCACAAAATTAAAAAATGACAACTCATGGCAGTTAAATATGGGGGCTTCATTTGTCGCTTTGCGTAAAGTCCGACCACAAAATGGACTATATTAAAGCAAACATGCAGCTGCTAAAGTACGCTTTCAGCCTTGTACTTTTGACACCTTGCTTGCATAACTGACAAGTTCATAAAAACTGGTCAGAAAAATATGTAGACTGGACACGAAACACAAGACATAATAATGTAATATGTTTCCATAAAATAAACTAGGGCACGTAATGCGATAGCTATGTATAAACATATTTGCGACGGATTTTTTTTTTTTTTTTTTTTTTTTTTTTTACAAAAAAAGGTCTATCCCAAATGAACTAGACGAGAACGATACACGCCGCTTTAACTTAGAAAGTCAGCAGGCAGTTGGTACTGTTAGATTTCTACAATTCAGCTCCGAGTGCCTGTCATTTTTACTAAAGAGACATCGTTTGTGACTTTCTGTTTGCTTCTCTGGAGAACAAAGTCCTTCTAAAAGGGTTCAACTCTTTCAGAAAGGAAGGAGAGCGAATTCTTTCTCTCAAAGAGTTGAGTCCTATGTGGGCAGAAAAATGATGGTAGTAGAGTTGTTTTCCCTTGATGCTAGCTCTGAGAGATGGATTAAATTATATCAAGGAATAATAATAATCATAATAATAATAAATGGTATTCCCTTTCATTAAATAAATTCTGAAGAAAGATCCCCTAGAAGCGGAGAACACATCATAGAAACGAAACTAGCTGTGACCATTTTTGGCCTCTCTGGAGTAATTGTAAAACAACTTTCAACAGTATTTATATCAGTTGTTAAACAATGATTTTAATTCTTTCAACACCCCTCCCCATGTCGCGTCCCAATCCCCCCTCCTCCCCCACCACCAACAGCACCTTATTTTCACCAGCAAAAAATCACTTTTTGAAATCTGCATTTTCAATAACTATGCTACATTTTGTAGAAATAAGATCAAGTTATGATAGGATCAGGAGAATTTCTGCTATATCATCCAGCTGTCGATGTGGAGACAAAACATGTGACATTGCAACTTGATTGATCAATCCAAGTCATTTCATACAGGTCTGTAACCTTACTTGCACTTGTATTGCATCATGTCATAAGAATGGAAGGAATTTGGTGGATGAGCAAACGTCTTGTATATACACTGAACGAAAATTATAACCGTCCACCCTACAATTTGCCTACGGTTTCAGCAAATAACACTTGGTGGTCAAAAGAAGTAAGTTGCATACATATGTATGCCCCTTGCCAAAACTTTCAAGTTATTTCAATTCAATATGACGCCTACTTCTCACAAAGGCACAGCCCGAACAAAGGTACCCTCGTTTCAAAAAGTCACACATTTTGCTACAGAATAAATGATTTCAAACACCGTAGTTGTTGAGGACAAATTTTATCCCAAAGAGATACCCAAATACCTTCATTAAAGATTTCAAAGTACATGTACAGTTTGACCGTAAATTATTGAGAATTGCATTTTTCATAATATGTTAATCCTAGTTGTTTCAGTAAATCCTTTTAGTCTGGGTGCCGGGACGAGAACCCGAAAAAATAGTCCGCACAAATGTTTGATGCAGATTCTTATTATTTAGGATGTCCTTAACCTGAAACAAAATGATGCCACCTTGGCATCCTTGGGGAAATTAAAATATTCAAGATGTCGTCCAAGATGGCCGCCGAGGGATAAAATTCATAATATCTTCTTAAATATAAGGGCTAGAAACATACTTTTGGTGGCTACATATAGGTTTTTGAGGTCGAGGAATCGATTAAGCATGTTGAAAATTATTTCAGATAAATCAGTTACAAAATGGCGGACAAGATGGCCGCCAAAACATAAAAATCTCTATATCTTCTTTAGTATACGAGCTAGAAACATAATTTTGGTGTCTACATATGGGCTTTTGGAGCCAAGGAATTGGTTTAACATGTTGAAATCAACTTAAAAGCAAACCGGTTACACAAAATGGCGGACAAGATGGCGGACAAAGCAACGGTCACGGCACTAATTGTCGGAGAAATGCACTTTCCGATAGCAGAATTCTGGTTTGTGTATTAGAAACCCGGATTTTGCATGTATAAGATTGTTAAATATAAAAATGAAGTTATAAAAGTCCATTCTAACAGTGTTTTAACAAGAGGGCCAAGATGGTTCACGAGAACCTCAGTAGTACAGGCAAGGGCAGATAACCCGTTGACAAAGCTCTTGTCATTACAGAAAGCCGTTGTAACGGGTAACAATCTAAAGGTGACAAGAAATTTGTTATATTCTATTATCTATTTTACTTTCTTCAATTAAAATTCAGGTTAAGAAACTCTGATATATATTTGTTGGTTGCTTGCGTCGTTTAAAATTACAGCTCATGGTCGGCAATCAGTGAGTGGTGTGAGTGTCGGAGGTTCGTGCCATACCACAGCCTGATTTTCAGCATCTGGGCGGTATGGAAAATTTACAAAATATTTGTTGGTTGCTTGCGTCGTTAAACTATAGCTCATGGTCGGCGTGAGTGGCGTGAGTGTCGCAAGTTCGTGCCAAGCCACAGCCAGGGTTTTAGTATCTGGCCGGTATGGAAAATTAACATGTCAGAAAAGATCATACTTACTTCAAAGCAGTAACAAATTTTGTAAACAGCTTTTGATTTTTTTTTGTATTTTCCCAGTTCTTTCAAGTATAAAGGAGACAGAACTACCCATGATTATAGACAGTTGACTACAAATTGTATATGCATATTTAAAATATTTTAGCTTCAAAAGTGCATCTATAGGTAATTGTCATGCCAGTTTGTGCAAGTATTCTTACCTGACTAAATCTTCCGAGCAATGCTACAGGAAAGTTAATAGCATAAACTGACTTCATAGACCGAGCCATGCTACGGGAAAGTTAATAGCATAAACTGGCTTCATAGACCCGTTAGCTTAGATCACCATAACATTCAAACAGATTCTTCTCCAAAGCTGCTAGGCCGATCAAAATCACTTTTTGAGTTACTAGAGTAGTTGGCTGAAGTACAGAAAACAGGGGGTTTGAATCCTATCTCTGACAACAACTGAAAACGGCTATCTCTCGACTTAGCAAATATATGTACTCGTACCGGACTAGAGTCAAGGATGGTCAAAAGACGGCACAATGACAGATTTAGCCCGACCGTTCATAATAACGCTATGCCAAAAACACAATGAGAATCTAACAACCCATTGCTCCAATGGAACAAAGGCTACTGGGATAAATTGATATATAGCTATACTTCAATTTGTTTGAGAGAACGAAAATTGGTACGAATGCTTGCGGCCTAAGATATCACCGTTTCATCTAAAAAGTCCTCTTCTCCTGAACCACTGAAGTACACATACGTTGGTATTTTCATGTAATATTTCACATTCCTCAAAAGTTTTAAATATGTAAACGTTGGGTCACGTATGCCCACAAACTCGGGGCACATACTTTATAGAAACTGAATAAATGACTTTGCATTTGGAAAAGAAAAGGTAGATCTACAAGTAGAGTTAGAACCATCTCTAAAAGGGATTTTCCAAAACTGCAATACCGTTGTTTCTGTCGAGTCCTCATATTTGATTCATCTGATTGGTTTGCTGTCTGTGATGATTCATTGATGGGTTGGGTACCCTTCATGCAGACCAAATGCTAACTTAATGTTTTGAACCACTACAAAAGCAGACGGCATGAGTTTGGACCAAGTAAAACTAGTTAACTTCCCTTTTGGTTCCTCAGTGTAACGTGTTCTTGTGTCCGCTTGTCTGTGGTCTTCTAGCAATATGGTTACCTTATAGCTGCCCAGTTTGCTTTCTGTTTTGTCCTATTTGAAACACTAATAAAAATAGGTAAAATTAATGTTACTGTTATTTTCAATTGGGGTAACTGAATGTCTGAGAGGGCTGTTCATTCGATTTACTATGCTTGTCTTTCGCGACTAATGTCATTTTTGTATTTTGGTTTTGAGGGCGGAATGTTGGGTCTGATTGTATTAGTTCTTGATCTCTGTCTATCATTTTACTTTACCAAAAGGTACGTGCATGGAATTATGAACATAAAACAAGCCATTAAAAACGACATTCTTAAAATAATAATGAATTATCGAGCTGTCAATGTCTTTCGGTTGCGACTGGAATTTTATAAACGGGGCTGTCTGCCCAAACCTGGACTGGGCTCTTATGGATCATCATGGTATCCTTGGTAATAACACTATCAGATGCAAAATGAGGTCTTTATGACTTCGGGTTTTTTTTACATTCATTGATCTTATAATTTCAAAATTCCGGGTTAATAAACTTTCTAAAGCCTGAATTCTGCTATCAAAAAGTGCATTTCTTAAGACATTCAGCTCCGTAATCGACGATTCGTCCGCCATATTGTCCGCCATTTTTGTGTAAGTTAGTGCTTTAAAGTAAATTCTAACAATCTTTTTGGATTCCTTGACCCCGAAAACCTATATGCAGACACCAAAATCATGTTTCTAGCCCGTATACTAAAGAAGATATGGAGATTTTATGCTTTGGCGGCCATCTTGTCCGCCATTTTGTAACTGATTCGTCTGAAATAATTTTTGACATTTTTAATCGATTTCTCGACTTCGAAAACCTATAAGTATTCTCAAAAGTATGTTTCTAGCCCACATACTTTAGAAGATATTGAGGATTTTATCCCTTGGACGCCATCTTGAATATTTTAATTTCCCCAATGATGCCAAGGTGGCATCATTCAGTTTCAGTGTACGGACATGTTGGTGAACACATTTGTGCAAAAACATTTTGTGCGGACTATTTTTTGGGGTTGCACCCAAAATCTCCATTTGGCAACCAGACTATTTGCATATTGGAATGTAACAAATAATTTCTTGCTATTGTATTTCATTCTATTAGTATATTCAGTGATTTATGTGTGTTTGTTGGACCTAGGGGTCTAAAATTCCAAAATAAGATGGATTTTCGAGAGCTTTTCAAAAGCATAATGTCTTTTACTAGACAGCACTGCTGCAAGCTAACATATTCTAGGTTTTGTTAAATATTATTAAACTATATCACGTTGATCACCGTTGTTATGTGTTATAAAATTTTAAGTCTTATTGTTGGTAACTAAGATTTTTAAGCGATTGGAAATTGGGTTTGGCACATTACTGGTAAAATCTCACAAATTTTTGGGCGCTGAAATAGTCAAGGTATGGTGAAATGAATATAAAGCAAGAGTGATCTTATTTTTTGATATCATATTGCATATAAATCATTAGAGTTTGCAAATGTATAGTTATGCTTGTCTGTCAATATTATTTTTCATTCAATGACAATATCTAGTAGCCCACCCTGCTGAAAATTTACCATTTTCTTAGAATTTGGTGTAAATCTGAAAATCTCGCTGTTGCTCAGAGCCAAATAGCTTCTTATACCATAAAGGTTATATCACACATAGTTGCTGATTGTACAGCAGTATTGTTTCTGTATATGAAAAAGTAATTTTAGATATATTGTCTTTCTTTAGCATTTTCTTGTAGATATTTTATTTCGAATCTCATCTTATTTTGTGGTTTTGCTCAAATTTTGTGCTTGGTTGATTAAAGGGGAGATAATCCATGTCATATAGATGACTAACGAATATCAAAGCCACCACATTGTAGTACTGTGATGAATATACTAACAGCATATCAAATCAGATTCATTTATTTCATATGAAACTAGAAAAATACTGGCTGAAATCTGGCAAAAATTCTCAACAATTTCCGGTCATACTATATTTGGCTTTCATATCTCTATTTTTCTTCACAAAAAGTTTAAGTGGTTATTTATGGACTTTTCTATCCAATCATGAACAAATGGGTCTCATACGGGTAAACCCATATTTTGCTCAAATTATACCTGAAAAACATATAGTTAATTGTTTAATAACAACAACGTAGTTATTGAATTACGAAATTGAAAATAAATTCAATAAACTTCGATACTTGGTTCACAATTTACATCTTTTTATTGGTTATTTGCATCTTACAAATGCGTCATCAAAATTCAAAACTAACTGAAACCAGAGGACCATTGGTCCTGTAGCTCACCTGAGTCCATTCAGCCTCAGCACTCAAAGGTAAGTAACTCTAAAGTAAATTGTACAATATGGCCTAATTTGAAATTCATCTGAGTTGTTATGCTTGTCCTTGTTAATATCAGCAAGTTTGATGAAGTTTCAATTAAAAGAAAATGAAGTCACTATGGCTGGGATAAGGGGCCGTATTCATAAAGCCACTTAAGTCGTTGCTATGCGGTTGCTAAGGCTAAATATCTATAAAGGAGATTCCCTACAACTATGAAATTTGCTCTGGAGGAACAGTCTTACAAAGACTGTTCCTCCAGACCAAATTTCATAGTTGTAGGGAATTTCCTTCAAAGAAATTTAGCCTTAGTAACAGCATAGCAACCACTTAAAGACAGGGGTGGTACTATATAAGGAGGATTACCACAGTGTCATTCTGTCTCTTGATCACATAGTGTCAACACCTCCAGTCAGCCAATAAAGTGGTAATAACTGGTAATTCTGGTCCACTGATTGGTTGACTGAATTCTCACACCTTTACCTGTACAGGTAGATCTGCTGTGAGATGGGAACCAGACCCCCCGGCAGAGAAGTCCTGTCTTTAAGTGGCTTTATGAATATGGCCCAAGGTCGAATATGAGCTTTTTAAACACCCAAAAGGCAAAATATACAAAATAGCCAAGTTTCAAACTTGTCAGAGAGTTTATGCATGTCCTGATTATCAGCAAGTTTGATCAAGTTTCAATAAAAATAAAGTTGTTATGCCCAGGACAACATTTTTCCCATTAAAAGTCTATGGGAAAATGTTTCCGTCTTTAACGGCAATAACTCCAAAATGAATATTCAGATCTCGCCCAAATTCAAACTCCTCAGAAATTTTATGCATATCGTGCTGATAATAATAATAATATAATCTACAAGTTTCCTAAACATTATAAAGTTGCAATCAGAAAAAGATTAGCCTTTCGGTTGTCATGGCAACCAATCAAAGGCACTGATTTGGCAAAATTCATATGGTTGGCAGAGGACTAATCTAGGGAAGTTTCTGTAATACTTTAGTCAAAATGTCTGCGATAAATCAGAAATAAATGCAAATTTCTACTTTCCCATTATAAGTCTATGGAAACTTTAAACTGCCATAGCAACCAAGCACATGGGCAACAAAAATAATACAATACAATTTATGTAGAGACTAAATGTCGTTAATAGGTATGCAGAGATTCATCTTCATTTCCCTCATGGCTACAGAGACAAATATTTTTTAATACCTTTTAAGAAAATTTAGCATTTGGGTTGCAATGGCATGGATGGTAGAGGACTACTCCAGAAACATGTCTGTAAAATTTGTCTAAACTTTGAAATGCCATAGCAATGAAAACACACAGGCAATAATAATAAAAAGAAACAACATTATTTATGTAGTGGCTAACGTCATGAACATGTATGCAAAGAATCAGCTCCATCCCCCTTATGGTTTCTTAAAATTTTCCAGTATGTTGCCATGGCATCCAATCAAATTCAGGGATTTGGACAAAATTCATATTAAACACACTCAAGAAACATTTCTGTAAAAAAAAAAAAACTGTAGCGAGATAGCAAAACTTGCCAGTTTCCATTTCCTCATTATAAGTCAATGGAAACTATCAGTTGCCATAGTAACCAAACCGCTGGAGCAATTGCCATGAAAAACAGTAATGCTACAGAGACTAGTACTAAGATCCTTTCTGTAAAGTTGGAGCTTTATTGGCCATATAGTTTCTGCGGGGATGATTTTTTGATATTTTTCTATTTTTAACTATTCGGTTGCAATGGCAACCAGTCAAATTGTGCAAATTGCATAAATTTAATAAGACTGGTTGAGAACTATTCAAGGAACATTTCTATGAAAGTTTTGTCAAAATATCTGCAGTGACATAGCAATAATTGCAAACTTTCCATTTTGCCATTATAAGTCAATGACAAGTTGCAATTGCAACCAAACTGCTGGAGTAATTGCCAAGAAAAACAGTACTTTTATAGTAGCTAGACTAAATTGTTTTTCTGTGAAGTTTGAGCTTTATTTGGTGCGTAGTTTCTGGGGAGATGATTTTTGAATATATTTTCTATTTTTAACCATTGGTTGCCATGGCAACCAGCCAAATTGTGCAATTTACATAAATTTCATGTGGTTGACAGAGGACTACTCAAGAAACATTTCTGTAAAAGTTTTGTCAAAATATCTGCAGTGACATAGCAATAAATGCAAATTTTCAATTTTTCCCATACAAGTCAATGGAAAGTTTAAGTTGCCATAGCAACCAAAGCTTTAAAGCGATTTGTATGAAAAACAGTATTATTGGTTCCCTCTGCCTACAGATGCTACATATGAAATTTGGTAACAATGGGCCATGTAGTTTCAGAGGAGATGTCGTTTGAAAATGTTGACGGACGACGGATGCCTGCCTATACTATAAGCTCACCTGTGAGCCTTCGGCTCAGGTGAGCTAATAACCAGCTATTGCAGCTATGCATGGCCCGCACAGTCTGCCCTAGAGGCAAAGGAAAAGTAATATCTTAAGTGCGTTTCGGTAAATTCAGATGCGATCCGGGGTTTCGTGCTTTTCGGTTATTCTATGGGCCGCATTTGGGGTGTGTGGTGCATAGTGACTAATGAAAAACAGAGACAGAGAGTTTTCCGGTAAATTTACTGCCTTGGTGTGAATCTTGGTTCCCGACGTTTATCGAGGTTTCCGTTATAGAACAACGGTAGTATTCTAGACATGGTACTAGACTTGGAGGTGTTGTGCATTGTGACCAATGAAAAAGAGAGATTTAGGAACTGACAAATAACTAGATGTCTCCTCAAAACCGATACAAACTTTGCTTAAATATAGAGCACTACATCAAATTGGTCTATCGACCAATATTGACGGGCCGTGCAATAGCATACCATTTAGAATGGATTTAACACCCACAAGTCGCTCAGAGAATGATGATGGGCTATTTCATTTGTGCATTCTGGACGTTTCGTGGAAGCTGTTGAAATATTCAGGAACATAAAAGTGTACAGAATCAAATCAGAAATCTACTCTACTAAGGTGGGCTATGAGTCGACTCTGTAATGGGTCCAGTATGGTTCCCATTTGTGACCCATATGGATCCACATCAAACCCTGTTGCAAAACCCATCTCAGCCCCATGAGGACTTCCCATATTGAACCTATATAAAATCCCATATGGGACCCATATTTTTGGCTGGCTGGGTCTGTGCTTTCTGCTTTTACAACCGTGACTTCTTGTTTGCTTCCCTGAGCAAATAACCCTTCCAAAAGGGGTCCAAATCAAAGCAAAGAATTTATTTTGCTCCTACAGCAGTACATTGTTTTCTTTAAGATTGGCCCCTAATTAGAAAGAAGGTAATATATGACAGGGTTGCTTCCCCTGAAAATAAATCCAGTCACCTTAAGTCACTGAACCATATTCGAAATTATACCTTCCCTCTTGATGACAGTGTTTTATATATGTACATGTATTGCATCACATAACTCGTCAAAAAGGGTGGTAAAAGTGAAGGTTTTGTTTGGTGTATGTTTTGCTGTCAAAACATTTAACTTTTCAAAACTCTATTGCACGAAATAAACGGGTATCGCTAGCTTATGAAAGCAGTATTTAAGTGCAGCGAAATGTTTCAAGATATGGCCGACAAAAAACCACGAAATCACAACAGTGACAGAACTTATTACAGGGACCTCGTATATTATTTCCTTTGGAATCATTTAGCTCTTTAGAGTCATTTTGAAAATAGAGTTCTGCTTACACCGGTCCTAGGGAACATGGCCGGTTGGTTGGTTGTTTTGGGTTTAAAGTCTATATCGAGCCGTCTCCCAGAGAGAGGGAGAAAGAAAAGAGATGATAGGGGAGATAAAAAATGTACAAGCAACCCCCATCCATACCGACTGCAAGCTCGTAAGGCTCTTGCTCTACTACTATCCAAAACAGTAGGGCGCCGAGGTAATGGAATTTACCCAGCACCATCGCCCGACCACGACCACCCCCAGGGCGTGGCAGGTGGCGAACATTTCATTACTGGCCATGAACAGACTCATTTAAACCGAGTATGCTATTTTCATTTCTTTTGTGTGTTGATCTAACAATTCAGAAATTATTTTAAAATATCAATGATAATGAGACTTTTGGCCCGATGGTTGCAATTTTCTACCACAAATCAAAGTTGTTTTTTTTTGAGTCCTAGTGAGCAATATTTCGACTATGTAGAGACGTTGCCTTCGAATTTGTAGGACTTTTACCCGATCTGAGGTAAATGACACCCAGGGGCCGTATTCATAAAACAACTTAAGTCGTTGCTATGCTGTTGCTAAGGCTAAATTTCTTAGAAGGAGATTTCCTACAACTATGAAATTTGCTCTGGAGGAACAGTCTTAGAAAGACTGTTCCTCCAGAACAAATTTCATAGTTGTATGGAATCTCCTTTATAGATATTTAGCCTTAGCAACAGCATAGCAACGACTTAAGTCGTTTTATGAATATGGCCCCAGGTCCTGCTACAGCTACTAGCAGTCCATCTATTTCGCTGGCCCCGATGTGCAAGGGCCGACAAATTAGTATTACAGTGTCGAAGCATTATTTTAGTTGCCAAACTGATCCAATGACTTTCGCACTCTATGAGAAAGAAATTCGGATTAAAAACTGGCCGATTGCTGTCAAGTTTATAATAACGAGCTCTCAGTGATAGTGGCGGCCGATGAGTTTATGTTGCAAGTCTCTACAAATCACTCGCATCACTGTCTACACAAACAAAGCCTTATTTATTAGCGTTACACAATAAATGTCCGATTCATTATCTGTTGCGTTTCATGTTGTCGCCTACGCTTGATAATAATTTGTACACAATAAAATGCACATGTATACATCAAATAAAAAGGTGGGCCTAATTTTTTGACATCTGGTGTGAGCAAACGTGCTAAATGCGTCTGAAAAACATAGGTCATATAACTACCACTACTTACATTCATTCATTGAAACTACATATCTGACTATGTTTTTCGTGTTAATCTATGCTCTGTCAGCATGAAAAAATAACATTGAGGTATGGCTGCAAGCTTCTCGCTATAGTTTCGTCATTGTACGCGATCGTGATTAGCCAGCTTTAAAAAAATAATACATCCTCGAGTTTCACACAAAAAGAGTTTGAAAACTTATATGGGTCATTTTACATCTTTCGATTTCATTAGGTTGAATAAAATGGTAAAAACACAATGTACATGCGTGCAGCCCCAATCACTATCCCGCCTTTGTTTACATAGCATTGCTAGACGGGAAACCAGAACAAGAAATTGTATTTTATGGAGCGATTTGTTATTTTTCAAAGACTTGTTTTCTCTACTTTCTATCAGTTATATGACTCAATATATGCACCTCAATCCACATTTCATTACTAAAAGTGAAGGTTAAACTGTTTTTACAATGATTTCAGTTTAGTCGCTTTTACCACTGATAGGACTATGGAGACTTTAATGGATCCATTGCTCTGTCAGCATGAAAAAAAATATCGTGAGGTGTCGTTGCAAGCTTCTCGCCATAGGCCATAGTTTCGTCTTTGTAAATCGCAGCGATCAGCCAACTTTAACCCAATAAAACAGCTTTGAGATTCACATAAAAAGGCTTCGAAAATTGAATTGGGTCATTTTAAGTTGGCAACAAATACGACCTACTTTCGATTTCATAAACAATGAAAAATGGTCAAAATACAATGAGCAGCAGTGGAGTCCCATTCACTGTACCGCTTTTGTTTATATTGCATCGCTCAACGGGAAACCAGAAAAAGGGAAACCTTTTTTTTTTGTAGAACGAAATGTCGTCTTTCAAAAACACGCTTCCCATACTTTTTGCCAGGTATATGGATCAATATATCCACAACATCCCATATTTTATCACCAAACGTGAAGATTGAAGTGCATTTAGACGTTTTACCACTTATAGAACTAAATAGACTTTAATATACAAAGTTGAAAATAACCAGGAAAAGCCACAATCACTATGCCGAATCCACCCAAGATGTCGAAAGACGTAGAGTTGGCTCTCGTTATCTCAAACACTTATACAGAGCTCTAGATAAGAGGGAGTATTTGATGATAATTAAGGATAATTTTTCTTATTTCTCATCGAAATCATAGATGAGGGGTCACAACATATGTTTTTATGCAGAATTAACAAAATTTATCCCTAATTATCACCAAATACTCCCTCTTATCTAGAGCTCTGCTTATATCTAAAAGTACCCTCTTACATCAAAGAATATAGTTTGGAAACATTTCCAATTTTTCTTTACATCTCAACTTCTTTTATCTCAAACTTCTGATATCTCAAAGTAAATTTTCTGAGAGCAGAAAATTTACTTTGAGATATCAGTAATTTGAGATGAACTTCGACTTGGAAAACGATGTGCCACATGTTCAAACTCGCCCTATTAATATCCAAGTGGGCACACAATGCTTCAACTTCTTTGATATGACATTCTTTCTACGTGTGCTAATTCGGTTTGTATTGTAAACTCGCATGTCTCACATAAGGGGAATGGGGATGTGTGTCCGGATGGCGTGTGGGGAGAAGGGGGTGGGGTGGGGCAATATCATTTTTGCCTCCCTACCTAATAGAGGTCAACTGTTAAAAGGAAAGATTTAACTTCTATAGAAGCAAAGCTTTTCCTTTGCTCTCATAAGCGCATTTTTCCTTTAAGAATGGACCCCACTTTTAAAGGGCTTCTTCGTCCAGGAAAGCAAACAGGAAGTAACAAAAGCTGGTTTCCTTTGTAAAAATGGCGGAAAACATACCTTAATAGCTATGGTCACAGCAAAATACTTCTACGATTACAAACTATATGAAGACACGTCCTGTCGAACATTTTAATACGTCAATTTGCTGCTTTTGTTCTACAGAGGTATTTGATTTAAAGAAAAAATATCGTTCATTGAAATTCTCTTTGAATTGTAGAGGACATAGACTAGGTGCCAGGAGGTGCAAGTTATCGAGTCATTCCCTTGAGCCTCCTAGGGGAATATCGTTATGAAAATGGGACGAAACAAAATGTCGAGTAAGTCGCTTTGTAAAAAAACCTGTCCTATGAATATCAATACCTTCTTTTTCAAGTATTCAAGGTCCAGCTATTTGTCGTGGCAAACGAAAGAACATTTCCACAAACCGACCAAGCGCTAAAGACCACTATGTCATTAAGCATATCTTGTAAAACCACTATGGATTTTTTTTGTGCATTTGGTTAACCACGGACAGAATATAATATGGCCTTGTAGTATTTGTTGCTGACATACGTTTGCAATGGTACTTATCAACGTTTGAATAGTCAGCTTTCATTCCAAATATCACAAAACAAAACAAAACAAAAAGCACCGCAGGCACTGCATAATACCCCGCCACTGCTGGGCATCGTAACTAGGTAGTTTTTAGTGGTTTATATACCAATGAAGTTTCAATCAGATATTCCATATGGTAAGGAACAACAGGTCAAAAAACATTTTTCAGATCTATTAATGGTGGCTAACTCGTGAACTGGAAAGGTCAGAAAGACGGTCCTTAGTCACAATATGTAACCTTTGATGTTAACATATCTGTGAAGTTTCATTCAGATATTCAAATAGAAAAGGAAATACAGGTCATAAACTATTTTTCAGATCTATCGAGGGCAGATAACTCATGAACTGGAAAGGTAAGAGTGACGGTCCTTAGTCACAATATGTTACCTTTGATGTTAAACATTTCTGTGAAGTTTCATTCAGAAATTCCATATATTAAAGGAACAACAGGTCAAAAATCATTTTTCAGATCTATCAATATAACTAATGATCCGGAATGGTCAGAGTGACGGCCCTTAGTCAAAATATTTAACCTTTGATGTGAAACATATCTGTGAAGTTTCATTCAGATATTCCATATAGAAAGTAACTACAGGTAAAAACCATTTTTCAGATCCTCAAGGGCGGATAACTCACGCTCCAAAAAAGGAGTTTCAATGAACATGTTGATTTTTCTGAACGACACGTCTGATAAGCTACTCGATTAAGTTGTGCTAATATAATCACGTATATACATGGAATATCTGGATCATACGATACCAAAGCTTGCCATAAATTAGGTCAAGGCTAATGCCGAGTCATCATTTGAGTTAATTTTGAAGGGCCCGAGTCGTCAATATTACATTTAAAGTTTCAAGATCATTGGCCTTTAGTTTCAGGAGAAAAAGATTTCTAAAAGATTTTTTTCCATTTATGGGCATGACAGCCATCTTACTTATGTGACCAAGATCATCTGGACAAACTTTTGTTCCCCTTATTCAAGGAGGCTTCAAATGAAATATCGCTTGAATTGACCGAGTGGCTTCAGAGGAGAAGCTGTCTGAAAATGTTGACAGGGGTACAGAACCTCAGTGACCTTGACCTAATGCACCATAATGACTTCATCTGCATATTTAGTTGACCATATATCACATATACACCAAATATAATATAAAGTCTCAAACAATTTCTGAGAAACCCACTGTTTAAGAGTTTTTCCCTACAAAAACATAACCAACCAAATACTAATAGCATACCAAATTTCAGCTCGCTCGGTCAAACAGTCCAAAAGTTGGCAAAATGCCAAATATGACAAAGGGCCATAACTTTGGGAAAAATAGGAGAACTGAAATTTCAAAATCACATGCATATGTTTAGATCATCATGAAGCATTCTGCATAATTTCAAGTCAATCTGATATAAGATTTGGCAGGAGTTGTGGGGATAAAGTTGGAGTAAGCAAGGGCCGTAACTCCATCAAAAATGGCCGCAACAAAATAAAAAACCACATGCACATCTTCATATCATAAAAATACTATCTGTAAATTTTCAAATCAATCCGATAAAAGACAGGAGGAGTTGCGGGGACAAGATTTCAGACGGCCGGAATGACGAACGCAAACATAGACGGACGAGGGTCATTTCTATAGCCCCATCCGCCTACGTCGGGTGACAATAATCGGCTAGAGTCCTCAAAGCTACATACAAAGTTTCAAGATCATTGGCCTTTCGGTTGTGTAGAAGAAGATTTTTGAAGGGTATTTACTATATATGGTCGTGCGGCCATCTTGGTCATGTGACCCAAACCCTGCGAACAAACTTTCGTTTCCCCGACCGAGGCAGCCTCCGTATAAAATATGGCTCCAATCGGCCCAGTGGTTTCAGAAGAGAAGATGTTTGAAAATGTTGACGACGGACGGATGAACGACGGATGCCTGGCTATACTATAAGCTCGCCTATAAGCCTAAAGGCTCAGGTGAGCTGGAAAACGGGACAATGAATGGGACCGAATGTTTGTACACTGTTTTGACCGTTTTATTTAAGTTAATGATATCGAACAGGTCATTTGATGTGCCAACTAAAATGACTTCACTCATTTTTTTAAATCCTTTTAATGTGAAACTCGATGATAATTTATTTGTCGAAAGCCGGCAAATCACGGTCATTTACAAAAAAGAAACTGTAGTGAGACCTCACGATGTTGTTGCTGTTTCGATTCTCATAACGTTAAACATTTTAGGAAATAATTCCGTTCATTCTTCTCGCAAAGGATATTGAGCTGAATTATGACCTTTGAAAGTTATCATAAGAAAGAGTTTGTTATCGCAACTCCTTCTAGAACTTAAGGCCTATGTTGTTTCCTCTACTTTTGCAGGAGCTCCTTTAGATTTTAATTATGCATTTCAGCTACGGAATATATTTGGGTTTTCTATTCCGAAACAATCCCAAGTATTTAGATCCGTCTCATAAGACGGATCTATATTTATGGGATTAAGACCATGTTTTAGTCAAAGAAATACGGTAGTAACTCCTCATGGAGTATACTTACTCACCTGTCACAAACAGATTTCCCACTTTTGTCTCAAAAGCATCGAAAGCAAAAAGTGAATCTTAAAATATCAATTAATAATAAGAAAAGGGTTGCTATACAAACATATACTGGAAATATAGTATATGTTTCAACTATATTAGACAGCTAAAGACTTCCTGCTGCTATGACCAACTAAAGACAAAAACTGCGAACCACATTTGCGGGGTCATCTAGATCCTGGAGTGTCAATAAGCATGTATGACACACCAAAAAACAGGAGAAGGTTTCAGGTCTACCGCAATAAACTGGCGGCTATGTAAACAAAGTGTTTGTAATGAGAACAAGCACCTGACCCAACTGATCGAGCTCCAGGTAACCCCAAATTTGAAAGATTTAGGTCTTTATGATGCACGTTTTTAGTTTGCGTGAGAATCGAATGGCCAAGGTGTTGTTAATGATCCCCCGATATATGTTGCAAGAACGATAAGGAAAAAGGCTGGATGGACATTTCTGTAGCCAATTTTATTGCCAACTTTCCATAACTGAAGCCCTGATAAAGCTATTGAACGGTCCCTGTCACTAATAACGTCATTGAATGGTAATTAGTATGTCCATGAGTGGGCAATTCTTTTTGACATTTATATCACATTTACCATGCCAATATTTGAGTAAATATCGCAAAAAACAACCATTCGACTATTTTTAGCCGATGTATATAAGCAGTCTTTATTGATCTTGACCCTCAGATGACTGATTTCGAATTTCGGGAGAGTGCGTGAATGGTTTTGAGGTTTTTGGAAGTAACCACCATTTCCTTGCATTATTCTCGAGGTAATGTATAATATCTAAAATATGTATAATATCTAAAAGTTTATCAAATAAATGCATTACTCTCATTTTTGTCAAATACATTTGATCGACTATCCTATGAGAGCAATGGAACTGACTTTGACACTACGGTGAAAGTTGCGGCTGAAAAGTGCAAATTCCGGGAAGCGGCAATATGAGGGAGTCCTGGGGCCATATTTATAAAACGACTTAAGTGGTTGCTATGCTGTTGCTAAGGCTGAATTTCTATGAAGGAGATTTCCTACAATTATGAAATTTGCTCCGGAGGAACAATGTTTTTCAGACTGTTCCTTAAAAGCAAATTTCATAGTTGTAGGGAATCTCCTTCATAGAAATTTAGCCTTAGCAACAGCATAGCAACGACTTAAGTGGTTTTATAAATACGGCCCCTGATTTTGAAAATACACTGAAAGTTGTGGCTGAAAAGAGCAAATTCCGGGAAGCGGCAATAAGAGGGAGTCCGGGATGTTAAAGAGATAATTGATATGTTTTTCCGCCATTTTTACAAAAGGGGATTTTTTTGACATAATTTTTGCTTCCCTGGACGATGTAGCGTTTTTAAAACAGGGTTTACTCTTATAAGAAAGAATTGGACCCTAATAGTTTCAGGCTTGTCTCCCTCAATAGGGGTCAACTCAAATGAGTTGACCCCTATTGAGAGAGGCAAACCTGAAACTGGCGGCGTTGCTTCTCCTCAAAGTGTGTATCTTCACGTTATTTCGTTTGTGGTTTGAAAGGAAATTTTTGCAAACCAACTGATAAATTTATGCTAAGGCATGTTTATTTCTCTGAAAGTATGGAAACATAGTGAGGCATGGTGTGCATCATTTTATTCGACTGACCCAAAAGCATTTAGCGTTTACCGGTCTGGTCGATACGGTTTTTGACAGTTTTCAGCCCCTTAGATATCTTCCTAGTTGTCTGCAGTTGTATCATGCCAAAAAGACAATATGCAGTCTAAGTCGTCCATTTATTGTTTCTCTTTTGTTTCTTTTTAATTGCGAAACAGCGAATAAGAAGAAAGCCTGTTATTTTGTTGAGAGAAACGGTTTTGCAGTAATTTACATGAAGACACAAATGCTGTTTGTAACGAAGTACTTTTTTCAGAAACACGTATTAAATTTGATGCAACATTATAACTCTATCATCCGTTTTTCAAGTGTGTATCCGATCCGATCAAATTAGTCGAAGGAGTTTTATTAAAATTAAAATTACGAAGTTTCTTTTTAGAGATGTAGCGGACAGGTATTACAACCTCGCTATCTCAAAGTCGACGTTCGTCTCAAACAACTGATATCTTAAGTAAATTTTCTATCCCCTAAAATTTACTTGAGATATCAGTAGTTTAATATAAAAGCACCGCGGGCACTGCATGATACCCCGCCACTGCTGTGCATCCTAACTTATTTTTTGAGATATATAATAGCTAAAGAGCCACAGAACTGAGATAGACAGAGATATGATGTCCTTACTGTAAATAAATATTAATATAAACCACCCAACAACGTGGAGCATTCTGACCAGTGTAGATTTAGATCAGGCTGTAAAGCATTTCTTTGAGCTGAGAGACTCTGTTTCTAATTCTATGGTGTTAAACATATCAGTGAAGTTTCATTCAGATATGCCATATAGTATAGGAACTACAAGTCAAAAAACATTTTTCAGATCTATCAAGGGGGAATTCTCATTAACTGGAAAGGTAAGAGTGATGGTTCTTTGTCACAATATGTAACCTTTGATGTGAAACATACCTATGAAGTTTCGTTCAGATATTCCATATAGTAAAGGAACTACAGATAAAAAAACGTTTTTCAGATCAATCAAGGGCGGATAACTCAAAAACCGGAAAGATCAGAGTGACAGTTCCTAGTCACTATATGAAGCCTTTGATGTAAAACATATCTGTGAAGTTTTATTCAGATATTCCATATAGAAAGGGAACTACAGGTCAAAAAACATTTTTCAGACCTATCAAGGGCAGATAACTCATGAACTGGAAAGGTAAGAGTGATGGTTCTTTGTCACAGTATATAACCTTTGATGTGAAACATATCTGTAAAGTTTCATTTAAATATTCCACATAGTAAAGGAACTACGGGTAAAAAACATTTTTTAATTCAATCAAGGGCGGATAACTCACAAACGGGAAAGGTAAGAGTGACGGTTCTTAGTCACAATATGTTACCTTTGATGTGAAACATATCTGTGAAGTTATATTCAGATATTCCATATAGTAAAGGAACAATAGGTCAAAAACCTTTTTTCAGACCTATCAAGGGCGGATAACTCACAAATTGGGAAGGTCAGAGTGACGGTCCTTAGTCACAATATGTAACCTTTGATGTGCAACATATCTGTGAAGTTTCATTCAGATATCATGAACAGTAAAGGAATAACAGGCCAGAAACCATTTTTCCAATACGAAAAAGGGCAGTAACTCCGTTAAAAATGGACGGATTTTGCCCATTAACAATCCCATACCACTCATCGCCGATAACAATATGTATGCAAAATTTGAAAAAATTCCGTGAATAAATACTCAAGTTATCGATCGGAAATGGTGAGCACGGACGGACGGACGGACGGACGGACGGACGGACGGACAGACACCGAAAGGTATAACATAATACCCCGCCACTAAAGTGTGGCGGGGTATAATAACAGGTGTTGAAATGTACATTAAAACAGGAAATGCATCGAGATTATATTCTCTGACATATGCGTGTACTTTGAGATACCAGTGTTTGAGATAACGAGGTCAATTGTATATGTCAGATCGAAAGTATGTCATTTTGGCGGCCAACTATTCTTTCAAAACGTGTGACAGAACCAAGGGTGTTTCGGATGTTTTATTAAGACCGTCCAGCCAGTTACTTACAGCGACAAAACATCGACCTGATTAGATTAAACCATCTGTGAAGAAGCTTCATGGCTAAATTCAAGAATTATAGCCCGGAGACTTTTTTTTATCATTTTATTAGGCACGGACAGACAACTAGAAATAAAACTAGCTAAAACTAAAATTTTCCAGTAGTCCGAAATTTTCAGAGTTGAAATGTAAAGCAAAATAGAAAATGTGTCAAAACTTGCTCTTTGATATTAGAAGGTACTTTCAGATAGTCAACTCTCAATATCTCAAAGGTGAAATTTCTTATACGGTTTGTCTCCTTCTAAGTCATGTTAGTTGGAATTCTGTTGTTCACTTAAAGTCAGATCTCGATACCTCAAAGTCAAAGTCTTCTTAAACTAGTGATACCTCAAAGTAAATTTTCCAGAAGTCTGAATTATTCAGAGTTGAAATGTAAAGCGAAATAGAAAATGTGTCCGAACTTGCTCTTTGATATTAGAAGGTACTTTCAGATAGTCAACTCTCGATATCTCAAAGTTGAAATTCATCTCAAACTGCTGATATCTAAAAGTACATTTTCTGGTCCCAGAAAATTTACTTTGAGATATCAGTAGTTTGAGACAACAGTAGTTGAAATGCAAATAAAATTAGGACATGCGTCCAAACTATATTTTTTATATAAAAGGGTAACTTGAGATATCAGTGTTCGAGATATCGAGAGTTGAATGTATCAGTGTTTCAGATAACGAGGGTCAACTGTATTTTGTAATGTGATCTCTCAAGACCACTACCGCCATGATCTAGGGCATAAATAGATTATTGAGTTTCAGGAGAATGTGGTCCAAACTATATTTTTAATATAAAAGGGTAACTTGAGAAATGGCCTAGGTCATCAAGGGGTCTGCTTTTACAAGAAAGACTTTCTTGTAAAAGCAGACCCCTTGATGACCTAGGCCATTCAGAGAAGCACACAGGAAGTGGTCAAAGATGATTCCCTTTGACAACATAGGGGAAAAACTAAAAGAAACCCCATGAAATAATGCCTCGACGTTGCATCAAAGCAGTCAAGCCAATTCGTCGAATTTATATCCCCCGCCGAAATGACTGATTTGTAAACATTTTATTTTAACTTTCGAGAAAAATGTGGGTTGTTGTGTATATAAATCATATACATATAGATGGCGAAAGGTAGGGGTACATGTTTTTTTTTTACAAAACGACGAATGACCCCACAAAATACAAATTTCGTTTTTTTTGGTCCCCGTCGAATGATGGAATACAAACAAAACCGGGCAGTAAATGGGGACTCGCGCCTGTACATTATATGTTTACCATTTTATTCTCGCTAATGGTATAGGAAGTAGATCATAAAACTGATCACCTTCTATCACACTTATTTTTATGCCAAACTCAATAATGTTTTATTTGTTTAAAGTTGGCTAATCACGGTCATTTACTATGGCGAAACTATGGTAAGAAGCTTGCAGCAATGCCTCACGGTTGAATATTTCATTCTGATAGAGCATTTGGGCCTTCAAGTCTCACCAAACTCAGTTCATTGGTTATTTAGTTATGGCTCCGGACGGACGTGGACGGTCGAACATGGAGAAAACTATTGTCTCCGTCTTCGGCGAGGGATAATAAAATTTTTATTCAACGTGTGGAGGCTGGGCAGCCTGAAATTGATAAAAAATCTCTGTGTTATTGTATTTGCATCAGCTTTGTTTACGTTAATTATGATTGAAATTACTACGTAAGATAATAATAAAACAAACATAAAATAGTCGTAATTTTATTATTGATTACGCTTAATCATTTTGTTGATAAAAACCTCTCTTTTAAACGGCGATTGACTATCGCCTTTATGACATATTTCGATACAAAAGATTGATGTCTTGTCCAGTATTGATAAATGACTATATGGCAATAAAATAAGCCATGAACAAATATAAACACAATAACAATATCCCTGATCTCAAACGGTACTTACATCGATCACTGGGAGTTCCTTAATATCCATTTACGTTAAAATCCCCAAGCCCCTCACACCTCGGAAAAAGTGAAACAGGGCATCAAGCAATGTAACTTTACAAGGTCAGATTAATTGTTAGGGCGATATGCACATGCCTCCTCCCGCACACAGAAAGACTTAAAATCTTTCAGACCATTTCTTGCTTCTAAGGTGTATGGGGCTCACATCACGGTTTTCCGCTATTTTTCAAAGGCAGTCAACTTTCCCAACTGCCTGTCAGTTAGTGACAGTTACTCTGGACGATGGAACCCTTCAACAAGGGCTTCGCAATACGCCCGTTTTAATGTCATAAAGGAGTTGCAGAGTGAACAAGATTGTTTTCAAAAGGGCAGACAAGCAGGGGTAACCACTCTATAATTCATGACTGTAACATTATTCAAATATTTGACACATCAAAACTATTAGTATACCAGAAACCAGCTTCCAAGGTGAAGTGGCTCAGAAGTTGAGTAATGCCAAAGTCAAACAAGGGAGATACTTCATAAACTAAATATACTCGACATATAATTGTTGGTTCTAATACATTCCCTTGACAATATACACATCCGTTTTAAATATTTTAAACAGTTAAGATGTTACAGAGTAAACAGGAAATTTATGCAAGGGCAGATAATTCAGTAAGCCAGAGTTGTGGATCTCGCTCAGGATACATTGCCCCTTTATTATACACATTCCTACAAAGTTTCATTCTAATATTTCAAAACGTTAAGGATATATGGAGTGAATGAGAAATGCCTAAAATACTAATCAAAGGGAAGTTACTCCAAAATTAAGAAAGGGGGAGCAACCATTCTTACATGTGACACCTCGTCTTGTGATCATGCACATTGCTATAAAGTTTCACCATGATATTCTAAACGGTAACCAAGTTAAGGTTTGCACAAGATAAGTATACACAAAGAAGAGACTAAAAGAACTAATGAAAGGGATGTAACTCTAACACGAAGAAAGGAAGAGCAACCATCTTTGTACGCGACACATCGTTGGGACTTCATACACATTGCTATGGAGTTTTATGAAGATACCTAGTTATGGCGCGCACAAACCTTGCAGGGAAGAAATAGTCAAAGGCACATAACTTAGAAACTAAGGAAGGGGGAGCAATTGTTCTGGTACGCGACACGTTGCCCCTACCAAATACATATGCCTACAAATTTTCATGAAGATATCCTAAATGGTTACTGAATTATGGCGCGCACAAGAATTATTACGTACGGACGGACGGACGGACAGCGCCACGACAAAACGGGCGTGTAAAAAGGGGTATACTGTTAAAGAAAAGAATTTGCTCCAATTGGAGCAAATTCTTTTCCCCAACAGACTCCTACTGAAAAGTGAGGCAAGAGTTGCTACCCCTGAAAGTGTACCCCGTCACCTTCTAACTACTTTTCGCTTCATACACCGATGAACGAGAGTTGTCTAAGGTAAACGAACGTCTTGACTGGGCCACGTAACGTTCGATTGACGCAACATTATGGTGACGGCCGTTTAACGTAATGGCCGAATAAGTCGTTTCTAACTTTTCTTCGACCCATATTCTACACTAAATTACCATGAAAACAACACAGCAAGGGTATAAAACTGATGGATGAATGACTTGTGATTTTACGTCCTATTAAACAGTATTTCAGTCATATCAGGACGATGGGTATGGATGGGTGATAAGGAAAAGCTGTGTGCAATGGAACCTTGTTTACGATTGAAATAATTCCCGCCTACAGCGGGTCTCAATCCCGGGACCGCTAGATCAGCAGGCCAGCGCATAACTGCCGGGCCGGGTAGCGCAATCGGTAGGGCACCTGACTCGTAAGTCAGAGCTCCTGGGTTCGAATCCCGGTCTGGCCACATACTTTCGTTTCTCCTTCCGCTGATTCAAGACGGGCAGTTGTCAGTTACTGGCGGAAGTATGTGCACTTAGTACTGGTTAACCGCTTAGGAGGTCTGAGCCTGCCCAGGAATAGTGTGGTTAGGTTAACTGACCGTCCCGACATGACCTTAGTTGTTTACCGTGGACGTTAAGCATCAAATCAACCAACCAACCAGCGCACAACTGAGCTACCGGGGCTGTCTAAAACGTAAGTGTACATATAAGAATTATCCTTTGATTTTTCATAGTTCATCGTGTGAAGAAGCCAGTGGTCGTCGCCAAAATTCTACAAGAAACGCTTTGTGCTTCATGGAATTTTAGCTCCGCCCACTGGCTTCATCACATGATGAACGCTGAAAGAATCAGTAATTCTTAAATTCTTTTTCACTACTAGGTGCAAATACAGTTACAATCGAAAATATGCATAAATTCATTTTTGAGTCTAAACGTATCTGAGCATATTACTTTATCAAAATGCAAGCGATCCTTTGGTCAGTGATAGAAGTCATGTGTAGGATGCGACTGTTGCTGAGAGTCCGCGCCTACACTTTTTTCCTTGATTGAATAGTTTGTAAATCTGTTATTTTTTTTTTTTGCTTTTTTTACTTCTTTTTTCTCTACCTTTGCCTCCTATCTCTATTTTCCCCGGTTCTCGTAAGGGCAGTTTCTCTGTTATTTATTTTCCTTTTCTGTCTTCCGTTTTTGAAAAAAGGTATTATACGAGATATAATATACTGAACAAAAAAAAATTAATAGTTTTTATTTCTTTTATACTTTTCAATGAATTATAGAGAGTTTTCGGTGAACTCGAAACTGATAATCTCACTGTTTCAAACATTGGAATTATAACTTTCGATTTCACTGTTTCAGAAATAGGATTTTTGTGAAATAGCCTCAAGTTTTTTGTTGATTAATTGTCTTAATCTTATCTGGCTTGATAAAAATTACGTCACGCATGTTTGCACGTCATTACGACGTTAATGACGTCACTTAAAGTGCCAACGTAAAATTGTTTCAGCACGCGATGTCAGGCCGCCTAAGTCTCCTGTAGGCATTCTTTCTTGGCAATTGTTTTGAAATCTGTTTATCAAAATGAAATTTGAAGCTACTTTTCAGTTGCAAACTTGGTTTAGAACCAATATCATACCCAATAAACAAGCTGGATGCATCGGATTTGACGCAAAACGGCTAGGAAAAAATGTGTTTCTGTCGTGATGAATAGAAAATTTGACTTTTTCAGTGTTAGATGAATTTTTATTTCACTCATGAACACCAAAAGTGGTATTTTCACCGAATGAACACCAAAAGCAATATTTTCACGAGTGGCGAAGCCACGAGTGAAAATCCAAATTTTGGTGTTCATGAGTGAAATAAAAATCGATCTTACACTGAAAAAGTAAAATATCCTCTATATATTCCAGCTAACATAGCAAATTATGTACTGAAGACATGGATTTTTTTTCGGGTTGGACAGACGTCTGATTACTTAAATCATGAAAATTTATTGGTTTATTTTTGTCCTGTCCGGAGTTATCTAACTTATTCCTATTTTAATAATTCAGATCAGAACTTTAATTTGCATATGCGCATAAGGAAGTTGTCTTGAACACAATATACAGTAGTTCCAGTACGCAAAGAAATCACTTTAAACGCTTAATATGTTAATTGTAATCACAGCCTGAAAATAACGTTCAAAAATTCAAAACTTTCAGATTATCTCCCTTGGAATTAAACATAGAGATTTTTGAGATACCATAGTTTCTATGCCAGTGCGGTTTTTGTTTTGTTTTGTTTTTTTATCATTTTCTTCGAACTTTGTTTGTCTTGCAGACGCAATGTCTTTATTACTAAATATATCTGAAAGCCATTTTTTAAACTGCCACAAAGAATATAATGTTATGGGAATTCCATTGAAACTGAATTTCTGACTTCATAATGGCGTGGGCTGAGGTTTTTCGTCTGGTCCTCACCGCCTCCTAGTCGATCGTGCATTGGGATAATTTTAGCTAACGAGTCCATACAGATTGGATTTAATGATAAAAAGGCAATGCCAACAGAATTTTAATCATTTAAACAGACTTCAACAATTTTAAATTTGATAATTGTTTGGTTTTGAGCACAGAAAACAGAAAAGTACCCTAGCGACGTTTACAATAGCCTCAAAATTGCTGTATCTAAAGAATCTTGAATGTAGTGTGACCATAATTTACAAAATGATTACTTTTTCTTAAATTAAAATAATTTTCAAGTCTCACCTATTTCTGACTACCGTATGATAAAAAATAGGGCTGTCAAGTTTTTATTTTTGCAAAGTATATATTTACATGAAAACTTTGTTTTCCCCATTATTACTACATGCGCTTTCCTTCCAGTACTGTTATTTGTATTCTGTCAATGCTTGAATGTATTTAAAACTTTGAAAACTATCTATAAAGAACAAACATTTTTTAAAGACTGGAAGTTAGAAATCAGTTGTTATTCCGGCAGCAGGTACAGTCTGATCTGAAACTACGCTGCTTGTTCAATTGAGTTTGTACCATTTCTCGGAGCCTTGGTAGCTCAGTGGGTTAGGCGCTGGCTTACTGATCGAAGCCCGCTTGAGGCGAGACTCTTTCCTACCGTAAGCGGGATTCCATTGCACACAGCCTGTCATTATCACCCTCCTATCGCCCTGATATGACTGAAATACAGTTGAAAAGGACGTAAAGCCACAAGTCATCCATCATCCATTAATGTTCCATTACTCACGATATGTCCTGGTAATTTGTATTTTCAGATTAAAATGCTCCTTCGGTTTATCCTATCAGTAGTGCTGGCCCTTGCTATAGGGAGCTTTGTGGTTTCGGGTTTCGTTGTACTCCACCAAGCCCCTATTATGTATCAACAGTACAGATATACAGTTCCGTTCGGCCTCGGAGGATTTAGTGGTGGTATAGGAGGCGCTTACGCCGGTGGACCGATGTTAATTTACTCCGGGGATGTGGACTGGAACACGTAAGACAGGTAAGATTCAGCCCCGGTCCAGGGGTGGGCTTTGGGGCTTGAGCCCCGCCATCTGGGCCTCTATGTATTATATTGTAGGCCTCCAGATAATAAAGAGTATCTGATGACAGTTTGAGATAGTTTATACATGTTGTTAGATTAAAATATATGTTGTGACATCTCATTAGAATCGCCTCGCTGAGGCGATTCTAATGAGATGTCACAACATATATTATAAGGCAAAAAAGACTATCAAAAAATCTCATCAAATTGATCCCTAATTAGTCATATATTTTCAAGCCCCCCCCCTCCCTCCCCCACCTCTCACCCTTACACACACACATACATCTCAGCACCTCCCGGCCCCACCAGTTATCAAGAGCCCACTAGTACGTGGTGGTCTGGATCCGGGCCTGAGATTACTATAATTACTCAAATTCACTTCATGTATACGCAGAGATAAGCATTCCACCGTACTTTTGTCATATCGATGACCGCTACTGACCAGTTTGAAATATCAGTCATGATTGAAAAAAAAGCGTCCCCATTGTTTTCCATACTTTTTAAGGAGCATTTCTCTAAGACGATTTGAGATAGCAACTTCAAACTTAACTGATAGATATACGTATCTATTAAAGAAGATTTAGGGAAGCATTTAGTCGCTGCTTTGTCAGCCATCCGTCCTTCCCCTTCTTATTTGAATTATCTCTGTTGTTCGACATGGCATTTTCCAGCTTCTAAACCGCTACGATGCTGATTTTTGATAAACCGATAGTTTTTGATGTGTAATATATTTTGGTAAGGCTGAGGTAATTATGCATTCCTTAAATAGAGAAGTACTCCCCCTGTTATCTGTACTTAATTTTTCACCCTTTTTGTTTACACCATAACTCTTTAACAATTGGGAATATTTTAACGAAACTTAAGAGTAATGTGTATCTCATTGTGGCAATAATAACTCTGGTCTACTTTTATTGCCTGCCTTTGCATAAAATTTCCATTCACCCTGTAACTCCTTAACCGTTTGGAATATTTAAAAGAAATTTCATAGTATTGTGTAGCATGTCAAGATAATGTGTTGTGCAGGAAAATGGCAAATCTGTTTTCTTTTTTTACTCTTTTGATTTTAATATACATATAAAACACTCCTTCACCATGATCACAGGATATAATCGATTCCGCTAATTTTCGCTTCCTGCAGAGACTGTACATCATATTTGGCTTCCACCGAGACTGTCCGCGAACTCTTGCTTCCTGCCGAGACTTCTGTACATGATAAATGGCTTCCTGCAGAGACTGTCCGCGTGATTCTGCTTCCTGCCGAGGCTCTCGGCAGGAATCAGAATCACGCGGACAGTCTCGGCAGGAAGCCATTTTACGAGGACAGCAGTCTCTGCAGGAAGCAAGAGTTCACGGACAGTCTCGGCGGAAGCCAAATATGATGTACAGTCTCTGCAGGAAGCGAAAATTAGCGGAATCGATTATACCCTGTGACGATACACATTCCACTATTGCACACCTTCGGGAAGCATCCATCGATTCCACCGATTGTCTTGTTGACAGAATGTTAGCCCTTATCATTAAATCCTGCCAAAACTTGGAGCCACAACTCCTCCTTCAGTTTACAACCGATTTTTATAAAACTCTAGACCATCGTTTTCTATTCAGTTGGACCTATTCTAATACTAACCAGTCTTAGATTCAACCGCCTTATCAAAATTAAGAAACTGCAGTATGTTTGTCACTGGGTTTCGTCGCCAGATCATGTCAGTCATTGATGAGGCTTAAATAGCCGAAACTTCGAAGTATGGCCCATGTTCCTTCTTTTGAATGTGTGCTCTGCTCTTGAAGGAGCTCTTATAAATTACTGTTATCATTTGATGATGATCATATTTTATTGGAGGTCATGATCGGATCCTTTTTACCAGAGTTACAGCCCACGATCTGCCCAACGATTCGAATCTTGTGGTCACAACCCCTTCCAGTTTCAAGACACATTCAGGATCTGAAGTAAATCATATTAAAATGGTTTGTTATTGGAATGCTCTTAGCCAGGGTTACAACCATTGATCAGTCTAGCGATACAATTCTTGTTTCTGCAACTCACTTTCAGTTTTAAGCTGAGTTTCATAAAATGTTCAAGACATAGTTATCCCCATCTGAAGTAGAACATTTTCTATTGGGGACAGGGTCAGATTTTCTTTTGCAGAGTTGCTGCCCTTGATCAGTCAAGCAATGCAAATCTTGTGGCTGTAACCCTCTTTTAGTTTTTTCCTCTCATTTTATGAAACTTTCATTCCAATCACCTGAAACGGATCATATTTTGCCTGGGTCACCATAGGATATGTTCGGTCAGAGTTACAGCCCTTAACCAGTGTTTCTTTATGTCTTGTAAAAGCAACAATTCTATCAGTGTTTTAAACGTTCAATCAATTTTCTTATCACTGGAAGTAAATCATATTTCACCTTGTCACTATCCTTTCTACCAGAGTCATGTCACTTGCACTGACCATCAATTTACAATATGTTATAGGAACTCCTTCTCACTTGTTTGAAACAATTCAACAACTGTTTTAAAGTTGATCATATGCCAGGCCGCATAGCGCAATCGGTAGGGCGTCTACTTATAAGCCAGAGGTCCTGGGTTCGATACCCAGTCCGGCCACTTAATTTTATTTTCCCTTCCGCTGATTCAAGAAGGGCAGTTGTCAGCTACTGGTGAAAGTAAGAGCACTTAGCACTGGTTAACCGCTTAGGAGGTCTAAGCCTGCCCAGAAATAGTGTGGTTAGCTTAACTGACCGCCCCGACAAGACCATAGGTGATTACCGTGGACGTTAAACAATAACACAACACAACATGATGGACGAACACTCGGCGCCAGGTGTGTGCATCTATTGTTAGGTACATGTACCGCTGAGCCACTTAGGGAACATCGTTACAAGAACTGAAACAGAACAGAACAGATCATCACTCGACTTATATAGCCATCATGCCTTATCAAAATCAAAGTTCCCTGTTATCGACATGTCCCTACGTCTGGTGGGGGTGGGGTGCATTTGGCCACCGGTCTTTTATCAGAATAGAAATAAGAATTTTATCAAAAATATACACCTTTCCTATAATTCAGAGTCTGTTCGAGTTTTGTCCCTTGCAACGCTTATGACGTCATCTATAGGATAGGCTATTGTTTTTCACTGTGTAACCAAATAAATGCCGGTTTTCCATATAGTCAAAACTAACATTCAACGGTTAAGATTAAGACAACTATTTTGTTCCAGCTATATTTAGCTCTTTCTTTGTCGGAAAATAAGATTTATAACATGTAGTAGAAGGGAATTGACATAAAATTAAAAGATTTCCGACTAAAATTTCAGGCCAAAATTACCGTAACCAGGGGCATGTATCACCAGTACAGCTTCCAAAACATTAGGTCGCGGAAGATGTTCAGACCGTTAAATATTACAAAATAATACAAAACGAACGATTAGCTGATTATAAAGCAGACACACGCTAAAAATGACAACAAAGTGTGCTGACACGGAATTCGTTTGTGTAATCACCGAATCACGCGCATTGCCGCAATAAACAAACACCTATGATTGTGTGTTACCTAGACACGTGTCGGCTTTAACACACCCTAGCGTGAAATGGAAACGATCAAATAAATAATACCGAAGATAAGTAAGAGATGGAAAAAATAATATAAATTCAACCTAGGGTTCAAACTTGCGGAAAACTATCTGGATGCTGATGCTTTTAGATCGGCACAAGAAACCATAAATAGTGCATTAAATATCAACGCTATAATCTGCCTGGTAATAATGCGTAGTTACTACCAGAATGCTGACGTTTTACCTGTCGGAAAAATGGAAAGATCTTTTCAGATTTACGAAACTTATTTGTACGAAACGTAGCTCTTTTACATTGAAAAACGTGAATATATTACCGGGGTGTTAAAACACGGCATCGATGAAAGGGGTCATGAAAATCATGAGCGACTTGTCGGGATTCTCAATATGAAATTAAAATATGAAAAAAATATATAAATAAAAAATGTCACATGACAACAGGGCAATTATACTTTAATTTGGTCTTTCAATGTACTTTTTGCAGTTCACATTTACAAAACGTCTGCTTTATGCATGTTATGTGTGCTTGCAGTTGTACTGAATTATATGGGTTGTTCCTATAGATGACGTCACAGCCTACTTGGGTAGATAACTCCTGCGCGACTTTATCGATTTATAGGAAAGGTGTATAGCAGAGCAGCATAAATTTTGTAATATGTATCCCAGCAGGCACAAAAGGTTAAATCAATTTTGAATCAACCTTGATTCAACGTCGTGAGTTGAACCAAGGTTGATTCAAGGTTGAGTCCACCTTGTGTGCCCAGTGGGATGATTAGTTCGCGAGTCACTTTTTGTACTTTTGGTTTTGATTTCATGTCATTATGACATGCTTCTTTTGAGTTTTGTATAGTTCTTTACGATTTTTCTTTTATATTTTTCAGATAATGTGGTGAAGGAAACTTTTGAATCAAGTGGCCATCTGACTTTGACTTCATAACTTAAGGAAATACCATTGCTTTTACTCTGTACATACTGACTTTTTTAATGAATTAAAATGTTTGTCTCTGTGTGTCCGTCCACTTCTGTAGTTATCATTTAATGTGGATTTAGCCCACTATGCCCAGTGGACTGGAGTGTACTGCTGGGTAACTTTCAGTGCCGGGTGTTCCTACTTATTAGGTGCGGGTGGGGATTGTTTGGCTATTTTTCTCTCGCCTATCGTAACTTTCCCAAGTAGCACATCACACAATCTATGTGATAAGCTCTGCTTTTCTATTTCCCTCTCTCTGGGAGACGGCTCGATATAAACTGAAATACTGTCTCAAAAGACGTTAAAGCCAAAACAACCAACCAACCCAGTGGACTCTTCCATCTATGCATATTGGGTGGGTCCATTTGTCATTCAATTTTATTTTTGTCAAAAGAGAAGTGCTTTTTACAAAGTGTTGACCCTGATCAGACTCCCCTTTTTGTGGCGCCTGATCTTGTTCTGCGCTGATTGCCTTTATTCCTTTTTTATGGATTCTAGGCATTAATGGGTTAATAGATGCTACATTCTAAAGAAAGTTCACATATTCTACATATGAGCTGCGACACGAGAAAACCAACGAAGTGGGTGTGCGCCCAGCGCAGACTCATATCAGTCTGGGTATCCGCCCTGTTTGATCAGACTCCTCGATATGCGCTTGAAGGGTAGCGAAGGGTCTAAGCTACCTACATGCGGACAGCGAAGACTGATCAGACTGGGCACCAGCAAAGACTCTGGTCAGACTGGGCGGATGTCCAGGCTGATCTGAGTCTGCGCTGGCGCACAACCACTTTGTTGGTTTTCTCGTGTCGCGGCTCATATCTGATCACTCTTCATTTGGCGGTAACGGTGTGTGAAGTTCGAAATTTTCCAGAGTTGACCAGTCAAGATGCCGTCCATATAAAATGAACTCAAGAATAGCTGAGTGTTATTGGCTCATGTTGACATGTAGCATCGTTGGGACCCAAAAGGGATGTCCAAGTAATATGTATACATACACTCAGCAAAATTTCTAATTGGTCACCTTACAAAATGCAATTTTATGACAGATGCTTTAGCTATCTTTCTGGAAATGAAACGCACGTGTATCCTGTATGACTTCTATCGAATACCGTATTCAGAATAAAGGTTTTTCGTGGCGCAGCCTCGTATAATTTCTATATTGTTCCACATTTCACAAGATTCCATTGGTCAAATAACGCGTATGTCAAAATTTAGCCAATAATATCAAAGGTCAATGGATTTTTCCCGTCGTACTGTACTGTAAATACTAGCACTCTGTCTTATATTAATTAAAAATGTTTCTCTTGTTTGTAATTTTACAATAGATAGGTTATCGAAAACAGACGCAGATATTCAAAACTCCCTTTTTTTCGTCCTAGATATACTTTCGATTTCTACTTATGGTTTAATACACACAAACAACATGTTGATAACTATTTTCAAATCAGGTCTATTTCAAGATTGACCGCGGTCCATTTTGGGATTGCAAATTGGACAGGTCAATTTTGAGACAGGCCATTGTCGCTACTCAGTGTCAAAATTACGGTTGTGGGTGCCTACCGACATAGCTTACTGATTCATGAAAGTCATTGTCAAGTCTTCAACTAGAGACATATAACAAAACACACTTCTATTTAATCTGCGCCGATTATCTTTTTTTTTACAGATTTTTCTTGTTTGTCATGCCTGCGAAGCAGAGGCGAGACATATGTATTACCTTTCCGGTGTCGTCGTCATATGCAGCGGCGGCGTAAACTTGTGTAGTGTTTTTGCGTTTAGGTCTATAAGGGCTAGAGCCATGGAACTTGGGTCACGCATACATCTTGATGAGTAGAGCTCAAAGCCATCATCAATATTGAGTCTTGACGTACATTTTATGGTTCACTGACTTTGCAATATTTTGTCGAGTTTTTGTGTTTATGTCATTTTCTCAGAAGCTATAAGGGCTAGAGCCATGAAACTTGGTTCATATATACATCTTGAAGAGTATAGCTCAAAGCCATCAACAATATTGAGTCTTGACCTACATTTTACGGTTCACTGACTTAGCTTTTTTGTCAAGTTTTCGCGTTTAACTTAGTTTCTCAAGAACTATAAGGGCTAGAGTCATGACACTTTGGTCATGCATACATCTAGAGGAATAAAGCTCAAAGCTACCATCAATACTGAGTCTTGGCCTACTTTTTTACGGTTCACCATCTTTGAAATTTTTGGTGAAGTTTTCACAATTAGCTCTGTTTCTCAGAAGTTATATGGGCTAGAACCATGAAACTTGGGTCATGCATACATCTGGCTGAGTATATCCCAAAGCTTCCACCAATACTGAGTCTTGACCTACTTTTCACGGTTCACTGACTTTTTATTTTTTTTATTTTTGTGTCAAATTCTGGGGTTTAGCTATGTTTCTCAAGAATTATAAGGGCTAGAGCCATGAATTGATTGATTGATTGTTTAGGGTTTAACGGCCCTTTGAGACAGTATTTCAGTCTACGTCGGGTCGTCTCCCTCAGAAAAAAAAGAGAGGAAAATGCCCAAACAACCCCACCCGCACCTACTGCAAGCACAGTAGGCCCTTGCCCTACTCTTATCCTATTCAGTAGAACGCCCCGGCACTGAAAGTTACACGCAGCACCATCGCACCACCTGACCACCCCCGCTAGAGCCATGAAACTTGGGTCATGCGTACATCTGGAAAAGTAAAGCTCGATCCCAACTTTGATACTGAGTCTTGACCTACTTTTTACTGTTCACCAACTGTGCAAATTTTTGGTCAAGTTTTACATGTTTAGCTATGTTTCTCATGAACTGTTAGTGTGAGAACCATGAAACATGGTAATGCAAAGATCTGGAAGAGTAAAGCTTAAAGGTAGGTTCCTGTACTTTGGAATGCATAATAATTTTGATGATCTTTCATCCAAGTTGTTGGAAAGCACTTATAAAAGGGAATTAAGAAGTTTCACTAAAAAGTGTTAATCAAATTTTTTTAGAAAAGTTGTTTTGCAAGGGATTTCCTAACTCTGCTTCGCACACCAGTTAGCGCTATTTTTAGTTCTCGCCAAAAATAGATAACGCAGCTGACGTCATGCTGCATTGCATTTTGGGATAGTTTTAACCCATCCGCCATGCCAGGACCTCTAGGAGAGCTCACGGCTAAGGAAAATTGACCTTTGGAGAATGGCGTTAGAAATTGCGCACTTATAGACATAATAAACATAGTTATTTCTAGAACTGGAATTCCAACGAAAGAAAATAAACCAAGGGGGAAAACGACTATTTTCTTCAACATCTGACGAGTTTCTCAGTAGCAACAAATTTAGAAAAATAAGAGAATTCAATACTGCTCAGAAAAAGACGAAATTATTTTGTGGACATAATTGTTATCGCTAGTCCAGGAACCTACCTTTAAAGTCACCATCGATATTACCACTTGACCGATAATTTAAGGTTATTTGACGTAACATTTGCCTCATGTTAAGCTCTTTGTTTCTCTTAAATTATAAAAGTCAGAGCCATGAAATGTGAATAGGCATACATCTGGAACAGTGAAACTGAAACTGTCAGGGTTAGGTTTTGAGTCGGTAAATAGCTATACATAGCTAATGTTTTCACTGTTATCATATGTCCGACTATGAATAAAATGTGTATTTGTATTTTATTTATTTGTCATCAATGTAGCATCTTAAACTTACGTTAGGGTTCTCTGATCAGTCAAAATTTGCAGTGTGTTTACTGATTTACCTCTGTGTTGTGACAAAGCATCAGCAGGCGAGACATCGCATTCCGCGGAATTCTTGTTAGGTAAAAGCACTCAAGCGGCCCGACACTGCCATTTTCACGTTTTCTGCACGTGCAGCGCGTGGAACGAATCGACTATTTGCATGACATTTTTAAACTAATCGCTATTGATTTTGTCACTTGAAAAACATCATTCATGGCGAGAACGACCATTGAAGAACGCGGTCGGAATGATTCAACCTAGCACTTCGCTCAGGAAGGTATGAATCCACCCAAAGTCATATTTACAGAGTTTGATTTAAAGGTAGGTTCATGGACTAGCGATAACAATTATGTCCACAAAATAATTTCGTCTTTTTCTGAGCAGTATTGAATTCTCTTATTTTTCTGAATTTGTTGCTACTGAGAAACTCGTCAGGTGTTGAAGAAAATAGTCGTTTTCCCCTTTGGTTTATTTTCTTTCGTTGGAATTCCAGTTCTAGAAATAACTATGTTTATTATGTCTATAAGTGCGCAATTTCTAACGCCATTCTCCAAAGGTCAATTTTCCTTAGCCGTGAGCTCTCCTAGAGGTTCTGGCATGGCGGATGGGTTAAAACTATCCCAAAATGCCATGCAGCATGACGTCAGCTGCGTTATCTATTTTTGGCGAGAACTAAAAATAGCGCTAACTGGTGTGCGAAGCAGAGATAGGAAATCCCTTGCAAAACAACTTTTCTAAAAAAATTTGATGAACACTTTTTAGTGAAACTTCTTAATTCCCTTTTATAAGTGCTTTCCAACAACTTGGATGAAAGATCATCAAAATTATGATGCATTCCAAAGTACAGGAACCTACCTTTCAATTGCTTGCATAAGTTTATTTACTTACGAGCATTTATTTACGAGCCTTAATTGTGTTAACGTTGTCCAATTAAACAGGCGACACGCCAGCGTGTCATATTTCCAGTATTGGGTGGTAAGTGACGTCACGATGATGTTACCAATACACGCTCTGTTTAATTTAAATACTTCTTTTGATTATTTTGAGAGACCTAGAATAAGAAAAAAAATATAACCACAAGGGGGTTTTAATAAGAATTTGTATTACCATGCTCATTTAAGAGATATTTTTGTTTTGCCGCCGTGAACTGATATTTTTCGATCTGCCCAGTAACCCCCTTGTGCATATCACGATGATTTGAGGTGAGCAAAACTTATTTCATAAATGGCTAAACCTTAGTACACGCAATTATTTTCTGTTTCATTCTCGTTCCAAGTCTCTCGTATATTCAACAGAAAGCTTTTCGCCATCCAGGCTCTTTGGAATAAATTCAGTCAAATCGGAAGTGTCGCTGACTGCCACCGCCAACCGAAACTTGGAGTAACCACGAGGTGACAAGACCTTTGTATTGTTCTGTCCCACCTACGTGATTTATCATGCATCTGCTGCAAAATTCACCTGATAATAGGGGTATGATAATCTGAAGTGATATCATGTCACTGTAGAACTGCGCTTGCGCCAATGTTATCAGGTCATGGCTTTAGAAGCGATCTCTGAAGACGATTGGCTACATCCTGACGTTGGCCGTGATAACAAGTTCGATTGGTTAAATGACGTCACCGACTTACGTCATAACGCATCCGCGACGTCAACAAGTTCAAACACAAATGCGTTTACTTTTCTTTTGTTTGACGCTCTTTACACCTGAAAATATTCTAATGATGCATGATAAATAGAAAACCATCAGGCTCGACCAGAAACACGTCGGACTGGCTCGGCAAGCCTCGCCATTCCTACGCTGTTTCTGGTCTCGCCTGATAAACTTGATATCAAAAGACACTAACATGGTATTCTTTATAGATTTACCAATGCTATCCGAACTGCAAGGCAAACTGTTGGCACACACCCTCGTAATGTAACTCCCCAGACCATTCGGAATCGTCATCGGGCTGTAGGATTGAGATACCGACGACCTAAGAAATACATTGTTCTTACTGTTAGACATCGACAAGCCCGTCTGGCATGGGCCAGGCAGCATTTTCGCTTTACACGCGCTGATTGGGCAAATGTGCTCTTCGTGGATGAAACATGCGTTACCCTCTGTGGCGCCGATGGTAGAACTCGTATCTAACACTGTCGAGGTGAACGTTATACCAAAAATGTGTAATGGAATCTGAGTGGTTGGGTGTCGGATCAGTTATGGTGTAGGCATGTATTTCTATGCATATCAAAACATCAGTTGCCAGCGTTAATGTCAATTTGAATGCAAGAAAATACCAAAATCAAATTGGCGGCCCTTTTTAGCACCCCATTTGGCAGCCAATAGGGGCGTCCTCTTGGCACAAGACAACGCTCCGTGTCACGTTGCTAGAACAACCAGACAACTGTTAAATGCAAATCAAGAGCTTCTATGGCCTGCCAAAAGTCCGGACCTAAATCCCAATGAGCACGTCTGGGACGAGTTAAAACGGCGCATATGAGCTCTTCCCCTGCCGCAAAATCTCAGACAACTGATCCAGACAATCCATCAGACATGGAATAACATTTCACAGAGATTTCTCCAGCGCTATATAGTTTCTATGAAGGCCAGATGTCGGGCTGTGATCGCTGAAAATGGCGGCAATACAAAATATTAGCTACTGTGCCTTTCAGTTTTGAGGATGGCAAGAGTTATCCCTTGGTTAGAACATGAATTACTTGTTATATTTTCAAAAGATTTGTATCAAATATTTAAAATAAATTACTGTACCTGACAAAGTTTCAATATCTATGCATACCTTGTTTGTTTTCAAATAATTTTTATAAAACCAAGGTGACCAATTAGAAATTTTGCTCAGTGTATATTTTTACAGTTAAGCTGGTTGCGGATTGTAGTCACCATAATTCTACCAGTGGTAAAACCGTCTTTACACATATTATTATGAGAAGCGGTTAAACCGTCACGTTTGGTGATAAAACGTGGGTTGTTGTGCATTGGTGAATCATATAATCGGCATAAATAGGGGAAACAAGTTTTTGAAAAAAAAACAACAACAACAAAAAAAAAAAAAAAACAATTATAATAATGACAATTTGCTTTACTACATCACTTAATACATTTTTAATTTCTGGTTCCCCATCGAGCCATGCAATGTTAACAAAGCGGGGCAATGAATGGTGTCCCATGCCTGTACACTGTACTTTTGCCAATCTAGTAAGGTTTGTGATATCGAAAGTAGGTCAGTTTGGTTACCAACTTCAATGTGCAGATGTGGACGGACGACATACCAAACATATTCTATAAGCTCACTGTGAGCTAATAATAAGACAGTTGAACCACAATAGAATTAATCATTTACCGGGGGCTTTGGCCGTTTTTTGATGCATCAAATTAAATTCTTAAAGAGTTCTTTCAAGTGAAGAGAATACATTCAAAAGGAGGAAAATGGGCCATACTTCGAAGTTTCGTCTGTTCAAGCTGACAATATCTGGTGACGAAAGCCAGAGAAAAGCACACTGTAATTTCTTAATTTAAATAAGGCAGTCGATGAAAGACTAATGGATATCAAAAAGGGTCTAAATGATTAAAAAGCGATGATTTGGAATAAGCGCCTCACCCATCACGATATTGGATGATATAAGGTCAAATTCGGACAGCAGGTAATTTCGGACGCAACAATACAAACTGTGAAAATCCAGATGAAACGGCTCATAATGAGCCGTCTCATCAGGATTTCACTATTTGCCCAGTTAGTTTTGTTTAAATTACAGATGACTGACATTTAAAGGAAACAATGTCATCGTCCGAATTTACCTGTTGTCCAAATTTAGCTGACTTGACCCTACCAACTCGGAAACAGCCATTCAGCATCTCTCTCGTACTCCGAGCATGGTTTTCTGGCTCTACCTGAATTTATCAGCCTTTCCTCTTCTCCACATGCTATGGAGCCTATCGATCTACCCAGCAGGCACATAACGTCAAAATGACGTCGCACCGACTTCGATGCGACGTTATGACGTCGCATAGACGTCGTGTGTCCAATGATATGTATCTATCTATCTTGTTTGGATAGCTTTTCTTCCGCCTATCATGTCTCTTCTTTCTCCATGTCTCTTGGAGACGGCTCGATAGACTGTCTCAAAGAGCCGTTAAACCCATAACAAGCAACCAACGTTCGTTCGGTACTGCAATGTCTCCAAGAGAGAATTTTCAGTAGGACTGTCTGGCCCAGAGGTTTTAGTACATTCTCACTCAAAATAAAGCATACTGATTGGTTGCATCCGAGCACATGCTCGGAAGCAGCCAATCAGTGTGCTTTATTTTGAGTTTGAGATTATTCTCAAGTTTAAAACCTCGAACCCTGGTCGTCAATGCATAAAAATGTTGACTGCTGAAAAAAATGGTAGAACAAAATATTTAATAGTATACTTCCGCGTATTTCATTATGAAACACATTGGAATCACAAAATTATGAAACTGGTTAGTTCTATGCAACACAGACTTGCCAAAAAAAAAAAAAAAAAAAATCTCTATCACGGAGTCGGAGACGATATATCAGTGCATACCATTGTTGAACATTCACAAATATTTTGTCGTCATAAACTGATTGACTCCCATATCGCAACAAGAGGGCCAATGGGCCCTGAATCGTTCACCTGAGTAAATAGGTTAAAGGTCAAACTAGGGTCATCATTTGAACAAACCTGATGGCTCTGAAGAAGATTTTTGAATACTTTTCTATGTAATGCTAAGGTTCAAACACTGGACCCCCTGGGACGGGGCCATTTTGGACCCTGGGGCCATCATTTGAATAATCTTGGTAAAGGACCACTTGGCAAAGCTACATACTAAATTTCAAGCGTCTAAGACAAGTGGTTCCGAAGAAGACTTTTGAATATTTTTCTTTGCATTTCTATGGTTCAAACCTTGGATTCCCTGCCGCGGAGCCATTTTGGACCCTGGGGCCACCATTTGAACAAACTTGGTAGAGGACCACCAGGCATTGCTACATACCAAATTCCAATCATCTGAGCCTTGGGGTTCTGAAGAAGATTTTTGAATAATTTCTTTGTATTTCTGCGATTCGAACCTGGGACTCACTGCCGCAGGACCATTTTGAACCCTGGGGCCACCATTTGAACAAACTTGGATAAGAACTATTAGGCGATGGTACATACCAAATTTCAAGCATCTGAGCCTTGCGGTTCTGAAGCAGAAGATTTTCGAATATTTTCTATGGTTCAAACCCAGGACCCCCTAGGGCGGGGCCATTTTGGATCCTGGGGCCACCATTTGAACAAACTTGGTAGAGGGCCACTAGGCAATGCTACAAACAAAATTTCAAGCATCTGAGCCAAGCATTTCTGGAGAAGATATTTAAGTATATTTGAGTTTCGAACCAAAGACCCCCTGCCCCAGGGCCATTTTGGGCCCTGGGGCCACCATTTTAACAAACTTGGTAGAGGTCTATTAGACAATGCTTCATACGAAATATCAAAGCCCTAGGCCTAGTGGTTCAAAAGAATGATTAAAGTATCCATATTCCTATCAGTGGTTAAAACGTCTTAACTCAAATCATTGTAAAAAACGGTTCAACCTTCGCGTTTGGTAATAAAATATGGATTGACGAGTATATATAGAGTTAAATAACTAACAAAAAGGGGAGAAAACAAGTTTTTGAAAAATAACAATCCACTCCATTTTTACTTGCATTTTTACCATTTTGTAGGTCATTTTAGTTGCCAACTAAGTTGATAACTATGACCCAAATAAATTTTCATACCCTTGTTATGTGAAAATCAGGGATGCTTTACTTGTTTAAAGCATTCATTGTCCTATATGTGGTATAAACGTCTAAACTCAAATCATTGTGAAAATGGTTCAACCTTCGCGTTTGGTAATAAAATGTGGGGTCGACGGAGCCAAATAACTAACAAAAAGGAGAGAAAACAAGTTTTTGAAAAATAACATTTCATTCCATAATATACAATTTCCTGGTCTGGTTTCCCGTCTAGCAATGCTATATAAACTGACTGGGACTCCACGCCTATACACTGTATTTTTACCATTTTATTCAACATACTGAAATCGAAAGTAAGTCATTTTAGTTGCCAACTTAAAGGCCCCATAACTCTATCAGCATGAAATATTTTATCACGAGGTATCGCTGGAAACTTCTCACTACAGTTTCGTCATTGATTATTATCGTGATACCTTGTTCCTGAGCCGGGCCGCGTAGCGCAATCGGTAGGGCACATAACTCATGTCAGAGGTCCTTGGTTCGATACCCGGTCTGGCCACATACTAGCGTTTCTCCTTCCGCTGATTCAAGACGGGCAGTTGTGAGTTACTGGCGAAGGTATGTGCACTTAGTACTGGTTAACCGTTTAGGAGGTCTAAGCCTGCCCAGGAACAGTGTGGCTAGGTTAACTGACCGTCATGACCATAGCTGTTTACCGTGGACGTTAAGCATCAAATCACTCACTCACTCGCTCACATCAACCGAAATATTTTCATTAATTCTGAAGGCTGTACAGGTTTCATAATGATTTGTATTTTGACGATTTTTACAACTGGTAGGACTATGGTGACTTAAATGACCCAAATATGCTTCCGAACCCTTGTTATGTGAAACTCAAGGGTGTTTTATTTGTTTAAAGCTTGCTAATCACGATCGTTTACGATGACGAAACTATAGTGAGAAGTTTGCAGCGATACCTCATGATAAAAGTTTTCTTGCTGTTAGAGCAGAATCAGAATCAGAATCAGAATTGTTTACTGGTGATACGTCCAAGGACAATCATTCACCAGGACCTGTCTATCGGGGAAGCTAGTCCCTAGCCCTTATAAGAGAAGTAAACTTAGTAACTGAATCCTCTGCAGCCTCAGCAGCAGAAATAAGTGAATCTTCCAGGGAATTCCAATCTCTAATAGTCTGGGGGAAGAAACTGGACTTGTAAATGTCAGTCCCAGCCAATGGGATTTGAAATGCCAGGGAATGATGATTCCTGGTACGCCTACTTGGGGGAACAAGGTCATTTATGGGTATACTGGCTGCACCCCTCAGACCTTTGTACAGCATTATGAGTCTACTATCTTTCCTTCTCTTTTTTAGGGATTCCCACTTAAGTTTCTCCAGAATGCCAGTCATACTCCCAGTTTCATATGTGTAATTTCCCGTTACAAATCTAGCTGCCCTTTTCTGCACCTTCTCAAGTTCATCTTGGAGAAGTATACTCTGAGGGTCCCAAACTGAACTGCCATACTCCAGGACTGGGCGCACCAGTCCCTTGTATGCTGACTCTTTAACATCTTGTGGACATGCTGCCAAGTTACGCCTGAGGAAGCCGAGGGTCCTATTAGCCTTTGTGCAAATATTGCTGACATGAGTGTTCCATTTCAAATCATTGGTAATGGTTATGCCGAGATACTTGATAGTTTCTACATTATTGAGGACCGTTCCCTCTAAGGTGTAGGAAGCATTGATCTTCTTGATCCGTTTCCTTGTAATTTGCATTATGTTGCATTTGACAGGTTGAAATCTCATGCCCCAACTCCTTGCCCAACAACCTAAACGATCTATATCCTCCTGAAGTTTCACCGTGTCTTCAATATCTCTGATTACACGATAGCAAACACAATCGTCAGCAAAAAGTCTTAATTCCGAGTCAATATTTTCCATTATATCGTTAATGTACAACGAGAATAGCAGTGGTCCAAGCACGGTGCCCTGGGGGACACCCGACAAAACCGGGGCCCAATCCGACTTAACTCCATTTACCACCACACGCTGCTGCCTGTAACAGAGAAAAGAATCTATCCATTTCAGAGTCTTCCCACCAATACCATAGCCGAATAGCTTACATTTAAGTAATTCATGAGGGGGAGTGTCAAAAGCTTTCTCGAAGTCCAAGATAAAAGTGTCAACCTGACCACCCTTATCCAAGATTTTAGCCCAGTCGTTTATAACTGTGATCAATTGAGTTTCGCAACTATGTTTCTTCCGAAATGCATGTTGTCTGTCTGACAAAAGTTTATGTTCATCCAAATGCGCCATAATATTACAGCAGACAATGTGTTCGAGTAACTTGCATGGTACACAAGTTAGAGAAACCGGTCGGTAATTGCAAGCCAAAGACCTATCTCCTTTTTTGAAGAGCGGGCATATATTTGCAAGAGACCATTCCTTGGGGATTTCACCCGTGTCAATAGATTGTTGGAAGAGATGAGCAAATATTGGGCCTAATTCAGATGCTAGTTCTTTTAAGACTCTAGGATGCAATTCATCAGGTCCTAAAGCTTTTGATGGGTTCAAGCCCTTAAGAAGTTTCGTTACACCTTCTGCCGAGACATGAATGTCCTCCATGAAAGGAGCCGAGCGATTAAGAAGGGGGACTTGGGTGTGCTCACTTTTATTAAACACATCCGAAAACTGACCGTTAAATTCATCAGCCTGTTCCAACTCTGATTCGGCAACACCACCACCATTTCTCTTCTTTAGGGGCGGGATACCTTGAGTATCTTTCTTTTGACTATTAATGTACCTGTAGAAGTCTCTGGGATTAGCCTTTATGTCACCAACCAAGTTATTGACATACAAATCATGTTGCTTTTTCACATCAGCTTTAATTTCCCTTCTCAAAGATTCAAATTTTGACCTAAGTTTGCTACTGCCAGTCTTTTTGGCCTTCGCATGTGTCTTATTTCTTCTACGAATCTTTCTTCTTATCTCAGGGGTTATCCAAGGAACAGAAGAAGTTGACCTACTGGTTTTCGAGGGGATGTGCTTTTCAGCAGACTCCTGAATAAAGGAGGTTATCAAGTCAAAGTTTTCCTGAACCGAGCGATTGTCCGAGTAACCATTGAAGTACCTATGTTTTGCGAAGTCTGACACTTCTTTCCTCATCGATTCAAAGTCTCCCTTTTGGTACAAAAACACTTTCCTCCGAGGTTTCTTTTTTGGGGGGATATAAATTTTCAAAGTTCCTGAGATCGCATCATGATCACTAAGTTTGTCTGGGGAATGCATTTCTTGGAACTGGCCAGGAAGCGAAGTGAGAATTAAATCCAAAGTGTTTTTCTCCCGAGTCGGGAAATTCACCAGTTGTTCTAAACCATGATCATTCATGACATCAATCAACATTTGTCCCTCTGACTGACTTAACACTAATCCTGCCTTATGGGGCCTTTAAAGCCTGCTAGTCACTGACGAAACTATAACGAGAAGCTTGCAGCGATACCTCATGATAAAATTTTTCATGCTGATAGAGCAATGGGGACTTTAATATATCGAGTGGTTAGAGCCAAAACCTGCTATCTCTGAAAAACAAAGTTTTGAGAAAAATGAAGTTAAAGTTTTGAACATTTCTCCAAAATCAGACAATACCATATCTTGATATAATTTGGTTTTAACAGGAAGAAAATTAACACTGCTTCAATTACATGGTAATTTTATTGAGGAAGAATGAATAGATTTTAATACAGATGACTTAAAGATTTATAGCTGGTTCTGGCATAATAACATGAGTTTAAATCTTGTACACAAAAAATGCCAAAACCAGTTTCCTATCGATAGCCTCTTCTGGCACAAATAAAATGAGACTATGTTTACAAAATTATTTCTTCCAAAAGATCTTATCTGATCAGAGCGGGTTTTAGCATACCATATCGCACTTTTATTCAGATGTGTTACCCTGCTAAAAACGGATTCGTCTCGGTAACTTGTTTTAGCACAAATGCATTTTGCGTGTGTGTCAAGTAGTTATAAAGGTAGAACAGCCTATAAAAAGCTGGCTGCATTTGGCCCTTTTAGAATTTGATTTGAACCTTTGAAAATAGAAACCAGAACTGGGTATTGCACTAATGGCTGATTCTTGCACAAAAACCTTTTGTAAAACAAACTTTGTTAAGAAAACAAGAAAAAGCTATTCATACACGTGTTTACCTAGCAGGTTGCTGAATTGCATGTCAATACATTTAAAAAGCTTAAAAACACTACAGTTTTTGTTTGTTTGAATATAGCTACTTTATAGAGCTACAAAAGGTTACAGACTGTTAGCAACACAAAGCTGACTAAAATTTTTATTATATCACTATGTGATTTATCATTTAAAAAGTAAACAAACTATTTCATGTCATTTGATTATAATGCACCAGTCATTTGCAACCACGGCCCCAATGGGGCCGGGGATAGCGGGGGCATAGCGGGGCTTAAGTACAGTGTTTCTACTTAAGAGGTGTCCCCGGCAGTGCCGTGGATACGCCGGGCTTTTGATTCCCGCCAAAACAGCGGGAAAATAGTGGAGTGTTTTTTAACGAAATTAACCGCAACACATTGTCAGAATATTGATTTTGATACTTATATGATCCCTTGGGGGCGGAGACCTTTACAAGGGATTTGACATAAAAATGTCCCCACAGTGCAGGGCATATACCAGGGCTTTGCAGAGTGAAAAGTCAATATCCCCGCTATTCCCCGGCCCCAGGGGGGGGGGGCTGGTTGCAAATAACTGGTGCATAAGCAACTAGCTTTCATCGAACCATCTAAGCTGAGTACATTCGCAGAATAAAACAAATGAAAACTAGCAAATAATTCAACTAATTTTGCAACATACTGGAATGTTGTGTTCGACAGTTGTGGTTTCTGATATTGTCACTATCCCTTTGTACATGGATTGTATATACTTATTCTACATCAGTATCAACTACATCCTCCATGGAATTGGATTCTGGTAAACGATCTGGTATTTTCTGATTTGCTGGTAAGCACTTGTAATAATATTTCATGGTACTCAGCAGTAGTTACCTTTGATTTACAGAAAATTAAAGTTTCTTGTTTTTAGCAGCCAATATTGGGATTTTTTGCACTATTTTTTGAGGCAAAAGATCCTTCGAGATCCGGCTTCCATCCCTTTTTCCCACAGATTTCCCCCCTCCAAATTCAGAATTAAAATCATACTTAATATGTACATTACATGGTTCATCCTTGACAAATCTCATCCAACTAACCTTGTTCCAATATAATCTTTTCCCATCATCCGTGTATTTGACACAGTTTGTATATTGGGTGTGGACGTCTTTGTAATAAATAATGTCCTTCTGCTTATATGGGTCTTTCCGTCGTACCATATGTATAACGGTGTCCTAGGTATGAATAGTGGCGTCTTCTTTTTTTGCAACCACAGATAAAACTTATGAAGAATCAAAGATGAGGACTCGGCAGAAACAACGCATTGTGACACCTAGAGATCCCTGGGATTTCAGTCAACACGACTGAAATCCTGGAGCAAAAGAAAACCATCAGTTGAATCTCGAATAGCCAAGCAACAGAGGAGACAAATTCTGGTCCCAAATAACTAGAATTAGCACCTATATGTCGAGTCCATCATCGAGTCTGATGTCTGACCTGCCGTTGTGCAATTAAAGAGGGAAGCAAAGTTTATAACCTTGATTGGGTTAACCACTAAGCATGCAGGCTGTAGTTCTAACAACACAAATTTTGCACGTAACACATAAGGCCCATTAATGAGCGAAGTGTGTATAGGACTGTCATGACTCAAAAGTAGCAACAAATGTTGTGTTGGAAGTTTTAGCAGATCTCTTATCACTGCCTCTTGTCTGACTCTTCTTTTTCCTTCTTGGTGTTCTTCAAATAATGCCATAAGCTCATCAGTTGATGCTTGGCCGTGTTCAGCAGTATAAAACTGGGTGCAGGTATAGCACTGGTCTTTTTCCGGAACAGGGAATGAGAAATAATGTCTTTCATTAAACATTTTTCTGTACATGGATATTTGGACCGGTTTCTGTGCATTTCTCTTTATACAAATCATTCTTGGTAGAGATAAGTTCGGTCAAAAAAAATCTCGTTTAGTCTCATTTCTTACGAAACGTGTTTCAACCTTTGAAATGGATTCAGTGTGTCAACAAACCAAGTCGTTTTTTTTTGTCTGCATTTTGTTACTATATTAATGGTTTTCTCTCATATCTAAACCTTTAAACACCTCTGCTTTTCCTTTCATTGCATGGTCTATGTATATTTTACCAGTTACCAAAGAGGACATAAGAAGCATTATGCAAACATTCTGTGCTTGTCCTTCAACTTAATCTGTACACCAGTTTTCGTTTTGACATGATATCTCTATCCTAACTCTGTGCCCTTTTTGTTTTCTTCTCTTCTATTCTTGCAAAGAGATTCTTATTGCAATTTCCATGCCTTTACCCTGTAGATTTGTTTGTAAAGGGACACTGGTTTCATATCAGAATTGTGACCATATGACGGCTGCAGAGGTTCCAATTCAAAACTTTGTTTGACTTGGCATCTTGTTCTATAGTTTCAACTGTAATTTCGTTCGTTCTGGGTGTCCCTGATCCAACAATGAAGTAACATGGTGAGATGTATAGGGCTTTTGTGGGTTGTTTTCTGTTGGACAGGGTATAAATGTTAGGTTTAAGCATTAATTTAAACAATTATGTTATCAAAACATCACACAAGAACCCGTCATTGTTAGGTAGAATGTTTCAGAGCTGTAATGAGTAGCCCATGATTCAAGCATTTTACTTCCAAAAACAGCTACATCCTGATAGCAGTGAAAAGACGCCATGGTATGACATCTCTTGTTGGAGCTAAAAAAATTCTTTCTTCAGATAGCTGGTTCTGCCACAAATAATTGATATTATGCACCATGAACTTAAAATGTCTATCTCCAGGTAGCTGGTTCTAGTACATTTACAAATGTGAAATGAACATACTTTTTTTCTGTGCCAGAACAAGCCAAGGATAGATGGCTTGTTTTGGAATGACAATACTTACCATTTTATAGGATTCATATATGCCAAAATATCTTACCCTGAGAAAGCTGCTTATGGTTCCAAAATCTATATAAGATACGCGATAGCTGGTTCGGGTTCAATTAAATATAATTAAAATTAATTAACCTACTGCAATGAAAATTTGAGACAATTTAGATTTAGTCATTTATAATCAGATTATTCAATAACCTCATTTTCGACAAAAGTTGCCCATAGCAGGTTTTGGCTCTAACCCCTCGATATAGTCGCCGTCTTGCAGCTTGACAAAAATAGAAAGATGTGGCAAACATGAGGCAAAATACCACCCGTACCTACTAGAAGCACAGTAGGCACTTATCCTACCAAGTGGCAAGTATAGGACACACCGATGCAGAAAGTCCGCAGAATTTTCATCGACCCATTTAGTAGTATTTCAATTCTCATATCAACGATGCCCCCGCACCTCAGCGGAACGAATCCATATCGACCCATTTAGTATTTCAATTCTCATATCGACGTTGCCCCCCGCACCTCAGCGGAACGAATCCATAGCCGCAGTAACGAGGATCGACCCATTTCAGTTCAATTCCCTTATCGACGTTACCCAAGTGGCTCAACGGTACGTAACCATAGTTGCACACACTTGGCGCCGTGTGTCCGTCCAAATCGACCCATTTCATCATCATCATATTTCAATTCTCATATCGACGTTACCCCCGCACCTCAGCGGAACGTATCCATAGCCGCAGTAACGGGGCGCCGAGCGTCCGTCCATAATTGAAGTGATGCATTATCTACTAGTGCACAATCTTGAAAAATAAATACAGCGTTACAAAGCAAAAAGCAATTCACAGGTAGGTCAAAACTCCATAGTTCTACCACTGGTAAAAACGTCTAAACAGAAATAATCACGAAAAGTGGTTCCATATTCACGTTTGGTGATAAAACAGGGGGGTGAAATGCCTTAAGTGGGTTTCAAATTCTGGTTTTCCTGTCTAGCGATGCAATACAAACCAGCGCGGGACAATGGTTTGGTAAAAATACAACGTACAGGCATACTGTCTCAAAGGGCCGTTAAACCGCAAACACATGCCTGTACATTATATTTTTACCACGCATGTGACAAAAGTAAAAAGTATGCAAAGACCAGGAACTGAAACAATCAAAATCCAAATCCCGACACAAGAACCGAAACAACATGATTGGGGTCACATGCCTGTACATGAGTATTTGTTCCCATTTTAGTCAAGTTGAAGGCCCAATTATCTATCAGTTTGAAAAAAAATATTGGTTAGACTCACTACAGCTCGTGTAAATGACAATGATTAGCCGACTTGAAACAAATAAAACATCCTTGAGTTTCACGTAAAAAGTCTTGGCAATAAGTTGGGTCATTAAGTTGACAACTAAAATATTATAATTTGGTGAAAATACAATGTACAGGTGTGGATTCCCATTAAAGTCTCCTTAGGCCTACCAGTAGTTAGTCCCATATGAGACTTTAGCGGTCATCCATTCTAGCCACTGGATGCTGGACTTGCTGTAACTGAAATGACTGACATATATCCGTTCGATGGTACTTGTGCAGTCGACGAATGACACATGGTGCCCAGAATTTGAAATCTGATTTTTATTTTGTTCTATTCTCTCAAGATCAGATCGAGCTAAGCGCTTGGGTAACCGTTAGGTGACGTCATGTATAATGTGACGTAAATATCTTTTTTAAAATATGGATTTCTCTAAGGCTAATGCCCTGTATTTGGAGGGAGTTTTTAAATCTAGGCGTTTTAGGGGAAACGTTTCAAGAGTGTTTGAGGTGCCGGGTTGTCCCTGCGTTTCTCCTCAAGGACACACTATTAGTTAATTTGATTTTCAAGTTGGGGAGGGCCTGGGATGATGTAACATCCCAGGGACAACAGATTTTGGAGGTTTAATTTTATATACATCCGGAGCTGATGTTCCACATTTTTATGTGTCTGCCATGTGCAGACCATAAAAATGTGGACGCCTCAGTCCATTTCAGTCCTTCTCACTATTGAAATATAGTGGGAAGGATTAAGACTGTATGTTTCCCTCTGTTTACATTTTCTATAGGGGGGGATAGGGACAAAAACAGATTATATTTCAATCACATCCCTCCCTGGACAAAATGTAAAGAGAGGGAACCTGAATGAATGTGTCTGGGATTTACTTGCCTTTTCAATAATCTATCAGTCATAGATATTGCTCCTCCACAGCCCCAGATACAACTCTCTCTTCCTCTTCTTAAATAGAAAATATCTATAAAAAATCTATAAAAAAAATAAAAACAAAAAAATCAAATGAAAATAATAAAATAAAAAAAAAACATCCAAAAAAAGTGTTGTATTCTGATTGTACTTGTTTTGTCTAGTGATGTATTAATGTTCCTTGTGGGTTGTAATATTACAGACAATAACACAATATTATTCTTTCTTAATTAAAACTTATTTCATGTTTCATCACTTCACTCTATTTTATTTACATTTTATTTTGTTTAATTATTAATACATAAAATAATATTTAAATTAAGCATTTGCTTAATTTAGGGTTTCTTCTGAACATCATACAATATTTTTCTCATTTTATACATATTTTTATACAACTGCCATTGAGAATTATAAATATTAAAATACCTACATGGACATTTCTTCAATTTATATATTTATTGATTTATTTAATATTACACAGGGTCCACCGTCAGGGAAAAGTCTGGAAATTTTTTTAAGGTCAGAGAAAAGTCAGGGAAATTTGTAATTGGTCAGTTAAATTAGAACATTGAGTACAGTCAGGGAATTTTGTAATTGGTCAGTAAAAATTGAAAATTGAGTTAAAGTCAGAGAATTTTGTTTTATCAGCTTTGTGGGGGGGCCCTTTTATATTCAAGGGCAGTACAGTTACATCAATAACTTTGTCAGTCATAAAATGACAGTTTAATGCAGTTTACCACGACTAGATATTATTTTTATATCAATAAATAAGGGTAGGAATTTATGAACATATCAACAATAGTTTGGTCGTATATTAGTTATTTATTTGGTTATAATTAATTAATCCCCTTTGAATAAGAAAACAGTATTGGTTTCATCAAAGTATTACAGATACAGATTACAAAATATTACTACATCATATTCTATAAAAGCCACTGTATTTCAGAAACAGGCCAATTTCTTAATCTAACTTGAACAAACAATCAAAACATAAAAGATAGAATAATTCTGGATGAGTTATTGTCAGTAGTATTACATGGTTGGGTGGGTAATGCAGCCTCTTGAATTTTCTATTAACGAATGAAAATTCATTTGCCAGTGGCAAGCCTGGAAAAAATGCAGAGCCTTCACCCATTTATGAAATAATGATAATCACAAAATAAATAAAATGTATTAATAAAATAAAGTTGAACAAACCCAAAACTGTTGCGACAGACCATTTTACGTTTATGCCGCCATCTTGGATACGGGGCAAATCGTGTAATCGATCAAGATGGCGACTTACTGACTCAACTGTCAAATTTCAACACTGAATTAAAACGCATTTAAAACGACTTGTAGATTCAAAATTCATGTGGCACTTATATATTTGGCCAAGAATTTACTCAATGGTGTTGAATACTTCGGTTGGATAGCTTTGCATGGAGATGTTGTGATTTTAATTGCAATTTTTAGCGGCTGAAGCTCTGGGCATGATTTTTTCTTACATGTATAGATTAGATTAAATTGAATTACCGTAAAATACCTAAATATTCAGACACCAAATAACTTCGCTGTAAACACTCGAAAACTCAAACTAAAATATTCTACCTTGAAATAATGATCAATAATACCTCCAAAAGATGCAGATTGTATAGCAAACAGTGAAGACCTGATCTTGGAGCAGTCTGATCTGGGTATACACTGTTTGCCCTGACCTGTCTGTCCGACAACTTGGGATCATTACTGTAGACCCATGATTTCTTAATTCATTTAGATGGCAAAGACTAATATCAGAAACTTTGCTTGATGCACCAGGCTAAATTTGACTATTTTAGCTCACCTGAGCACGAAGTGCTCAGGGTGAGCTTTTGGGATACCCTGATGTCCGTCCTACGTCCGGACGGACGTCCGTCAACTTTTGCTTGTGTACACTCTAAGGGGCACAGTTTCGATCCAATCTTTATGAAACTTTGTCAGAATGTTAGTCTTTATAAAATCTAGGCCAAGTTAGAAACTGGGTTATGTCGGGTAAAAAAACTAGGTCACTAGGTCAAATCTTAGAAAAACCTTGTGTACGCTCTAGAGGGCACAGTTTTCATCCAAAGTTCATGAAACTTTGTCAGAATGTTTATCCTTATAATATCTAGGACAAGTTCGAAACTGGGTCACGTCGGGTCTTAAACTAGGTCACTAGGTCAAATCATAGAAAAACCTTGTGTACGCTCTAGAGGACACAGTTTTGATTCAATCTTTATGAAACTTTGTCAGAAAGTTTATCTCTATAAATTCTAGGCCAAGTTTGAAACTGGGTCATGTCGGGTCAAAAACTAGGTCACTAGGTCAAATCTTAGAAAAACCTTGTGCACGCTCCAGAAGGCACAGTTTTGATCCAAAGTTCATGAAACATAATCAGAAATTTTATCCTTATAATATCTAGGATAAGTTTGAAACTGGGTCACGTCGGGTCAAAAACTAGGTCACTAGGTCAAATCATAGAAAAAACCTTGTGTATGCTCTAGAGGACACAGTTTTGATCCAATCTTTATGAAACATTGTCAGAAAGTTTATCTCCATAAACTCTAGGCCAAGTTCCAAACTGGGTCATGTTGGGTCAAAAACAAGGTCACTAGGTCAAATCTTAGAAAAACCTTGTGTACGCTCTAGAAGGCACAGTTTTGATTCAGAATGTTTATCCTCATAATATGTAGGACAAGCTTGAAACTGGGTCATGTCGGGTCAAAAACTAGGTCACTAGGTCAAATCTTAGAAAAACCTTGTGTACGCTGTAGAGGACATGGTTTTGATCTAATCTTTATGAAACTTTGTCAGAATGTTTACTTCCATAAACTCTCGGCCAAGTTTGAAAGTAAATCATGTCGGATCAAAAACTAGGTCACTAGGTCAAATCTTAGAAAAACCTTGTGTAAGCTCTAGAAGGCACAGCTGTGATCCAAAGTTCATGAAACTTTGTCAGAATGTTTATCCTCATAATATGTAGGATGAGTTTGAAACTGGGTCATGTCGGGTCAAAAACTTGGTCACTAGGTCAAATCTTAGAAAAACCTTGTGTACGCTCTAGAAGGCACAGTTTTCATCCAAAGTTCATGAAACTTTGTCAGAATGTTTATCCTCATAATATCTAGGACAAGTTCGAAACTGAGTCTCGTCGGGTCAAAAACTAGGTCACTAGGTCAAATCATAGAAAAACCTTGTGTACGCTCTAGAGGACACAGTTTTGATCCAATCTTTCTGAAACTTTGTCAGAATGTTTATCTTCTCGGCCAAGTTTGAAAGTAGGTCATGTTGGGAAAAAACTAGGTCACTAGGTCAAATCTTAGAAAAACGTTGTGTAAGCACTAGAAGGCATAGTTTTGATCCAATCTTCATGAAACTATGTCAAAATGTTTATTGTCCATATATCTGAGCCCCCTATGAAACTGAGTCACGTCGGCTCAAGGTCAAATCTTAGAAAAACTTTGTGTACACCCTAGAGGGCACAGTTTTGATCCAATCTTCATGAAACTCTGTCAGAATGTTTATCTTCATAAACTTTCGGCCAAGTTTGAAAGTAGGTCATGTCGGGTAAAAAACTAGGTCACTAGGTCAAATCTTAGAAAAACGTTGTGTAAGCACTGGAAGGCATAGTTTTGATCCAATCTCCATGAAACTATGTCAAAATGTTTATTGTCCATATATCTAAGCCCCCAATGAAACTGAGTCACGTCGGCTCAAGGTCAAATCTTAGAAAAACTTTGTGTACACCCTAGAGGGCACAGTTTTGATCCAATCTTCATGAAACTCTGTCAGAATGTTTATCTTCATAAACTTTCGGCCAAGTTTGAAAGTAGGTCATGTCGGGTAAAAAACTAGGTCACTAGGTCAAATCTTAGAAAAACGTTGTGTAAGCACTAGAAGGCATAGTTTTGATCCAATCTTCATGAAACTATGTCAAAATGTTTATTGTCCATATATCTAAGCCCCCTATGAAACTGAGTCACGTCGGCTCAAGGTCAAATCTTAGAAAAACTTTGTGTACACCCTAGAGGGCACAGTTTTGATCCAATCTTCATGAAACTCTGTCAGAATGTTTATCTTCATAAACTTTCGGCCAAGTTTGAAAGTAGGTCATGTCGGGTAAAAAACTAGGTCACTAGGTCAAATCTTAGAAAAACGTTGTGTAAGCACTGGAAGGCATAGTTTTGATCCAATCTCCATGAAACTATGTCAAAATGTTTATTGTCCGTATATCTAAGCCCCCTATGAAACTGAGTCACGTCGGCTCAAGGTCAAATCTTAGAAAAACTTTGTGTACACCCTAGAGGGCACAGTTTTGATCCAATCTTCATGAAACTTTGTCAGAATGTTTATCTTAATGAAATCTAAGTAAAGTTTGAAACTGGGTCGTGTCGGGTCAAAAACTTGGTCACTAGGTCAAATATAAGAACGACCTTGTATACGCTCCAGAGGGCACAGTTTTGATCCAATCTCAATGAAACTGTGTCAGAATGTTTATTCTTACAATATCCAGGCCTAGTTTGAAACTGGGTCATGTTGGGTCAAAAACTAGGTCAAATGTTAGTATGGTAAAAACTCTTATAAATCTTCACCAGAGCCAGTGAACTGATTAATGCTCAGGTGAGCGATTCAGGGCCACCATGGCCCTCTTGTTATGATTTCAGGTCCTTCAGTCCTTTGCTGAACCAGTCCTTTGTTGAATAGCATGTCATTGTGCTTCTGCCTAAAGATTGCTACAAATCATCTTGAAATGGTGTATTCTTTCTAACAGTCTTCAAAAACCAGAGGTCCTGGATTTGTGTTTAACTAACTTGTGCATGCTACATGTGGTATTCTTAATAGTTTGTGATTGTGATTAACTAGCCTGCATGTTAACTAACCTGCATGCTAAATGTGATGCTTAACAGTAGCTGCTGTAGGCTATACATGTTCTGCTTAGCTAGTTGTGTTAATATTTGTGATGCGTCTAGTAGATGATGCTTATGACTAGTTGACTGTTGTGCTTGCTTATAAATAAGCAACTGATCCTTTCAGTTCTGTGCCTTGGCAACTAATAACAGTATGTTAGGCTAATAACCCACCTGTTTAGTGTATATGACAATTATCTGACTGCATGTTTGTGTGAAATAGCAGCTTATTTGTGTGTTTTCTGCTTGCCTGTCAGAGCCATCTTCCTTTAATGCGTGCTTATATGTGTTTTAATACATGCTTTATATGTACTTGAATAGTCATGTTCATGTCCTCTGTGATTTCTTTGCCAATACACATTTGAGCCAGCAGCTAACATCTTTGTACTTGACATATTTGATTTATGCTTAAATATCATATTAAAGTGGTAGCCTGGTCAGTTAAAGTCAGCTTTTACAACTTTAATTCTTATGACCTTTCAAATTTTCTGATTCTTATGCTTTTATAGCTACTGTAATTCTCAAAAAAGAGTGCAAGGTGGTGATAGATGCACTGTAGGTGGCTGTAATAATGACCGGCGTTACAAAGAAAAACAAATTGTTAGATCACATGTTTCTTATCTCCAGTTTCATGTTTTACCAAAATATGAGAACATTAAAAATAGATGGATAAAAAGTATTCAGAAAGGGAGGGTAGACTTCAAACCAGGCAAGCGCATCACTGTCTGTTTAAACCACTTTGTTGATGCTTCACCTACAAGTGCTAATCCTGTACCAACACTATTTATGACAGAAAGTGATAGCAATTATACTCTAGGAGCCAAAATCGCCTATCTTGCCAAAATAAGGGTCGGAGGTGGCACCCTCTGCTATACTTAGTTTGAATGTATTTTTGAATAGTCTGAACCTTCAGAAACTAGGTTTGATTGTTCTGCTCGTCAAATTTTATTGTCAAAATAGTCAAAATAAGCGATGGGTGTGACTACCTATAGTGAAGCAAATATGATTCCATAAGAGTCCTAGAAAAGACAGATAGTAGTCAGTCGGGTGTAATATTTGTTTTTATATATTAAAATGATTGTTTTGACCTGTCGTGATCAGATTCAGCGTTTGCCACCTTTACAAAACTTGCATAACTCTGTAATGGGCAGTTATTTACGTTACCCTATTAAATTTTAATTATATAAAATAAGAATCGATGAGAAATATGCCGTAATGATTTAACTGTATCAAATCTCAATATTTTCTTTAAGAATAGTTAATATGCTATAAATTAAGCTGCACAGAAAACAGTTAAGAACATCGGGGCTGTTATTTTCGTTATAACAGTTCATGTACCCCTTTAAAACTTAAAGCGCAATTGTTTGATAAAACATAGCTAATAAGTTATTGTAAACAGAAAAGTTGACCTGTTTCCTTCAGATCATACTAAACATGATGCAACACAATAGTTGAAATAAGTTTTAAACATACAATACATTTCTTTAGCAAAGTAACGTACTTAACAGATTAACATGTTTGCATAAAAAGACTGTCATTCCTCCAGGAATACATTCATTTGGAACTTTGCCTGTTAAACAAATTAACAAAGTTAAGCTAATTATAGTCATTATTTATCAAAAAAAAAAAAAAAAAAAAAAATCTGCATAGTTTAGTCGCCTACTCAGACAGCAAACTATGTTGTTTACTTGACAAGAAAAATTTAAATTGTCCCAAAAATTAAAGAAAGCGCTCGTGAATTAATCTGCCATGGAAAAGTACTAAAGAAAGCGCTCGTGAATTAATCTGCACATGGAAAAGTACTAAATTTATTTATATTCATTAATATATTAATTATTTTTAAAAATCACACAATACAAACTAAGTTTTGATAGATTACAGTTTTGTACTTAGAAAGGTAACGTTTGTAACTTTTATTTAAAAATATTCCTTGAGATTAGATATTTCAAATGCAAAATACGCCAAGACCATATTAGGTTGAGTAATTTTTTACATGAATGTGAAATCGTTTGAACCTACCATATGTAATTAATCAGCGCTATTTCCAAGGCGGTTTATTCATTGTGGTGTATTTACGTTAAAGTTTGTGCTGTCCACTGTTCTGTTGTTTTCGAAACATTGGTTTATTTCGTCTGCAATTTGCCATTATCCTGTTGAAAATAGGCGTTGTGTGTGCCTTGTTATGTTGATAAAAGGCTAGCTATGAGGTCATCTGCATGGAATGGACTGCATGTTTATTTTGCTACTTGCTAGTATTATTTGAGTACATGTCTTTTTACTTTATGTTATTTCTTCTAGTTTGGTATCATGGGAGAGTTGTGGCACCCATTGAATCCATTCCTGATCGCTGCCAATTAACACTACTTTATCTGTTTTGAGCTATTCTTTTAAAAGCAATATTAAAACCATGGTTAAAAATATTTTGGGCGTTTAGCATAAATTTAAACCAAAGTAACGTATATAACACGCTAAAAAGTGTTATTTTTACTCCGCTGCTAGTGTAAAGTGCCATATGGCTACGGCAAAATGCTTCCCTGTACTTCATTACTTCATTTATTTAAGGAATGAATGTTATTTTTTTAAAGTTTACTGAAGTATAAACTACATCGGGTCACGAGCAAAGTTCATTCCTTATATTTATATTATTAAACGATGCTTTTGATCAATAAAAAGATAAACAAAATTAAGAAATACATATATAAAGATTAATTAAAAAACATTACCGGCCGAATTTAGCAATAGTTTGGAACAGCCGCATTGTCACTGCCTACCAGTAAATTCCACCTCCTGCTGTAGATTTCGCGTGCAAGTAGGCGTAGCGAGCTGTCACTCAATGTAAATATTGAAAAATATGTGTTTCTTTGGTATTATTTGGTCTCATTCGGAGTCAATTGAAAAAAAAGTCAGCCGAAGCTGGTGCTAGGGGGGTGGGGGGGGGGGGGGGTGGCATTGAAAGTGTTATAATATTTTTTTCCCAGACACCGAGGTTGATGTCTTTGTTTTCTGTGATGTGTATTTTACTACAAGAGTATCTTCAATCACAATTTAGTTAAGCTCCTATCATTTCAAGAATTTTAGGTGAATGGATACAATCTTACGTGAAATAACTGCCAAGTTTACCTTTCCTTCCCTCCTTAATGGGAGTAAACTCTTAAAAGGAAGAATTTGCCTTTGTAGGAGAAAAGTGTTTCTGTTAAAAGTAAATCTTTAAAGGTTAAACCAGCCACAGAAGAAAATAAGAGGTCGAGAATCTTGTTTCCGTTCTAACAAATTGCAGTAAAACATTGAGGTTTGTCCATTAACATTAATACAGTATTAATTCCATAACATGTTTGAAGATCATCTGGAAGTAAGGACATATCAGATTACTGGCAAGTGCAGACGATACTGTCTAGGCACGACTGATATGATTATGACATTATCAAAATAATATTAATCAATCGAATCAATGATAATTCACTTACTTTATCTCATTTGTTTGATAGTAAAAAAAGGTAACGCATACAACATTTAAATGTAAACAAGTTGTGAGATTAAATATTGTGGTTTGTAATGATACCGTTAAATAATGTTTGAAATTCAATAAGATGAAGCATTGACGGTTCCTCAGATCTCCGAACGAACTCTTTTATTGTTAAGAAGTAGGCTTATTTAAGGCAATCTAGCAATATGGTCACCTGAATAGCTGCCCATTTTGCTTTCTGTTTTGTTTTGTAATATAAGATAGGTAAACATATATGTTCTGGCTGTTTTCAGTTGGGGTTGCTTAATGACAACCTGTTTGGGAAAGAACTGTTAATTCAATTTACCGTGCATGTCTTTCGTGAACTTTTGTCAATTTGTGTGTGTGCTTCTTTCCCGTTTGGTTCAAGGGCGGGATGTGGGATCTGAGTGTATTTACTTTTCATATTAATGCTCGTGTTACCATGTGCAGAAAATAACCGTTTGCAAGCAAAACACCTTAAATAGGCATTATACCGATGCAAATTAGGCACTATATAGAAAGTTTATGTGTATTTATGCTACTATTACACGTTTTGTTTGTAACAATGGCAATTTGAAGCAATGAAATGGGTAAATCAAATTTTTAAATCGCTTCAGAGATTTATGGTTATACTGCTGTTATGTTAACATTCGGAAGCCCAATGTTTTGCTTTCAACATTTGAGGATTACTTTAGGACGGGTTTCTTTCTGCTAAAGGCTACTCAAGCATAAATATCAACACTTGTTAACAGTAAAAGGGTAATCTGATAACTCTTTTATTGTTTAATGTTGTATACGTTACCTTTTTTGACTTCCTAACTAGGAGTTTAAGAAGTGATTTTTTCATTGATTTGATTTAAAAGTCATGTTGATAATGAACTGAAGATAATGACAATATGTCATAACAATATTACCCATGGCTGGAAATGTCATCTGCACTTTCAAGAACAGAATCAATGAAACCAAATCTGCTTTCTTTTCTCGCAGGTAGTTTTTGCTTTTAGATTATCTTCAAGCATGCCATTGAAACAATACTGTGTAAATGTAAATGGCCACACCTCTATCTTTTATTGCCATTTGTTTGATGGATGACAACGTTTGTGACATCCTGTTTGCTTCCCTAGATATGAAACCCTTCCAAAAATGGTCAACTCGTAATCCCCCTCTCCCCCTCCCCGCATTAAGAAAGGAGGCTAAAAAAATAGCAGAGTTATATTGCGCCACAATATATCAGTTCTCTTTTAGCTCTGTAGGAATGATAAAAGCTTAACTAAATTCCAAAGAAAAGTTCTCTGGAAGCAAGATACGCATCAGAGAAAACACTACATTAATCTCGGTTTTAACTGAGCGTGTATTCAGTAATGTAATGTTACTACACTGCCAATGCCTCCAAGCAATAGCTTGAGCTAAAGTCCTTTTTCAAACTGATTCAGAATGAGCCCAAATGATCATAAACGTGATTTTCATTATGATGAAGTAAGAGAGAGCTATTCACTCTAGCCACGCTTGTGGCAGTAAAGTAAAAAAAAACTCTTACCTTTTAACTTGTTATATACGTTACTTTGGTAAAATACATGTGATAAGGCAATAAATCTGTGATTTTTTATAAAGTTTTTTATGGGAAAAGGTCAAAACAGATCAAACAGTGTAAAAGGCAACATTTAGGAATTGATTCTCTGTGCAACAACCAAGCCACGACATCAAACTGGAAATAGCACCATAAAGGTAAAGTACTAAGACGAGTAGTAAGACGATACTATGGGGTAATAAAATAGACTTGCAGCCCGAAGTCTGTTTTGATTTGTTATAACTGAATACCTGCAGACCACAGTTAAGTATTATAAGGGCAAAGAGTAGGCATGTGACCTAAAATGGTGTTTGTTTACATGTTTCATTATTTCTTTGGACATTTTTTTGCATGGGTAGCATGAATCACTCTTTATATACACAATACCATGCCAATCATATTTGAGTGCGGAACATATTTTGTTTGTGTTTTTGGACATTTAAATCTGCCTAACCACTATGCTATTTAATGGACACGATTATTGAGGGTTATCTCGTTGAACAATTTAGCCTACCTGTTTCTCAAGTGGGTGGGGTAAATTCATATAGAAAAATGCTCAAAAAAGAAAGCAGAAAATCGTTTTGACGCATTATGGCTCTAATAAGTAACACCTGTATTGAAACGATATCCCTAGAGTGGAAAAAGAATGACATTGCTTCAAAACATGACTTCCACTTAAGTGTAACAATGCAACAATACATACCTTAATTGTGTTGTTTTCTGCCGTAGGGTACCAAGAAACAAATGTGAAAAATAGTATCATGACAATAAAATTTTAAGAGCAGAACAATCAAACCTCCTTTCTGAAAGTTATGGCTAGAAAAAAACGTAGTCAAACCAAGGATAGCAGAGGGTGCCACCTCTTTCAATTTTTAGCTGACTTGGCTCCTAGAGTATTACCTGAACTCCCCCAAAAGGCGACGTAGTATAGTTAAGTCTGCTAGTAAACCTGTTAAGAGAAAGCTTACAGATATAGATGAAAAAGACAGTGATAGAGAAAATGAAACTGAAACAAAGGTAGCAAAAATGACTATATGTTTAAAATCTATTCAGATAACAAGGGATGCAGATGTTCATTTTTATACTGGGTTGCAAAGCACAGACATGTTTGGTTTGCTGTTTGACCATCTAAAACAAAAAGCATCATCTATGCAGTATTGGAAGGGAGAGAAGCAAACTCAGAAAGAAACTCCTGCTCGCTATAAAGCTGTATCTGACTTTCAGGCCTCCACTTACAGTAGACCAGGACCTGATAGGAAGCTGTCTTTAGAGCAAGAGTTTCTCTTAGTAATGATGCGGTTGCGCCTTGGTCTTCTCACATATGACTTGGCTATTAGGTTTGGCATCAGTGACTCCCTTACAAGTTCTATTTTTCACCTGGGTAAGACGTATGAGACTGGAACTGTCATGTCTTATTATCTGGTCCCCTAAAGAAGTTGTCAGAGTTAATTTGCCAGTCTGAGAGTGTTTTCTGAAGTTCTACCCCAAAGTGAGATGCATGATTAATTGTAGTGAAGTGTTTATAGAGACACGATCCAGTCATGAACTACAGGTACAGTGCTATTCAGACTATAAACACCACACTACAATCAAATTTCTTATGTCTATAACTCAAAATGGAATGTTTTCATATGTTTCACCTTGCTATGGTGGTCGTGCTTCAGATAAGTTTATTGTCAAAGACTGGCTTTCTAAAGCTTATAGAGCCATTTGATCAGGTTATGGCAGACAAGGGTTTCAAGGTAAGGGAGGATTTGATGATGGTCCAAGCCAAGTTTGCAATCCCCCCCAAGTACATTAGGATCTTTACACATGACAAGCAGTGAAGTTGATGAAACTAGTAGAATAGCAAATGTAAGAACCTTTGTAGAACAGGCAATTGGGCGCCTAAAGACTTATCAGAATTCTTAAAAATGAGATCTCTGTCTCATGCTTGCCAGTATGTGATGATAGTATCATTGTCTGTGCAGCATGCTGCAATTTTGTGGTTAAGGTTAGTCTAAGTTCTGAGAATGTTGTGCACATCAAACATGACTCATGATGACCGAGAAGGTTAATTAATATAAACAGTGAGATATATATGCAATAAGTGAACCAAATATATTCCAATGAACTCCTCAAATAAAGAAACAACTATTATGGGCCATTATTCATAGTTAAATAATACTCATTGCAGTTTTATGCCCAAAACTTCTGATGAGCCACATCATGAGAAAACCTGTGTTATACTCACAAATTTGTGCAGTCTGATCAGCACCTCTTTGCAACCTACAGAGCATAATACCTCCAATACAATAAACATCATTATCTGGCTAACTTCTACTTATCTTGTCCATGTTTTCTGATTGATTTCTTGTCTGAACAGCTGAAATTTTGTCAAAATCAATCTTTAACACATAATGCATGTATTGCCCGGTATTCAATTCCATATACTGTTACTATTGTAAATTTAACTGACATTTTGACCTTTCATTGGTAGTGATAAGTGTTATTTCTCTAGTCAATTGTATGGCAGACATTTTAGGCAGTCTAATACAGTGTCAGTCTTTAAGGCCTACATGAGGTACAATACCAGCTTTCAGTAACAGGTTCCCTTAATACACCAGCACAGGACCAATGAAACCTTAGATTACATGTGCTGCAACACAAACTGTTTTCTGACTTATCATCGATTTCATTTTCAGGGAGACAAGCATTGCTGCACATTGGGCAGAAGCTTAGTTCAGCACCACCAAAGATATAGTCAAGCATGCTGATCTAGGCCTTGCAAAAAAGTGCACCAATGTTGTCATCAAATGCCACTCTTTCAAAAAAAGGCGCCTCATTTGGAGACCACACAACAAAAAATATTGGCTACTTCCAGTGATGGCCATTTGTGGCTGAATTTGAGTATAGTACTTGACGCTCCATTTCAGTTGAATTTTATCATTGATTTCATCCAGGAATGCCACATCTTGAAGGCCACACGCAAAAGACCTTTTGGTTGGATATGCTAGTACATATGTTTCCAATGTGGATTTACATGAAAGCAGGGCTACTCGCTAAGTACGGAAGATCTCGTTTTATAAATAAACCACACTTGTTCACTTTTATATTTTCATGTTTCAGATATTCGTGTTTTATGAAGTCATCATATACTCATACTTAAGTTTGAGTAAGCAATAAAGTACTTTTATTTCACAATTTACGGTTTTTCTATGGGTATTAGGTTTTTCGTGTTTTATGAAGTCATCATATACTCATACTTAAGTTTGAGTAAGCAATAAAGTACTTTTATTTCACAATTTACGGTTTTTCTATGGAGTATTAGGTTTTTTTCTGTTTTCCTTTGCAAAACAATCCCGAAAGGATATTTTTATCACCATTCAACGTGGATGATATTTCATCGAGGTCATGATTGGACACTTCTGCCAGTTATGGCCCTTTATGTGTAAATCTGTTGAATGTATGAAACTTACTAGGAACAGTAGTCAACATCAGTTTTCAAGTTAGTCATATAACTCGGGGACGTTAGGCCTTTGGCCTTTTATTAATATGGACTTACAGTTCTTTAGGTCATGAGTTCCCTCATAACATGTGCTTTTTCGCTCGCCTGAACGAAAGTTCAAGAAGAGCTATTGTTGTCACCCTGGCGTCGGCGTCGATTGGATGTTTTGGTTAAAGTTTTTTTAAAGACCTATATCTCCTTAACCCATAAATGGATTCTTTTGATGCTTGCACTGTAGTTAGATATTGGTCCAAAGTTTAACAAGGTACCACCACCACCCTACTCAGTGACCTTGATGTCAAGGTCATGGACTAAGAAAATAGGGATCTTGTTTAGAACTGGATGTTTTGGTTAAAGTTTTTTAACGCGCAATATCTCCTTAACCCATGGATGGATTCCTTTGATACTTGCAATGTAGTTAGATATTGGGCCAAAGTTTTCCAAGATACTACCCCAACCCCCTCAGTAACCGCGATGTCAAGGTCATGGACTTAGAAAATTGTTTTTTTTATTAATTGGATGTTTTGGTCAAAGTTTCTTTAAAGACCCATATCTACTGAACCCATGGATGGATTCTTTTGATATTTACACTGTGGTTAGATATTAGTCCAAAGTTTTACAAAAAGTACTAACCCAACCCGGCTCAGTGACATTGATGTCAAGGTCATGGACTTAGGAAATTTTGGTCTTTATGAAAGTTTTCTAATTGCGTACTGATTCATAATGCTTGGCATAGATTTAGTTTACACTTGAACTGATGTTAGACACTTTTTTGAGTTTTTACAAAACAGTATATACTTACCCCACTGAATGACCTTGAAGTCAAGGTCATCAACCTAGAATTTTTTTAAAGATTTTGGTTAAAGTTTTATATTTATGAAG